>CM060956.1:156033840-156758840 GCA_030765055.1 Mantis religiosa | reverse complement strand
ATGGCTGCCGATAGCTGGATAGCATACCTTCAGCGTGCACAGAATAGAGGACTCCGATCCATCTATTCTGTGGGCCGTTCTTTCCCCGTGAGGTTGCTTCACGAAGCTTCCCTTCTCCCATACGTGGAGGACGAAATTAGACGCCGGGCGACAAAATTCTACTCTCAAATTCCAGCTCACAGAAGCGCCCTGGTTCGGTCCCTAGGAGACTACGACGCTACGAGACGCCGCTTCAGGCTTTACCGGGTACCCCGTATGGCTTGCGGGCATCCGAGGTAACAAAGGAGTTAATCCAAACAGCAGCATAAGCTGAATTTCAAAATGAGCTGTTTGGCTACAAGATTTACCCCACTTTATAGTAAAATAAAACACCAGGGTGTAAACAGAAAAGCGATTTGGCATCCTGTACAAAATTAAAGAGGAGCAAAAAGCTACCTCAATAAAATTTCCTGAGCAAAAAATCCCACATCATCCTGTAACCATGGAAAATACCAAACTGCGGTCAGGCCCAAAACGTGGGTGGGTACGCAGCAAAAACCTTTTGGCTGTTAACAGCCTGTCAGTATTCGACTTGGACTTGGAGTGCCGAGTCTTAAAGGAATGTGAGCGGGCTATGGTCTGACGCATAACTTACGCTTCATCCATTTGAGTGTGGTAAAGCACGGGACTTAAGAGAACTGTCTGCCGTATCACATTCTCCATGAACTGTATTATCAAACTTTTACTGTACTCATTACACCTGTGCATAACAAGAGTAAGGATGTAATAAATATCTATCTCCGTTTCCCTGTACGTTCTGTTTGGTACAGTATATTATAAAATAGGATGGATTATTGATAAGATTATCTAAATCATTCGAAATTGGTACATCTATTTATATTTTAATAACATTTAATCTTTACTCACTCACTCCTTATTTACTTATCTATTTATTTATGGCCTCACCGGCCGCCTCTGTGTATATTAATACAATTCCTTTGTAGTATGCAATCGTTTCTGACACTAACATCAGATAAAATTTACAATACAGTGAGTTGATTTATTTCTTATACCATCACAAGGTTCAGTATATCTGGTTACTACTGCAAAATATTATTCTGGTCTTGTAATTGTGTATCTCGAACCACAGGAGAAAAAAGAGGATGATCACCTCGAGAAACGTAGCAAGTATATTTGGGAAATCCCTTAATTACGACGCTAACACATTTTCAATAAACTTTGCTTTCCTGCTACCACAATGTTCTTTTTAATTTATTTTTGGTGACCTCAACATCTCCAGATATATTTTAGTATGATAAACCACCGCTAACTCACTAGCAGGTTCACCACTAGAAGTACTATCATTTCGGAAATGAAAACAGTTGAAGTCACTTTTGTTGCGCTGCTCAGTCTAATCACCATGTGACCGAATTAAGTACAAGAATCACGTAACACATGTTTAAGTTGCGAACAGTGCCTATATTATAAGAATATGCTACATGACAACGCACTACAGAGATGGTTTTGTTGGCATAAAACCATCCCAGGGTATTGCTCTAATCCATTTCGCAAACAATGCTTCTTTTTAACGAATTGCCTTTGCTCCGTTAAGCAATTGCCTTTACAGTCCACTATAAACGTTTTATGGCAAATTTACATATTAGTGACACAATTAAGAGTTATGAAGAATTTCTCTGTTTCACTGCTTTTATTTAAGCATTCCTTACGACATCTCATGAAGTTACTTGGATGATAACATATCTGTAATAGGTATCATAATTTATCAAGTGATAATCCGTAATATTAATTTGTCTCTTTACTCTTAATTTACTCATATTTTAAGTCACATCGGAGATAATACTCCAATTTTAAGTCACATCGGAGATAATGCTCCAATTTCAAGTCACATCGGAGGTAATTCTACAATTTTGAGTCACATCGGAGGTAATTCTAGAGTTTTAAGTCACATCGGAGCCAATGCTCCAATTTTAAGTCACATCGGAGGTAATGCTCAAATTTTAGGTCACGTCGGAGGTAATCCTCCAATTTTAAATGAAACCGGAGGCAGTACTCCAATTTTAACTCACATCGGAGGTAATTCTCCAATTTTAAGTCACATCGGAAGTAATGCTCCAATTTTAAGTCACATCGGAGGTAATGCTCAAATTTAAAGTCACATCGGAGGTAATGCTCCAATTTTAAGTCACGTCGGAGGTAGTGCTCCAATTTTAGGTCACATCGGAGGTAATGCTCCAATTTTAAGTCACACTGGAGGTAGTTGTCAATTTTTAGGTCACATCTGAGGCAATGCTCCAATTTTAAGTCATATCGGAGGTAATACTCCAATTTTAAGTCACATCGGAGGTAATGCTCCAATTTTAAGCCACATCGGAGGTAATACTTCACTTTTAAGTCACATCGGAGGCAATCCTCCACAGTTTAAGTCACATCGGAGCCAATGCTCCAATTTTAAGTCAAATCGGAGGTAATGCTCCAATTTTAAGTCACATCGGAGCCAATGCTCCAATTTTAGGTCAAATCGGAGGTAATTCTCCAAGTTTAAGTCACATCGGAGGTAATACTTCACTTTTAGGTCACATCGGAGGCAATCCTCCACAGTTTAAGTCACATAGGCGGTAATGCTCCAATTTTAAGCCACATCGGAAGAAATGCTCCATTTGTAAATCACATCGGAAATAATTCTACAATTTTGAGTCACATTGGAAGTAGTTCTACAGTTTTAAGTCACATCGGAGCCAATGCTCCAATTTTAAGGCACATCGGAGGTAATTCTCCAAGTTTAAGTAACATCTGAGGCAATGCTCCAATTTTAAGTCACATCGGAGGTAATTCTCCAAGTTTAAGTCACATCGGAGGTAATACTTCACTTTTAGGTCACATCGGAGGCAATCCTCCACAGTTTAAGTCACATAGGCGGTAATGCTCCAATTTTAAGCCACATCGGAAGAAATGCTCCATTTGTAAATCACATCGGAAGTAATTCTACAATTTTGAGTCACATTGGAAGTAATTCTACAGTTTTAAGTCACATCGGAGCCAATGCTCCAATTTTAAGGCACATCGGAGGTAATTCTCCAAGTTTAAGTAACATCTGAGGCAATGCTCCAATTTTAAGTCACATCGGAAGTCATACTTCACTTTTAAGTCACAACGGAGGCAATCCTCGACAATTTAAGTCACATCGGAAGTAATGCTCCAATTTTAAGTTACGTCGGATGTAATGCTCCAATTTTAAGTCACGTCGGAGGTAATGCTCCAATTTCAAGTCAATCGGAGGTAGTTCTCAATTTTTAAGTCACATCTGAGGCAATGCTCCAATTTTAAGTTACATCGGAGGTAATGCTCCAATTTGAAGTCACATCGGAGGTAATGCTCCAATTTTAAGTCTAATCGCAGATAATGCTCCATTTTTAAGTCACATCGAGGTAATGCTCCAATTTCAAATCACATCGGAGGTAATTCTACAATTGTAAGTCACATCGGAGGTAATTCTCCAAGTTTAAGTCTCATCGGAAGGAATGCTCCAATTTGAAGTCACATCGGGGATAATGCTCCATTTTTAAGTCACATCGGAGGTAATGCTCCAATCTAAAGTCACATCGGAGGTAATGCTCCAATTTAAAGTCACATCGGAGGTAATGCTGCAAGTTGAAGTCTCATCGCAGATAATGCTCCAATTTTTAGTGACATCGGAGGCAATGCTCTAATTTTAAGTCACATCGGAGGTAATGCTCCAATTTTAAGTCACATCGGAGGTAATGCTCCAATTTTAAGTCACATCGGAGGTAATGCTCCAATTTTAAGTCACATCGGAGGTAATGCTCCAATTTTAAGTCACATCAGAGGTAATGCTCCAATTTTAAGTCACATCGGAGGTAATGCTCCAATTTTAAGTCACATCGGAAGATGCATGAAATGAGAAAAATCTCAAAAGTTACGCGACATTCAATTTTCATGATAATGATCCTAGAAAAAGCCTTAGTCGGGTAACTCTCCCTCGCCTAAATTCAAACTCGGGACCTCCTGAACATGAGGCAAACACGCTATCACTAATCCTTGTTTCACGTAAGCTTGCGCCGTACCTCTTAACGGTCACGTGACCTTATCACATCTGATTGGCTGCTGTTGTGGTGCAGACTGTTGTGCGGTAAAAATTAGTTCGTTATTTAACATGGTAATATATCTTTATACGTTGGAAGAGAATTGTCATTTTTATATTATCGTAACTGTTTCAGTGAAATATACAGGGTGTATATAAATGAATATCGGGATTTTAACTCTTTATAATATTTATGATATTCAACTTTCAGTTATAGATGATATGTCAAATGAAAAGCAACTCAAACAGTTTTACCAAGAACATTATAAATGTTCAATGTGGCTACCCTTTGTCACACTGCACACATCAAGTCTATAGCCGAGTTCTTCCCAAACATTGATAAGTATTTATTCAGTAATTGTAGCAACAGCTGCTTCAATCCGGTTTAATTCATGGAGGTCAGCTGGTAGCGGAGGCACGTACACACGATCCTTGGTGAAGCCCCAAAGCTAAAACTCGCATCGCGTTAGGTCAGGAGAACGTGGAGGCCATGCATAGCAAGCCCTGCCATTGGGGCCCTTGCGGTCTATCCAGCGCTCGGGTACAGTGACGTTCAACCAATCGCGCACTTCGTTACGCCAGTGAGGTGGTACACCATCTTGCTGGAAAATGAAGTTCTCTGGCTCATTTTCTTCCAACTGAGGGAAGAGCCATTGCTCTAGTGTATCAAAGTAAGAAGTGCCAGTTACGTAGGTTCACCAAAAAAGAAAGGCCCATAAAGTTTTCGCCGGAATACGCCACAAAAAACATTCATTTTAGGGGAATCTCGTTACATTTTCACCATCTCATGAGGATTTTCTGATCCCCAGATGCGCACATTATGAGTGTTAACATGTCCACTAAGGTGAAAGGTCGATTCATCACCGAAGACAACACGATTTATAAAGTCGTCATCGTCATGAAACATGTCGTTTGCGAAGTTGGCACATGATCCGTGGTCTGTCAGCTTTAGAGCCTGTAATAACTGTAAACGGTAAGGACGTAGCCGTAAGTGTTTTCTTACAAACAGTCGACACAGGGACTTGCCTTCGAGTGAACGACTCTCACTCGCTCAACAGTCTCTTCGCTTACTCTTGGTCGTCCCGTGCTCTTCCCTTTACAAAGGCAGACGTGATGATGCCATCTACGAATTCTATTATCACTAGGAGGATCACAACCGAACTTAATGCGGAACGCACGTTGCACAGTAACTACAGATTCAGTCTTTGCAAACTGCAAAACACAAAACGCTTTCTGTTTACTAGCCGCCATCTTTGCTATTACCAGTGTCTAGTGGCAGAAACATTGCACGCACATGCGCACTGGTGCCAACAAACAAAACTGTTTGAGTTGCTTTTTCATTTGACATATCATTTATAACTGTAAGTTTAATGTAATAAATATTATAAAGAGTTAAAACCCCGATATTCATTTATATACACCCTGTATTACAGAACAGAGTTGATTTATCTGAAATGCATATTAATTCTTAAACGAAGTAAAGAGGAGGCTCCTTTGCTCTCAGGCACATGTCACGATAGCACGTACTTTAGTGGTAGTGATGACATATTTGTTTTTGACTTTTGTCACTGACCTTGTTTTGAAGTGGATTAGTCATATATCGCCATTCGAACGTGTAGTGTGCCGGGTGCGAGAGCTAAATTATTTTATTGATCGTTTATTGTGCGTGTACTTATATGTATAATGGCAGAGTTTACCGCCAGTTTTTCGTTGAAGCATGGCAAGGGAAAACCTTCAGAAAGTGGCGAAAAAAGAATTGTGGTGCATGCGTTTAATGCACTCACAGAGAAGAATTCGTCTTTGTTAGTGAGAGAAGTCGAACAGCTGTGCTCTGAACTTACGAGTGTGAGTGGTAGATGTGTAGGAATATCGCGACATGAAATTGAGACAACAGGAAAACTTACCACTGCAGTGGCGATATTGCTATGTGGCGAAGACGCAAATCGCAAAATATACTACCTTGACGAGACTTGGGTGAATGAAGGACACACGACAAGTATGGCGTGACACGACTTTTAAGACTGAAAGACAAGCATTTTTGCAAGGTATGTGTGCTGGTTTGAAAAAATCTCAGTGGAAAAGTCCGAAGGCCTTTCATTATAAACTTGTTTCAGTTTCATGGCTCAGTCATTCAGTTTCAACTTGCTCAGTTTCATTATAAACTTATGTATTTTTGCATACCTTCATATTCTTATTTCTATCTTCCTGGCAATTATTATAACGTTTACTGCAGGTTTCAATGTGACGGGAAGGCACCGCCTCTGGCCTATGGCGCGAAAGCATTAGCCAATTAGGGTGAGGGGGAAGTTAGTTGCACGCGGAGTGACACATGTCAGCGGGGCAAGGTTATATGAAACAGAGATTAGGGGTCGTGATATTTAGCATTTTGAAATAAGAAATTTAGCATTTTGTAGCATTTATACATTTTAAATTTAGCATTTTATAGCATTTTGAAAAAAGCTGAATTTGAGTTATTTTTTTAAATGATGAATATTAATATTATTTATGTGAAATTTAAAACACATTTATGGAGAGTCATTAGTGAGTTAAAAGTGCACGAAGTGTCAATCTGTTGTACGTATAAATAAAAGCAGTGTACATATCTCAAGATTCTGTTCTGTCATTTAAGTCCTCATGTTACTCACAATCAAAGTATACTTACTGAAATATCTTTCAGCATCTACGCTGTTGGTAGGATCCCAAATGCATTGCAGAGCATTGATGGGCAATGGTGGAACAATAGGCTAATTTGGTGGGAAGGGTTGCTTTCCACATTCCAGAAGAGTGGTCGCTTAGTTTATAGCTTTCTAAACATGCAAAGGTTCCACATGACTCTTGGTTTAAGTTTCCAGAAGAAAAAGCATTGTAAAAAAAATAATTACTTTGAAAATCTTCGATTTCGCGTTTATATAGCATTTTGAGTCAGGTGTCAGTCACCACATTTTACCTTTTTTATTGTTTGCCACGAAATGAGAAAAAAAGTACTTAAGGACAAGCAATAGCTGACGTTACGAAGTCGGGACCTTATTGTTGTATCGCGCTAATGCGTCCCAGACTGTTCGATTTCGGCAGATCTAGCAGAATGGACTTTTGTCAATATTCTATTCCTTCGATTCGAGACATTTCGGTTTCCGGAACATTCCTTCCTTGACCCACTTATGACTGACTGTAAAAAAGGGAATTCAACAGTCAGCCTCGGAGGGTTGCTAATTGTGAGCTGAAGAGTGAGTGTGGGATTTGTTGGGAATAAGATGACTGTAGCAGTAAACGGCACAGTTTGCTGAAAGTTGCTGTCGGCAAGCAGAGCAGTGTAAAACAGCGTTTTATGGAAATGTTCTTATGGGTATGAAAGTTAGGAACAGCGTGAGCTGGTAATTGCCACAGAGACATAAAGAAAGACAATGCTGCGGAAAGAGACGTGTTTACCCTTTGTGTCTGGAAAACGGGAAAATTATTATGTTTAATAACATTGGGCGAAAGGTTCTAGTAAAAAATGAGCAACTTCGTATTATTTAGTCAAAATATATTTAAAATTGTAGTTATCAATTAAGTAGAAGGTTTCAGCATCTGAAAATATAATTTCTTTGTCGATGACAATTAAGGAAATTTAGTACCAAAAGAATCAGTTTAGGTAAATGCACTTAATCTCACTTTGAGGAAACTTGATCGAATCATGTTGGCTAAGCTCGGCTGGTAGAATTAGCCAACCTGCACGACGTTTTCTCATCTAACTTCCTCAATCTTCTGTCGACTAAGGTGTTGTGTAGAAGGTAAGTTTGGGAATCAAGTTTCCAAATTAGTTTCTACCTTATTTAGGGGTGTAATTCTATGTAAATATTACGTTGAAGTTAATACAAAAATATGTGCAGCGATGTTTTTAACTGAAATGTTACTACTTCTTGGTATTTCTGCATCACGTACCGTATATCACCTTCATCTGCCCAACAGTTTCGCTTGCTCACCTCGTGTTATCTTGTTGGACAACATTTCATTTTAAAAAGGCTACAGAATGTAGCGTTTTAAAATGTTTTGTGAATGTGTTCTAATGTTAAGATAATATACGGATTGCTTCGGATAAAAATGGATTTTATCGTTGCGTATAATCCTGAATTGGGTGAAGCCAAGCTAATCCAAGTAAAGGGACCGTGCATTGTAATGTACATTGGTGGTCGTACTGTTTCAACATCACCAAAATGGTATGTTTAACCAAATTTGAGCAATTTTTGTAACAACCACGTTCACCGGCCCACAACCCCCCTCTGCTCATCATACTAGTGTTCGATGTATTCGAATGCAAAATGTGGTTAGGTTATCCTGTAGGATAGCGGCAAGAGCCTTATGTAGGCTGCTGGAGAGTTGAAAATGTCAACACTAACCAATGTAGGAAAGCGGGCGCAGTTTCTATATCTACAAGAACACGCAATGACGTTATCTAGCAGGGAATTGCCAACTGCCCAGCTATGAAACCCGCAGAGAAAGCGAAATATTGCAAACCAAATTATATACAAGTGTACAAGTTACTAAGGTGCCTGGGGCAGGAAAAGGGAGCACCATTCAGGCTTACTTTTATTTGTAAATAAACTGCCAAAAATCGTCGGAATTTATATTTTAACTTTAACGCTTAACATAATTTCTAAAAGCTAACAATTCGAGTTTTTAATTATTTATGGATGCTATTATAACACCACATAATGTTGTGATTTTTCTTTCAATCTTATGTTTTCTTTGTTGTTTCTTTGGTGAACCAGACTGCTGTTTTTTTTTGGGGGGGGGGCACACATCTGTTAAGTATTGAGTACAGTGAATCTAGTGTCCCACCACTTGTATTTTTTGCATAGTTTACTGATTGCATATTGGTAAAGGACAGCATACAGTTAATATTGCTTTATTACTACCTCTAATTGAATCATAAGTGGAATAGCATAATTCAAATATGTTGAAGTTTTCCTAACTCCTGGGAGCTGAAAATGTCTACATTTCTATCTGGCCAAAATTTGAGATTGGAAACTTTTTGGGAAAAGTAAGAGCCAAATGGTTGAGGAAGATAAGTAAATATGAAGAAAATGAAGATGGTTATTTTAGATAAGATGCCAATACGGACCCATTAGCTCGACAACCTCAGATTTTGAGTTTGTTGGGCCCAAGGGTAACCAGCAACTCAGTGTAGTAATAAGTATGGAATTGTATAATAATTTGTAATTGAAATGGAAATAAAGATTACTTAATTACATAATCTGGACAAAATATTGAAAAAATTTACATTGGTAATTGGAGGAAGATAAAAAGCATTTATTATGAATTTAGCACTAATGTAATAACATTTGATCCAAATTGATTCGTTATTGGAATCAAAAGAAGAAATTTTTTCTGCATTAAGTGTTGATTAGCACTCGGCTGCCAGGGTTTTGTGAATTTCTGTCTTTTCGAAATACAATATATCTGTTATCAAATAAATCTGTTAATTGTAAGTTGAGAAAATTATACTAGTGTAAAAGTTTAGTTTTTGTTCTTAGTCCTCTGATATTTTGATAGTAATAAAATATCAAGTTCACATTTCATGATGGTTCATATATTCATGTCAGTATCAATACTTTTTTCCCCTAACTTCACTAAGCCTATTCATTTATGCAATTGTTATGTACTGCTTCATACGTTCTTATCAGTATTGTCACTTTCGTTGAGCACAATTCTCTTATCTGCTTTAATAAAGGATAACTAATGTTTAAACATGCTTAACAAAATACATAGTAGAAATGTAGTAGAAAGTACTATTAACAGGAAATGATAACGAAACATTAAATAATTCATTAAGTCACACTAGTAAAGACTTGGTATCATGGATAGCTAATAACAACCTGGTTTTAAACAGATAAGACAGTTTGTGTTAAATTTAGTATTACTGACAGAGGAAACGATGAAATATCCCTGAAGTAAAATTAATTTCCTATGAAAGTGAAACAAACTTTTTAGGCTTGTGGATACAGGATAACTTAAAACGGAATACTCATACAAATCATCTACTAACCAAATTAAGCAGGAATATACATGCTTTAAGAATATTAAGTCAAAATGTCAGCCTTCGTGTACTTTTAATGTCCTATTATGCACATATACATTCTATAATTAAATACACAATAATATTTTGGGGAAATTTACCAGAAGCCAAAGATATATTTATTAAACAAAAACAAGTCATTCAAATGATAGGCAATGAAAGAATGCTATGTTCATGTAAGCCACTGTTCAAAAAGCTTTACATAATTCCTTTGGCATGCATTTATACACTGGAGACAGCTTTATTTGTAAAAAGAAATATATTTAACTTTCAAAACAACGGAAGTGTTCATATGCATTACACGAGGCATATTAACCTCAATTAGAACTACAATGTTTAACAATGGAGTACTGCATTCCTGTACAATAGTTTATAATTCCCTTCCTAATGACATCAAAAGCATAGGTAACTACAACGTGTTTAAAGCTTTCTTGCAGGAACACTGCTTTTACACAGTAAATGAATATCTGCAAAGTATAAACCTGAAAGAAGCATAGGGACAGTGAAGCACAAATTAGTACAAAAGTTAATCAAGAATATGTTGACACATTGCTTCACTCACACTGTTTATTCACAGGACATGTTTCAAGAGCTCTTGCTCCTATCCTCAGCTGATACTTGATTAGTGTAAATTGTAGTGGTTTCTTCTTTCTCCGTATTGTCAATAGATGGCGTGATGTACTTGTCAAAGATGTCCGGTGGTGGAGTTTCAAAATTCATGACTGTATGACGATTTTTGTTAATGAAAATTTTTTCCCATACGGAAAGGTCTATGGGGTGATTAACGCATTTTATTAGAGATGTTTCCAAATTGATATCATGTCTAGTATTCAAAAAATGAAAAGCCACTGCTGATTTTTCTGTTTCACCATTCTTAATGTTTCTTATATGTTCTTTAGTTCTGATTAAGAACAACAGTTTCAACCCAAAACAACACCAACATGCCATTTTCAACAGTTTGATCTTTCGGATGATTAACTTTCCACTAAACAGAGAAGATTATCAAGAAGAATACCTACACATAAAAAAAGTAGCTATATCCAACGGTTTCAACCCAAATTTAGTAGACAAAACAGTTAACAGACTCAACAAAGCTAAGAAAATAAAAGAAACCACCACCCTAGAACCTACAGGAGAAAAAGAGAAAAAACTTTTTAAAAAATTCACCTTCCACCCATCAGCCTATAACAAATTCCAAAAAATCTTCTCGAAACACAACATAACTCTTGCACCTCAAAATAGGTTTAATATCAGAAGTTTGTTAAAAGGCCCTCCCAAAAATTCAGTCACTACCATAGAAAAACCAGGAATCTATGAGATCAAATGTAAGACTTGCCCTAAAATTTATATAGGAAAAACAAAAAGAAATATTAACATCAGAACTAAAGAACATATAAGAAACATTAAAAATGGTGAAACAGAAAAATCAGCAGTGGCTTTTCATTTTTTGAATACTAGACATGACATCAATTTGGAAACATCTCTAATAAAATGCGTTAATCACCCCATAGACCTTTCCGTATGGGAAAAAATTTTCATTAACAAAAATCGTCATACAGTCATGAATTTTGAAACTCCACCACCGGACATCTTTGACAAGTACATCACGCCATCTAATGACAATACGGAGAAAGAAGAAACCACCACAATTTACACTAATCGAGTATCAGCTGAGGATAGGAGCAAGAGCTCTTGAAACATGTCCTGTGAATAAACAGTGTGAGTGAAGCAATGTGTCAATATATTCTCGATTCACTTTTGTACGAATATCTGCAAGTTAACAAATCCAGATAATCATAAAACATGAATTTACTTACTTTGTTCATTTCTCTCATTTATAATTATATGCAATTTGTGGTACATTATAATTGAATGTAGTTAAGTATATTTGATGTTTAAATTTGTAATACTAAGTGTAAATTTACTGACATCTTATATCAAGGTACTATGTATAGTCGCACTGTTCGAACAGTTACCATGATTTATGTTTGGTAATAGATAGCTCTCAGATAATGCACTGATGACTCCATGTGGAGTGAGCATATATCTGTGATTTCTGCAAATTCCTTTGGTTGAAGCGATACGTTCATTGGTGTGTGTTTGGAGGAATTTAGTAACAGTGACGTCAAAATTAATATAAAAATTATTTGTGGTTGGTTTATTGACACTCGTCACTTACTTTTTCATATATTTATGAGAGACCTTTAATAAATATTTGAAATAAAGTTTAGTTTAAAATAAATCGAAAAAGTTTATTCAAGCTTCTCATCTTAACGTCTCTATTCACTGTATGGCAGACATGAAGTTATTTAAGAGATAAACTAAAAGTTACTGTACAGCAACTGTAGAACTCATCAAAATACACAAATAATGTTAATAACAATAGTGTATTGCAAAACTAATTCTGATTTAATTTGTTGATTAGAACTCCCAGATACTTAAAGGTATGTAATTTTTAACTTATAAGTTCCTATTCATTTTCTCATTCATTGAGAACTATCTACTTCAAATGCATCAATCAATGGTTCGCTTTTTAAATATCTGATTACTGCTTGTATCACTTTATCCCAGGTATAAAAACAAAAAATATGCATTGGGCAAGGCCTTTCTGCAGACTTTATCCAAAGAAAAGAAGCTTGGCTGGAGAAAGTCATGTGAATATAATATATTACATGTGTTTGATAAAAGCACATCCCTGATTAATTATTAAAAGCAAATAATTCAACGTAGATTTTTTGGAACCGCTCCCCTGGAAATTGACTTCTAAATATGTACCTGATCACCTGTCTATAATGGAACATGAATACACTAATGGTTATCCTGTATAATAGTTGCCTAGGCTGGTGGAAAGTTGCCAATTAAAAAAAAAAAAAAAACATGCACATGCTGAAAATATCAACATTTTGTAACCAAAGCTAAAATACATGAATATGCTTAGGCTTTCACGGCTGGTGTCCATTTGAAGTGAACTGGTTTCTGGGCCTGTAGGCTGTGATCAAAGTAATTCCTATACTTTGGCCATGGCCTAAAAGCCAGTTCACTTTAGACAATACATGAAGTCGTGACAAAAAATAGATGTAGAAAAGATGTATTGAAACAGTCAGTAATGCATCCCCATACACTAGAAATGAGCTTTTTCATTAGACTATTCCAGAAATACCTGTATATTACAATTGATAAAATTTGTTCCTTTAGCATGCTATTGTTTGTGGCAGAATAATTTTGGCAATAATTGTTACATTAACATTAGCTATTGAATTCTTGGAAAATGTTTTTCATCTGACAAAGTCCATTCTATCAGAAGAGATTTTCAGCATGAATTCTCTGAAGAAATTACAGCTTTTGTCAAGGAAAAATATATAGAAACATTAACTTATTTTCTGGTAATACTATAAATACATAACATGGTAACCAGTATCCTTGACAGCGAAGTGTGTTGGACTAACGATGCAAACAATTTGTTTGTGAAATTGATCTCAATTAGAAAAACTGACATTTTCTTAAAATAAGTGAAGTTTTTGTTACACATAGTTATATTTGTGTATGTTTCATGCATGTTTGTGTACCAGTGAGAAACTACATATGGAGCTCCTTTATGAAAAAGCTTTCTGAGAATACAGATGTTACATTGAAAGTGCCATACAGCCCTACATGCTGTCACAAAATGGTGTCAGAAATTTCAAAGAGTTCCATGAATATTTGTATAAGGTGAAGTGTATGTAATTTCAGTTAATTGATGCAAATTATTCATTTCTTCATGGGCCTCGCCGTGGCTCAGTGGTTACACCGCTTGGCTCTCACCAAGGTGGCCTGGGTTCGATCCCAGGTGACCGCAAAGTGAGATTTGTGGTGGACAACACGGCGCTGGGGCGGGTTTTCTCCGGGATCTCCGGTTTCCCCCGCCATCTTATTCCACCGGTGCTCCATCTTCATCACATGTATCATCAGTGTCATCGCCTGCGGTGCCGTATGTAGTAAAAGCGGGCATTTAACACTACACATTTAATTTCATTTCTTCACCCTAGCCATATATAGGATAAGGTTTTTGATAGTCAATATTCAATCCCATGGCCGGGATTTGAACCACGGATCTCCTGGTTTCCGTCCAGTTGGTTTAACCCATTGAGCTACCATGGTCAACTTGCCGTCGTGACATTAAATTCTCCATTTGACTCGTTTTCCCCGGTAAACTACTAGGAGATCTAGCATCTGAGATTCACCATTTGTGGCAACTAACTATTGTAAGTACTTGAGTCCCAGGCTTTATCATTTAACTCTTATTATTATAGTTAATTGATGGAAATTATTCTTTTCTTTACACTAGCCGTATATAGGCTAATATTTTTGATAGATAGTGAACATGAAAAATGCCATGGAGAATTTAATGTCATGATTGCAAGTTGGCCATGGTAGCCCAATGGGTTAGACCAACTGGATGGAAACCAGGAGATCCGTGGTTCAAATCCCGGCCATGGCATTGAATTTTTCATGTTGACTATCAGTGTATGTAATTCCTATATGCTGAAAGTTTCCCAAGAAGATGGATGATATGTTGAGAGTGTCGTTTACTTCCACTTCTTGAAACAAAAGTGTCAGAAATTGCAAATAGTTCCATGCAGGAGAGGCTGTGCGAAGCAGTTTTCAGAGGTCCATACCAAAAGGCACTTGGTTTGAGAATTCTAGATTACCAGCTATTTAAATACACCTAATGTAGAGTTTTGTGAGTAATTTTTCATACTATCAAACTGTTGTACAAAATTCTCTTGGAGACAATCAACAATAGCTCACTAGTATAGCTACTGTAGAGAGGTGTGTATATTCATTGGCCAACAAGGACATCAACAGGAGTAGAATTGGAAAGGTAGAGTCAGATTGAAAAATTCAATGCCATAGCCAGTATTTGAACCATGGATCTTCTGGTCTCCATCCAGCCGCTCTAACCATTGAGCTACTATGGCCAACATGCCGATATGACATTAAATTCTCCAACTGACTCGTGTTTTTCCCGGTAAACCACTAGGAGTTCTCATAAACACATGGCGACTTACAATGTGTAAGTACTTTAAGGCCCGGGCTTTATAGTTAACCACTATTAGGAGTCAATTGGAGAATTCAATGTCATATCGGCACGTTGGCCATAGTAGCTCAATAGTTAGAGCGG
Source organism: Mantis religiosa (assembly GCA_030765055.1). Lineage (NCBI taxonomy): Eukaryota > Metazoa > Arthropoda > Insecta > Mantodea > Mantidae > Mantis > Mantis religiosa. Next base: position 156,743,525 of record CM060956.1, on the reverse strand, counting down.
CTGGATGGAGACCAGAAGATCCATGGTTCAAATCCTGGCTATGGCATTGTATGTTTCAGTCTGACTACCTTTCCTTACTTTAGCCTACACATGGCCAGTGTGAAAGAACAATTTCCAGGAGTAGAATTGGCCACATTTGTATACATTAATTTAAAACTGGTAGGAGGAAGTACCATCATAGGAAGGAAAGAGGATCCTCAGAATGATCCATGGACAACAATGAAGTGTGAATAACACTATGCAAAGTTAATATTCTGCACACCTAAAAACTACAAAATTAACAAAATAAATATATTTTTTTAATGAAATACCATTGTATATATGCTGAACATCAGTTATAAGAACCCAGAGCCTATTTAGTGATAAAAAGTGTTAATATATAGCAATTTCAATTCAGTGGTCGCTCCTTAACATGGCATGCACAAGCACCTGAGGATTTTCCAAACATTTCCATAGCTACGTAGAAAATGAAGCTAGTTACAGTGAAGCAATAAGTGTTATACAAATATAAATATTTATAATAAAAACATCACTTATCTTAAGAAAATAGCGTCAATTTTTCTTATTAGTTGAGATCAATTTCACGGACTCTTCTTGGCATCCTCAGTCTAACACACTTCATCGTCAAGGAAGTTACTATGTTTTTTCAGTATTTTCAAAATCTGAAAACAAAACAAACTTAAGAACTGAAATACCAGCAGTTGTTTCTGTTCTTAAGTTTGTTTCATTTTCAGATTTTGGTAATACTGAAAAAACATGGTAACTTCCTTGACGACGAAATGTGTTGACTGAGGACGCGAGCAGGAAGTCGTGAAATCAATCTCAACTAATTCAACTAATAAGAAAAATTGACATCATTTTCCTGAGATAAGCGAAATTTTTTGTTACAAATAGTTATATTTGTACTGTCGCGAACGCATTATGTACCATCGCGCGGCTTGTGTACACAAAGGAACTGATAGGCAGGCAGTGTGGAAACAAAGAGCCGGCAGATAAAGGTCAGCTGAAACAAACTGAGATAAATGGAAATTTCTGGTGACTTCTTGACTGATTGAGATTATTCGGTTTCTGGTTTATTTTAAAATAGTCTAGAAATTTCAGTGAGGTATTCAAGGAGGCGATGACTCGCCAAGAGGGGTGGTAAGCAGTAAACAGCTGTAGAGTGTTGTAACGAGAGCTGATGTAATCAGAATGCTGTGTGTTATTTTCATCGACCTTGGAAGATTGTGTTGTATATGTGATGTAATGTTGTTACATAAGAATTGAACAGTGTATTTCTACGCAAATAAAGAACATTTAGAATTTCGGCAAATTGGACTTTTAATTCTACAAACCCACAAAGTCACAGTATAATAATTTCCATAGCTGACCAGCTGTTGCCAATGATCCCATATCAAACATACACAAGGTATGTGTGTTGTGGACTCTAAGCCGCAAAGCTAAGCTGATAAATGGTTTTATATAAGAAGAGTGTAACTTTTTTTGTAGTGTTTAATGCCCACTTTTACCACAGGTGGCACTGCAGCTGATGGCACGATGATACATGAAGTGAAGATGGAGCACTGGAGTAAGAGATGGTGGGGGAAATTTAAGCACCCAGAGGAAACCTGCTCCTATGCTGTTTTGTACACTGTAAATCTAACATGCAGTTGCCTGGGATCAAACCTAGACCAGTGAGAGACGAGTGGGATAACCACTCAGCTATGATGCGGCCGTGAAGTGCAACAGTTGCAATGAGAAAGTGTAGCCAAAACTTCAGTGTAGTAGGAGATATCAATCTTTACAGCAATCTCACAAGTTCCCAGAGGAGTAATTTTCAAGTTATAGTTACTTCGAAATGTATGGAAAGAAGTACTCAATAGAGAGGGAGTCACCCTCTTTGCATCGGAACCTCTTAAATGCGAGGCTGCATGCTGCTTCCATACCACTGGGGTGCGACTTCCTGGATGTTGTAGGAAACGAATAAGCATATCACTTAGCAAAGGAACATGTGATGACAGAAGGTTACCCTCTCACTGGTAACAGATGTGGTTTAACATCTGCCAAACACAGGGAGGTCAAGACTACAGTGTTTCCCTGATGTGGTTCTTATCACTCAAGTCACAAGGAAACCATGCTTTCTCAGTTTCGTATTGGTTATTTCTATTTTAGTCATGGCTACTTAGTCAGTGCTCAATTATTACCTCGCTTTATCTACTACAATATGCCCTTAACAGTGAGGAATTCCCTCACCCAATGTTATTTTTCTATACTGTACAAGCAGCTTGGTTTATCTAAAGATTTAGTTACTGTTTTAAATGATCTGTGTCTCATTTTCTAACCTTCTTCAATATTTTCATTTCAGTGATTTCCTTAGGCACTTGAACTTCTGCAGTTCCCTGTGTGTTATCAACTTAAAACTGTAAACTGCTTGTTTGTTGAAGGTCAGTTATTGTTTTAATATGAGTTATGAGTTCTCTTTTATATGTTTGTAATTTTTGTTTAATATTTATACTTTTCTAATGTATTTATTCTTATTCTTGTTCAGCATTTTTTTTATTAGAAGTAAGAATATGGAAATATCCAGAGTGTGGCGGTGATGACCTTGCAATTTCATGCTACTCAAATGCTACTGATGCTAATGACATGACATACAGTTGAGCAGCGGTGGTTCGTGCCGAAAAATAACAGTGTGCTTAAAGAAAAAGTGCGTGCAGCTCACCTAGTTTCAAAAAATAAAGTCCATATGCCGATTTTTCTTCATGCAGAATTTGTCAATCACTCTGCTGTTGAAGTCCTGCATACCTGTGATAAGCTTCATCTCTATAGATAGCATAGGTCCTAAGTCATAGCGGGACAGTAGTGGAAGGGTGCCTTTTATCTTTCTGAATTCCAAATGTTAATACAAAATGCTGGGTTCAATTCAAAGTTTGCTTTTGTCAACTCTTTATAACAATCACTGACAATACTCAGTTCTGTTTCAGGAAACACTCAAGAAAATAATTCAGTTTTGCAGCATCCAGATGTTCCATAGACCCAAAACGACTATGTAACTTGTTATTGTTTGATCAAATATTTCTTTGGCATCTGCTGCTAAGTTTGTTTCCCTACAACGTCTTTTTGCATCTTGAACATGGCATGATTCAATCTGAGCTATATCACGCATTCTTCTATGCACAGTGTTGTTTTGACAATAGATTGAATCACATTTTGCCTTTACTTCATTAACCTGTCGTGCACGAAGTTGGTTATATAACATCTTAATATGGGGCATAATTTTGTGGGCGGGGGGAAGTGAGCCAGAGTTTAAATTTGCCGTCCTCCAAATTGTGAATCAGATCGTGAGCTTCTTGCACTTCCTTCTCTGATAAAAGCCTTTTCTAGCTCATCAAAACAGTCTATCAAAGATTCTGTGCTTGTATATGGTGTTCACACATCTGGATTTGAAATTCCACCTTGTTACGGAGCCTCGAGGCACTCTCAGAGCAACAGTTGCTTCTAACGCTGCCAAATGTTGGGGAGATCTTGAAAAAAAAATGTTGGAAAAGCCAATAGACTGCAGAAGAATGTCCTAGCAGAATGATTTTGTGAATCCTGGAAGAATGATTTTGTGAAACTGCTTTCTCCATTATCAGATTTAATTGATGTGCGTAACAATGCACGTACTGCATGAGAGGGTAGTGTTCTTTCACTTTGATCTTCATGCCCCCTGTGTTGCTGCTCATTACAGATGCACCATCGTAAGTCTGAGCCATTATTTTAAAGCGATTGTCCTTAAAAATGATGTCAACTTCTTTCCAAATACAATCTGCATTAGAATTGGCAGTCTGATCTGCAGGATTAAAGAAGCCCCAAAACCGTTCATCTATAACACCATTTCTTTCATACCTATAAACTAAAGCTAACTGAATTTTTTCACGTGTGTCACTATCATCTGCCTTAATAGCAACATAAACCAACTCCTTTAATTCTTCTGCTATTTCTTCATGGTACACTTCCAACATGTAATTGAGTAATTCATTTTGAATGGTTTTAGATAATCCTTTGAATACTTTGTTGCTTTCAATGTACCGCTTTCTCCTGACTGCCAATGACATTTATAAGACCTAAAATCACACCCGGGTTATCTGATGTTTCGGTCTCAGCATGTTCATGCAAAGCATTCATTCATTTATCTGCTGTAAAAATTACAAAGTAATTCATAGCATTGTCAAAAAAACAGAAATACAAAATACAAAAGAAAACAGAAATACAAAGTTCAAATGCTCCACAAAATTTGTTGCAATCTATTATCCTTGATAATATATCTATATTTTCCGAATTGCTCATTATGTTTTTGCATTGCTTTTTGATATGCTCTACTTAGTTGCGTTGCATTATTTACAGCTCTAAGCATTGAGACGTCAAATGAGCTTTTCATGTGCTTCTTGCTATTTGAATGCTTTTTATGTACTCATTAATGTCACCAAAATATTTAACATCCATCATAGACGATGACTCAGTACTTTCGAACAGGAGGCAAGGAAAGCTGGGCGGCTATAATTTCACACCTACGGATTCACTCATATATTGGAATTAAATTTCCTGATATAAACAGAATTTCTACTTCCTTTTACTTTTTGCTCATTTTTCAGATTGGGTATAGGTCGCCCTAACATTTACTAATCATTTTTTCTAATGCTTGCATTGTAAGGAGTTTTGAGAAGTTCATTAACCAAGTTCATTATTTATTGGTTAAAGCTTTTGTGATATTAAATTACTCATACAATGAATGAAGTGAATTTATAACATTCACATTCATACACAAAAACTATCACCCACTGAATAACGTTACACAAAGGAATACTTGTTATGGAGCATTGCTGCGAGTACCATGCCAACATGAACTAGCTGCTTCCCAAGTAATCTCCCCTACGATTTAATAACCATTAGGTTATTTCTAGAACTAAAATATGAAGCAATTATGAACTACTTAATGAATCTCAATGCATATTCTAGTTCTAAATCTATAACTATGAATGTTGGGGTTGTCCTGCTTGCAGCGTGTGCAGTAGTGCAGTGAATGAATACTATGCTACACTGATAGGCAGCAAGCATTTGTGTGAAAATATGGGGATCTTAGGCCATCAGAGAGGCAAGAGGATAAGGTTGTATGCATGTGAAGTACTCATTAGTGAGCTGGCTGGCTCACAGCATGTGGATGCATTCCATTAGCTATGTAGGTGTCTTCCATGCATCAAGTGTTCATTATTGGCTGTGCTCGATTTGTCATACCTACAATAATGTGCTTTTATTCACATGGTATTTCAAAATGTATACAGTATGATTCATAAAACAGAAAATAGCATGCTGCAGCACAACAGCATGTAAGGACGAGCCACCGCTGCAGTTGATAATTCATTTATTCAATATATTTAACATAAGAGTAAATTTAACATTGTCAATTATTGATGATGTACACACAGTGAAATTCTACTTTGGTATTGCAATTCCTTTCTTGGAAGTGTTAAAAACAGTGTTGTTATGTTAAATTAACTTTAAAGAGAGTCGATTAAAGACACTAGACAACACTTACTTTTAAATTTTTCCGGAACATGTTTCTGAGGCTTTGCCTCTATCATCGGCCGGCTCTCGACTCGAGAGCCGGCCGATGATAGAGGCAAAGCCTCAGAAACATGTTCCGGAAAAATTTAAAAGTAAGTGTTGTCTAGTGTCTTTAATCGACTCTCTTTAAAGTTAATCTACTTTGGTAGTTTACATATAAGTCAGTCAAATTTGGGGGTTTAATGCTTCAGTGTATCCTAGGTTTTTAAGATTCTACAGCAAGTGGCTACCCATTTACAGAGGTCCAAAGTTACTGGCATGCCATTGTGTTACCTTCCCCTAACTTGTTACAGATTTGACATTACCAAACCCCATCATAAACAATTCTTTCAAGATTTATTACTTTGTAGGATAAGCTGAAAACTGAGTTTGATCTTCTCCAGGCAAATTGTTGAAGAATCTCGTCTCCATAACCTGATAGCAATGAGCGAAAGTCAACTGAGCAGAAGCAACAAAAGGCAAAAGATCGATAAAGATTTAGAGGAAAAGTTATTGAATGTAGAACAGAGACAAGAAGTGAGAGAAGAGATGGCAACTGGAAGCATTGCCAAGAACAGCAATGTTGAGGTAAGTAAAATGTATAAACCATCTTTACAATTGCTGAGATTCTTGATTGTTGAAGTCTTGTCCAGTAGGGACGATAGCTCTGTGCCGGTGACCTACTCTCTTCGTGCACTGGAGAGAGTCTATGCCCAAATGTCAATTATATCTTCTGCTAGGGCTAATCTCTGTTTCATATAACCTTGCCCCGCTGACATGTATCACCCCGCATTCAACTACCTTCCCCCTCACTCAATTGGCTAGTGCTTTCGCGCCATAGGCCATAGGCAGTGCCTTTCTGTCAAATTTAAACCTGCAGTAAACGTTATAATAATTAAATTAATTGGGAGTCGATTAATATTAATTAATTAATCGACTCCCAATTAATTTAATTTATACAACAACACTGTTGTCAACACTTCCATGAAAGGAGTCATAATAATTGCCGGGAAGATAAATAAAATCATACAGATAAGGATATGAAGGCATGAAAAAATACAAGTTTATAATGAAAGACCTTCGGCCTTTTCCACTGGGATATTTTAAACCAGCACACATAACTTAAGTCGTGTCACGCCATACCTTACTTTTCATGTGTTCTTCATTCTCCCAAGTCTCGTCAAGGTAGTATATTTTGTGACTTGTATCTCGGTACAGTCTGACTGTCCTTAAATAATGTCTTCGCCACACAGCAATATCGCCTCTGTTTTTTAGCACATTTTTCTTGCCTCTTTTTTCATTCACAAATCCCAGCTGTGTAAGCAATCTGCTGAAATTTGGTGAATCTGCATCCTCATTTACAGCAGATGAAATGTTATTTATGTTATTTTCTAAAGGAAAAACTATACACATGACAACGCACAGCACTTTTCACGTATTTTCTCCGAGCACACGCTTTTGTTTATTCCTGCTTTTGCCTGGAGTGGTAAGTTTTCCTGTTTTCTCAATTTCACATCGCAATATTCCTACGGATCTAACACTCACACCTGTAACTTCAGAGCACAGCTGTTCGACTTCTCTCACGACAAAGATGGATTCTTCTCTATGAGTGCAGTAAACACATGCACCACAATTCTTTTTTCGCCCGTTTGTAAAGATTTACCCTTGCGATACTTCAGCGAAAAACTGACGGTAGACTCTGCCATTATTCATATAAGTACATGCGCAATAAACGATCAATAAAATAATTTAGCTTTCGCACTAGGCACAACAACCTTCGAATGCTGATATATGACTAATCCAGTTCAAAACAAGGTCAGTGATAAAAGTCATATAAACAAATATGTCACCACTACCGCTGAAGCACGTACTATCGTGCCATGTGCTTGAAAGCAAAGGAACCTACTCTTTACTTCGTTTAAGAATTAACATGCATTTCAGATAAATCAACTCTGTTGCGTAATATATTTAATTAAAACAGTTACGAAAATATAAATCTGACAATTCTCTTCCAACGTATAAAGATATATCACCATGTTAAATAACGAACTAATTTTTACCGCACGACAGTCTTTACCACAACAGCAGCCAATGAGAGGTGATTAGGTTACATGACCGGTAAGAGATACGGGGCAAGCTTACGTGAAACAAGGATTAGATGATAGACAATGCAGCACGGCCATATTTTACAGACTCATCTTTACTAAAACGCATGCCTTAAGATATGAGCACTTCCTCATCTTAGCCACTGAGAAACAACAGATTTCCATTACTGTTTTACTATTTTGTTTTCACAAATGTTTTAATTTGCAGGAAAACTAAAATTTGGGGTGATGCCTTTGTGGCTTGTAGTGCATGGAAGTGAGTTAACCAATTCTCGTATGAAGATATGTTTCATCATAATAGATAACCGATCTTCCTTCGTCTCTAAGCCTTTTTATGGCATGTAAATATGACACGCGCCAATTTCTCATATACCTTTCCTATAACAAGACCTTGTTGTTCCATGCTTTCTTTCACTTGAAACCTATGCCACATAGTCTTTTAACTAGTGCTTCCCCCTTTAAAGTTAATGGAATCTTGATGTTTCAGGAGTCCCAAATTTTGACAGTGGGTACAGTTTTCTCCTGAATATACAAATTATAAATTGTTTGGCAAATTACATACCTATCAAAGTCATCAATGACAGTGATTGTTTCTGGTACACGATGTACTTTCCAGATGTTTCAAAGGGGCCCAAATTTCTCCCACGCTTTAATTATTTTACGAAATTTTCTCTCAGATACTTCTGTTGCGGCAGTCACCTTCTCTTGCATTTTATTAGCATTTCACCAGAAACTGCTTCCCATTTCAGAATAGATTGATATTATTAATAACTTTGCGGTTTGGCTGCGAAGTGTTTTTCCACCAAGTTTGCTTTGAATTGGAGGCATTTTAATCTAAATAAGAAAATATATAAACGCACACACACACAGACAGTTAAGTGCAGAGGTTCTACTCCCATTAGTCCTGGACCCGTAGGACCAAGGACCCGGGCCTCCTTCTACTCGGGAGCGATGGAAACTCCGGGGCTCTTTCCATAGGGCAATACCTGATTTCTTAAAAAGCCCCCCCGCTGAGCACAACGTCAAGACGGGATGGAAGTGGATACGCCACTTACGCGCGTCAACCCCGCAGGGAAGACTACCGATAACCTCGGTGGGGCTGCAGGTGATCTAGCACACCCACTACTAGCTCTGCAGCTAGCACCCGGGACTATTGAGGCAACCCTCTACCCCGTCCGGGCGGCCGTTGGCGGCCTGGCCGGAAGTACCCATTTACCCGTGGGCTAACGGGAACGCACTGCCCTTCGAGTCCAACCCAATCCGAACAACTCCCATTCGGGAGGGGCTCGGCTGTTCGGACCGAAGTTCCTCTAGTAACGTCAGAGGTACCACGAGTGCTAAGGGTTCGCAGCGCCCGCACTTTGGCAGCTGAAGGGGATGGATCCCCTCCCCTACGGGAACACACACAGACAAAATGCTAATCACTAGTGCGATTAAAAATCACAATTTCTAAAACTTTAAAATCTTAACGTGATGGCACCAAACCGTTAGAAGTTACCCGTTCAAACCTCTCGATGATACTGGCCATTTCAGTGTACAGTATGTTTATTCAGACGTGGCAGCTGAGAAAATATGCGTAGTGACTCAACCTCTCTTCCACCTACTGGCACTAAGAGTGGGGGTCAGTTAAACTTGTGCAGTTGCTGAGGTTGTACGCGTGTCTTATGAATTTTTTAAGGCTCGGGTCCGTGTAATTTATAGTTTTATATGTATATGACAATGTACTTTAATATATGTACAGTAAATAGTAGTTCTCATTGTTCTTAGTTATTTTCAGCGTACTTGTAAGTGCGTGACCGTGTCTGTGTGCGTGCACGCCTACATTGAGTGTATTTTCTTTTACTGCAGACTTTAATATTTTAAAACATGGACAGCAAACTACAAGGTAAAAAGTTGCACTCCCAAACCAAGGAAATTGTTAGTAATGTTTATAAGTACATGAAAAGACATGCAGAAGCTGGCTTAGTAACTCTTAGCATCAAAAACATTGGGAAGAGTGTGGCTGAGGCAATAGGTGTTTCTAAAGAGGTGTAAGGACAATTATTAAGGAAACCAAAGATATTAATCATGGTGCTTCGACTTCATTATCCACACCACACAAAAAGAGACCAAAGAGGTCTTTTCGTGCCAGTTTGGATACTTTAAATGAGGCAGTAGTGCACCAAACCGTGAACGAATTCTATATAATTCACAAACAAAGACCGACACTGAGGAAGGTGCATGCTAAATTAAAGGATTCGATAAAATTTGAAGGGAGTGTATCCACATTAAGAAAAATACTGCTAAAGCTGGGTTTCACATGGAAACGGACAAAGAAGAACAGAAAAATTTTAATGGATTGCCATGACATCAGAACTAAGCGCCTCCATTATCTCAGAATGATGAAGCAATATAGAAGCGCGGGCCGTCCCATAATATATATGGACGAGATGTATATCCATTCATCTCACACTTCTCCGTATGCTCGTAGTGATGACAGTTTCCATGGCCTCTTAGCACCGGTATCCAAAGGTCAGTATCTTATCATTGTGCATGCTGGAGACGAGCAAGGGTTTATCCCTAACGCGTATATTTGGTTCAAGTCCCAGCAGAAAACCGGTGACTACCACGATGACATGAACTATACGAATTATGAGAAGTGGATAAAAGAAACACTGATCCAAAATGTTCCTCAAAATTCCGTATTGGTAATTGGCAATGCACCTTACCACAATGTGATCCTTAATAAGGCGCCCACTGCAAGTTCCAGAAGAGATACAATGATTTCATGGCTGAAACAAAACCTCTTCATGGAACATTATACAAACATTGATTTCTCCTCCCTGTACTAACCCAGCATTTACAATATGATCATCCCCCTCAAACCCAAAATCCCCAAGTAGAAAATAGACAGTTTTCTTCAGGCACATAACCACACAGTTTTACGCCTTCCACCTTATCATCCCGAGTTAAATCCAATCGAACTGTTACCTGAAACCAGCCTCAAGGTAAGATGCATGCGATTCCTCCTCTCTCTTGCAGGCATGTGGCTGCCAGTCCTATCCCCACTCTCCTGGTTGCCCCTCTTCTACTGCGCAGCTAGCTGCCACCTCATGTTAACCAAGCTGTACTGCGCATGACCGAGAATGTAGGCTCAGCAATTGGATTCTAAACGACTGCGCACACGGTCTCTAACGGCACAGAACCATCGTCTGCACTGTAATTATGATGTATGTTGTGCATCATATTTCTGAGTAAGATGAGAGTTAAGATTAAACTAATAGTCCTATATACATGTGTATCCACTAAAGATACCAGTAAAACTATAACAATGTTGCTTGCATAAAGTCTGCATGTGCAGAAAAAAACTAATGGAATGGGACACAGATGTAGCAAGATAGATTTCTCAGCATTCCTTCCATAGATATAGTTGAGGCTATATAATGCGCTAAGGTTATTCTACAGATTATGTAGGTATACAAAACTTAATGTTTACTTTTTCTTTCACCAGCTTATTTTAGGTAGAGGATATATTTTCTAACAAAAAGTGTGAGATATTACTTAAATATGTAATTTTTTTTTGTGTGTAATTTACGTCCTCCAATGTTAAGCCATATCGGATGATGAATGAAATGGGTGAAATGTTGCTCAAATGAGTCCAGGGTCCATGGAGCTTAGAGTTTCCTGATATGTCTTTCAGGATAAGGGAAACCCCCAGAAAAAAAACCTTATCCAGGTAACTCACCCTGACCGAGATTCAAACTCGGGACCTCTTGAATGTGAGGCAGACATGCTATCATCTACGCTACCAAGGCAGGCTTAAATTTATGCTTTGATATTCAAGAATTTAATTCTGTTTCGAGTTTGCCTGTCAGCTGCTTTCAACAATTACAGCAAATATTGAGTTTAACACATACCTTTAGGATTCAGATTCCATTAGATATACAGCCCAGAATGTGTTATGGTGCAATAGCATAACTTACGCATGCATAACTACAGAAATTCATATTTGAATTGAGAACGCTTTGCCAATGGCCATTTAAAGCCCTCACGGGTTGGAAACTTTACCCAATAAACAGAAAAAGACATTTAAATTGTTAAATACTGTAAAAATGCTTCGTAAATACACACTTGTATCTTCCATATTTATTTACTTATTTAAACAAAACAAAAACTGGTTTTAAAGTCATTAAAGATAGTATACATCTATAGTGTCAATAAAGTAAAGACAACATTAATAAATCGTTGAAATTTCACTAATCTGTTTCACTGTAGCAAAAGCTATTCTTTACTTTGATAGACTTGACATGAAAAATCCATTGCCATGGCTGGGATTTGAAACATGGATCTACTGATATATCGAGATTTAACTGTATTGGAACACCACAGTGAAGCAAAAAAATTATTAAATTTTAGATGAGTCGTATTTTTTACACATCTGCTTCACTTTCGTAGTGAAGCAGATGTGTAAAAAATACGACTCATCTAAAATTTAATAATGGATCTACTGGTTTCCTTCCAGTCGCTCTTACCCATCTCTTACTCGTCATCTGGGAGAAAATATATATAGTAAAACATAAACACCAACCAATGAAGTTCAAAATCCCGCCAGAAGACAACTCCAAATAAACAGATGGCATCAGCAACTCCAGAACTACCCACACCACTGGATCAAGCTTTAGTCACATTAGAGACAATGATGCGAAGTTTCGCAAAACACGTCCTCAATATAGGTACATAAGTGAAGCGGATGTGTACAAAATACAACTCATCTATAATTTAATAAATGCTTTATTACATTCTACATTGCACAAGCGCAAATGTGAGATGAATTTGTTTTCTCCTGTGGTTTTCTTTAACTGATGATGTGGACAAGAGTTCGTGAAATCAATTTCAATTAGAAAGAAGAATTGACATCATTTTCTTAAGATAAGTGAAGTATTTGTTACAAATTATATTTGTATAGCAAATGTGAGAGTTTCACCCAAAATCTTAGCTTGTATATGGCTAGTGTGAAGAAATGATTAATTTCCATCAATTAACTTTAAAGAGAGTCGATTAATGACACTAAGCAACACTTACTTTTAAATTTTTCCGGTACATGTTTCAGAGGCTTTGCCTCTATCCTCAGCCGGCCATCGACTAGTTCTCACTGGTGTAGTTGACGATATTTTGTCACAGGTTTCCTCTGGTGGCGGTTCAAGGAACTTGCTGAACAAATCCTTCTGGGGGATGTCAAAATTGAATACTTTGTTCCTATTTTTTGAAATGAAGATTTGTTCCCATGTGGATAGTTCTTGTTTTCCTGATGTATGTTTTAGTAGTTTTGGTTCTGGATTTATGTTGTGATTTTTTTCCCAAAAATGTGTGGCAACTGCTGATTTTTCTAATTGTTTATATTTTATGTTTCTAAAGTGTTCCTTTGCTCTTATTTCTAAATTTCTTTTGGTTTTTCCAATATAAATTTGACTACAGTCATTGCATTCAATTTGATATATACCAGATTTTTTGTTAGATGGAATGGCATCTTTGATGTTTGAGCAAATTAGGTTTTTTAAGGAGAAATGCTTGACTGGTGCTAGTTGAATGTTTTGTTTTTTGAAGACTTTTTTTAATTTATCATAGGCCCATGGATGGTAAGTGAATTTTTTGAAAATCATATTAGTTTCTGTAGCTGAGAGGGTTGTGGTTTCCTTTAGTAGCTTCTTCTTTTTTGCTAAGTTCACTTTTTTGCCCACTAATGATTTAGGAAAGTTATTTTTTTGTGCTATTTCAATAATTTTGATGTATTCTGTTTTGTATTCTTCTGCTGTGAGAGGGATGTTGACCAATCTGTGTGCTAAACTATTGAAGATTGTGGGATCTTGGGTTGTAGCCATTAGCTTTTATGTAGTTGTCTGTCAGTGCTGGTTTTCTGTAAATGCCAAAGTTTAGTCTGTTTTTATTCCTCATTATTTTTAGATCCAAAAATGGTAAATACTCATCTTTTTCTATTTCTACAGTGAACTTGATGCTTTTTTCTTGGATATTTAAAAGTTTTAGTGCATCACTGATGTGTTTTTTTACCAGAGGAGACCTGTGACAAAATATCGTCAACTACACCAGTGAGAACTAGTCGATGGCCGGCTGAGGATAGAGGCAAAGCCTCTGAAACATGTACCGGAAAAATTTAAAAGTAAGTGTTGTTTAGTGTCATTAATCGACTCTCTTTAAAGTTAATTTATCATAACAACACTGTTTTCAACACCTCCAAGAAAGGAATTTCATCAATTAACTTAAGCTATTATGTCGAACGCACCTAATATTTGAATCATTTTGTTTTGTGTGCATACGAATGAATGTGTATATATGTATAGCTGCATCAGCGACTTCTCTGGTTAAAGGTTTTAGGTTCTAGTGTATATCACTAAGCCATAATCATTGTATATGTTGTATGAAACACACGCTGGAAAGAAACAAACCTCTCTGTCAACACTTATTTCAATATTTCACAACCAAAGTATATGAGAGCATTATGCAGCTGTTCTCACTCAGTATTTTAGTTATTTAGATTCTCTCGGTGTTCAGAGTGATTTCTTGTAGCATTCTAGCGCTGAATGAATGGCACATTTGAAATTGTTTAATTTCGTTGTTGAACATGGCTTATCCTATTATGTGTTTCAAATGGGAAGGTGTTTGTCCTTGAGCGCTACTAAGTGAACAACCAATTGGAGTACTGCAGTGTTGTCGTATTGCATTCCCGATAAGTGGTGTCTGACAAGCGGCAAACTAATCAATCTCAAATACTATCCATTCTAAGACAGAAATTCAGATTTTGCAAAACCTGGTCCCTGAGGAAGGAGAGAGTAATGTATTTAACATAACCGTAAAAACGTCATATTTTTAGCTCAAATAGTTTTCCTAATACAAACAAATAAAGTAGATACCATTATATTTTAACAATGCATTGCGACGTAAGCACTGTAATGAACATCATTATTGGTTGGCATGTATTCGTGAACGTATATTTAAAATTACTCAACTGAAACGTAAACATTTTACATGGCGTGATAAAAGAAATATGTATTTTGAACAAGCCAAGGTGTTTGTTAAATTCGATGAGAGGAAACAATACACTTCTTGCTAGTCTGACAGAACGTGTCTGGTGACATTATATCTTTGTTTATGAATGGTTCGTAATCTCTATTTATTGTAGAGAGTTCAAAGCAGTATTATTCAGTTACTGTTCCATTAAAAAATGTATCAGCTGGATCAATGAGACGCAATCCACCTTCCCCCTTACTACTGCTAGAACAATCCAATAGAGTTAATGTGGGCTCAAATTATGTTGCAAACAGAAATGATATTTTTAAACTGACGTTGACGACTTATTCACTAAGAAATTAACTAGGAACACAACAAGAGTGGGAAAATTGCATGAGACATCAGATAAACTACAAGAATACGACTTTTGGAAAGAAATATCACATAACGAGATTTTGGAACCTATCATAAATTTGCAGTACTCAGACATTGAATATAATGACAATGACGAATTATCTCTTAACGTAAGTAACATTCACAGCTATATGGATGCACTGCTGGTATTTTCGTTGGATTAGAAAAATAAGTAATTCATAAACTATAATTAACTTTAAACTAAATATTTAAAACATTTGCATAATATACGAATATTCATATTTCAATTGTGATTTCAACAACTGCATTATTATAAAAATTCGGAAAATTCAGTTTGCGTTCCCTTACGTCTAGCGCTACGAACACTCACAAGTGTGCGAGAGAGAGGGAAATATAAAAAAGAGTGGGGTAACGAGGTGGCAACGGTGAAGACTCTTGCATCTGATTCGCTACAGGCGAGAACTTTTCCCATTTGAAACACATAATAGTAATGTAGCAAATAAATTAGCTTTCATAGATGTGACAGGTGTTGAGGATATGTGAAGAAGATGACCCGCTTCCTTCCAGGTTGCTGAAGAATCAACATTGTGCAGTGGTCAAAATAACTCACACAAATAACATAGACATTTAAATTTGTAAGCTTTCACGGCCGGTGTCAGTATAATATAAAGTATTAATCGGGCTTGTGGGCCATGGTCTACTGGGCTCCTTCAAATATACATTAACAACCCGAACAGATTCCACACTAGCATTCCATGTCTTTTGTTGCGTATTACATGGCAGAGCTTTTGTAATGTTCTATGTTAGATATTATTGATTGTCTCATACCTGGACAAGAGTTCAATAAGTAAAGCATCTTGTCTATATTCAATCCATGTACTGCGGGTTTGATTCAGGAGTGATGTGAAACAACCATATTTTATCATGAATTTCATCTTGTGAAAACGGTCAATGCAGCAGAAGATTGCTTGTAGTCTTGATCATAAAGAACTTTGGGCAATGCTCTGTCACTATGTTGTGGCAAGTATGAAAACAACATGATATGGAATATAAAAATTATTTGTGGTTGGTTTATTGACACTCGTCACTTACTTTTTCATATATTTATGAAATATATATTTTCATAAATATATGAAAAAGTAAGTGACGAGTGTCAATAAACCAACCACAAATAATTTTTATATTAATTTTGACGTCACTGTTACTAAATTCCTCCAAACACACAACATGATATGGTGTAACGTCTCTCCTTGTCAATGTATTCCACAGAGTGTATTTAATCATGTGTGAAACTAGAGTCGACCACTCTGGTTCATCATGCCCATTTTTATTACCTTCATTAAATTGTAACCCACTACCTGAGCATTCCGTCAGTCATTATTGTTTTCCAGTAAACCACACACAATTAGCGATCTTGATCTAGATTTTCTTGGGCTTCGAGCCAGGTAAGAAGATGTTGTGACATCGACTTTTCGGGACTGTGCCCTTTCCCATCTTCAGGATGCGCGCACGCACATGCACACAGCCGAGGTAAATGGCACGTCTCGTTCCTGTCCCTCAAGTCATTCAGCATCCTGAAGATGGGAGAGATGCATGCTCCTGAAACGTCGATGTCACATCTTACGTGACTTGAAGCCCAAGAACCTCTAGAACATATACACTTCCAGGAAAGATTCAGCTCATATTTCAATTACGGATCTTATTTACTGGTACAACATATTTTATTTTAAAAACCAATCCCTTATGATTCTCGTAGATATCATTTGGAACATTAACTGTAGGAAAAGACAGTGACATCACTCCGTTGCATACATCTGACTTCCTTATGAATGGAGAAAGTTATTACATATGCTGAAAATTGCAATTGAAATGAGATATTTAAATAGTACTTCAAAAACACATCTTGTATCACATTCCAAGGTATTTTGTCATTCCAATGTGTAAGAACTATGATACAATGAAGCACAAAATTAATATAATTTTGAGTCTAACTAAATCTTAATGCTCCACTTATTGCTAGTATTTATCTAAAATATGTTTTGTTAGGATCTTCCTAACATCATCAGCTGTTGTCGACTAATGGACGTTGGTTTGGTGAACTCATTGGAGGCGATAGGTGCATCTCTGTCGGTATTTTGATGAACTTGAAGTTTGGGTTTTCTTCAAGGGTAGTGTCGAGATTAAACAATTTTCTTTCATATTTCTTTATGAAGACTTTTTCCCATGTTGTTAATGCAGCTGGAGCTTGGACACTTTTTAGTAAGTGGATTTCTAACAAAACGCATTCTAGGTAAATACTAGCAATAAGTGGAGCATTGAGTATTAGTTCGACTCAAAATTATATTAAATTTGAGCTTCATTGTATCATAGTCCTTTCACATTGGAAGTAGTTACTTGTTTGCATCTTTGTTGTCTTTTGAATTTATCAATTTTCTTTTTGACCAATTCAGCACTGAATCCATTGTATTCTGCAATGTGAATGATAGTATTGTACTCTTTGATATATTCAAAGATGCAAACAAGTTACTACTCTTTCCCCAATCAGTAATGAAACTTCGTACAGAAAATTTACATATTATCCCAGAGCTATGCATCTTTTCCAAAAAGTCTTCAAAGAGCTCAATATCACTTTGGCCCCACAGAACAAATTCAGTATACAATGCCTTTTGAAATCATAATACACAGGAGGTACCCAAAGATGTGTGTACTGGATAAACTTCAAAGGCTGTGACAACTTTTACATTGGAAAAACAAAAAGGAACTTTAACATTAGGCTTAAAGAGCATTTTAGGAACATCAGGAACAAAGAAATAGATAAATCGGCAGTAGCGTACCATTTTTGGAAGGGGAATCATGATATAGAACAAGAAATCCACTTATTACAAAGGGTTCAAGGTCCAGCTGCATTAACCACGTGGGAAAAAATCTTCATAAAAAGATATGTAAGAAAATTGTTTAATTTTGACACTTATCTTTGAAGAAAACCCAAACTTCAAGTTTATCAAGATACCGACAGAGATGGACCTATCACCTCCGAGGAGTTCACCAAACAAATGTCCATTAGTCGACAACAGCTGATGATGTAGGGAAGATCCTAACGAAATGTATTCTAGGTAAATACTGGCAATAACTGGAGCATTTGAGTTTTAGTTCGACTCCAAATTATATGGATTTTGTCATGTTTATATGAAGGCCATTGTGATATGAAAATTAATTATGGTTTTGGAGGAATTAATGTTATTTTTTAAGAATCGGCTTATAGTATAGCTCTGTACATATACAGAGTAGGCTGAAAATTTCCTACTCCCCAGCTTTAAGAAATAACACCCTTTAAATAATTAGGCAATTTATTTACGATATTCTTTAGAACATGTCCCATAAGAAATTTTGTCTAAGTCCAACATCGGAGACAAGCATGAGGGTTGACGAACTTACTGAAGTAACCTCGCAGTTGTAGTGCTCCTAACACATATTGGCGTAAGCTTCTGTTGCCAAATTTTAGACAAACCCCAAGCATCTATTTTGCAGATGTTTGAAACTTCACAGGTGCAATTGTTAGTCATTGTTAGGAAGGTAGCAGCTTTACTGTGAAATCTAAACATGAGTATTCCACCGGGACCCTGGCATTCAGTAAATAAAGTTATTTGGTGGAAGTTGTATCTGAAACCAATGGCTCGTTTTATAAGTTTTATTCATCTTGCACCTTTATGCGAAGACGAGGAAAAGTGTATGCAGTATGACGAGAGTTTGTTAAGAACAAAAACGTTGTGCCGGGAGTGCGATGCAACCCTACATCAATAAAAAATACCCGGTATTGTTTAAATGTTCATTGACTACATATTTATTTTTTATTTTGTTTATTTTTATTCATTTTTGTGATCTACGTCCTCTTAACATACGAATGTCAGGTAATTCTAAGCTCTATGGACCCTGGACTCATTTGAACACCATTTCACCCATTTCATTCATTATCCGAAATGACTTAATGTTGGAGGATGTAAATTACAGGAAAAAAAAAAAAATCCTCTTAATGTTAAGTCATCGGATGATTCTTTTCTAAACGTAGATAAGAGAAGACCCGGCATTGCAACAAAAAGTAGTGTAGTTGGATCAGTATTGAAAGTTGTCTGCTATAAACGTCGGTACATGCCACTTCTGCACGTTCAGTCAGCCCTCGTGTGTGCCTCCAATGTTGGACTTAGACAAAATTTCTTACGGGATATGTTCTAAAGAAGAGCCTTTATTTCTTCAACGTTACAAACATCGTTTATCTGTAACGCACCAAATTTATAACTTTTAATGTCTGCCATTGTTGACATGGCATGCAATAATGTGTTTAACAACACTTTCCATCACATCCTTGGTGGTCTGTCAATGCTTTCCCCATTCTTCTTGAACCCTGGTTATTAATTAATCCCTGTTTCATGGTATGGGTTGTCTAACACTATGTTGAACTTTGGCCCCCAAGTTCCCAGTGACATTGAGATCAGGCGAGTCATTGCAAATGTTTAGATGTACCTTTATCACCTTCGTGGTTACCTCTGCATATGAGCTGTTGCTCCATCCTGTATCAAAACATCCATATTGCTCTTGGGAAACTGGAAGGGGGTCACAGTCTTATTGAATATTGGCAAAATTGAGGGTCTGTAATATTCACCAGACAGTCTGATTTTGTAGGACAATGTGCAACTCTGTTTTCCCACACTATGAAATGCTACAGGGAAAATTTTTTGGGAAATAGTGGAAGGATCATTCATACAGATCCGATTTTGTCTGATTTGGGATTGAGTTCAGCAGAGCTTTCATGTGTAAACAGGATATGTGCCCTTTTTACATGTCCTTCCCACATTAACCTTTCACAAAATTTCATTCCATCATTGATATTTTTTTCACTGTGCAAAGACTTGACTTTTCTTTTTTTAATTAATTGATGGAAATTAATCATTGCTTCACACTGGCCGTATATAGGCTAAGGTTTTTGATAGCATGAAAAATTCAATGCCATGGCCGGGATTTGAAACGCGGATCTCCTGGTTTCCATCCAGTCGCTCTAACCCATTGAGCTACCATGGCCAACTTGCGGTCATGACACTAAATTCTCAATTTGACTGGTGTATTTCCCCGGTAGACCACTCTCGCTTTCGATATACACTGTTTGTGGCAACTTATTATCGTAAGTACTTGAGTCTCAGGCTCCATCATTTAATATAAAAATTATATGTGGTTGGTTTATTGACACTCGTAACTTACTTTTTCATATATTTATGAGAGACTAGTTTCAAAGGCCCTGGCCTCCATTTTCAATCTCTTCCCAACTGGCATCTGTTGTTATCTGCTCTCTCTGGTGGTGGAACTATGAACTTTTTTGTCAAATTATCTACTGGCGGGATTTCAAAGTTCATTACGCGATCCTTATTTTTCCAGACGAATATGTTCTCCCATGTTGTCAATCTATTTTGGTTTATCACTCCTTTTAATAATTTTGGATTTGGATCAATGTCATGGTTTTCATTCCAAAAATGAAATGCTACTGCTGACTTGTCTTCTTGTTTCAATCTGATGTTTCTAAAGTGTTCTTTGACTCTGGTTTTTAAATTTCTTTTTGTTTGACCTATGTAGCATTTTTCACAATTCTTACAATTTATTTGGTATATTCCAGATTTGTTACCTGAAGGAATTTCATCTTTTGTTTTTGAATTTAGTAATTTTAAAATTGAGTATCTATTAGTAGGTGCCAAGATGATATTTTGTTCCTTGAATATCTTTTTAAATTTATTAAATGTTTTTGGATGATATGTGAATGAACCGAATATGCTGTTGCTTTCTTTTTCTTTAATAATTGTGGTTGCTTCCTTAATGGTTTTCTTTAGTTTAGATTTTCTAATTTTCTTCAACACCAAACTTTTGTTGTATCCGTTTTCTTCTGCTATGTGTATTATTGCTTTTTGTTCCTTGAAATATTCTTCTTTTTCCATGGGTATGTTGACTATTCTGTGTGTAAGGCTGTTTATTATTGCATGTTTATGTGTAATTGGGTTGTGGCTATTATTTTTTATATAATTTTCTGAATGTGTTGGCTTCCTGTAAATTCCAAATTTTATTTTTGTATCATTCCTGATGATATTTAGATCCAAGAAAGGTAGTTGTCCATTGATTTCCTTTTCTATTGTGAATTTGATAGTCCTTTCTTGCTATTGTGAATTTGATAGTCCTTTCTTCTTCAAATTCACAATAGAAAAGGAAATCAATGGACAACTACCTTTCTTGGAATATACCAAATAAATTGTAAGAATTGTGAAAAATGCTACATAGGTCAAACAAAAAGAAATATAAAAACCAGAGTCAAAGAACACTTTAGAAACATCAGATTGAAACAAGAAGACAAGTCAGCAGTAGCATTTCATTTTTGGAATGAAAACCATGACATTCATCCAAATCCAAAATGATTAAAAGGAGTGATAAACCAAAATAGATTGACAACATGGGAGAACATATTCATCTGGAAAAATAAGGATCGCGTAATGAACTTTGAAATCCCGCCAGTAGATAATTTGACAAAAAAGTTCATAGTTCCACCACCAGAGAGAGCAGATAACAACAGATGCCAGTTGGGAAGAGATTGAAAATGGAGGCCAGGGCCTTTGAAACTAGTCTCTCATAAATATATGAAAAAGTAAGTGACGAGTGTCAATAAACCAACCACATATAATTTTTATATTAATTTTGACGTCACTGTTACTAAATTCCTCCAAACACACATCCATCATTTAAGTTTTATTATTTTGGTTAATTGATGGAAATTAATCATTTCTTCACACTAGTTAAATGATGAAGCCTGGGACTCAAGTACATACGTTAGTAAGTCACCACAAACAATGTAATCTCAAATGCAAGAGCACTTAGTGGTCTACCAGGGAAATATACATGTCAAATGGACAGTTTAGTGCATTACGGCAAGTTGGCCATGGTAGCCAATGGGTTAGAGCGACTGGACGGAAACCAGGAGATCCGTGGTTCAAATTCCGGCTGTGGCATTGAATTTTTCATGTTGACTATCTTGACTGGTTCCTTATAAGCAGATTTACCCCAATCAGTGGACCTTACATAGCGCCTCATTGTTGTGACCCCACTGTTCCCACTGTCTTGGAATTCAGCAAAATTCAGTTTCTTGACAACGCTTGGTATGTCCGTAACTATCCTTACAGATCCCTCTGATCCTTCCTTTTTGTGTTTGTAGTTTTAGATGGTGTAGCACTTCCATTTTGCGTTCTAGACATCACGCTTTTTTCTAGCTCACTTTCTC
Organism: Mantis religiosa; assembly: GCA_030765055.1. Lineage (NCBI taxonomy): Eukaryota > Metazoa > Arthropoda > Insecta > Mantodea > Mantidae > Mantis > Mantis religiosa. The sequence continues at coordinate 156,721,178 of CM060956.1, read as the reverse complement.
AGTGTTTGTCAACCATCAGATGTCGAGTAATTTCTTTTACTGACACCCATTGTGCACTAAGAACTTTAACTCTGTGTGTAAATATTCCCTTGCTATAGACGATATCTGTTGAAAAAAAAAATAATAAGATCCTGTACCTGTTGATAAATTAACAACAAAGACAAAAGAACTCTAAAGGTTCTGAAAGTTTCTCATCTTGATGTCCAAATCAACACCTCTGTAAACATTACAAAAATATAAATATTTGCTACTAAAGCTACACTTATCTTAAGAAAATTGATTTAAATACTTCTTTCTTCTTTCCAATGGAAATCAATTTCAAAAGCAAATCGCTTTCATCCTCAGTCCATCAACTCCAAATCAAATCATTAAGGAAATCTCGCTTACCATGTTTTTTCTTATGTTTTATCAGCATTACCAACATCTGAAGACGAAACAAACCTAAAAACTGAATCAACTGCTGGTATCTCAAAATTCATTACACTATGTGTAATTTTTAAAATAAATATTTTTTCCCCTTCCATTAAATCTATGGGACCATTTAATTGCTTTAATAATTTTAACTTCAGGATTTATTTCATGGTTAAATGACCAAAAATGATCTGCTACGGCCGATTTATCAGTTTGTTTATATTTAATGTTATGAAAATGTTCTTTCTTTCTGGTTTCCAAACTACGTTTCGTCTTTCCAATATAAACCTGATCACAATCTAAACAATTAAATTGATAAATACCACATTTTTATTATTAGGAATTTTATCTTTTTTAGAAAATTGTAGTAAACTTTTAATACTATATTTATTTTGAGGAACTAAAGTTATACCAACTTCTTTAAAACATTTTTGAAAATGTTTATTAAATCAAGGATGGTAAGTAAATTTTTTAAAATTATAATCATCCTTCATTTTTTTAAGAGTAGAAATATGATTAACAATTTTTTGATATTTAAACTTTTCAATCTTCTTTTGTCTAAAATCTTTATTAAAACCATTAGTAAAAGCAGGATTAATAATATGTTTATATTCTTTATTAAATTCTTCTTTATTCAGGGGTATATTTATTAATCTATAAATCAAACTATTATAAACAGAAAATTTATTTCAAAAAGGTTTGAAGCTTATTTTTTATGTAATTATCAATATGTGTAGATTTCTTATAAATACCAAAATCTAATTTGTTATGTCTTATCTTCAAATCTAGAAAAGGAAGAAATAAATTAATTTCAGTTCCTAATGTGAATTTTATAGCTTTATCTTGTAAATTTAGTAATTTTAAAGCATCAATAATTTGTTTTTCAGGAACAATAGAAGAAATATCATCAATATATCTATACCATTACACAAATAAAAATATTTGCCACTTAGGCTTCCCTTATCTTAACAAATTGGTGTTGATACTTCTTTTCAAATGGAAATTGATTTCACAAACAAATCTTTTGTGTCCTCAGTCCACAGATAAATTCGGTTGTTTAACAAACAGTTGCAAACGATTTGTTTTTGAAATCGATTTCCATTTGAAAAGAAGTATCAACACCAATTTGTTAAGATAAGTGAAGCCTAAGTAGCAAATATTTTTATTTGTGTAATATTTATTGCTTCACTGTAGCTAGCTTCATTTTCTACGTAATATCTATACCATGTTTTAAAAATCAAAGGAAAATCTTTAGTGACTTGAATTTTGAAAAAACTCATAAAAAGATCAGTAAGAAAAGGTGAAAGAGGCTTACCCATTGCTTAGCCAGAAGTTTGTTGAAAAAATTCACCATTAAAAGTGAAAATAATTTTGATCCAAACAAAAATCAGTAATTATACAAATAAAAATATTTACTATACTAGTCGCCGTTCTAGAAAGTGATTGACATTTCGTACGGAGAGAGAGGCGACATTGCCGCTTATTGCTGCTACGTGGAAGGCGTGATAGCACTACGCTTGCGAAGGTGATTCAGTTTGCGACTGCAATAGGTATTTTATTATTATTGTTATTATTATTAATTATTTATAATACTATACACAAAGACAATAGTACAGTCGTGGATCTACGTGCAAACGCTAGAACATGCAAGAACACATCAATGTAAAGATAATCATAACAAAAGAGACATACCTGTGACATCTTGATGCTTATTGAAGTGGGAAAATGCTGCTTACATAATCTTTCCCAGTCTTAACCTTAATGCCCTTACTGATACCTACAGCACGTGAAGTCCTATCAAGGACTTAGAGAATGGAATACTACACTCCTCTTTCAATTTCTCCTCATTGAAGTATTCTCCCACAGAGCATATTATTTCCCATGTATGTTCTTTATTTGGAATATCTTTTCCAAATACAGTTTTATTTGGTTCACGAGCACGTTCAGGTTTTCACTTGTCACTATACTTAGACATAATTAAATATTCATTAAACACAATTGCAAAAGATCACAACACGTGCACAGATACACGAACTCACACACACGTAAACCAAGGCAAATTGCCACAGATAAAATGCAAAGTAACTTGCCAGTACAGGATCTCTAACTGTGAGGGCATTCTGTTTATGCAGCGTTATCAGAAGAGAAATAAAAACCTAGGTATTGTACTTACTGCAGCGTTTGCATAATTCGCACGCCCGCGTTATGCTAAGCACGTGTTAGAATATCGGCAACCAAGGTTTAGAGTCTTAATGTTGTCATGGAAACGTCTTGACTCTAATTGGTCATTTTAATCGTTACTATGACAACCGTTATGACGTATAGTGCAATTATCTTGAGGTGGCAGCTGAGTAAACATGCACACTAAATGAATTCGTCTATTACCACACCTGGAGGCAGAGTGAGGATAATTTCTACATGTGGAGCAGTTAATGCATGCACCACCAATGGCTCCACATGTAGAAATCGATCTCACTCTGGCTGCAGGTGTGGTAATAGACGAATTCATTTAGTGTGCATCTTTACTCAGCTGCCACCTCAAGATAATCCGACCGTACTCATCCCCTCCATTTATTTACACCATTACTCCATGTGGTTACTAACTGTCAATCACATTCTAGTTTGGCGACCAGTATAATTAACTTCCACTTATCTTAAGAAGTTGATGTTAATACTTCTGTCTTCTTTATACGAGATCAATTTCATAGACATTTGCCCACATCTTCAGTCAACAGACTTCGTTGTCAAGGATACCATGTATTTATGTATTACCAACATCTGAAGATGAAACAAACCTAAATACTGAATCAAATTTCCGGTATGTCAAAATTCATTACACGATTTTTATTTTTTAAAACAAATATTTTTTCCCACACTATTAAATCTATGGGAACATTTAATTGTTTTAATAATTTAACTTCAGGATTTATTTCATGGTTAAATGACCAAAAATGATGTGCTACGGCCGATTTATCAATTTGTGTATATTTAATGTTACGAAAATGTTCTTTCTGGTTTCCAAACTACATTTCGTTTTTTCAATGTAAACCTGGAAAGATGAAACGTAGTTTGGAAACCAGAAAGAAAGAACATGTTCATAACATTTTCGTCAAGGATTCATGGTATCCTTGACAATGAAGTGTGTCGACTGAAATCGATCTCATATAAAGAAGATAAAAGTATTAACATCAACTTCTTAAGATAAGTGGAAGTTAATCAGTAAATACTTTTACTTGTATAATATTTATTACTCCACTGTAACTAGCTTCATTTTCTGTGTAAAAATCAGTAAGTTTAACAAAATCAACTATTAAGTCCTCATGTAAATTTATTGAATTCAACCACTTTTTGTAAGTAAGTTAAAAGTTTTCCTTTAGGAGTACTAGGAAATAAGGCAGTTACATTTTGTAATCTGTAAACATTTAGTAACTGAAGGCAGATCACAGATACTTGAACATAAATACCACCAGAAATTTCATTATTTTACTCACCTTTAAGCTTCAAAAACATGTATCATACATAACGTCTAGCACATCTAAAGATCACACTCACACTGTAAACAATGGCAGTAACATTAACCGGAATCCGTACATCAGACATTGTCTTATGAGAGGTATAATGGGCACCAAAAGGCGATTGAATTTAAAACTGAGAAGCAAAGCAAATGACATGCAGAAATGTTTGAGGGGTGAAGTAACGAATATACACAATAGTAGTATTCGAGCTAATATTCATTTGTCTTGAAGTAAGGATATTTATTCTTCCATTCATTGAAGAAAGCAAAAGGCTTGGATTATGAAGAACTTTGTTATGTTAAGTACTTTTTTAAATGACATCCTCCAACTCGACAGTGAATGAAATGACTGATATGATGCTCAAATGAGCCCAGGGTCTACAGAGTTAAACCTATGCAACATTCAACTTTCAGCATAAGGGAAAACCCCAGAAAAAGCTGTATTCAGATAATCCCCCCTTAGTGACATTCAAAATTAGAACCTCTGGAATGTGAGACAGACATGCTATCACCATGCTACAGGTGGAAAATCAAACTATAGAGAATATGTACAAATATAATAATTTATAACTTAAAACTTCACTTATCTTATAAGAAATTATGACACTTTTCTTATAAATTCTTTGTGATTGCAATTTCATGGAAATTCTTCCACATCGTCAGCCAGAACCAACAAAACTGTCGTCATCGTTACAAGCGTTAGATGTTAATATGTTCTTGTTAGTACTACCAAAATCTGTAAATTGAACAAATTTAAAAGCAGAATCAACTGCCGGTATTCCATAATTCCTTGCGTGATGTTTGTTTTTTAAAATAAATATCTTTTCCCAAACCATTAAATCTATCACACCATTTTAATTGTTTTAATAATTTAACTTCTGGATTTATTTCATGGTTTTTTATTTTTATTTCATGGTTAGATGCTATGCTATGTAATTTAGAAACGAAATGAAAGAATATTTTCGTAACATTAAGTATAAAGAAACTGATAAATCGGCCATAGCTGATCATTTTTGGTCATTTAACCATGAAATAAATCCAGAAGTTAAATTATTAAAACAATTAAATGGTGCGATAGATTTAATGGTTTGGGAAAGGATATTTATTTTAAGAAACAAACATTGTGTAATGAATTTTGAAATACCGGCAGTCGATTCCGTTTTTAAATTTGTTTTACTTTCAGATTTTGGTAGTACTAACAAGAACATATTAACATCTAACGTTTGTAACGATGACGGCAGTTTTGTTGGTTCCGGCTGACGATGTGGAAGAATTTCCATGAAATTGCGATCCCGAACTTTTATAAGAAAAGTGTCATCATTTTTTATAAGGTAAGTGAAGTTTTAAGTTAAAATTTGTTATATTTGTATATATTTGTTTGCTTCACTGTTAATAGCTTCATATTTTATGTATTTATCTAGAGAAACTTATTGTAAGGTACAGAGTGTGCAGTGCACAGTTTTATTTTAGGTTATTTACCTTAAGTTGCATCATCCCATGAACCATTGAGCATGGAGTACAGGCTTGTTGCTTTACTTATTAAATTTTGTATTAATTTTCTTTTTATTTGCTTTTGTAAATATATCATGTCAAACACAAATGATGGATATCTAACCTAAAGCAACATAATTATAGGTTTCCATTTATTGCATGAAAACAAGTACATTCTATCGAGATTCAACTGTATTGGAACACCACAGTGAAGCGAAAAATTATTAAATTTTAGATGAGTCGCATTTTTTACACATCTGCTTCACTTTCGTACCTATTTTGAGGACATGTTTCGCAAATCTTCGTTTGCATCTACGGCTCTTGTGCGACTGACGCTAGATCCAGCGGTGTAGGTAATTCTGGGGTTGTTGCTGCCATCTGTTGATTTAGTGATGAACTGAAATGTGGGATTCTCTTCTAGCGGGATTTCAAAGTTCATTAGTTGGTTTTTATGTTTTTCTATGTATATCCTCTCCCATATGACGAGTTCACTATGTTTTTGTACGTATTTTAGTAATTCTGTGCTATCTTCAATTTCATGATTTTCAGACCAGAAATGAGCTGCTATTGCGGACTTATCAATATTTTTGTATCTTAAGTGCCTGAAGTGTTCTTTCTTTCTAGTGCCTATGTTCCTTTTTGTCCTTCCTATGTAAATTTTTTTTCACAGTCTTTACACTTAATTTTGTAAATGCCTGACTTTTCCTCTGGTTTTATCTTATCAGTATTATTACTGTGAAGTAGGTTTTTAATGTTGTAATTGTTTTTTGGTGCCAATGTTATATTGTATTTCTTGAATATTTTTTGGAACTTTTTTGTGGCCCAGGGGTGGTAAGTAAATTTAGCAAATCTAGTTTCTTGTTTTATTGGTGTGAGAGCTGTGATCTGTTTTAATTTCTTTTGAAGTTTGAATAATTTTAGTTTTTTATCTACAAGGTTTTTTCCATATCCATTTTTAATTGCAGTTTTTAAGATTTGATGGTATTCGTTTTGATATTCTTGCTGGCTGAGAGGTAGATTTACTAATCTGTGTGTCAGACTGTTGATGGTTGCATGTTTGTGTGGAATTGGGTTGAAACTATTTGCTTTGATGTAATTATCTGTGTGTGTTGCTTTTCTATGAATGCCAAATTCTAGTTTTTCATTGCCTTTTTTGATTTTAAGGTCTAAAAAAGGTAGAGTACAGTCCTCTTCAGTTTCTACTGTGAATTGTATGCTGGGTTCTTGCAGGTTGAGTAGTTTCAAAGCATCATCTATTAGTTTGTAGGGCACTATTGCAAAGATGTCATCTACGTATCTGTACCATGTTTTAAACATATGAGGGAAGGCTTTAGTAATATGTGTTTCGAAAAAGTAGATTGGCCAAAAATGGTGATAGCGGGCTTCCCATAGCTAGTCCTGAAATTTGTTTGTAATATTTTCCATCGAAGACAAAATAATTTTGATGTATACATAATTCAGTCATTGCCACATATTCTTCTATTGCATTGGCATCCAGGTTTATAGAATTTAGCCATTTTTTCAGTTGAATCAAAAGTTTGTCTAATGGAATGCTAGGGAAGAGGGAGCGGACATCAAAGGATACTAAAGTGTCATGAGGTTTTAGTTTAAGATTTTGAATTTTTTCTATCAGGTCTAAAGAGTTTTTTATACTCAGAGTATGGAATTGTGGAAAGGATTGAAATTTTTAGGTTAGCCATTTTGCCAGAAGGTAAGTAGGAGTGTTTATATTATTTACAATGAGTCTCATGGGTATGTTGGGTTTGTGTATTTTAGGCAAACCATATATTCTTGCAAGGGTAGGGTTGTCTGGTTTGATAGTTTTTTGTTCTGTAGTTGTTAAAATTTTACTATTAATGATGGTTTTTTGTACATCTTTTATGCATCGGTTGAGTGGATTAGAATCTATTTCCTGGAATTCTTTTTGTTGTAGTAACTCTAACATTTTTTCTTTGTATGTAGCTGTATCTAAGATTACTATTTTGTTCCCTTTATCAGCCCTTGAGAAGATTACATCCTTTTTCCTTAAACATTTAATTATCTGAATTTGTTTCAAATGTTTTATTGGCTTTTTATTTATTAAGTTTTCCAATATAGGAGCTGATTTTTTTCTAATTATATTTTTGTCCATGGTTTCCAAGCCTTCTACTGCTAATTCTATGTCTGCAATGAATTCATCCGGGTTGCTGGAGTATGTTATACATGTTTTTAGGCCTTGGTTAAGTACATCTTTTTCTTCGTTGTTAAAATTTTGCTTTGAGAGATTAATTACACTATCTAGGGATGTGTTCTTTGCTGAAATTTTGTTATGTTTTGGTTGCCAATGATTATGATTACGTTTTAGTTTCTTATTTTGACGATAAACTTTCTCTTTGACTTTATAATTGATATGTTCAAATGATTTGGCTTCTAAGTGGTCCCATGCTGTGTTTCCTAGTAATTTTACAATTATCAGATTTAGGTTATACAAAGAGAGGTCTATATTAGTTATTTTTCTGTAGTGATTTGCTTTTCGGCTTTTAACACGGCTTTTTCAGCAGCTAATTGTTCTATACTGTTATTGTTAAATTTTACTGTTTTTCGTACAAATTTCGGAGAAAAGTTACGTTTTAGGCAATTGTTGATAAATTTTATGTCCGCTGATATTAATCTTCTTTTTGTCTTTAGTTTCAAATATTGTTTTATTTCTTTCTTGTTGCCGAAATGTTCGTTGAAATATTCAAATGTGAACGATCTTACCTCCATGTTGTCCGGTTTTTAAAGTTGGTTGGATCTAACTTTCGCGTGTTCCTCTTGACTTAACGTCACTTCAATATATCGAGATTCAACTGTATTGGAACACCACAGTGAAGCGAAAAATTATTAAATTTTAGATGAGTCGCATTTTTTACACATCTGCTTCACTTTCGTACCTATTTTGAGGACATGTTTCGCAAATCTTCGTTTGCATCTACGGCTCTTGTGCGACTGACGCTAGATCCAGCGGTGTGGGTAATTCTGGGGTTGTTGCTGCCATCTGTTGATTTAGTGATGAACTGAAATGTGGGATTCTCTTCTAGCGGGATTTCAAAGTTCATTAGTTGGTTTTTATGTTTTTCTATGTATATCCTCTCCCATATGACGAGTTCACTATGTTTTTGTACGTATTTTAGTAATTGTGTGCTATCTTCAATTTCATGATTTTCAGACCAGAAATGAGCTGCTATTGCGGACTTATCAATATTTTTGTATCTTAAGTGCCTGAAGTGTTCTTTCTTTCTAGTGCCTATGTTCATTTTTGTCCTTCCTATGTAAATTTTTTCACAGTCTTTACACTTAATTTTGTAAATGCCTGACTCTTCCTCTGGTTTTATCTTATCAGTATTATTACTGTGAAGTAGGTTTTTAATGTTGTAATTGTTTTTTGGTGCCAATGTTATATTGTATTTCTTGAATATTTTTTGGAACTTTTTTGTGGCCCAGGGGTGGTAAGTAAATTTAGCAAATCTAGTTTCTTGTTTTATTGGTGTGAGAGCTGTGATCTGTTTTAATTTCTTTTGAAGTTTGAATAATTTTAGTTTTTTATCTACAAGGTTTTTTCCATATCCATTTTTAATTGCAGTTTTTAAGATTTGATGGTATTCGTTTTGATATTCTTGCTGGCTGAGAGGTAGATTTACTAATCTGTGTGTCAGACTGTTGATGGTTGCATGTTTGTGTGGAATTGGGTTGAAACTATTTGCTTTGATGTAATTATCTGTGTGTGTTGCTTTTCTATGAATGCCAAATTCTAGTTTTTCATTGCCTTTTTTGATTTTAAGGTCTGAAAAAGGTAGAGTACAGTCCTCTTCAGTTTCTACTGTGAATTGTATGCTGGGTTCTTGCAGGTTGAGTAGTTTCAAAGCATCATCTATTAGTTTGTAGGGCACTATTGCAAAGATGTCATCTACGTATCTGTACCATGTTTTAAACATATGAGGGAAGGCTTTAGTAATATGTGTTTCGAAAAAGCTCATGTATAGATTGGCCAAAAATGGTGATAGCGGGCTTCCCATAGCTAGTCCTGAAATTTGTTTGTAATATTTTCCATCGAAGACAAAATAATTTTGATGTATACATAATTCAGTCATTGCCACATATTCTTCTATTCCATTGGCATCCAGGTTTATAGAATTTAGCCATTTTTTCAGTTGAATCAAAAGTTTGTCTAATGGAATGCTAGGGAAGAGGGAGCGGACATCAAAGGATACAATATTTGAAACTAAAGACAAAAAGAAGATTAATATCAGCGGACATAAAATTTATCAATTGCCTAAAACGTAGCTTTCCTCCGAAATTTGTACGAAAAATAGTAAAATTTAACAATAACAGTATAGAACAATTAGCTGCTGAAAAAGCCGTGTTAAAAGCCGAAAAAACAAATCACTACAGAAAAATAACTAATATAGACCTCTCTTAGTATAACCTACATCTGAAAATTGTAAAATTACTAGGAAACACAGCATGGGACCACTTAGAAGCCAAATCATTTGAACATATCAATTATAAAGTCAAAGAGAAAGTTTATCGTCAAAATAAGAAACTAAAACATAATCAGAATCATTGGCAACCAAAACATAACAAAATTTCAGCAAAGAACACATCCCTAGATAGTGTAATTAATCTCTCAAAGCAAAATTTTAACAACGAAGAAAAAGATGTACTTAACCAAGGCCTAAAAACATGTATAACATACTCCAGCAACCCGGATGAATTCATTGCAGACATAGAATTAGCAGTAGAAGGCTTGGAAACCATGGACAAAAATATAATTAGAAAAAAAATCAGCTCCTATATTGGAAAACTTAATAAATAAAAAGCCAATAAAACATTTGAAACAAATTCAGATAATTAAATCTTTAAGGAAAAAGGATGTAATCTTCTCAAGGGCTGATAAATGGAAACAAAATAGTAATCTTAGATACAGCTACATACAAAGAAAAAATGTTAGAGTTACTACAACAAAAAGAATTCCAGGAAATAGATTCTAATCCACTCAACCGATGCATAAAAGATGTACAAAAAACCATCATTAATAGTAAAATTTTAACAACTACAGAACAAAAAACTATCAAACCAGACAACCCTACCCTTGCAAGAATATATGGTTTGCCTAAAATACACAAACCCAACATACCCATGAGACCCATTGTAAATAATATAAACACTCCTACTTACTTTCTGGCAAAATGGCTAACCAAAAAATTTCAATCCTTTCCACAATTCCATACTCTGAGTATAAAAAACTCTTTAGACCTGATAGAAAAAATTCAAAATCTTAAACTAAAACCTCATGACACTTTAGTATCCTTTGATGTCCGCTCCCTCTTCCCTAGCATTCCATTAGACAAACTTTTGATTCAACTGAAAAAATGGCTAAATTCTATAAACCTGGATGCCAATGCAATAGAAGAATATGTGGCAATGACTGAATTATGTATACATCAAAATTATTTTGTCTTCGATGGAAAATATTACAAACAAATTTCAGGACTAGCTATGGGAAGCCCGCTATCACCATTTTTGGCCAATCTATACATGAGCTTTTTCGAAACACATATTACTAAAGCCTTCCCTCATATGTTTAAAACATGGTACAGATACGTAGAAGACATCTTTGCAATAGTGCCCTACAAACTAATAGATGATGCTTTGAAACTACTCAACCTGCAAGAACCCAGCATACAATTCACAGTAGAAACTGAAGAGGACTGTACTCTACCTTTTTTAGACCTTAAAATCAAAAAAGGCAATGAAAAACTAGAATTTGGCATTCATAGAAAAGCAACACAAACAGATAAATTACATCAAAGCAAATAGTTTCAACCCAATTCCACACAAACATGCAACCATCAACAGTCTGACACACAGATTAGTAAATCTACCTCTCAGCCAGCAAGAATATCAAAACGAATACCATCAAATCTTAAAAACTGCAATTAAAAATGGATATGGAAAAATCCTTGTAGATAAAAAACTAAAATTATTCAAACTTCAAAAGAAATTAAAACAGATGACAGCTCTCACACCAATAAAACAAGAAACTGGATTTGCTAAATTTACTTACCACCCCTGGGCCACAAAAAAGTTCCAAAAAATATTCAAGAAATACAATATAACATTGGCACCAAAAAACAATTACAACATTAAAAACCTACTTCACAGTAATAATACTGATAAGATAAAACCAGAGGAAAAGTCAGGCATTTACAAAATTAAGTGTAAAGACTGTGAAAAAATTTACATAGGAAGGACAAAAAGGAACATAGGCACTAGAAAGAAAGAACACTTCAGGCACTTAAGATACAAAAATATTGATAAGTCCGCAATAGCAGCTCATTTCTGGTCTGAAAATCATGAAATTGAAGATAGCACAGAATTACTAAAATACGTACAAAAACACAGTGAACTCGTCATATGGGAGAGGATATATATAGAAAAACATAAAAACCAACTATGAACTTTGAAATCCCGCTAGAAGAGAATCCCACATTTCAGTTCATCACTAAATCAACAGATGGCAGCAACAACCCCAGAATTACCCACACCGCTGGATCTAGCGTCAGTCGCACAAGAGCCGTAGATGCAAACGAAGATTTGCGAAACATGTCCGCAAAATAGGTACGAAAGTGAAGCAGATGTGTAAAAAATGCGACTCATCTAAAATTCAACAAGTACATTCTGTTTATAAACCTATCAAGAAATAGTCAAACTAAAAAGGTCAATGCCACGGCCGGGATTTGAACCATGGATCTCCTGGTTTCTGCCCAGTCGCTCTTACCCATTGAGTTACCATGGCTAATGTGCCATCCTGACAAAATTCCCCAACTGAGTAATTTTCCTGGTAAACCACTAGGGGCTCTCGTATTCGAGATATACCATTTGTGGCGACTTACTATCTTAAGTACTCAAGTCCCAGGCTTCGTGAAAGTCTTATTATTTAAGTTAATCCATGGAAATTAATCATTTATTCATACTAGCCATGTATAGGCTAAGATTTTGGATAAATAGTCAAACTTAAAAATTCATTGCCGGGATTTGACCCCCCCCAAAAAAAAAAAACCTTAGCCGATACACGGCTAGTGGGAAGAAATGATTAATTTCCATTGATTAACTTAAACACGAAGAAATGTTCCTCCAGTTAAAATTGCTCATGCTGTCAATACATCTTTTGTAGCATGTGGAGAATGGAACAAACACAAGTGAAATGTACTAAACATGTACTAAAGGTGTTGGTCATGCCATTGTGTAGTATTAATAATATTCAAACATGTTATTAAGTTTTAGATGAGTCGTATTTATTACACATCTGCTTCACTTTCGTATTCAAACATGTTTAAAATTCCGTTGTTTAAGGACTATGATACAATGAAGCACAAAATTAATACAATTTTGAGTCGAACTAATACTCAATGCTCCATTTATTGCTAGTATTTACCTAGAACGCGTTTCGTTAGGATCTTCCTAACATCATCAGCTGTTGTCGACTAATGGATGCCGGTTCAGTGAACTCCTCGGAGGTGATAGGTGCGTCTCTGTCAGATCTTGATGAACTTGAAATTTGGGTTGTCTTCAAAGGTAGTATCAAAATTAAACAATTTACTTTCATATTTCTTTATAAAGATTTTTTCCCACGTGGTTAAAGCAGCTGGACCTTGGACACTTTTTAGTAAGTGAATTTCTCGTTCTATGTCATGATTTTCCTTCCAAAAATGGTACGCTACTGCCAATTTATCTATTTCTTTATTTCTGATGTTCCTAAAGTGCTCTTTAAGCCTAATGTTCACGTTCCTTTTTGTTTTTCCAATGTAGAATTTGTCACAGTCCTTGCAATTTATCCGGTACACTCCTGATTTTTTGCCTGTGGGTATCTCCTTTGTATTATGTGATTTCAAAAGGTGTTGTACACTAAATTTGTTCTGTGGGGCCAAAGTAATAATGTGTTCTTTGAAGAATTTTTGGAAAAGGTGTGTAGCTCTGGGATGATACGTAAATTTTCTGTATGAGGTTTCATTGCTAATTGGGGAGAGAGTAGTTACTTGTTTGCATCTTAGTTGTCTTTTGAATTTATCTATTTTCTTGTTGACCAATTCAGCACTGTATCCATTATATTCTGCAATGTGAATGATATTATTGTACTCAATGTTATATTCTATCTTGTTTAAAGGTACATTAATCAGCCTGTAAGTTAAACTGTTGATAACAGCATGCTTGTATTGTGTTGGGTTATATCCATCTGATTTTATGAAATTTTCTGTGTGTGTTTCCTTTCTGTGTATGCCAAATTCAAGTTTATTATGTTTTCTGGTAAGTTTCAAATCTAAGAAAGGAATTTCATTGTTTGTCTCTTTTTCTATGGAGGATTTTATTGAAGGATTTTGTAAATTAAGTAGTTTTAATGCATCATCCACTTGTTTCTCATTTATTATTGCCCAAATGTCATCCACATATCTGTACCAATGCTTAAAAATTAGTGGGAATGCCTTTGTGATGTGCATTTCCAAAAAGCTCATGAAGAGGTCTGCCAAAAATGGGGACAATGAGTTGCCCATAGATAGTCCTGATTTTTGTTTGAAAATTTTTTTATTGAATGTAAGAAAGGACTGTTCAATGCAAATATTGGTTAATTGAAGGTATTCCTCTATGACGTTTTGGTCTCTTTGTAGGGACTGAAGCCATGTTTGCATGTACTCTATGAGTTTGTCTCTCGGAACACCTGGGAAAAAGGAGATTACATCAAAGGATACCATTCGGTCGGTGGGAGAAAATTGTAGATGTTTGGTTTTGTTGATGAATTCCAACGAATTTTTAATACTGTGGCTTTTGAATTTTGGTAGCTGCTTAAATTTTTTGTTTAACCATTTGGATAGCTTGTAGCAGGGTGTGTTTATTTTGTTAATGATTGGGTGCATCTTATTTCCTGTTTTATGAATTTTGGGTAATCCATATATGTTAGCTACTGTAGGGTTGTCTGGTTTTAAACTTTGTTTAATTTCTTTTGGTATGATTGTTTTATCCTTCATTGTTTCATTTAACTGTTTTACACACATATTTAAAGGGTCAGACTTTATTTCCTGGAATTCATCACTTGCCAATAAATCTGTCATTCTAGAGATGTAGTCCTGTTTGTCCTTGATGACCGTCTTATTTCCTTTGTCTGCTTTCGTATAAACAACATCCTTTTTATTCAGAGATTTAAGTATTTTCACGTATGGTTTGGGTTTACCACTTTCCCTTTCTATTTTTTCTAAGATTTTTCCGCATTCGCTTCTAATTGCTGATTTCTACGCGTAAACAAAAAAGCACGAAAACAAAATAGAAAAATACAGGGTCTAATCTTGCGGAGAGCAAACTACACGGAATGTCAACCTACAAACAAACATAATCAAAATGAGGTAATTAATCTCTCTCATGGAACTTTCACACATGCAGAAACAGCGTTCTTAAATAAAGGGTTAAAAACGTGCATAGATTTCTCCGATAACGTAGAAGATTATATAGTTGACATTGAAATAGCTACCGAGGGTCTAAATACTCGGCAGAAATCAGCAATTAGAAGCGAATGTGGAAAAATCTTAGAAAAAATAGAAAGGGAAAATGGTAAACCCAAATAATACGTGAAAATACTTAAATCTCTGAATAAAAAGGATGTTATTAAATTATAGATGAGCCATATTTTTTTTTTATGTTTTTTAAATCTCGATATATAAAAAGGATGTTGTTTATATGAAAGCAGACAAAGGAAATAAGACGGTCATCAAGGACAAACAGGACTACATCTCTAGAATGACAGATTTATTGGCAAGTGATGAATTCCAGGAAATAAAGTCTGACCCTTTAAATATGTGTGTAAAACAATTAAATGAAACAACGAAGGATAAAACAATCATACCAAAAGAAATTAAACAAAGTTTAAAACCAGACAATCCTACAGTAGCTAACATATATGGATTACCCAAAATTCATAAAACAGGAAATAAGATGCACCCAATCATTAACACATAAACACACCCTGCTACAAGCTATCCAAATGGTTAAACAAAAAATTTAAGCAGCTACCAAAATTCAAAAGCCACAGTATTAAAAATTCGTTGGAATTCATCAACAAAACTAAAAATCTACAATTTTCTCCCACCGACTGAATGGTATCTTTTGATGTAATCTCCTTGTTCCCAAGTGTTCAGAGATACAAACTCAGAGTACATGCAAACATGGCTTCAGTCCCTACAAAGAGACCAAAACGTCATAGAGGAATACCTTCAATTAACCAATATTTGCATTGAACAGTCCTTTCTTACATTCAATAAAAAAATTTTCAAACAAAAATCAGGACTATCTATGGGCAACTCATTGTCCCCATTTTTGGCAGACCTCTTCATGAGCTTTTTGGAAATGCACATCACAAAGGCATTCCCACTAATTTTTAAGCATTGGTACAGATATGTGGATGACATTTGGGCAATAATAAA
Source organism: Mantis religiosa (assembly GCA_030765055.1). Classification (NCBI taxonomy): domain Eukaryota; kingdom Metazoa; phylum Arthropoda; class Insecta; order Mantodea; family Mantidae; genus Mantis; species Mantis religiosa. Next base: position 156,705,275 of record CM060956.1, on the reverse strand, counting down.
TGAGAAACAAGTGGATGATGCATTAAAACTACTTAATTTACAAAATCCTGCAATAAAATTCTCCATAGAAAAAGAGATAAACAATGAAATCCCTTATATCGAGATTTAACTGTATTGGAACACCACAGTGAAGCAAAATAATTATTAATTGTTAGATGTGTAATAAATATGACTCATCTAACAATTAATAATGAAATCCCTTTCTTAGATTTGAAACTTACCAGAAAACATAATAAACTTGAATTTGGCATACACAGAAAGGAAACACACACAGAAAATTTCATAAAATCAGATGGATATAACCCAAGACAACACAAGCATGCTGTTATCAACAGTTTAACTTACAGGCTGGTAAATGTACCTTTAAACAAGATAGAATATAACATTGAGTACAATAATATCATTCACATTGCAGAATATAATGGATACAGTGCTGAATTGGTCAACAAGAAAATAGATAAATTCAAAAGATAACTAAGATGCAAACAAGTAACTACTCTCTCCCCAATTAGCAATGAAACCTCATACAGAAAATTTACGTATCATCCCAGAGCTACACACCTTTTCCAAAAAGTCTTCAAAGAACACAATATTACTTTGGCCCCACAGAACAAATTTAGTGTACAACACCTTTTGAAATCACATAATACAAAGGAGATACCCACAGGCAGAAAATCAGGAGTATACCGGATAAATTGCAAGGACTGTGACAAATTCTACATTGGAAAAACAAAAAGGAACGTGAACATTAGGCTTAAAGAGCACTTTAGGAACATCAGAAATAAAGAAATAGATAAATTGGCGGTAGCGTACCATTTTTGGAAGGAAAATCATGACATAGAACGAGAAATTCACTTACTAAAAAGTGTCCAAGGTCCAGCTGCATTAACCACGTGGGAAAAAATCTTTATAAAGAAATATGAAAGTAAATTGTTTAATTTCGATACTACCTTTGAAGACAACCCCAATTTCAAGTTCATCAAGATACCGACAGAGACGCACCTATCACCTCCGAGGAGTTCACTGAACCGGCATCCATTAGTCGACAACAGCTGATGATGTTAGGAAGATCCTAACAAAACGCGCTCTAGGTAAATACTAGCAATAAATGGAGCATTGAGTATTAGTTCGACTCAAAATTGTATTAATGTTTAAAATGTTGGTATAGTTGAATAAAAGAGGATGATAATGCATTAAAGATCTGTTTAGAACAGAAGAATTCAACATGTAAGGACAGCTGCTGGGCGAGCTAGAGAGAATGCTGGTTAAAATAGGGATGGGGGATATCTGGCAAGAGAGTGAATGAAATGTAAAAGGTTTTTGGACAATTATTAAGAATAGGATAGAGGACATTGACAGACAAGTGATGTGGGTAAATCTGATAGGTAAGAAATCACTAAATGTATACCTGAAAATTAAGATACCATGGGAAAGGGAGACATATATAGACATATGTGATAGATATGAGAGGGAAGGTTTAGCTTGGTTAAGGTGTTCACCAAAGGAGTGCATTCTGTGTGGAAAGAAGCTTAGAGCATTATGTAGTGGAGTGTAAAGAAATTGAAAACTGGGGGAAATTAATATGGGATAAAAACTGGGATAATAAAGGGGCTTACGTAGTAACAATAAATTAGGTCAAGGTCATATAAGGGCTAGGATAAAGGTAAACGGCCAGGGAGCCAACAGCACTATCAGCCCGTAATATTAACAGCAGACAAATTTGTACCTAGATTAGAATTGTAAAACTTGTAACTGAGATTGTAAGATATGGAAGTACAAATAATAATACTAATTATTGTTATCATCATCATCATCGTCATCATCATTATGAAATATTAGAGCCAGACTGGAAAATTCAATGCCATAGCCGGGATTTGAACCATGGATCTTCTGGTCTCTGTCCAGCCACTCTAAACCATTGAGCTACTATGGCCAAAGTGCCATCATGACATTAAACTCTCCAACTGACTCGTGTTTTTCCTTTGGCCATAGTAGCTCAATGGTTTAGAGTGGCTGGACGGAGACCAGAAGATCCATGGTTCAAATCCCGGCTATGGCATTGAAGTTTTCAATCTGTCTCTACCCTTTCATAGTGCATCCTACACATGGTTAGTGTGAAAGAACAATTTATTTCCATTATTATAATTATGGAAAATGAAAAATTCAATGACATAGCCTGGATTTGAACCACGGATCTTCTGGTCTCTGTCCAGTTGCTTTAAACCATTGAGCTACTATGGCCAACATGCCAACATGACATTAAACTCTCCAACTGATTCGTTTTTCCCTTGGTCATAGTAGCTCAATGGTTTAGAGTGGCTCTACGGAGACCAGAAGAAATAAATGAATAAACAAAAAATAAATAAATAAGGGTTGTTTAAATATAAATGTACCAATTTCAAATGATTTAGGTAATCTTATCAATAATCCATCCTTAATTATAATATACTGTACCAAACAGAACGTACAGGGAAATGGAAATACATATTTATTACATCTGTACTCTTGTTACGCACAGGTGTAATGAGCACAGTAAAAGTTTGGTAATACAGTTCATGGAGAATGTGATACGAAGCGTTCATGTACGATTTCACGACAGAGAGACAGTTATCTTAAGTCCCGCCCTTTACTGTACTCTAATAGATGAAGCGTAAGTTATGCGTCAGAGAAACCTCGGTACCACCTTCTCCCATAAGAAGCCTGTATAAGCAGACATACTAGCCCTTAATACAGGCGCTTATGAGCCTAGATTGTGCCATTCTGGAACCGGCACCAAGCCATGGAAAACAACTAGGACGATCACTGGCATTTAACGCGCCTATTCACACGAGGGAGCACACACTCAGAAACAATCCTTTTTGCACAATTCCTATACACTTCTCTTTCTTTTGTTTTCATACAGATGGTGCCATGGCACAACTGCAGTTCCTCAGAAGCCGCCCCTGTTATTAAGTATTCAACTCACTATGTCAGGATGTTTTGCTACTGGAAATCTGATTTTAAAATGTTGTAATTATTGATCGTTGTTTTTTACTGCAATTTCAGGTGAATGTAACAGATGGAGATGCTACAGAAGTTGAAAAGCTATTCAACTTCATAAGAGCTGGAAATGTAGCAGAGGTAAAGTCCATCATAGCATCAGGAGCAGAACTGAATATTGTAAATGATAATGGTTGTTCCCCTCTATGTTATGCAGCAGAAAATGGGACTGTTTCAATTTGTGAATATCTTCTAGACAAAGGTGCAGATGTTAATATCAAGAATGTTAAGGGTGTCACTCCCCTTCACAAGGCTTGTGATAAAGGACATATTGATATTGTAAAACTACTTATTGCGCATGGAGCTTCTGTTAACATAACTGACTCAGATAAATCTACTCCTCTACATTATGCATCAGCACGACCACATACAGCAATTTGTCAGTGTCTTCTTGACAAGGGAGCAAATGTTAACGCAAAGTGTTCTTCTGGTTACAGTGCTCTATATTTAGCTTGTGTCAGCGGAGATTTAGATCTTGTAAAGCTGGTTATTTCTCGTGGTGCTTCTGTTAACATAAAAAGCAAATTGAAGTGTACTCCTCTGCATGAGGCAGCACTACAAAATCATGCATCAATATGTGAATATCTTCTTGACAAAGGGGCTGATGTTAATTTAAAAGGTTGCAGGGGTTTAACTGCCCTATATTTGGCTTGTCATGTAGGACATTTTGATATTGCAAAGCTGCTCATTGCTCGTGGTGCTTCTGTTAACATAACTGACTCAATAAAATCTACTCCTCTACTACGTGCATCAAGACAGGGACATACAGCAATATGTGAATATCTTGTAGACAAGGGGGCGGATGTTGATGTTAAGGATTACATGGGTGTCACTCCCCTACACTGGGCATGTGATAAAGGACATTTTGATATTTTAAAGCTGCTCATTACTCGTGGTGCTTCTGTAGACATAACTGACGCAATAGAATCTACTCCTCTACTACATGCATCAAGACAAGGACATACAGCAATATGTGAATATCTTGTAGACAAGGGGGCGGATGTAAATATGACGGATTACAGGGGTGTCACTCCCCTACACTGGGCTTGTGATAAAGGACATATTGATATTGTCAAGTTGCTTATTACTCGTGGAGCTTCTGTTGCAGTAAGGGACTTGTATAAATATACTCCTCTACATTATGCATCGGATCACGGATATATAGCAGTTTGTGAGTATCTTCTGGACAAGGGGGCGGATGTAGATGCTAAAGATTTCAAGGGTGATACTCCCCTACACAGGGCTTGTGATAAAGGACATATTGATATTGTCAAGTTGCTTATTGCTCGTGGAGCTTCTGTTGCAGTAAGGGACTTGTATAAAAATACTCCTCTACATTATGCATCAGATCAGGGACATACAGCAGTTTGTGAATATCTTCTGGACAAGGGGGCTAATGTTAATGTTACAGCTTTCAGGGGGTGATACTCCCCTACACAAGGCTTGTTATAATGGACATCCTGAGGTCTTAAAACTGCTTATGGTTCGTGTTGCTTTTGTGAACATAATGGATATTTATGGTAGAACCTCTTTGTCATATGTAAATGTGAATTTTTGAAGGAGTAGGATATTTACATGAAAGTTCTCCTTAAGAGAAGGGATATCTTTATACTCTGTTCTGAGACAATATTCACCATTTTGTTCCTCATATATCTGCTTGCAAACCATGTTACAAACTGAATGTATTAGATTGTAAAACAATTTTTCACTTCAGAGAATATCTAGTTGTTTAAGGATGCATTTATAATTATGTGTTTGCCACTGAAATGTGTTTTTATGACTTATTATGTTTCAAGAAATCGAATTTGTGTATCTCTGCTATGTTCTTAGTTCTTTCAGTGCAAAGAACAAGCCTGACTTATTCAATACAGTTAAACATTCCAATGTGTATGAACTGTGATACAATGAAGCACAAAATTAATATAATTTTGAGTTGAACTAATACTCAATGCTCCACTTATTGCTAGTATTTACCTAGAACGCGTTTTGTCAGGGTCTTCCTATCATCTGCTGTTGTCGACTAATGGACGTTGGCTTGCTGAACTCATTGGAGGTGATGTTAATGTAGCTGGAACTTGGACATTTTTTAATAAGCATTAACCACGTGGGAAAAAATCTTCATAAAGAAATATGAAAGAAAATTGTTTAATTTCGACACTACCTTTGAAGAAAACCCAAACTTAGAGTTCATCAAGATACCGATAGACACGCACCTATCGCCTCCAAGGAATTCACCAAACCAACATCCATTAATCGACAACAGCTGATGTTAGGAAGATCCTGACGAAATGCGGTCTAGGTAAATACTAGAAATAAGTGGAGATTGAGTATGAGTTCGACTCAGAACTATACAGTTAAACATGTTTGTTCTCTTTAATAGAGAAAACGTTCCTTTATTGCAGCCTCAAGTGTGTAATGTCATATTTGAACAATGTATTGTTAACTTTATCTGATGACACCTACATATATAGGCTGAGGGATATGAGATTTCTTAAGTGAAAAGGAAATGCCCATTTGTATTATCTATTTTCATTAGGTCTTCCGGTGTAGGCCGTGTCATTGTTGGTTGCCAATGTTTCGCAGGTCATGTCACCTGCTTCTCGGGCTAATTTGTATTGTCATGAAGTTAATATTTGACAAATACCATATTTATTTTCAGTGTTTTACAGGGATACAACACAATTTGTAACAAAATACTCTACTTAACATACAGTAGTGATGATAGTTCTGTACCAGTAACCTACTTTCTTCGCGCACTGGAGAGAGTATGCCCAAACATCACTTGCATCTTCTGCTAGCGCTAGAAGATGGAAGACAATGCAGCACGGCCATATTTCACAGACTCGTCTTTACTAAAATGCTTACCTTAAGATATGAGCACTTTCTCATCTTAGCCACGGAGAAACAGATCTTTACTGTTTTACAGGAAAATAAACATCTGGGGTGATGCCTTTGTGGCTTGTAGCGCATGGAAGTGAATTAGCAGGTTCTCATATGAAGATGTCTCATCTTCATAGATAACCGACCTTCCTTCATCTCTAAGCCTTTTTATGGCACGTAAATATGACACACACCAATTTCTCATATACCTTTCCTATAACAAGACCTTGTTCCTTGTTTTCTATTTGAAACCTAGGCCACATAAGATAGTATTTAAACTAGTGCTTCCCCCTTTAAAGTTAATGAAATCTTGATGTTTCACGAGTCCGAAATTTTGACAGTTGGTACAGTTTTCTTCTGAATATGCAAATTATAAATTGTTTTGCGAATTACACACCTACCAAAGTCATCAATGACAGTGATTGTTTTTGGTACATGATGTACTTTCCAAATGTTTCAAAGGAGATTCCTTGTGCCTCACATTTCTCCCCTTTAATTATTTTAGGAAATTTTCTCTCAGATACTTTTGTTACTGCACTCACCCTCCCTTGCATTTTATTAGCATATCGTCCGAAACTGCTTCCCGTTCCAGAACAGATTTGACATTAATAACTTCGCAGTTTGGCTGTGAAGTGTTTTTCCTCCAAGTTTGCTTTGAATTGGAGGCATTTTAATCTAAATAAGAAAATATATAAATGCACACACATACAGACAGAAAATCTTAACGTGACAGCATCGAAGCATTAGAAGTTACCTGGTCAAACTTTTCCACAGTAATGGCCATTTCAATGTACTGCGCATGACCAAGAGTGTAGGCTGGGCAACTGGATTCTAAACGACTGCACATGCGGTCTCCACTGGCGCAGAACCATCGTCCATACTGTAACTGCTGAGGCTTTCACGGCCGGCATCGTCAACTACATTACAGGTATCTTCCGGGTTTGTAAGCCGTGGTCCAGTTTTAACATCTGACGTTTCGCCGAAAACTGCATCCACTCTTGGACTCAGGAACTCTCAAGTTCGTAACCTTGATGATGCCAGACACAGTTTGGGGTGAATCGTCTGATGTTAAAACTGGACCACGGCCTACAAGCCCGGAAGATGCACATAATGTACCCTACCTAAGCTAATATTGGTTTTTTAATTCTTAGATGAGTAGTTTTAATTAAATGTGTGTGTAATACATTACAATGGGCATATCTTAAACCTCTGCAAAGTCTTCTTCATCGTCAATGAAATTTGTGCAGTTTTGTATACTTGGCAAGCATTACAAGATATACAGGAAGTTACTGAAGAGGAAAAGTACCTAGATGTTTTTAAAAATCACATACTATTTCAAATAACTTTCATTAGGTGATGGAGCAACATTAACCATAACCAACAAACCTGTACATGTTTTCCAATGTGAAATATCAGTAATTGAAGTACTGTCACAATTTGTTGTTTCTTGCCATTACATGGAAGAAGTAGAGTGTTTTAAACCCTTCATAGATTTCCCTGCATTTTTAACATTTGCTAAGCCTCAATGTTAATATAATTTTGAGTCGAACTAATCCTCTATGCTCTACTTATTGCTAGTATTTACCTAGAATGCATTTCGTTAGGATATTCCTAACATCATCATCAGCTGTTGTCGACTAATGGACGTCGGGTTGGTGAACTCATTAGAGGTGATAGGTGCATCTCTCATTATCTTGATGAACTTGAAGTTTGGGTTTTCTTCAAAGTTAGTGTCAAAATTAAACAATTTTCTTTCATATTTCTTTATGAAGATTTTTTCCCACGTGCTTAATGCAGCTGGACCTTGGTCACTTTTTAATAAGTGGATTTCTTGTTCTATATCGTGATTATCCTTCCAAAAATGATACGCCACCACCGATTTATCTATTTCTTTGTTCCTGATGTTCCTAAAATGCTCTGTAAGCCTAATGTTCAAATTCCTTTTTGTTTTTCCATATGTAGAAGTGGTCGTAGCCTTTGCAGTTTATCTGGTACACACCTGATTTTTTTGTCTGTAGGTATCTGCTATGTATTATGTGATAAACTGCAAAGGCTGTGACAACTTTTACATTGGAAAAACTAAAAGGAACTTTAACTTTAGGCTTAAAGAACATTTTAGGAAAATCAGGAACAAAGAAATAGATAAATCGGCGGTAGCGTACAATTTTTGGAAAGAGAATCTTGATATAGAAGAGAAATCCATTTATTAAAAAGTGTCCAAGGTCCAGCTGCTTTAACCACGTGGGAAAAAATCTTCATAAAGAAATATGAAAGAAAATTGTTTAATTTCGACACTACCTTTGAAGAAAACTCAAACTTCAAGTTCATCAAGATACCGACAGAGACGTACCTATCGCCTCCAATGAGTTCACCAAACCAACGTCCATTAGTCGACAACAGCTGATGATGTTAGGAAGATGCTAATGTAACGCGTTCTAGGTAAATACTAGCAATAAGTGGATCATTGAGTATTAGATCAACTCAAAATTATATTAATTTTGTGCTTCATTGTATCAAAGTCCTTACACATTGGAATAATCAATGTTGGCATAAATCATAAGTAGGCAAACTCTGAAAGGTAGAATCACAACTGCATATGCGAGTCAATGAGAGAGTTTAATGTACCAGCATGTTGCCAAGATAGCTTACTGTTTCAGCAGCAGCGTGTGGAGCAGAAGATCCAGGTTCAAATCCTGGTTATAACATTGAACTTTTTACTTTTGATTCTATCTTTCAATATTTGATTTTCAGTTGATGATCTTGTAATAAGGGGAAAAAATTAAAATAAGTAAGCCAAGTTGGACTAACACTTAGTATAAATTATACATAAAGCTTAAATTTTGCAGCATTTTTGTTATTGTTAAAAATAAAATTGTAAAAGTCAGGGCCGCATTCGTAACAAAAAAAGTGAGGGGACACACACCTAAAAATTTTCCAGATGCTGGAGAACCGATCAGAATTTTGCACTTGTAGATTCGCCTTCCTGCTTTGGTTGTCCTCAGCATGCTTAACACTTTTTATCCTTTTATGTAATTCTCTGGGTTGCACATATGTACTGGAAGTCTGTTAATAGTCAAACATTATTTAAATGTATATGTTTTAAATTTTTGCAGTATTTTGAATGTTAAATTAAGAAATTTAATGAATTAAAAAAAGTACAAATAATATTAGTAAGGGGACTGCATCCCCCTCGAAAAATAGTGGGGGGACGGTGTACATCCACGCTCCCCCTCCACTACAGCGGTGGTACAAGCTAATAAGTGATGAAGCTTGGAGGTCATGTTAATATAGTAAGTTTTTAAAAAAATATTCCAGAACTGCCATAATCGTTTTTCCCTCTTAGTTTTTTATAATTTAACATATTTTACTTAAGTTACATGCATTTCTTCATATTTATTAAGAGGCATTTTGATCTTTTATGATTAATTGAATTTTTGTCCATTACTTATTTCATTTACAAAATCTCAGTACAACCATAATTTATTCTCAAGTGTAAGTCTACCTTCTGCTACATGAAGTTGTGCATGCTTTTAAGGTTTTGCTGAAATTTCAGTTGGGATCTCAACAATTTTTTGGGGGTTGCAGTTCTTATGATTTAGGTAAGAAAATGTACAAACGTATTGGTTCTTCAGTTTGTGTTATAAATTTTGTAATAATATTAAGTAACTATTTGTAAAGTCACCTGAAAAGATAGATACTATTTTGTCTGATATTTGTCAACCATTGTTTGAATCAAATGCTAAAAAGAGAAAAGGTAATTGAAATGATGCAGCTAATTGCATCTGTATTTTGTTCTTTATACAGTACTCTGATGCAGTTAATTGCATCTGTATTTTGTTCTTTATACAGTACTCTGATGCAGTTAATTGCATCTGTATTTTGTTCTTTATACAGTACTCTGATGCAGTTAATTGCATCTGTATTTTGTTCTTTATACAGTACTCTGATGCAGTTAATTGCATCTGTATTTTGTTCTTTATACAGTACTCTGATGCAGTTATTGCATCTGTATTTTGTTCTTTATACAGTAATCTGATGCAGTTAATTGCATCTGTATTTTGTTCTTTATACAGTACTCTGATGCAGCTAATTGCATCTGTATTTTGTTCTTTATACAGTACTCTGACTTTGTTCACTTTTAACATTTCAATGAAGTGACAGATGCAGTTGATGTAATTTGAATTCTAGATTACTTTAAGCGTAATAGGGCATATTTGGTGTCCCTGCTTGAATTTTACACACCATTATCACTAATTTTCATTTTTTGTAATATTTTACCTTGTAACGATGTGATGCACTTTTGGCATATCTATATAACTTTCACAAGTGTAACACATTTATGCCGAACTGTACAAGAATGAATAAAAGATGAGTATCATTACAAATGGCAATTGATGTGCATGTAAAATATTCATATCTTAAAATAAACATTCACTTCTTTTTATTCCTATGTAAATAGTGATTTTTTTAAAAAAACATTTACTATTACAAAATTCCTGACAAAAAAAGTTACTTTTTTCACGCGTTAGAAGTTTATGCCAATAAAACAGCACTATTTGCCATATAATGAGCATTATGAATGGAATTAGATGAAAAATTGAAAAAACTAATGGTTACAAAATGCCACAATTTGGTCACTTCAAGGATCTTTCACAAGATTTGGTTCCCGCCAATTTCTGAGAAATCAAAAGCACTCCAATTTGAGAAAATTGTATGTTCATGATTCCAAATCTATGTATGGATATTTTTTAATAGCGGGAGCAAAAATGATTGAACTAGGAATGTCATGGGTCACCAACAACTTTCGCTGTATATGGTGGGATAAGCTTTCCAATCAAACCAACCGATTGCTTCAGTGTGTTTATTTAACGTAATCAATGGATGAGGCCAGGTTGGAGATTCTGAGGCTTATCTTAAATCTTGCTGTAGATTAATTCCATAAGCCTTCCTTCCTTCCTTCCTAACAGCAAATACAATGTCTGTTAAAACGATTCCGGAATATACTTAGTTTCGCGCCATCAGAGTGTTGGACCGAAATGCGATTGGCATCCCTGCACACGTTTGTGTTCAATGTGTATCTGCTGGAAGTTTCATTATTGTGTCTGCAATTATGTTTCAAATGGGAAGAGTTCTTGCCTGTAGCGAATCAGATGCGTTAGAGCCTTCACTGTTGCCACCTCCTTACCCCCACTCTCTATATATTTCCCTCTCTCTCGCACAATAAGACAATGACAAAATGTTTCTTGACGTAAGTGACATTCACAGCTATTTGGATTAGGAAAATAGGTAATACATAAACTATATATTTTAAACATGAGCGTCATATATGAAAGTCCATGTTGCAGTTGAGATTTCAAGAACTGTACTATAAAACGTTGGAAAATTCAGTTCACGTTCCCTTACGTCCAGCGCCACGAACACTCGCAAGTGTGTGAGAGAGAGGGAAATATAAAAAGAGTGGGGATAACGAGGTGGCAACGCTGAAGGCTCTAACGCATCTGATTCGCTAAGGCGAGAACTCTTCCTATTTGAAATAGTTCAGGAATTTTGGCCACAGGTACAAACTATTAATCGATGGTGCTATCGGGACATTTTGCGAGGTCTGTAAGAAAATTTAATAAGGAAACAGCGTGAATGTGGCCAGCTTGCATCACGATAACGCATCCACTCATTCATCCATGTTGGTGCCTTACTATTGCACAAGGGGAAAAAAAAAAAAACGAAATAACTGCTGCCTCATCCCCGTACTGCGGACATTTTTATATCTGAAGTTGGAAACCTCCTTGAAAGGACGAAGATTTGCAACAATAGACGTGGTAGAATTAAATGCGCAGATGGCGCTTCCCGTGATCCAGAAAGAGGTGCACCAAGACTGCTTTGGAAGTGGAAACGGCGGTGGGAGCGGTGTATCAATTGTGGAGGAGAGACCATGCACAATAAGTAAAAGGTAAGAGTAGAAAAACATTGTGGACAAAGTTCCAGAATTGTTTTGAACAGACCTGTACGTCAATAGCACGATCCCTGAACTTATTGGCAGGTGTATATAAATCGCTCATTGTGTTTCAAATGGGAAGGTGTTTGTCCTTGAGCGCCACTACGTGAGCAACAAATCTGAGTACTGTGGTGTTGTCGTATTGCATTCCCCTAAGTGGTGTGTGACAAGCGCCAACCTAATCAATCTCTAATAAATACTGTCACCCAATTATCGGAAAGCAGGGCCAACGACAGCTGTGTAAGGGACCAGAGGCATCCGGACCACACCCACCCACTTATCTCAGTCACTAAATGAGGGGATGATTAGGGAAGTGTCACTTGTCGCTGGCCGCCTCTACCCCTTCCCCTGCCGTCTGGAACATTCGCGGTGATTCACTGAAACGAGAGACATCGAGAAAACAGCGATATTCCTATAAAAAGGGCTGCAGTGAGTGAGTTGAGTCACAACATCCCACAACAAATAACAAGATGGATAGCCAGTTTCCTGACAGACCGGGCCGCAAAAATCAAGATTAACAATAGCTATTCACACACCATTCATCTAAAAGCAGGAACACCACAGGGGAGCGCGATCTCGGGCTTACTGTATATTATTTATACAGCCGACACACCACAACCTATGAGCAACTCCATACACCTGGCCCAATATGCTGATGACACAGCCTACTGGTGTCACAACCCTAGGTACAACGTCGCCCAAAGGCAATTACAGAAACAACTGAACAAATACATCGACTGGGTAAAAAGTGGCGTATTAGCATAAATCCCAGCAAAACACAACTGATATTAATCCGAAAGAAACAAAAAACACAAACATCCAAATGTCACTAAATGGACACAGAATAAAAAGCCAAACAAATATTAAATATCTTGGGGTAACTTCATAAAAAATGACAACCACACCACACTACATATCCGTAATTAAAAAAGCACGACCTGTCCTCGCCACACTTGGTTTCTTAGCAAGAGTCAACAAGCATGGCATCGCTCCACACATATTGAGAAAATTGTACAAAACGCGAATCAGACCCATTTTGACATATGCAGCAGTAGCCACCATCCCCCTCACCACTGAGGAAACCTTAGGCAAACTAAGAGATCTTGAAAGAAGATGCCTCAGAATATGCTTTAAGTTGCTTCCGAACCACCGTAACAACGAGATATACAGAGACACAAATACTGACACTTTAGAAGAACATTTAGAAAAGAGAATGCTAAACTATATAGACGGAGCCCACAAGAGACAACACAATCAATGAAAACACCGACAGATACAGACAAAAGCACCCCTCTTTTACACCTAATTAAGGTATACGACAGAAAACAGGAAAAAGATCAAGAAGAACTAGAACAATACCTACAAGCACTACTACAGCACACAAACTGAACGAGCAACTACCCTGAACAGGCAAAATTAAAAAACACACACAAAGAAAGATGAGAACGATGAAAGAGGCAGCAACAAATACTATCCAACCATAGGTCTTTATGGCTATCGTTACGCGGACTGTGAGCAGAAAAAAAAGTAAATAAATAAAATAAAAAATATATAAAAAACATACAAAAATGATAACAAAAACTCAAAAAAATTAATAACACAAATAAAAAAAGATGATATAAAACAAAAAATAATATTAATAATACGAATGGTATGTCCTACTTCCCCCCACTTCTCATATTAACTAGGCTGCAGAGGGTTATCTGAATTCCATATTTGACTTGACTTGACCCCACTTTTCACTCCTTATCCTTGAAGGACCGCAGGCAAATCTCCTTCTCTGATCCACTACAAACTATTTCTGGGCTGAAGAGGGAATTTCCCTAAAAAGCCTTGGGACCCCGGTCCCTAAATTCCTTTGATTGATTGATTTTTGAGTTGAGTCAGTTCTTGGCGAGCTGTGAGGAGCGCCCAGTGAGGGGACGGACTGCGTACGTGCGTCGGAGGAGTTTACGTAATTGCGAGTGCAAGTGGAACTGTAACGGACGAACTGGTGAATCGTAATTGTGTGCATTACGTAATTCTGTGTAATTGGCAAGTGTTCAACTGTAAGTCGGTGGAAATAAAGAACATTTTTGAGTGGTGCAATTAGACTTTTCATTTCACGAACCCACAAAGTCACAATACTATTCGCGCTAAGACAGAAATTCAGATTTTGCCAAAACTGATCCATCAGGAAGAATAATGTATTTGACGTAACTGTAAAAATCCAATATTTTTAGCTCAAATAGTTTTCCTAATACTAAGTAGACACCAATGTATTATGACGTATGAAACGTAAACGTAAACATTTGACATAATGTGATAAAAAACATGTACTTTGAATAAGTCAAGGTGTTAAATTCAATGAGAGGAAACGATACACTTCTTGCTGGTCTGACAGAACGTGTCTGGTCACATATCTTTGTTTATGAATTGTGCGTAATCTCTATTTACTCTCGAGACTTCAAAGCAGCATTATTCAGTTACTGTTCCATGAAAAAGTGTATCAGCTGGATCCATGAGACGCGATCCAGCCCCCCCCCCCTTACTACTGCTAGAACCATCCAATAGAGTTAATGTGGGCTCATTTTTTTTTTTTTTTGTTTCCTTGTTCCATTTATACCCCGCCTTTAACTACTATGGTCATATCGGCGACCGTTCTCCTTTGGAACATACTGAAGGTGTTAACTCGTTATCTTTGGTTTTTAATCATTAGATCACGCACACATTCACACTCTCTTTCATACTTCCAAACTCTGGGGAAGATGGGGAATTATCTTGGTCGGAGAAAAATCCCCACCCCACCGCCGGGAATCGAACCCGGCACCCCTAGCACGGCAGGCAGGTGCTCTACCGACTGAGCTATGAGGCCAGTCATGGCTCAAATTATGCTGCAAATAGAAATATGTTTAAACTGATTGACGTTGAACGACTAATTTATGAAGAAATTGACAAGGAACACAACAAGACTGGGAAAACTGATGAGACATCAGATAAACTACAAGAAGACGACTTTTGGAAAGAAATAGCACGTAACGAGATTTTGGAACCTATCATCATAAACTTGCAGTACTCAGACGTTGAAGACAATGACAATGACGAATTATCTGTTAACGTAAGTAACATTCACAGCTATACGGATGTACCGCTGGTGTTTTTGTTGGATTAAAAAAGTAAGTCATTCATAAACTATAATTTTAAACTAAATATTTAACCTATTTGCCGAATATACGAATATCCACGTTGCAATTGTGATTACAACAACTGTATTATTATGAAACTTTGGAAAATTCAGTTCACATTCCCTTACGTCTAGCACCACGAACACTCGCAAGTGTGCGAGAGAGAGGGAAATATAAAAAGAGTGAGGATAACGAGTGGCAACGGTGAAGGCTCTAGCGCATCTGATTGGCTACAGGTGAGAACTCTTCTCATTTGAAACACATCAGTCTGTTTTCCATGGAGTTACTTAGACATGTTTTGATATTCTTTTATGTGGTCATGCATCTTTCACTGGAACTTGTCATGGGTAATGCAATGTAGCAGACTTGTGCATAAACTATATCAAAGCCATTATCCGAAAAATATTTTAGCAGAATTTGTGGTTTTAACTATTTAATTTCGTCACCGCAGGTGGTGACACATACATGAGATGAAGATGGAGTACCGGCAGAATGAGATGGCAGGGAAAACCGGAAATGCCGAAGAAAAACCACCGCAGCGCCGTGTTGTCCACAAATTTCACTTTGCGGCCGCCTTGGTGAGAGGCGAGCGGTCTAACCACTCAGCCACGGCGCGGCTCTAATGTGGTATAGAAAGTAATACACATTCGTGAGAATTGCTAGAGATATTTGAAATGAAAGCAGTTTTTCTCGTGATTATACAAAGGATAACACATAACAAGAAGTGATGAGGTGAGGGAATCGCAGGCAAAGACGCATTGACAGTTCTTCATTCCGCAGTTGGAAATAGCCTCTACAATGTGCTAGGGTCCGCGCTATCTGCCGGAGCCCGACAGAAGTATTCCAATTATATGACATGTAATATTGCACGTACTTTAAATACTGTAATATTTTAGTTGATAGATGGAAATTAATTATTTCTGTCCACTAGCCGTATACAGGCTAAGGTTTTTGATAGAGTCAACATGAAAAGTTCAATGCCATGGCCGGGATTTGAACCACGAATTTCCTGGTTTCCGTCCAGTCGCTCTTAACCTTTGAGCTACCATAGCCAACGTGAGTAGTAGCCTATATACGGCTAGTGTGTACAAATAATTAATTTCCATCAATTAACTAAAATAATAAGAGTTAAATGATGAAGCCTGGGACTTAAGTACTTACGATAGTAAGTTGCCACAAGCGGTGTATCTGGGATGCGAGAGACCCTAGTGGTCTACCGGGGAAATATGAGTCAACTGGAGAATTTAATGTCAGGACGGCACGTTGGCCATGGTAGGTCAAAGGTTAAGAGCGACTGGACGGAAACCAGGAGATCCGTGGTTCAAATCCCGGCCATGGCATTGAAATTTTCATGTTGACTCTATCTATACTGTAATATTTATTTGGCATTAACCTTTTGTGTCTCGGAAACTATTTAAAATATCACTTTGCATGTATTTATTAAACAATCAGTACTGTGTTTATTCCACTGTCCCTGTTATTGTAGGACATAAGTATTCGAACGTACCCAATCGAACAGAGAGAAAGGTGGTAGTTGGACGTACCCTACACGCCCCTACCACATAGCAGTTGTGTTTATGCTATGTCTCTTGACAATGTGCTCAGTTATTGAGCCACTTGTGAACTCTCGTGTAATATGGGACGTAAAGTTAAGGAGACAGCGGTGGCAGAGAGGAATATCATGATAAATGTATACAAACAAAACAAAATGTCTCTCTCAAATTGCCAAAACCATTAACAGAAGCAAAACTACAGTTCTGCATAATTCAACGCTTCAGACAAATACTGTTGTAAATAAACCTAGAAATAGCGCTCCTTGTAAACTCAGCACCAGAGACAGGAGGCAAATAATAAAAATGGTAAAGCAGAATCCGAGAGTCACTACATCTGAGATTAGAGGATGCCTTGAGCAATATTCTGGCACTGTTCACACCAGAACAGTTGATCGGGTTTTAAATAGTACTGGGTACAATACCCGCGTTACAAGGAAGAAACCATATCTTAATAAGAAAAGGAGTATAGAATTTGCTAAACAGTATGTGGTGAAACCAAAAGAATTCTGGGATAAGGTTCTCTGGTCGGACGAGAGCAAATTCTGCTTATACAAGAGTGATGGGCGTCTTAAAGTGTGGAGACTGCCAAATACAGAATGGCAACCTAAGCACATGGTAGCTACAGTGAAACATGGAAGCAGTAGTGTGATAGTATGGGGCTGTATAGCTTCATCTGGCTTTGGGGAACTGCTGTTCATAGATGGGATCACGGACAAATTGGAATACAAGAGGATTCTTAAAAAGAGTGCAGAGAAGCTGGGATTAGGGCATAATTATTACTTCCAGCAGGACAATAATCCGAAGCATACTGCTGAAATTGTAAGTCTTTGGATCTTGTACGACATTCCTCACACTTTGAAGACACCACCCCAATCTCCAGATTTAAATCCTATAGAGAACATCTGGAAGGAAGTCGAGTAGCGTGTGAGGAAGCATCACATCAGAAGCAAGCATCATCTGAAAGAACTACTTCAGAGTGGAGAAATATGGACTCTGCAGTCACTAAACAACACATACAGACAATGCCCAGTAATTCAGAGAAAGGGGATGATAACTAAATACTAGCTGTTCTCTGTTCGAACACATGTCCAGATGTAAAGTAACGGTTTTATTTCTCCTTATAGTGCAAATTAGCTTCAGTTGCTATTTATGAGTTTATATGTTTAATGGAAGGCTCAAGTTTGTTTTGTACCAGTTGTATTTACGTATGCTTACTCTGCCTACCTTTAAATTAATATACGAGGGCTGTTCAATAAAGAATGATCACAATTTTTTTGTCAACGTACCTTTACTCATCCTCATAATTGTGATGGTCCTTCTCAAAATAGTCTCCCCTGAATGCGATGCACTTGTCCCAACGTTTCTGCCAGTCTTCAAAGACATGCTGGAAACCATTTTTTGAGATATCCTTCAAAGACGCCTCCGCAGCCTTCACCACTGCTTCTGATCATGGATAATTCCTCCCACGAAGGCGTTTCTTCAAGTTAGGGAATAGAAAAAAGTCACATGGGGGTAAATCTGGACTATAGGGAGGGTGAGAGATGCACTTCACGTTGATTTTTGAAAGATATTCAGCAGCAACATTGGCAATATGTGGCCGCGCATTATCGTGGTGCAGCATCCAGCCTGCTTCACGGAAATGTGATCTTTTGCGCCTGACATGGACTTGCAATGTTTTCAGGACATCCCTGTAATATTGTCCAGTTACTGATGTGTGTGCAGGTACAACATGCTGATAAACCATTCCATGAATATCAAAGAATGAGATGACCATAACTTCCCCAGCAGAAGCAATCACTTTTGCTATTTTGGGGTTCGTCATGAAGGAGATTTCCACACTGAACTTTGCTGTTTGCTCTCAGAATCAAAATGATGTAGCCAAGTATCATCAGCAGTGATTACGTTTGAAAGAAACTCCAGATCTTCCTCTAACATCAACTTTAACTGTATGTTACTTCCATTGCAGTGGTAGGCGATACTGAACATGTCTGAACTTACCTGGTTCTCACAGGCAGGAACCAGGAGTACTAACAATGAAACTACTACGACGTGTTTGTTTCACATTAAGCTATCAGAATATAATAAGATTGAATTTTAGTGCGAGAAATTATGACCGTAAAAAATTATGATCATTCTTTATTGAACAGCCCTCGTAAGTGATATGTTTACGTTCGAATACTTATGTCAGCTTCTGTTAGTAAATTTTAGTATGCACACCAGTGACAAGGGTAAACCACGAAGACACAACCAGCGACGCGTCTGATGTAGTTGTCCTGTAACGATGAAGGTAAGTATATCAACAAATGCATAGAGTAATACTATTTGGTAAGAATAGCTTTGGATTGGTACCCTGTCCTCCGTTTCCTGAATGGTGTCCCGGAGCAGTGTTTGGCAGGTGTGCAAGTACTATCTTTATGTCCAGATGCGTCACTTTCTGTTCAGTGCCATTCTGATCCCGGCCGCAGGATCAGCGCGCACTCACGCGTAAGCGTGTGATACACATCAACTTTCATATTACTGTGATAAATGCTACAATCTCGACTGGTGATACAGTGAAATATGATAACAGTGAAGTTACTATAAAAGTGTAGTGTTGAGATACGGTTGGGTAGGGATAACTAAACAAGTTGTGGGACTTACAACGGTAGCTGTCTTCAGGCCAGCAAATCCAGCATCAACGGTAAATAAAGTTGCAAATATCAAGTCTTGGTAGAATATGTCATACCATTACTGTTTCACAAGTTCGGTTCAAATAGGGGAAATATTGACATTCCATGAATGAAATGATAACTCCAACGTTAAGTCATATCGGACGATCAATGAAATGATGTTCAAATGTGTACAGGGTACATAGAGCTTAGAGTTACCAGACATTCATCTTTCAGGATAAGAGAAAACCTCCAACGTTAAGTCATATCGGACGATGAATGAAATGATGTTCAAATGAGTACAGGGTACGTAGAGCTTAGAGTTACCAGACATTCATCTTTCAGGATAAGAGAAAACCTCCAACAGTAAGTCATATCGGACGATGAATGAAATGATGTTCAAATGAGTACAGGGTACGTAGAGCTTAGAGTTACCAGACATTCATCTTTCAGGATAAGAGAAAACCTCCAACGTTAAGTCATATCGGACGATGAATGAAATGATGTTCAAATGAGTACAGGGTACGTAGAGCTTAGAGTTACCAGACATTCATCTTTCAGGATAAGAGAAAACCTCCAACAGTAAGTCATATCGGACGATGAATGAAATGATGTTCAAATGAGTACAGGGTACGTAGAGCTTAGAGTTACCAGACATTCATCTTTCAGGATAAGAGAAAACCTCCAACGGTAAGTCATATCGGACGATGAATGAAATGATGTTGAAATGAGTACAGGGTACATAGGGCTTAGAGTTACTAGACATTCATCTTTCAGGATAAGGGAAAACCTCCAACGGTAAGTCATATCGGACGATGAATGAAATGATGTTCAAATGAGTACAGGGCACATAGAGCTTAGAGTTACCAGACATTCATCTTTCAGGATAAGGGAAAACCTCCAACGTTAAGTCATATAGGACGATGAATGAATTGATGTTCAAATGAGTACAGGGTACATAGAGCTTAGAGTTACCAGACATTCACATTTCAGGATAAGAGAAAACCTCCAACGTTAAATCATATCGGACGATGAATGAAATGATGTTCAAATGAGTACAGGGCACATAGAGCTTACAGTTACCAGACATTCATCTTTCAGAACAAGGGAAAACATCCAATGTTAAGTCATATCGGACGATGAATGAAATGATGTTCAAATGAGTACAGCGTACATAGAGCTTAGAGTTACCAGACATTTATCTTTCAGTATAAGGGAAAACCTCCAACGTTAAGTCATATCGGACGATGAATGAAATGATGTTGAAATGAGTACAGGGCACATAGAGCTTACAGTTACCAGACATTCACCTTTCAGGATAAGAGAAAACCTACAACGTTAAGTCATATCGGACGATGAATGAAATGATGTTCAAATGAGTACAGGGTACATAGAGCTTAGAGTTACCAGACATTCATCTTTCATAATAAGAGAAAACCTCCAACGTTAAGTCATATCGGACGATGAATAAATGATGCTCAAATGAGTACAGGGCACATAGAGCTTACAGTTACCAGACATTCACATTTCAGGATAAGAGAAAACCTCCAACGTTAAATCATATCGGGCGATGAATGAAATGATGTTCAAATGAGTACAGGGCACATAGAGCTTACAGTTACCAGACATTCACATTTCAGGATAAGAGAAAACCTCCAACGTTAAATCATATCGGGCGATGAATGAAATGATGTTCAAATGAGTACAGGGCACATAGAGCTTACAGTTACCAGACATTCATCTTTCAGAACAAGGGAAAACATCCAATGTTAAGTCATATCGGACGATGAATGAAATGATGTTCAAATGAGTACAGGGTACATAAAGCTTAGAGTTACCAGACATTCATCTTTCAGAACAAGGGAAAACATCCAATGTTAAGTCATATCGGACGATGAATGAAATGATGTTCAAATGAGTACAGCGTACATAGAGCTTAGAGTTACCAGACATTCATCTTTCAGGATAAGAGAAAACCTACAACGTTAAGTCATATCGGACGATGAATGAAATGATGCTCAAATGAGTACAGGGTACATAGAGCTTAGAGTTACCAGACATTCATCTTTCAGGATAAGAGAAAACCTCCAACGTTAAGTCATATCGGACGATGAATGAAATGATGCTCAAATGAGTACAGGGTACATAGAGCTTAGAGTTACCAGACATACATCTTTCAGGATAAGGGAAAACCTCCTACGTTAAGTCATATCGGATGATGAATGAAATGATGTTCAAATGAGTACAGGATACATAGAGCTTAGAGTTACCAGACATTCATCTTTCATAATAAGAGAAAACCTCCAACGTTAAGTCATATCGGACGATGAATGAAATGATGCTCAAATGAGTACAGGGCACATAGAGCTTACAGTTAACAGACATTCATCTTTCAGGATAAGAGAAAACCTACAACGTTAAGTCATATCGGACGATGAATGAAATGATGCTCAAATGAGTACAGGGTACATAGAGCTTAGAGTTACCAGACATTTATCTTTCAGGATAAGGGAAAACCTCCAACGTTAAGTCATATCGGACGATGAATGAAATGATGTTCAAATGAGTACAGGATACATAGAGCTTAGAGTTACCAGACATTCATCTTTCAGGATAAGAGAAAACCTACAACGTTAAGTCATATCGGACGATGAATGAAATGATGTTTAAATGAGTACAGGGTATATAGAGCTTAGAGTTACCAGACATTCATCTTTCAGGGTAAGAGAAAACCTCCAACGTTAAGTCATATCGGACAATGAATGAAATGATGTTCAAATGAGTACAGGGCACATAGAGCTTACAGTTACCAGACATTCATCTTTCAGGATAAGAGAAAACCTACAACGTTAAGTCATATCGGACGATGAATGAAATGATGTTCAAATGAGTACAGGTTACATAGAGCTTAGAGTTACCAGACATTCATCTTTCCGGATAAGAGAAAACCTATAACGTTAAGTCATATCGGACGATGAATGAAATGATGCTCAAATGAGTACATGGTACATAGAGCTTAGAGTTACCAGACATTCATATTTAAGGATAAGAGAAAACCTACAACGTTAAGTCATATCGGACGATGAATGAAATGATGTTCAAATGAGTACAGGGTACATAGAGCTTAGAGTTACCAGACATTCATCTTTCAGGATAAGAGAAAACCTACAACGTTAAGTCATATCGGACGATGAATGAAATGATGTTCAGATGAATACAGGGCACATAGAGCTTAGAGTTACCAGACATTCATCTTTCAGGATAAGAGAAAACCTACAACGTTAAGTCATATCGGACGATGAATGAAATGATGTTCAAATGAGTACAGGGCACATAGAGCTTACAGTTACCAGACATTCATCTTTCAGGATAAGGGAAAACCTCCAACGTTGTCATATCGGGCGATGAATGAAATGATGTTCAAATGAGTACAGGGTACATAGAGCTTAGAGTTACCAGGCATTCACCTTTCAGGATAAGGGAAAACCCCGGATAAATCTTACACAGGTGACTCATCCTGACCGAGATTCGAATTCGCAAGTTCTTGAACGTGTACAAAGAAATTCAAATTGATAATAGTGATTTTCTGTAAAAAAGCACTAATGACTCTGATTAGAATGTATTACTTTTAATAACATTTCCATAGCAAATGAAATGTGTACGTTGAAAATATGGAGAACGTTCTCAGAATTCCTCTTCAAACTGAATGACTTATATAACTGATTAACCTTTAAGAGATAGCCTTATTTACGGAAGAATAACGATGTGTTTCTCAGCATACTTTTTCATACTGGGCTAAAAGAAGCTTGTTTGCTCAGAGGTCTCTTCGTCCGTAGTGTTGGTTGGCTGTACAAAGCCAGGAGGTTTTTACAGCGTGCCCACCCTTTAGGGGTTTTACGGCAGTTAAGGTTTCTTCTTATCGGGATTTTGTCGTTTAGGTTAGGTTAAGTTGTGTGTGTGTTCCTTTTAGGAATAAATTGTTTCGACGTAACAAATTATATGTACGTCAGGTTATAGCAGAGGATGCAAAAGCTTATGGACTCTGGTGTTCCACTTTTAAATTTGTTTTAGGGTATATCTTGTATATACTAACATTAGACACATTAAAACGTACATTAGACACTTCCATGGTACCATTACTACAAGCCTCACTTAACTGTCTTGGTTTGTTGTCACACGATGTTTTGCCTTCATTGAACTGTCACACCCAGGAACACACATTAGACACATCCATGGTACCATTACTACAAGCCTCACTTAACTGTCTTGGTTTGTTGTCACACGATGTTTTGTCTTCATTGAACTGTCACACCCAGGAACACACATTAGACACATCCATGGTACCATTACTACAAGCCTCACTTAACTGTCTTGGTTTGTTGTCACACGATGTTTTGCCTTCATTGAACTGTCACACCCAGGAACACACATTAGACACATCCATGGTACCATTACTACAAGCCTCACTTAACTGTCTTGGTTTGTTGTCACACGATGTTTTGCCTTCATTGAACTGTCACACCCAGGAACGCACATTAGACACATCCATGGTACCATTACTACAAGCCTCACTTAACTGTCTTGGTTTGTTGTCACACGATGTTTTGTCTTCATTGAACTGTCACACCCAGGAACACACATTAGACACATCCATGGTACCATTACTACAAGCCTCACTTAACTGTCTTGGTTTGTTGTCACACGATGTTTTGTCTTCATTGAACTGTCACACCCAGGAACACACATTAGACACATCCATGGTACCATTACTACAAGCCTCACTTAACTGTCTTGGTTTGTTGTCACACGATGTTTTGCCTTCATTGAACTGTCACACCCAGGAACACACATTAGACACATCCATGGTACCATTACTACAAGCCTCACTTAACTGTCTTGGTTTGTTGTCACACGATGTTTTGTCTTCATTGAACTGTCACACCCAGGAACACACATTAGACACATCCATGGTACCATTACTACAAGCCTCACTTAACTGTCTTGGTTTGTTGTCACACGATGTTTTGTCTTCATTGAACTGTCACACCCAGGAACACACATTAGACACATCCATGGTACCATTACTACAAGCCTCACTTAACTGTCTTGGTTTGTTGTCACACGATGTTTTGTCTTCATTGAACTGTCACACCCAGGAACACACATTAGACACATCCATGGTACCATTACTACAAGCCTCACTTAACTGTCTTGGTTTGTTGTCACACGATGTTTTGCCTTCATTGAACTGTCACACCCAGGAACACACATTAGACACATCCATGGTACCATTACTACAAGCCTCACTTAACTGTCTTGGTTTGTTGTCACACGATGTTTTGTCTTCATTGAACTGTCACACCCAGGAACACACATTAGACACATCCATGGTACCATTACTACAAGCCTCACTTAACTGTCTTGGTTTGTTGTCACACGATGATCCGTCTTCATTGAACTGTCACACCCAGGAACACACATTAGACACATCCATGGTACCATTACTACAAGCCTCACTTAACTGTCTTGGTTTGTTGTCACACGATGTTATGCCTTCATTGAACTGTCACACCCAGGAACACACATTAGACACATCCATGGTACCATTACTACAAGCCTCACTTAACTGTCTTGGTTTGTTGTCACACGATGTTTTGTCTTCATTGAACTGTCACACCCAGGAACACACATTAGACACATCCATGGTACCATTACTACAAGCCTCACTTAACTGTCTTGGTTTGTTGTCACACGATGTTATGCCTTCATTGAACTGTCACACCCAGGAACACACATTAGACACATCCATGGTACCATTACTACAAGCCTCACTTAACTGTCTTGGTTTGTTGTCACACGATGTTTTGTCTTCATTGAACTGTCACACCCAGGAACACACATTAGACACATCCATGGTACCATTACTAGAAGCCTCACTTAACTGTCTTGGTTTGTTGGCACACGATGTTTTGCCTTCATTGAACTGTCACACCCAGGAACACACATTAGACACATCCATGGTACCATTACTACAAGCCTCACTTAACTGTCTTGGTTTGTTGTCACACGATGTTTTGCGTTCATTGAACTGTCACACCCAGGAACGTACATTAGACTCATCCATGGTACCATTACTACAAGCCTCACTTAACTGTCTTGGTTTGTTGTCACACGATGTTTTGCCTTCATTGAACTGTCACACCCAGGAACACACATTAGACACATCCATGGTACCATTACTACATATCTCACTTAACTGTCTTGGTTTGTTGTCACACGATGTTTTGCCTTCATTGAACTGTCACGCCCAGGAACACACATTAGACACATCCATGGTACCATCACTACATATCTCACTTAACTGTCTTGGTTTGTTGTCACACAATGTTCTGTCTTCATTGAACTGTCACACCCAGGAACGTACATTAGACGCATCCATGGTACCATCGCAACTTGCCTCACTCAACTGTCTTGGTTTGTTGTCATACGATGTTCGGTCTTCATTGAACTGTCACACCCAGGAACATACATTAGACGCATCCATGGTACCATCGCAACTTGCCTCACTCAACTGTCTTGGTTTGTTGTCACACGACGTTCTGCCTTAATTGAACTATCACACCCAGGAACGTACATTAGACACATCCATGGTACCATCACCACATGGCTCACTCAACTGTCTTGGTTTGTTGTCACACGATGTTCCGTCTTCATTGAACTGTCACACCCAGGAACGTACATTAGAGACATCCATGGTAGCATCACCACATGCCTCTCTCTACTGGCGTGAATTTCAATAGGTCTCGCACCACGAAAATGAAAAGGAATGATTACACGCTCTACTTGTAATGGAAACATCGTCATTTTAAGTATCAAAAACAGTCCTAACTCTCGTCGCTGCCACTAGAATTCTATGCATGGTACAGTGCTGCCATCTGTCACGCATTCACAAAGAGTTCAAGTGTATTTTAAGAAACCAGAATTTTTTATTTTGTCCTAGTTCTGAAACTTCCAGAATATTTCTTCTGGTCAGTTCGAGAGGCTTTGGTTTTCATAACCTTTCCTCAGTGACCCACTGGGTATAAAAGGGAGTGCCAAAGCCGTCCTAGGAGTTCCGTTCAGGAGTTGGAGTGAGTTGACCAATGAGTCGGCAAGCAGTTAACATATTAAAGTAGCGTTAAAGTTTGTTAGCTGTGAGCGTCGAGAAGATTGAGCAGCGCGAGTTTGTGTGTGCCACAGAGGTATAAGGAACATTATCCCTGATGTGTTTGTTCTGTGTATTTGGAAAAGTGAAAGATTACGTTAGCGTTGTGCTGTTTTTGTAACAAAGTGCGTTATTAAACTGTCATTTGTCACTACCTAAATTATAACCGAAAAACAACGCGCAAAGGCATTGTTTAATAAATACAAATACTAGAATTTGTAATGTGTTTGCAGCTGAATGTGTACTCGATTGGCGAGAAATTCTCTTTGGGAAGAGATAAAAGCAGTTTAAATAACGTCAATATAATCTTGTTTATTCCCAGTAGCTATCATACACAAAACTATTGCAAAAATATAAAGAAAGTCAAAACAAAGTAAACACTAAATTTCAAGTAATTATTACTCCATGATTTATGCCAGAGTTCAGAAAAAGAATGTTAAATAAATTCGATTTTATTTTGTGAAAAGGTAAGCAGTTATTTGTATCTTGGTAATATTTGTGCTACCACTATTATCGCTGTAAATAGCAGATAGTCCTTGCAGAATTTGAAATTCTGAGGTTCAAAGCTACTTTTGTCTTGTTCCAAGTTTGGTCGATACCTGTGCAACGCGTTTGCTTACCCGACTCTTATACCAGGTGTCCTAACTACCTCGTATTTCACGTAAGCAGATATCCCTTCATGCATATCGCAGATATGCCCGACTCTTATACCAGGTGTCCTAACTACCTCGTCTTTAACGTAAGCAGATATCCCTTCGTGCATATCCCAGATATGCCCGACTCTTATATCAGGTGTCCCAACTGCCCCGTCTTTAACGTAAGCAGATATCCCTTCGTGCATATCCCAGGTATACCCGACTCTCATACCAGGTGTCCTAACTACCTCGTCTTTAACGTAAGCAGATATCCCTTCGTGCATATCCCAGATATGCCCGACTCTTATACCAGGTGTCCCAACTGCCCCGTCTTTAACGTAAGCAGATATCCCTTCGTGCATATCCCAGATATGCCCGACTCTTATACCAGGTGTCCCAACTGCCCCATCTTTAACGTAAGCAGATATCCCTTCGTGCATATCCCAGAGATGCCCGACTCTTATATCAGGTGTCCCAACTGCCCCGTCTTTAACGTAAGCAGATATCCCTTCGTGCATATCCCAGGTATACCCGACTCTTATACCAGGTGTCCTAACTACCTCGTCTTTAACGTAAGCAGATATCCCTTCGTGCATATCCCAGATATGCCCGACTCTTATACCAGGTGTCCCAACTGCCCCGTCTTTAACGTGTTCAGATATCCCTTCGTGCATATCCCAGATATGCCCGACTCTTATACCAGGTGTCCCAACTGCCCCGTTTGAACGTAAGCAGATATTCCTTCGTGCATATCCCAGATATGCCCGACTCTTATACCAGGTGTCCTAACTACCTCGTCTTTAACGTAAGCAGATATCCCTTCGTGCATATCCCAGATATGCCCGACTCTTATACCAGGTGTCCTAACTACCCCGTCTTTCACGTAAGCAGATATCCCTTCGTGCATATCCCAGATATGCCCGACTCTTATACCAGGTGTCCCAACTGCCCCGTCTTTAACGTAAGCAGATATTCCTTCGTGCATATCCCAGATATGCCCGACTCTTATACCAGGTGTCCTAACTACCTCGTCTTTAACGTAAGCAGATATCCCTTCCTGCATATCCCAGATACGTCCGACTCTTATACCAGGTGTGCCAACTGCCCCGTCTTTAACGTAAGCAAATATCCCTTCGTGCATATCCCAGATATGTCCGACTCTTATACCAGGTGTCCCAACTGCCCCGTCTTTAACGTGTTCAGATATCCCTTCGTGAATATCCAAGATATGGCCGACTCTTATACCAGTGTCCTAACTGTCCCGTCGTACACGTAAGCAGATATCCCTTCGTGCATATCCTAGATATGTCCGAATCTTATACCAGGTGTCCCACCTGCCCCGTCTTTAACGTAAGCAGATATCCCTTCGTGCATATCCCAGATATGCCCCACTCTTATACCAGGTGTCCCAACTGCCCCGTCTTTAACGTAAGAAAATATCCCTTCGTGCATATTCCAGATATGCCCGACTCTTATACCAGGTGTCCCAACTGCCCCGTCTTTAACGTAAGCAGATATCCCTTCGTGCATATCTTAGATATGTCCGACTCTTATACCAGGTGTCCTAACTGCCCCGTCTTTAACGTAAGCAGATATCGCTTCGTGCATATCCCAGATATGTCCGACTCTTATACCAGGTGTCCCAACTGCCCCGTCTTTCACGTAAGCAGATATCCCTTCGTGCATATCCCAGATATGCCCGACTCTTATACCAGGTGTCCCAACTGCCCCGTCTTTCACGTAAGCAGATATCCCTTCGTGCATATCCCAGATATGCCCGACTCTTATACCAGGTGTACCAACTGCCCCGTCTTTAACGTAAGCAGATATCCCTTCGTGCATATCCCAGATATGCCCGACTCTCATACCAGGTGTCCCAGCTGGCCCGTCTTTAACGTAAGTAGATATCCCTTCGTGCATATCCCAGATATGCCCGACTCTTATACCAGGTGTCCCAACTGCCCCGTCTTTAACGTAAGCAGATATCCCAGATATGCCCGACTCTTATACCAGGTGTACCAACTGCCCCGTCTTTAACGTAAGCAGATATCGCTTCGTGCATATCCCAGATATGCCCGACTCTCATACCAGGTGTCCCAACTGCCCCGTCTTTCACGTAAGCAGATATCCCTTCGTGCATATCCCAGATATGCCCGACTCTTATACCAGGTGTACCAACTGCCCCGTCTTTAACGTAAGCAGATATCCCTTCGTGCATATCCCAGATATGCCCGACTCTCATACCAGGTGTCCCAGCTGGCCCGTCTTTAACGTAAGCAGATATCCCTTCGTGCATATCCCAGATATGCCCGACTCTTATACCAGGTGTCCCAGCTGGCCCGTCTTTAACGTAAGTAGATATCCCTTCGTGCATTAAAAGAGTTGCAGAACGAAACGGGGCATTTCCAACTGTACGCACGCTAGTGGCATGATCGGACTTGGTCCTCCTTCGAGCGACAAGAGGCAGTTTCCAGGATTGAACTAGCCTGTGTAATCTGTAAAGATATCTGCTTACGCGAAGAACGAGACGTTGGACCGACTTTGTATATTTAGACGAAAATGAATAAATAATACGTACTTCTCATTTCACAGATAACCAACATTTGGGTCGGAGTAACAATTTATTATACTGGTGCAATGAGTGACAAACGCCATCAACAGAAGAGCAAGGAAAGGTCAGTTCACGAACCGTCACAGCTGTCCACTGCTGCTTCTAGTCAGCGATCCTCCACAACTGAAAGGTTCCCCTGTAGACAGCAGAGCAAGCGATACCAACATGCACTTCCGAGGTGAGTCGATCTTTACTTACAAGTGTCAAGACTTCATCGGAAATATATACATGTGGTGAGACTTATTAAATAAAACAGAGGCATTGTTAAGGATGTATGTAGGTATATGCATTTATACAGACATCGAACGAATATAGCAGTTTCGTAGTTAATAACGTATCTAGTCTCAATTTCGGTGTCTCAGCTCTGAAATTCTCTTAGATATAATTTAATGCAGCAGTAAATATTACAATACTTTGTGATTAGGCAGCGCAGGAACCACTGGTGTGCGAACCACAAAACTTGTTATTGGGACGCACCGGCCACGAAAACAAAAGTATTGCTCCTTGCTCTTTATCAGTGACCCTAGCCTCGCCTTCAGGTAATGGGACAAATGACAGTTGCTTGTGAAAAAGTTGAAAATGACTGATAGTTGCAAGATTGCTCATTTTGCTATGATCTTAATTGTACAGTACTTTCAACCAGTTACTGTAAAATCGACAGGTTCCTTTTCAGTTATAAATGCTTTATTTAGTATTATTAAACACAGTGAAATAAAATTCTTTGATACACGAGGGTGGATCAAAAAGTAATGCCTCCTATTTTTTCCCTTAAATAAGTAAGTTATCTGAAAACTTTGAATTTGGTGCAATTCCTCAAACCTTCTTCTCCAATCCCCTGCAGTAGTAACTTCCTAAGTCAACAGGTGGCAGCACTGCATCCTCTCACACAATGGCTGACATCGACATTCGTATCAGACAGCGTTTTGTGATTGACCTTTTGACTGCGGAAAGCAAAACGCCAATTCGCATTCACGAAAGGCTAAAAAAAGGTGTATGGTGATGCAACGGTGGAGGTCAGCACTGTTAGACGATGGGTTCGTCGCTGTAACGAAGCTGAAAGGCAAACACCATTGGCAGATGAAAAGCGAATCGGCAGGCCAGGGACTCCATTCAACATTCAGCGAGTCGATGACATCATTCGTGGTGATCACCGGGTAACAACAGGTGGCAGCACTGCATCCTCTTGCAAAATGGCTGACATCGACATTCGTATTAGACAGCGTTTTGTGATTGACTTTTTGACTGCGGAAGGTAAAACGCCAATTCGCATTCACGAAAGGCTAAAAAATGTGTATGGTGATGCAACGGTGGAGGTCAGCACTGTTAGACGATGGGTTCGTCGCTGTAACGAAGCTGAAGGGCAAACACCATTGGCAGATGAAGAGCGAATCGGCAGGTCGGTGACTACAGGAACTCCATGCAACATTCAGTGAGTCGATGACATCATTCGTGGTGATCACCGGGTAACAACAGGTGTCAGCACTGCATCCTCTTGCAGAATGGCTGACATCGACATTCGTATTAGACAGCGTTTTGTGATTGACTTTTTGACTGCGGAAGGTAAAACGCCAATTCGCATTCACGAAAGGCTAAAAAATGTGTATGGTGATGCAACGGTGGAGGTCAGCACTGTTAGACGATGGGTTCGTCGCTGTAACGAAGCTGAAGGGCAAACACCATTGGCAGATGAAGAGCGAATCGGCAGGTCGGTGACTACAGGAACTCCATGCAACATTCAGTGAGTCGATGACATCATTCGTGGTGATCACCGGGTAACAACAGGTGGCAGCACTGCATCCTCTTGCAGAATGTCTGACATCGACATTCATATTAGCGTTCTGTGATTGAATTTTTGACTGCGGAAAGTGAAACGCCAATTCGCATTCACGAAAGACTAAAAAATTGTGTATGGTGATGCAACGGTGGAGGTCAGCACTGTTAGACGATGGGTTCGTCGCTGTAAGAAGCTGAAGGGCAAACACCATTGGCAGATGAAAAGCGAAGCGGCAGTGACTCCATGCAACATTCAGCGAGTCGATGACATCATTTGTGGTGATCGCCGGGTAACAACAGGTGAATTGCGTCGCATTACCTCCCTCAGTAAAGGCAGTGTGATGACGATTATTCAACAACTGGGTTACTCAAAAGTTTGATCACGTTGGGTACCAAGAATGTTAACCGCCCAAAACAAAGAAACAAGGAAAACAATAGCCTCCGAACACTTGCAGCACTTCAATTTGGAGGGAGAGGAGTTTCTGGAAAAAAATTGTTTCTGGAGATGAAACGTGGGTTAATTTTTTTAAACCTGAATCAAAGAGGTATGGCATCACACAACGTCACCGAAGAAAAAAAAATTCAATACTCAGCGGTCGGCAGGGAAAGTTATGGCGACAGTGTTTTGGGATGCAGAGGGTATGCTTATGATTGATTTTTTTGGAGCAGGGATGCACAATAAATTCTGTGCAATACGTCAGAACTCTCAAAAAGCTGAAAGCACGTCTTCACCGAGTTCGCCCAACAAAAACTATAGCGGATATTTTTCTTTTGCATGTCAATGCAAGACCACACACCAGCCGTTACACCACTGCAGAAATTGAGAAATTGGGATGGCAAGTCTTACCTCACTGACCTGGCACCATCAGACTTCCATCTGTTCGGGCCACTAAAGGAAGCTCATCGTGGGATTCATTTTGAAGTTGAGGCTGTGAAAACGTCCGTGCGTCAATGACTTAGGAAGCAAGACCGTATGTTTTACCACACTTGAATACATGCCCTAGTTAAAAGATGGACCAAAACTGTGGAAAAGGACGGAGATTATACTGAATAGTGACAAATTAATCCCCAATGTTGTAGTTTTCAAACTATGTAAATTGGATTCAATTTTCTTGGCAATTAAAAGAGAAAAAACATAGGAGGCATTACTTGTTGACCCACCCTCGTAGTTCTCTTCTTTTTATCATTTAACATTTCCATCTTCAACTTTACTAACATTAACTTCCCTATTAAAGGTGTAACTTGCATATGTCCAGCACCTTATTTGCCATCATGGAATGCTATAACGGAATATGGGAATAATAATGTAATAATGTAACGGAATGTTGTTATTATGTAAGTATGTGTGTATGCACGTGTATATACGTTAAGATTTTATGTTTCAAAAGTTTTAAGATTTAATATTTAAATTCAATATCTTGCAATAATGTATCACGAAATGTTTGACGAACGTTTTCCTATCCGAATCTATATTCAAGGGCAATGAATTAATACTTTCATTTTATTAAAGTGACTAACTATTCGGCCTGGGGTCGAACCGAAGCGACCGCATGTGAAATTTGTGATGGGCAACATGGCAAAGGGGCGGGTTTTTCCGGGATCTCCGGTTTTCCCCGCCATCATTCCAATCATTGCTCCATATTGATATTTATTTTCATTCACTTCGGCCTCATTCAGTTCATTTACTTGTCTCACTCAATGAAAGACAGGAAATACAGGAGTACGGACAGTTGCAAGGAAGAAAGGAAGGAAAGAAAGCAAAGGGTGGAAGAAAGAAAGAAAGATAGAAAGAAAGAAATTAAGGAAAAGAGAACGAAAAGATGGAAGGAAGGAGGGAAGGAGGGAGAGAGGGAGGGTGGAAGGAAGGAAGGATGGGAGGGAGGGAGGGAGGGAGGGAGGGAAGGAAGGGAGGGAGGGAGGAGGGAGGGAAGGAAGGAAGGAAGAAAGAAAGAAATTAAGGAAAAGAGAACGAAAAGATGGAAGGAAGGAGGGAAGGAGGGAGAGAGGGAGGGTGGAAGGAAGGAAGGATGGGAGGGAGGGAAGGAAGGAAAGGAGGGAGGGAGGAGGGAGGGAAGGAAGGCAGGAAGGAAGGAAGGAAGAAAGAAAGAAATTAAGGAAAAGAGAACGAAAAAATGGAAGGAAGCAGGGAGGAAGGAAGGGAGGGAGGGAGGGAGGGAAGGAAGGCAGGAAGGAAGGAAGGAAGGAAGGAAGGGAGGAAGGGAGGAAGGAAGGGAGAAAGGACGGGCGGAAGGGAGGGCGGGAGGGAGGAGGGAGGGAAGGAAGGAAGGCAGGAAGGAAGGAAGAAAGAAAGAAATTAAGGAAAAGAGAACGAAAAAATGGAAGGAAGGAGGGGGAAGGTAGGAAGGGAGGGAGGGGAGGAAGGAAGGCAGGAAGGAAGGAAGGGAGGAAGGAAGGGAGGAAGGGCGGGCGGGCGGAAGGGCGGGAGGGAGGGAGAGAGAAAGAAAGAAAGGAAAAGAAAGAAAAAGAAAGAAAGAGAAAGAAAGAAAGAAAGAAAGAGAAAGAAAGAAAGAAAAAGAAAGATAAAGAAAGAAAGAGAAAGAAAGAAAGAAAGAAAGAGAAAGAGAAAGAGAAAGAAAGAGAAAGAAAGAAATATGAAAACTGGAAGGAAGGATGGAAGGAACAAAGGGAGGAAGAGAATGAAAGAAAGGAGTAATGAAAGAAAAGGGGAATTAAAGAGATAGTAGGAAAGAAAGCAGGACAGAAAAGAAAGAAACGAAACAAGGAAAGAAGGAATATAAAATAAATAAGGGAATAAATATAAATAAATATAAATAAGGGAATGAAGTGTTCATCCGAAAGGAATTTTCTATAAATTTGTATAGCGGTAAACCCTAAGAGGTAGACAGCAATTTTCTACCAGAAGTGTAGATCTCTGAAATACAAAACATATGCCACAAAGTTTCCAGTGGCGTCAGCTGTTTCTAAGGTACTCGCTACCTTTTGTTTGAATTTTTTAATTTTTAATTTTCTTCAAGTAAGCTGGAAACGTACATTCGATATTCAACTTTTGGGTGGAATGCAGTGCCTTCTGCACAATATACCTATATACCTGTTAAAAGAACAGTTTTTTTTTCTGTACGTGTCAGACGGAGCAGTTGTCTGGACATTTCTTGGTTTCTCGGTTATAAAAGGGGAAATAAAATCAATTGCCAGTACTGAGAGATATAGCTAAACGTATTTCTTAAAATATCTAGATTGCTAAGAAATGTTCCAAAAATTCATGTGTAACATTGACATTTGATGGAATCGTGGAGGTGCCCCTGTAAGCAGTTGCGATACTTCTCGCCTTACACCAAAGCCGAACAAGTTGCCGCTCCACGTGGTGCATATATCATTTCAGTTGGATGCAGGGATGTTTGTGATACCAGTGTGTGAACCTGTATATCGAAACTAGGAGGTGATTTTCTATTATTAGCAAATGTGAATAGAGAGAAAAGTCTTTTCTAATGTATATAAATTTTCTTAAATCTAGAATGTAGGGCAATTGTAAAGTTTCCAAAATTCCAGGAATTGACTGAAAGCTTGTAGTGCAGATAGAATGCACACAGGGAAGTCAGTGTGTGTGTGTGTGTGTGTGTGTGTGTGTGTGTGTGTGTGTGTGTGTGTGTGGGGGGGGGGGGGGGTGAGGGTGCGCGCGTGCCCGCCCGCCCGCCCGCGTGTCTATCAATCTCCGGCAGAAAAAGCCACAAAGTTGCAAAGTAGTTACTGGTTGGACGATTTCGTGGTTTAACACAATCCAAGTGATATTTTTAATGTATAGTAATGTATAGCAGGGGTGTAAAACTTGCTCTGATGTAAAGAACATTTGGCCACCACGAGCACTGTCCAGCTTTCATACTCCATTAAGTTTCACACCTCCTGTAGTAGCTGCTGGAGGTTCAACTTCGGAGTACTCTTCCCCATGCTTATCCTAAGTATGAAGCATTTGTTTCTGTTGCAGACTTACTCCCCGCTCCTCGGAGTCCTCGCTCACATCTGTAGACACCAAGAAAACAGAGAGCTTGCCTTCATTCAGCAGTACCGGAGGATCGGTGAAGCGACCAATTAGCAAATCTAACAGCAGTGAATCTGGGGGCAGTGAAAATGGCGGGGGGACAATGCCAGTGGAAGTAACTGTCTCCTCGAGGGTAGAGGTTAAAAGGAAGTGGCCCCTGAATTTGACATCTACGTCCATCAAAAGTGGGTAAGTACTATAAGCTTATCTATACTGGGTACACTATGTGTATTCCAGCCAAAGATTTCACTATAAATGCGTGTTTTAAGGTCCTCTAAATGTGAATGTTATAGCAGCATAACTCAAAAATCACTTACTTGGCATTTACTTCCAGTAAAGAATACAAAGACTTTCAATTATATGTCTCTAACCCTTTACACAGAAAATGGTTTATGGTTAAATACAAGGGGCGTCCAGAAAGTAAGTTCTGTTTCAATTTATCCCCCCTGCAGCACTGCGATCGCAGAGCGGCATTGTGAGATTGCTGTCAGCCACGTACGCTTTGTTGTGCTTGTTTACATTGTCGGTGTTGATTGAAAACCCCGCCGCTTGTGAAATAAGATCTGTGATTCGTTTTCTGAATGCTAGGAAAAGTGAAACCAATTGAAATTTATCGGCTGTCAAAAGGTGTTGTGTTTCTTCACGACAACACACGACCACACACTGAAAATGCGAAGAAAAACACTCTACAGCGATTTGGTTGGGACGTGTTTGACCATCCTTCGCTCCTAGCGACTTTCATCTGGTTTTGCATCTCAAATCTTTACTTGGCGGTCAACACTTCAACAATGACGAAGAGCTGAAAGAAAATGTTTCCAACTGGTTGAAGACAGGCGGCAAACTTCTATGAAGAAGGTATACAAAAATTTGTGCCTCGCTATGACAAATGCCTGCAAAATTTTGGCAGTTATGTGGAAAAGTAGTTTGAGAGTTGTAGAAATTTTTGCAGTAAATAATTTTTCTGTATCTGTACACAATTTAATTTTATTACCAAACAGAACTTACTTTCTGGACGTACCAAGTAACATTAGTTTAAGATATTCTTATGACAAAATAAATGTACATACTAACTAAAATACGACAAAAACAAGTTCACCTTAAACTTTCCTATTTTCACCAAAACGGCTAACGTACAACCAACGTTCCTTTACTCAAATACAACACTTCCAAACGTTTCTACAGCATTCTTTATGTCTTTAGGACCGAACCCTTGTACTTCTGTTATATTTCTGATCTACGCACCAATTATGGACACAACCCCGATATTAGCACGTAAACTGCTTTACTGCCGGCTCTAGAGCTCAGCGATGTCTCACCCGGAACTCAAATTACTGACACCGTACTACGGTCTGCTGGCTCCTTACCGCGGAGCTTGGAACGTACCACACTCAGCTCGAAGCAGCACATTGCTTCACTACTAGTCGCTGTAAAGTCTGTATAGTCAACGAGTGTGCAGTTCGGAGTCAAAGGAACCTGACCCGACCGCCCACTGATGACCGTAATAAATCTATCTCCACACTTCAGAAATGGAACACTGTCGTTGAGGACCAATAGCAACCCTGATTTTCTCGAAGTGACAGACGCATGTCCACTTCACGTGGAGTCTCAGCTGCCAAAGTTCCAACTTCCAGTTGATCTGTTTCATTACGTGCAGAAATTCGTTGTGTGTCACGATGTGGAGACCGTGGGAGGGAAATGCAGTGGTAAATGCAAATGAAGTAGTAGATAAATTTCAGTCAAGTGAAAATAATCAAAGTGAAGACAGTGTGAATAACTGGACCGAGTTATGTTACTGGAAAAGCCTCAAAGAAACAAAGTTATAACGGGAACTGTTTCTAAGCAAATTCAAGCGCTTGTTTTGAACACATATAAATATGTGCTTAGAAATAATGTTGGTAAGGGATCGTGCAATGAACCTGATAAAATCTGGGTGTTCAAAGAAATACAGTAAGAAATATTGTGGCAAAAGAAATACCAAAGACGCCGATCAAATGTGAAAACAAAAGAAAACGTTTCTCTAAAGTAGATAATTTCATATGCGATTTAATTCGTCGAGAAATTTATAGATTCTATGCAAAAGGGAGAGTGCCCAGCTTAAACGAACTGGTTGCACATTTGCAAGAAATTTGTGATTTTCCTAATGGACGCTGCACTTTGCACTTGTCTCCTAAAGGAGCTGGGTCTCAAATACCGCACTTCAAATAAGTTAAGGGTTATTATAAAATCCAGTAGAATTGTAGCTTGGCGATATATATGTCAAAACTGAGGAAGTTTGGCAGTAATGGACATAAGATAATTTATTTAGACGAAACCTCGTACGATACCCATGACGTATCGAGAAAGGTGGCAACCTTGCAGAAAGGACTGCGAAAAGGAGGGTCGGTGTTGTAAAACAATTATAAGGGTTCGTCAAAGGCAGAGGCCGACGTGCACAGGCGTTAACTAGGCAGAATTTACTAATATGCCTACACAGACACTCTTCCAGGCCTTGCATCGGCTTTTATATACTTCACGGTCGTGGTACATCTTCCTGACGTCAACTGTCCTTGAATGCATGTTTAATTCTCACTGCAACTTGCTTCCTGCTACGTGACGTCAGACAGTGGCTGTGTTTCAGCGCGTGTTACTTCCTTGCGACAGACGCGTGATTGCCTTAGTAACAATGTTTCGAATTTTTTGGGAATGTCCTTTGAAGCCTTCTTCATTCAAAGTGTATTTGGTATAACTAGTTAAGCTGTACGTATAGAGAAATATATACGACACCGAACTAGTATAGCCGTTTCGTAGTTTATAACTTAACTAGTCCAAATTTCGCTGACGTAGCTTTGAAGTTCTGTTAGATACAATTTTCTTCAGCATTAAATATTACATTATTTTGTGATTAGGCAGCGCAGGAACCACTGGTGTGCGAACCTCAAAAGTTTTTATTGGGACACACCGGCCACGAAAACAAAAGTATTGCTCCTTGCTCTTTATCAGTGATCCTAGCCTCGCTTTCAGGTAATGGGACAAATGACAGTTGCTTGTGAAAAAGTTGATAATGACTGATAGTTGCAAGATTGCTCATTTTGCTACGATCTTAATTGTACAGTACTTTCAACCAGTTACTGTAAAATCAAGAGCTACCTTTTGAGTTACAAATGCTTTATCTAGTATTATTAAACACAGTGAAATAAAATGCTTGTCTCACTGCATTAACTTTATCTACAATTCTTGGACATTGTTCTGTTCTTTTATCATTTAAAGCTTCCATCCTCAATCTCACTAATATTAACTGTCCCCTAATAGGTTTAAGTTGCATATGTCAGCTGTTTTTATAGTATTCAGAATGGTTTCTCTCCACTTAATGGCA
Organism: Mantis religiosa; assembly: GCA_030765055.1. Classification (NCBI taxonomy): domain Eukaryota; kingdom Metazoa; phylum Arthropoda; class Insecta; order Mantodea; family Mantidae; genus Mantis; species Mantis religiosa. The sequence goes on along the minus strand of CM060956.1, from coordinate 156,666,409 downwards.
CCGATGTGAAAAAAATGTAAATGTGTAGTGTTTAACGCCCACTTTTACTACATACGGCACCGCAGGAGATGACACTGATGATACATGAGATGAAGATGGAGCACCGGTGGAATGAGATGGCGGGGGAAACCGGAGATCCCGGAGAAAACGCGCCCCAGCGCCGTGTTGTCCACCACAAATCTCACTTTGCGGTCGCCTGGGATCGAACCCGGGCCGCCTTGGTGAGAGCCAAGCGGTCTAACCACTGAGCCACGGTGCGGCCTGGGACCGGTGTGGTTTATCATTTGCACATACTTTAATCTGGATATCTAACACAAATTTTTGATATTAAACGTTCGAATGTCTGATTTACATTTTCAGGTCCAGTGCATCTGGTTCTTCATGTTCGCTACCTGCCATTGGAGGCTCCCAGTCTCAAAGTAAACCTCTTGAGGACGTATCTGGATTTGTTGTAGTCTCGCGGCAGAACTACTTCAAGCCTGTGAGGAAGAAACTTCTTCAGGAAAATCACCAGAGGTCTCAGTCAGTGTTAGCTCCCATCCAAGACCACAAGTGCAGCGAACAACCAAATAATACAAGATCTGAAGGACAAGAGCTTCTGGAGCCCATTCGGAATAATCGGCTTGGAGCAAATAGCAGCGTTCGGAACGGACACGGCATCGAATGCGTCCAGAGAATGCAGACAATTGTGGAAGGCTGTATCCAGGAGTTCAGCCAAATTGACCCAGGAACGGGGAACAGGGACAAGTTCAAGGCTATCGAAGGGTGGATAGCGATTCAGGAACCCCGTGTCAGGGACAAGGAGTCGGGCAAGACAAGTAAGACATCGTCAACAGCCGCTGCGTTGGGACCTGGACTCCTTCCAAGAGCGGACTTCGGAACAAGAGATAACGAGTGTTGCCAAGTGCCACGTCACGACGTGCCTCCTTGCGTCAGTGCATCTAAATACAGAGGAAGCGGCAAAAAGACCAACTCCGTTACACCAGCTGTCCTGACTTCCCAAAGTAAACAAGAGATGCCAACGTCGAGGAAAACAATCTCGACGACTGAACAGATTCCTCCTAAACACTCCGTTAACCAACTTGAAGATTGTTTATCGAAAACGATATACCAACAAGCTAATCAACCCAATATAATCAATAAAGCGACATACGTGTGTAATAACCAACGCTTGGCAAATGAAAACCGTTTACCGATGATTCCAAATCCTCAAACAACTTCAGTACAAACTTTTCAAATTGAACCTCTGTATGAAGCTGTGCGGGTAGGTCCTCAACAGAACTCTCAGCCTAAGCCACGGAGACCCGAGGTACAACAGTCGTTCAGCAATACTCTAGAACAAATAGAATCTATGATCGAGCCTAAGTTAGGAGAGTTGACAGTTGACAGTAGGACAAGAGACAAAAGTGACTTGACAAAGCAGGTTGAGAAAGTTCGCAGAGGAATTGTAAATCAATCCAAAATACTTGAACAGCTGGACGCTCTCATGAAGAAACCGGAAGAGAGTTCGGCAAGTGAAGTGCATTATGAGTGTACGGGACAACTTAGCGGAGGTACTGTTGTCGTATCCAGGCAAGGACCTAATGTTAATGCTCGTCAAACAAATGTATCTGCACAAGGTAAGACCATTACACCTATCTATAACACTGGGGGGGAAATGAATGTTTCGAGCAGTTCACGAGGCAATTTCTACTAATTTTGGGTTGAGAAAATCAAATATGACAATGGAAAATATTTATTAGCTCTAGTTTCTACGATATAAATAAGGTGGAAGTATTACATATTAACGGATTGAGAGAAAAGGATACATTTTAATTACATGCATGCTAACAACAATGAAAGTGCATTTGATTTTTTAACTGGTAATTACATGCTAAGAGTTCTAAATTGCTGGAAAAATACTTCGCAGATAGTCGTGTCTGAAGAGAATCATGTGGGAGCCTATTGACTTCGTCGTCTTTTAGCTTGCCTCTTGTGATGGAGTTTCGCAGAATCCCTATACAAAGACCAAGCATTACTTCATTCCAACGACCCTGATATCTTTGTTCCATAACAGAAATGTCCTGATGGAATCTCTCCCCGTGTTCATCACTAACAGCTCCACAACTAGGAGGGAAAAAGTCTAGGTGGCAGTGGAGAAAATGGATCTTAAGGGACATGTTGCTGCATCCAAGGTTACGGTATTTTTGCAGGAGCACTGTCACCAAATTCTTGTAGTTATCTTCTCTTTTGTTGCCTAAATCAATGAAAAACTCCTTGAAGGCTTCCCAGGCTTCCTTTTCTTCCTCCTCCAAAACTTGTTCCAATACAGGAACTTTTAGAAGTTGTCCAATGTGTGACGTGACAAAAATGCCTTCCTTAACTTTTGCATCACTTAATTTCGGAAATTTCTCTGTTATACAGAAAATCCCGTCACTGTAAGTGAAAATGTTAACCCTAAAACATGAAATTTACTTCCAAAGCAAGAGCTAATATGTCACAAAAACCTATACAAAAACCAAGCCTGATATCGGCCCTGATATCTTTGTTCCATAACAAAAATGTCCTGATGGAATCTCTCCCCATGTTCATCACTAACAGCTCCACAACTAGGAGGGAAAAGGTCTAGGTGGAAGTGGAGAGGGACATGTATCCAAGGTTACGGTATTTTTGCAGGAGCACTGTCACCAAATACTTGTAGTTGTCATCTCTTTTGTTTCCTAAAAATCCATGAACAAACACCCTTGAAGGTTTCCCAAGCTTCCTTTCCTTTCCCCTCCAAAATTTTGTCAAATGCAGGATCGTTTACAAGTTCTCTTATTTGTGGTCCGACAAAAATGCCTTCCTTAACTTTTGCATCACTTAATTTCCAAAATTTATCTCTGATTGTGTTTTTTTATATTGACAGGTGTGCCAACTCCCCAAAAAATTCCCCCAAATTTAAAATCTTCACTCTAAAAATGATATGTCACTTTATCTTCAAAACAAGAGCTAATCTATCATTTTTATGGTGATTTTTGAATTCAGCGGATGGAAATACATGTAAATTCAATATTTATAAGCCCGAGACATTTTCATTGTTGGCCAGTGTTATCGAAGAGTAGCGATTGTTTTCTAAAACTTATGAAGCATGGCATTTAAGGTTACGAATGCGTAAATACAGCATTGAAAGGGCTCGCGGAACTGGTTACTCGAATCTAAGCATTGCCCGCCTCGGTAGCGTAGATGGTAGCGTGTCTGCCTCACGTTCAAGAAGTCCCGAGTTCGAATCTCGGCCAGGATGAGTTACCTGGATAAGGATTTTTTCCCGGGGTTTTCCCTGATCCTGAAAGAATAATGTTGGGTAGCTCTAGGCTCCATGGACACTGGACTCATTTGAGCATCATTTCATCCGATTCATTCACCGTCCGATATGACTTAACGTAGGAGGACGTAAAATTACAAAATAAATAAATAGGCAGGCAGGCGGGCGGGTAGGCAGGCAGGCGGGCGGGTAGGCGGGCAGGCGGGCAGGCAGGCAGGCAGGCAGGCAATTGAATCTAAGCAACACCAACTCCAATACTCAGACCATAATACGAGAATCGATTGTAGGAAAAATGGCGGCGCTCGTGGCCCAGCTTGTTATGTTGTGGTTATATCTACAGAGTAAAGTGTGTGTTTGTTTACTTTGATTGTGTGTTTGAAGAATTAATGTAATTCATATTACAGTGGCAATTAGTGACTAACGAGTTAGTTTATAGTTAAGTATTTAACATAAAGTGATAACGTTTACCTAAATATATACTGTGAAGTATTGTCGAAATGTATCGTTGTTGTGTTCCCAGCTGCAATCTAATTATGGTAGTATACCTCACACGACATTTAAATTTGCGAAGGAAAAATCGTAATGGGATAAGTGGACCAGGAACATACATCGTAAAGATTTTAAAGGAAATGACAAAACTGTAGTTTGTATTCATCATTTTGAACAGTGCTTTGAGGTTAAGGAAGACATATTTCCTGTAAATGATGGTGAACCAATTCGTGCCCTTCGAAAAGTACAAAAATTAATAGATGATGCCTACCCCACGATTTTTAAGAATCAGCCATCCTATCACACATTAAAGCTCAACCAGAAAAGACGAAATCCTGAAGAATGCATCCAACACATTTTACAGAGAGTGAAGATAATTTTAATATTTGGTGTGCACAAGATGTTATTGACAGTTTTGAACCGAATTGGTGAGGATATTTTAACCCATTGATAGGCATTATTAAAGACGATTAGTTACGTTCTTTTCAATAACATTCAAGATCCCAGCTTCACTGATGTTCCTTCACTTAAGTTTCAAAGTATTTCATAACCTAGAAGAAATATTATGAGCCTACCAGTGGAAAATTTTAAATGGATCTTGCAGTGTGAGGGAACTTGACCATTTCAAACGTGACAATTGGAGTAAACTGGACAATCTGGTGAGTTCTCTTAAATATTATAGTATAAGCAGTATGTCCTTGCCAGAAAAGGTTACTATGTAAACAATATAAAAGAAACTTTAGTACTTGCTACAGACGATAGGATGATTGAGTCCAATAAGGTAAAGTTTGCTGTGTTTAATGCTTATGAGTTGTCATGCCTTATAAATTAAATTTTGATTGGAAGTATAAGGTGGAAAATGCATGTCATGCTACTATATAATGTTATAAGCTCTTAGAATTTGTCATGATGCTCTTTATTTATGTTATTACACGTTTTAGTTGAAAGTATAAAGTGATAAATGCTTAGGAGTTACCTCGCTGCTCCGTAATATGGATTATATTGTGTCCATTGTGTATAGTTTCCTATTCTGCGTAACCAGAGTCGCTGGACTTCGACGGGCGCCATCTTGGAATCTGTATTATGGTCTAAGTATTGGAGTTGGTGTTGATCTAAGCAACTGTCAAATCGTCAGCAGCGCCACGGATGTTAGCGAATAAATCTTGAAAATGTATCAGAGCAAAAAATATTGTTTGGCATTAATTTTCTCTTTCTTTTTTTCCTTTTTCTTCTTTTCTCCTGAAATTCTTGGGGAAGCGGCGCTTTCAGCGCTTCACTGTACGCTTCGCCAGTAGTTGTACTGTTAAATAGCATTAGTTTCCAACAACAGAAATGGAACAGCATTGGACAGTTACCTAGTTTGGAGTATAGAAAATGATTCAAGTTTTAATAATTATAGTTAGATAAACATTTGTTTTTGTTTACGCTATAGATGGAAATTGGAAACACAATGAATCTCTTAAAATATGTACGACGGTCATTTGGTAAGTCTGGTAAATGTCACAAAGGGATGGAAATTGTTTGTGGCAACTTTGAGTGATAAGCTTGATTATTCAAAAGATTGTACAGAAAATTTGAATGTGCTATAATATACCTACAGTCCATTGTTGGCAGCCATCTGAACTGGTTAGTGTAATAGCTGCGATTTAAAATGGAAGAAAACAGTTTCGTGTTGTTATTAAACATTTTCTGGACTGCCGCACAAATCAAAACTGGATTGGATTAAGTTCACGCGGACTCCGCACCAACATTGACGACTGTTTACTTTTGGATCAATGAATTTAAACATGGTCGAAGAACCACCGCGTTCTGGTCACCCAATTGAGGTCACCTCACAGGACATTATTGAAAAAATCCACGATGTTTATGCAAGACAGCCAAATCGCAATTCATGAGATTGCTGAGGCTGTAGGCATCTTAGCTGAGCGAGTGCATAATATCCAGCGTGAAAAATTGGTAATGAAGTACCTGTGTGCAAGATGGGTGCCGCGATTGCTCAGTTGACCAATAGCGCATTCAGAAGAACATTTCTATCCAGTGTCTGCCGATGTTTAATCGCAATCCGAAATACTTTTTGTCTCGAATTGTGACGGTGGACGAAACATGGGATCAAAATTGCAGTCAAAACAATTGACAAAGGCTTGTCAACGTGCACCAAAGAAGGCAAGCACTATTTTGTCCTTGGTAAAGAGATGGCCACTGTCTTTTTTTAATTCTCAAGAAGTAATCTTCATAGACTACTATATGCGCGCGATAAGAAGAGCGATTGGGTTACAACTCCTCATTCGGTAAGTTTCGTTTAACTCCGTAAACATAGATGACAACTTTGAAATTTGAAATTTGCCATACACTGACATCTAGTGGCTAATACGCTAAGCTTTATCATGTCCGCCATATTTCGTTTTGATCAATTTCGAGGTAAATTAGCTAACCAGTTTACAACAATCGTATGTTAGAATTAGAATTTTAGTTCGTCCTTGGCAACATATACATGTTATGGGACACGTCAAAATGTATAAATACAATATATACATAAAGTCAAATTGATTACATACAATATACACGGTAAGCAGCTTTTCTATGGTTTCATGTGGTATTTGCATAGACTAATTTACTACAAGAAATGTCATAATATAAATATTACAGGTTTGTGAATGGACTATGCTCCCAGTGCTCATTTACATGGTTATAGTTCTAAAAATTCATTAACCGTATAAAAACAGTGTGCATACAAAAATTTCTTAACCTTATTCTCAAAGTGTTTTAATGATGCAGCTTGTTACATGAATTTGGAAGTTTATTATATAACATTATCACTTTGTAGTTAAAGCTTCCTTCATAAAAGCTCGTTTGGTGCGCTCGAACTGCCAGTTTATCCTTGTTACGAGTGTACATCAGCATTTACTTGAAAATGATTTATATTTGTATGAACATTTGTGGATGTTATGGCTCTCGAAAGGAGACACATTATTATTCGTCTACCTCCGTATAACTGTGATCTGAATGCAATTGAGCTGGCGTGGGCAAAACTAAGGAATGTTTTCAGAGGATGCAACGTTACTTGTGTTATCTTCGCTTATCTTACACGCTATTTTTCTGAACTGTGTTTTTCAAGTTTGACCAAAGTGCAGAAAGAAAGGAGCGTTATATCTCGTTTCTTCCCCTCTGCCCGCACCACACCATAATTCCAGCGCTCAACTTATCTTGCGCGTACTGTACTTGCCAAAGGCAGAACCATAACTGGAACCTATTATGCTTCATTGTTGGATCGTTTGCAACATGAGTTGACTGAAAAGAGACCGAGATTGAAAGGTAAACATTTGCTCTTTCTCCAGGATAATGCACCATCGCACACATTAGCAATAGCAATGGCGAAATGACATGAGTTGGGCTTTCAATTGCTTCCTCATCCACCTTATTTATCAAACTTAACCAGAAGTGACTAGTTCCTAATCCTAAACTTGAAAATTTGGCTTGGTGGTAAGAAATTTTCATCAAAGGAAGAAGTGATAGTCATTATCAACGAGTATTTTACAGACCTTGACGGAACCTATTTTTCCAACGGGATGAGAAAGCTGGAGGTCCAGGGGTAGTCCTAGTCGGGCGGGGCTATTTTTCTTTTTTCCCCGTCCGGGTGTCTTATGCCGCAGTACCTAGCCGCTTTGCGGCTTAACCTGCGAAATGAGCTAATAATTGGTTTCATGTTCTGCTGGGGTGTTTGAATTCTTGGGAAATTTGGAATGGGTTGCCCCTTTTGTCGTGGGCAGCTGCACTTAAGCGTTCCCCCGTTTTGGGAGACACGATGTAAGTTTTTGCTCCGTTTTGGTTACGGGTTGTATATCGCTTGATCCATCAGGCATAAAAATGGGTCCTAGAGACATCTGGGGTTTCTCTTGGGTTAACCAAGGGGCTCCAATACGTCTCTTGGTAGTCTGAAGGATGGCAAGCGTCTTTGATCCCTCTGGTCATACCTGCCCAGGGAGTTCACTAAAGGGTTGGGGTGATTTTGGATTTTGTCGTACATTGATCGTGCCCTCTCGCGGATGACATTGACAATGTACGGAATCTGGGAGTGCTCATGTAGGATATGAGCAGAAAATCTCCAGTCTGTATCGTATATGATGCGAAGTGCCTTGTTCTACAGCGTCTGGAGCCTGACGAAAGTGGTATTAGCTACTGTTCCCCAGATCTCACAGCCGTACAGAATCATAGGCGGAATGATCGCCCGATACAGCTGGAGTTTGAGTCGGAGGGGCATAGTTGAGCGGAAAATAGAGTATAGGCTCCGCAGTGCGACGTGCCCAAGCTGGACCTTGACCTTGACGTGCCTTACGGTCCAGCGTCACTCCGATATACTTCGCCGTTTGCACCCATAGGATTCTACGCGCCGTAGCATCGCTGGACCGAGTGTATAGCCATCAATGGAGAGTATGTCGAGAAATAAGGTGAGATGTTCTCGGGAAAAAACCTGACTTTTGAACAGACTTATCAAAAAACCCACTTAATCTCGTGGAATTTAGGGATGCAGAATGCAAAACATCCTTTGTGTAGAACTGAAATTGCTGCGGTCTAACAACGAATGTGCAATAGCAACAAACAAGCGAGCGATCGAGCGAGCAGACGGCGCCACTTCATGCTGTAGAGTGTTGAGTTTCACGTCTGAGAGGGGTCAAAGGCCGGACTGGAGGAGCCTCTCTTTCTAGCCTATTGCTACTTGCTCACACTCACCTTGTACAAACTATTCTCTCTTACTTCACTTTAAGACAAGGTTGCTAGGAATTGTCCTCTTCCATATTTTCATATACATGTGAGAAATTACACGAAAAATTGTAAATAAACCTACAAAATTAAGTTTTCTTTTTTACAAACGAATATTATAAAATCTAAGTTATAAGGAACAATAGTTTTTTTCACCTGACGCATTTAGATTTTTTATTTCCTCACGCTCTTTAAGGGGAGAAGGCACATTGATCTAAGTTCATGGCCTCTTGATCTAAGATCAAATCTAATTGGTGAATTTTCTCCAGTTAACTTGGTTGAACTTACATTAGCAGAACTGCAGAATTTACACAATAGTTCCTGAGAAGAAATAAGTAGTGCAGCTTTAAATAAATAGTAAATAAAGCATTTTTGTGGTTACTTGCATAAATAATTAGCCTCTTTTTTCACTAATGTATGTTAAAAATGCATTGTTTGTGTTCATAACCTATACATTTGTATTATTTCAGAATTCAGATTCCTCTTATATCTCTGATGGTTAGAATTTTCAGTTTGAAAGGTCTCCTAGTGTTTTCCAACATAGAGGAAATCCCATCTCAGAACTAAATGACAGAAAATTCAAAATGAGATTTCGACTATCAAAGCATGTAGTTGAACTGGAGCATAGGCTACATGCACAATTAACGACACAGACGCTGAGGAATTATGCATTTAATCCAATATTTATGATCCTTCTCACATTACGGTTCTATGCAACTAAAATCTTTCAGATGGTGATTAGGGATATATTCAATATAAATAAAGGGACTGCATTTAGAACAACACACAAAGTTACAAGGGAGATTGCAGCTTTAAGATCTCATTTCATCAGGATATATATGGAAAAGGGTGAAATAAGGAGGGTTATGTGAGATTTAAAGTTAGCGGAACACATTCTCTTTTACTTTAACTTCCATTGTTTGTTTATGTTTTCGAACTCGCAGTATTGTAAACAGACGAAAATGAAAAAGATGTACATTGGACATACAATGAAGATAAAGTAAGCCAAATAATTAACCTTTGATAAATACTTTTTCAATATCGAGTAAATTCTTTTACTGTTTATTTAAAATAACATTATTTCCAGGACAAATAACCATGAAGCAAAAGATGTATTTAGTTTTTGTTATGTCTATTCTCGAATCCTTTCGATACAACACGAAAGTTACAACATGTTTGGCGATGTTGCCGCATTTGTTTTTGTGATCTCGGGTCAGTACTAAACGACGATCATCTGATCTAAGATCAGCATTTTACAACCCACGCGGGTTAGTTCAGTTTTGAGCTTCCATTATAAATGAACTGCAGTTAGCGATTTTTATGCAACAAGGCCCAAATCTACCTTTTGTGAATAACTATGAATAATACAGAAATGATTTTTTACCACATATACTTACACTATTGGGCAATAAAACGACATTTCTGGGAGTATATAACATTAAAACTGTAATAACGTTTTTAATAATAATATTTTATAGTACACTTGAAAAGAAAAAAAATATCAGTTTGCTTGATAATAACAACTAAGTGTTGAAAAACTGTCAGTTTATAAATTTGTGTCAGGGAAACAGTATGAAATTTCATTGATCTAGGATAAGTAGTTTCAAAGAAAAGGTACGAGGCATGTTTTTTTAAGTCAGTACCGTTTTGGAATTAAAAAAGACTTGCATAAATATAGCAATAATTTTATTTCTACACGAAAGCCTGTACCTTAGTCTTCTTTTCTACACAATTTCCGTGAATATTGAGGCACTTGTCATAACGTGCCACCAGTTTTTGAATACCCTCCTCATAAAATTCTGCCGCCTGACGTGTTAACCACTGTATCACAACTGTTTTGACTTCGTTATCGTCTTGAAGACGCTGATCGCCCAAATGTTTCTTCAAGTGCAGGAACAAATGATAGTCGCTGGGCGCCAGATCAGTGCTGTATGGAGGATGATCTAGAGTTTCCCATTGAAAAGATTTGATGAGATATTTGGTCCGATTAGCCACGTGTGGACGGGCATTGTCATGCAGCAAAACGATACCCTTACTCAACTTGCTACGTCTTTTGTTCTGGATTGTACGACGCAGATTGTTCAATGTCTCACAATAAGACGCTGCATTGATTGTCTCATTACGAGACAGAAACTCCAATAGCAATACTCCTTTTTTTTTCCCAAAAAACTGTACACATGATTTTCCGGGCAGAAATTGTTTGCTTAAACTTCACTTTTGTGGGTGATGATGAATGTCGCCATTCCATGGATTGTTGTTTCGATTCTGGTGTGACGTAGGCCACCCATGTTTCGTCACCAGTAACAATTTGGTCTAAAAAATCTTCACCTTCATTGTGGTACCGCTCAAGGAAAGTCAATGCGCTGCCTAAACGTTGGGTTTTGTGCAAATCCGTCAACATTTTCGGAACCCAACGTGAACACAATTTCCGGTACTTCAAGTTCTCGGTCACAATGCGATACAAAACACTACGAGAATATTGAGGAAAATAGACGCACAATGATGAAATTGTAACGCGTCTGCTTTCTCTCACCTTTTTGTCCATTTTCTGCATCAAATCTTCAGTAACGACCGAAGGACGCCCACTACGTTCTTCATCATGCACATTTATGCGGCCATCTTTAAATGCTCTCACCCATTTTCTTACCATTCCATCACTCAATGTTTTTTCCGTAAACTTCACAGATCTCACGATGAATATCGATCAGTTTTACGCCTTTAGCACTAAGAAATCGTATAACAGCCCGTACTTCACAATCGGCGGGGCTCACGATTGTCGGAGGCATCTTAAACACTCAGTAACCAACGTATACAATGAAGAATCAGACTGTAATGGCGTCAGTGCGTAGACAAGAGATGTAGGTAACCAGCGCGCATGTGCGGAACGCCGACCGTAGCGCTGCGGCGGCGGAATCGCAAAACGGTACTGACTTAAAAAACATGCCTCATACATAAGGCTTTTTTGTTGAATTTTTATTTCAATTGCTCAGCACAGTTGGTGCTATTCGAATTGTGGCGCTATATACATAATATACCTTATAAAATTAAAGTATACAGGGCTGGAGGATACTCATATTAGAGTCCTCAAGCAAACTGGTCTGATTAGTGCGAGTATAAATTAAATAACGTCTTCATTACAGAATAAATAAACATTATAGAAATAAAATGCCATGTGGAAAGCGTACCTCTAGTCTTGGTGCAGCATCAAGGCGACGTCCCAGATGAAAGAATAAAGCACCTGATACTTAAGGAAGATGAGCAAAGAATCTGCTTATCGTTTTAGGGATGTACTCATTAATGCTGACTACGTCCAATTCTCTATGCAGCTGTTCATTCCGGATGTACCACGGGGCATTCACAGACAATCGTAATATCCTGGAGTTGGTGAAGCACATCGCCATAGAGGACTGGCATATAGAAGAAGCGGCCGTAGAATACTCTTGTATAGTAGCAGCGTACATTCAACTGGTAAAGAGGATTTGTGGTTGAGGATGGGATACAACTTGTGAAGACCAACATAAACTTGATTTAGTTTGCTTCTGATATGTGTACTCGATGCCAGCCGACGATCAGATATTTGGCTGCACAATCAGAAGGTAAACAGGGGACTTAAGTGTTATAGAGTCGTATATTTGCCGGGGCAGCAGGCCTGAGCAAGGTGAAAAGCTTAAGAAGACATTTGCTTGGATTAAGTGCGATACGCCAGCGAGATAACCACTACAGGAAAATGTCCAGGGAAGCTTGTAGGGTTGCAACGGCAGTTTCAATAGAGAAGTGGGAGGTAAAGATGACTATATCGTCAGCAAACAGTGCGGTACTTGTTGCAGGAAGTTCAGGCATGTCAACAGTATATAGACTGTAAATACGACATAAGACTTACAAAAACATAAGTTACTGGAACATGAGTTTAAAATTTTACAGTACTCCAAGTATGTTAAAACATTCCTGCCCCATGCTCCTCTTGTTGTTCCTTCTCTTCTGTTTAGATGTCTTCTGTCTCCATATCAGCCTTGCTAACACGATATTGGTCAATTTCTTTAAAAGAAATTTAGAGCTAGAAGTATTTTTGTTTGGAGCAACACAATCATGTTGAGTTGAATCTCCTAACCTAACACTTTGATCATCACTAGGTGCTGTACAGTTTTTCACAGTTATTATATTCACCTTTTTCTTCCTACCAGGCCCTCCAGACCTTTTTATCAACACTTTAGCAGAAGATCTAGCCATTTTCCTCATTAATAGCAAAACACACGTCTAGAACCATAGGATGCAAGTGATAGAGCAAGAACAAGCAGGTTTGCCAACAGCTGAAAGTGTAAAATGCTTAGCCCACTAAGCCACGGCGCAGGACATTTTTTGGCGTTAACTATTAAATATTCTTTATTATAGCTTTCAATTGTCAAATACATTTTTAAACTGCAACAGTGAATTATTTTCTCTACTGCATATTTTGCTTGAGAAATTCTATTTCACACTAAAGGTCTCATTTAAAATGTTTTAAACTTCCTGAATAAGAAAAATTAGAAAAAAATAAATTCTGCGTGTGTGTCTTTCAAAAATGGAACATGAAGATTAAAAAAGTAAATGAAATGAGAGATCCCAAACTACTCTTTGTGGGTTCGTAGAATTAAAAGTCCGAAATACACTCATAGTAGCAGCATTATGTCACATACACAACACAATCTACCAAGGTCGATGACCACAATAGCGTTCTGATTACATCTGTTTACAGCACTCCTGTTACAACATCTGTACAGCTCTTTACTCTCCCGTTTATGACTCCACTGTGTTTTCGACTGACTCTTGGCGAGTCTTGAATACCTCATTGATAATTCTAGACTGTTCTGTAACAATCAAGAAATGGAATGTTCTATCACCTTCCAGAAGCGTAACTTAATCTGTGCCGGCGAGTACTTTAACTCCGTCACACTGTGACTTTGTGGTTTCGTAGGCTTAAAAGTCTGGTTTGCAGAAATCTAAAAAGTTCTTTATCTCAGTAAAAAAAAACACTTTGTACACCCCTTACAGCAGAATGACGTAATATAGACAAAACCAGTCTTTAAGGTCGTTTCCTTCGCTCCACTTCACGTAAACAAACGAAAGAATTCACTGCGGTACACTACAAATAAAAAAAATAAAAATAAATTCTGCCTAACTTTTATCCAGGCATCTAGATTCAAAACCTGGACTATTTCTCTATAATCCTAATTGATATTTTATTATCATATTAGTTCTTCCTTTGTTATTTTGCAGATACAATCCTAATTATAAATCTTAGTTTTTATCCTCATTCAAATACTTCTATTTCTTAGCCTTTCTGAACGCCTAATTCTCTCTACGCCGGCAATCCTTCTTCTGCTTTCTCCTGTCTCTCTTTGTTCTGTCTGATACTGTTCCATCACTCTAGTCGATATTAAGGCTACCATTTCTTCTAAGATATTAAAGTTGTCTACCTGTCTTACTATATCCCATATGTATTTCCCTCCTAGACTTCTACGCTGTTCTCCTACCAAATCTTCATGTGATTTACATTCAAATGTAACGTGTTCTGGCGTATCTATTACATGACATTGCTCACATAAGTCGCTTTCTTCCAAATGTCACTACAAATGTACACTACAAATGTCCATACACTCACAATTACAGCTGCACGCTCTATTAACAACACTTTGCCGGCTTTTATACCTCCAATCATTGTTCTAGAAAGCCGCCGACGTTTCAAGGCCTTTCGCGGCTCACTGAGAAATTGATGGAACTACGAGGCTTGTCCGTAAAATAAGGTATACAAGGCGCTGGAGCCGCGAGGAACGCTATTACGCGAGATCCGGCAACACTGGCATGTAGCTAGGTTTCACCCCTTCAAATCCGCAACACAAAGAACCCGTTGCAACCATTAGTCTTGGCTGGGAAGCCGTTTACGATGGAGCTTCCTATCACTTCCGCCGCCAAGTGCGAGTTGCGCGCAGTGATCCGCTTTTTGAGTGCCAAGAGCACTACGTCCACTGAAATTCATCGTGAGTTATGCGAAGTCTATGGGCCACAGCGTATTGACCTCAAAAACTTGCGAAAGTGGGTCAGAGAACTCAAAGACGGACGCACAGACGTCCATGACGAACAGCGTTCTGGTCGGCCTTCAGTTTCAGCCGAAACAATTGCAAAATTGGAGCAAGAAATACTTAAAGATCGGCGTGTGACAGTTCGCGAGTTGTGCGAACTTATCCCTGAAGTCAGTAAGACTACGATTGACAAGATTTTGACAGAACATTTGCATTATCACAAGGTGTGTGCGAGGTGGGTCCTCAAAATGCTCACTGAAGACCATAAACGGCAACGTGTTGAAGCGGCCCACAAATTCCTGGAGCGCTATGCAGAACAGGACGAGGAATTGTTGGAGTCAATTGTCACTGGCGATGAAACCTGGGTGCACTACACAACAGCAGAAACTAAAGAACGTTCTCGTCAGTGGCGGCATTCGAATTCGCCGAAGCCGCTAAAGTTCACCAGACATTTTCTGCCGGCAAAGTGATGGCCAGTGTGTTCTGGGAGAGAAAAGGTGTATTGTTGTGCGAGTTTATGCCTACCGGCACAACAATAACGCCACTAGCTACTGTGAGACATAAAAAAAATTTCGACGTGCCATTTAAAAGCGAAGGAGGGGAACGCTGACGAAGGGAGTAATTTTTCATCACGACAACGTTTGTCTCCATACTGCACATGCAACGGTTGATCTCCGGGCACAGTTCGGATGAGGCATCCTCACCCACCTCCTCCTACAGTCCAGACTTAGCACCTAGCGATTATCATCTGTTTCCTGAGTTGAAGTCACACCTGGGTGGAACACATTTCCAGACCGACGCGGTTGAGCGCTACCTGCACAACTTGGCGGGAGAGTGCTATGATAGGGTAAAGTCCGTTTACTGAACGCATGTGCAGTTGCGAGTCAAAGAAACCTGACTCGACCGCCCACTAATGACCGTCATAAATCTATCTCCACACTTCAGAAATGGAACACTGTCGTTGAGGATCAATAGCAACCCTGATTTTCTCGAAGTGACAGTCGCATGTCTACTCCACGTGGAGTCTCAGTTGCCAACGTTCCAACTTCCAGTTGATCTGTTTCATTACGTGCAGAAATTCGTTGTGTGTCACAATGTGGAAACCGTAGGAGGGAAATGCAGTGGTAAATGCAAATGAAGTAGAGATAAATAATCAAAGGGAAGACAGTGTGAATAACTGAGCCGAATTATATTACTGGAAAAGCCTAAAAAATAACAAAGTTATAACGGGAACTGTTTCTAAGCAAATTCAAGCGCTTGTTTTGAACACATATAAATATGTGCTGACAAATAATCTTGGTAAGGGGTCATGCAATGAACCTGATAAATTCTGGATATTCACAGAAATACAGTGAGAAATATTGTGACGAAAGGAATACCAAAGACGCCGATCAGGTGTGAAAACAAAAGGAACCGTTTCTCTAAAGTAGATAATTTTACATGCGATTTAATTCGTCGAGAAATTTATAGATTCTATGCAAAAGGGAGAGCGCCCACCTTAGACGAATTGGTTGCACATTTGCAAGAAATTTGTGATTTTCCTTATGGACGCTTCACTTTGCGCGGTCTCCTAAAGGAGCTGGGCTTCTAATTATGCACTTTGAATACGATAAGGGTTATTATGGAATCCAGAAGACTTGTAGCTTGTCAAAACTAAGGAAGTTTTGCAGTAATGGACATAAGATTATTTATTTAGACGAAACCTCCTACGATACCCATGACGTATCGAGAAAGGTGGCAGCCTTGCGGAAAGATCTGGGAGAAGGAGGGTCGGGGGTTGTAAAACGATTATAAGGGTTCGTCAAAGGCAGAAGCCGACGTGCACATGCTTTAACTAAACAGACTTTATACAAAAACTGCCACAGCGCATGCAAAAGTACATCGATCACAATTGTGATTACGTTGAAAAATAGCTGTAAGTTACGCCTTTCCATCAATGTAAAATTGTAGACCTTATTTTACGGACACGATGCCTAAATTAAAAAATATAAGTAACAGTGATAAGACGAAACATGAAAGCTCCAAATTCAATTTTATTCGTAGATTTTATAAGATATGAACAGCTACAACGCCCGGGAAAAGATTACCAAAACAAGTTCTGGGATGGAAGAGGAAGACGTGGTCCACCTAGACTTAAATGGATGGAGAATATGAGGGGATTATGTCTGGAGAAATTAGATAGGGAGGATACAGAAAACTGGAGGAAGAGGTTAAAAGCTTGAACGTTGGTACATTAGAAGTTTCTATATTGCAAACGTGTTCATAAATTATTTACCTCGACTATCTTGTAGTGGATAGAGGAATAAGGAACGGTTAGAGAAAGTCGTGTGACTGTAACACAGGGACAGAGGGGGCTGGCCTGCTAGAACAGATGACGGGGGTGATAGACGAACGGAACGCGCCCTCTGACCTCATTTGAAGGGGTTTCTCTCTGTATGGCTCATTAAATCTGGAACACTTTTGAGGAAACATAAGAAATGCCTCCAACAAAAACAGGAAAATCGACCAGTCCTTGTATCGTTGTATTTCGTGATTACCACATTTCAACGACAAAATTAAGATTTTAATTTTCTTCTTGCGTATTCTTTTTCCCCTCCCTTTTTCCTTATTTTTCGTCTTTGTCTTTCTACAAAACGAAGAGGCGCCAGGATAAGATGTAAGGTAGAGCCAGACTGAAAAATTCAATGCCATAGCCGGGATTTAAACCACGGATCTTCTGGTTGCCGTCCACCCACTCTAATCCTTGAGCTAATACGGCCAACTAACCGACATGACATTAAATTATACAACTGACTCGTAGCTTAGCCCGGGCCTTAAAGTACTTACAGCATAGTAAGTCGTCATTAAGGTAGTTGTCTCATGTGTTTATGAGAACTCCTAGTGGTTTACCGGGAAAAACACGAGTCAGTTGGAGAATTTAATGTCATACCCGGGCCTTAAATTACTTACAGCATAGTAAGTCGTCATTAAGGTAGCTGTCTCATGTGTTTATGAGAACTCCTAGTGGTTTACCGGGAAAAACACGAGTCAGTTGGAGAATTTAATGTCATACCCGGGCCTTAAATTACTTACAACATAGTAAGTCGCCATTAAGGTAGTTGTCTCATGTGTTTATGAGAACTCCTAGTGGTTTACCGGGAAAAACACGAGTCAGTTGGAGAATTTAATGTCATACCCGGGCCTTAAAGTATTTACAGCATAGTAAGTCGTCATTAAGGTAGCTGTCTCATGTGTTTATGAGAACTCCTAGTGGTTTACCGGGAAAAACACGAGTCAGTTGGAGAATTTAATGTCATACCCGGGCCTTAAAGTACTTACAGCATAGTAAGTCGTCATTAAGGTAGTTGTCTCATGTGTTTATGAGAACTCCTAGTGGTTTACCGGGAAAAACACGAGTCAGTTGGAGAATTTAATGTCATACCCGGGCCTTAAAGTATTTACAGCATAGTAAGTCGTCATTAAGGTAGCTGTCTCATGTGTTTATGAGAACTCCTAGTGGTTTACCGGGAAAAACACGAGTCAGTTGGAGAATTTAATGTCATACCCGGGCCTTAAAGTACTTACAGCATAGTAAGTCGTCATTAAGGTAGCTGTCTCATGTGTTTATGAGAACTCCTAGTGGTTTACCGGGAAAAACACGAGTCAGTTGGAGAATTTAATGTCATACCCGGGTCTTAAAGTACTTACAGCATAGTAAGTCGCCATTAAGGTAGTTGTCTCATGTGTTTATGAGAACTGCTAGTAGTTTACCGGGAAAAACACGAGTCAGTTGGAGAATTTAATGTCATCCCCGGGCCTTAAAGTACTTACAGCATAGTAAGTCGTCATTAAGGTAGTTGTCTCATGTGTTTATGAGAACTCCTAGTGATTTACCGGGAAAAACACGAGTCAGTTGGAGAATTTAATGTCATACCCGGGCCTTAAAGTACTTACAGCATAGTAAGTCGCCATTAAGGTAGTTGTCTCATGTTTTTATGAGAACTCCTAGTGGTTTACCGGGAAAAACACGAGTCAGTTGGAGAATTTAATGTCATACCCGGGTCTTAAAGTACTTACAGAATAGTAAGTCGCCATTAAGGTAGTTGTCTCGTGTGTTTATGAGAACTCCTAGTGGTTTACCGGGAAAAACACGAGTCAGTTGGAGAATTTAATGTCATACCCGGGTCTTATAGTACTTACAGCATAGTAAGTCGCCATTAAGGTAGTTGTCTCGTGTATTTATGAGAACTCCTAGTGGTTTACCGGGAAAAACACGAGTCAGTTGGAGAATTTAATGTCATACCCGGGCCTTAAAGTACTTACAGCATAGTAAGTCGTCATTAAGGTAGTTGTCTCATGTGTTTATGAGAACTGCTAGTGGTTTACCGGGAGAAACACGAGTCAGTTGGAGAATTTAATGTCATACCCGGGTCTTTAAGTACTTACAGCATAGTAAGTCGCCATTAAGGTAGTTGTCTCGTGTGTTTATGAGAACTCCTAGTGGTTTACCGGGAAAAACACGAGTCAGTTGGAGAATTTAATGTCATACCCGGGCCTTAAAGTACTTACAGCATAGTAAGTCGCCATTAAGGTAGTTGTCTCATGTGTTTATGAGAACTCCTAGTGGTTTATCGGGAGAAACACGAGTCAGTTGGAGAATTTAATGACATACCCGGACCTTAAAGTACTTACAGAATAGTAAGTCGTCATTAAGGTAGTTGTCTCATGTGTTTATGAGAACTCCTAGTGGTTTAGCGGAAGAAACACGAGTCAGTTGGAGAATTTATTGTCATGTCAGCACGTTGGCCATAGTAGCTCAATGGTTAGAATGGCTGGACGGAAACCAGAATATCCATGGTTGAAATCCCGGCTCTACCCTTTCATAGTGCGTCCTACACACGACTAGTGTGAAAGAACAATTAATTTCCAGTCATCCATATGTTTAAATATGTCTATAACATCTTCCACACATTTTCTTGTTCAGTCTTGTTTTCTGGCAAGTTATACACGCCAGACCGCAACATTTTCCACGACTTTATCAAAGCTTCCCTTCCAAGCAGGCAAGAGAGTTCGAGTAATGTAACCTACTGAGAACAGCAATTCATTGTCTACAACACAGGTCTTCATTTACTACACTAAAACATTTGCTATTGGAGCTGGTCAGGGTTATCCGGTTGCCCGGGTTATAGAAGTTTTGCTGTAATTCGAAAACAAAAGACAATTAAATAACAATATTTTTTATGTAAAAAACTGAAGCTGCTGACAGTGAAGCAAACTAAGTATTAAGCATATCTAAATACTATAGTAACACAACTTCACTATTTCTTATGTTATTGTCACGCATGCATTGTTGCGACGAGACGATGAGGCGAGGCATTCAAAGATACGGACAGTGCAGTGTGGAGATAAAAGCTTGCCGAAACGGTGGGGGAAGGAGACAGCTCGTCTTTCTTGTAGCGCCGTCTTGATTGGTTGAGAACATTCCGGATAGTGAGTAATCTATAAAAAGGGAGCCACCGCCTGCCACAGCCAGTTGTTAATTAAACTCTCGTGCGTGAACAGCGAGTGAATTCAATGGTATGGCTATCAAAAACCTTATCCTATGTACACCTAGTGTGAAGAAATGATTAATTTCCATCAATTAACTAAAATTATAAGAGTTAAATGATGAAGCCTGGGACTCAAGTACTTACGATAGTAAGTTGCTACAAACGGTGTATCTCGGATGCGAGAGCCCCTAGTGGTCTACCGGGGACATATACGAGTCAACTGGAGAACTTAATGTCAGGACGACACGTTGGCCATGGCAGCTCAATGGATTATAGTGACTGGACGGAAAACCAGGAGATCTGTGGTAGAAATACCGGCCATGGCATTGAATTTTTCATGTTGACTCAATTTATCAAAACCCTTAGCCTATATACGGCTAGTATGAAGAAATGACTAATTTCCATCAATTAACTAAAAATCCTGTTTCACCAAGACAACGCACCGTCTCTCACCTCAGCGGTTGTAATGGCAAAAATCCACGAATTACGGTTTAAGTTGCTTGACTCACTAGATCGAGCACCAGGCGACTTCTTTTAGCTCCCTCATCTCAAAATTGCGCTCTGAAAACAGATTTCCGTCAAATGAAGAGGCACTCACCTTCGTGAACAATTATTTTGCAGACAAAAACGCCGAGTACTATTTGGACAGGTTACAGAGATGGGAACATCGCTGGGAGAAGTGTGTAGAGTTACAAGGAGATTATGTTAAAAAACGCCGAGTACTATTTGGACTGGTTACAGAGATGTGAGCATCGCTGAGAGAACTGTGTAGAGTTACAAGGAGACTATGTTGTAAAACGTCGAGTACTATTTGGACGGATTACAGAGATGAGAACATCGCTGGGAGAAGTGTGTACAGTTACAAGGAGACTATGTTGAAAAACGTCGAGTACTTTTTGGACGGGTTACAGAGATGGGAACATCGCTGGGAGAAGTATGTAGAATTACAAGGAGACTATGTTGAAAAACGCCGAGTACTATTTGGACGGGTTACAGAAATGGGAGCACCGCTAGCAGAAGTGTTTAGACTTACAAGGAGACTTTGTTGAAAAACGTCGAGTACTATTTGGACGGGTTACAGAGATGGGAACATCGCTGGGAGAAGTGAGTAGAGTTACAAGGAGGCTATGTTGAAAAACGCCGAGTACTATTTGGACGGGTTACAGGGATGAGAACATCGCTGGGAGAAGTGTGTACAGTTACAAGGAGACTATGTTGTAAAACACCGAGTACTATTTGGACGGGTTACAGAGATGGGAGCACCGCTTGGAGAAGTGTGGAGAGCTACAAGGAGACTATGTTGTAAAACATCGAGTACTATTTGGACGGGTTACAGAGATAGGAACATCGCTTGGAGATGTGTGTAGAGTTACAAGGAGACTATGTTGAAAAACGTCGAGTACTATTTGGACGGGTTACAGAGATGGGAACATTGCTGGGAGAAGTGTGTACAGTTACAAGGAGACTATGTCAAAAAACGCCAAGTACTATTTGGCCGGCTTACAGAGATGAGAACATCGCTGGGAGAAGTGTGTAGAGCTACAAGGAGACTATGTTGAAAAACACCGAGTACTATTTGGACGGGTTACAGAGATGAGAGCATCGCTGGGAGAAGTGTGTAGAGTTACAAGGAGACTATGTTGAAAAACGTCGAGGACTATTTGGACGGGTTACAGAGATGTGAACATCGCTGGGAGAAGTGTGTAGAGTTACAAGGAGACTATGTTGAAAAACGTCGAGTACTATTTGGATGGGTTACAGAGATGGGAACATTGCTGGGAGAAGTGTGTAGAGTTACAAGGAGACTATGTTGAAAAACGTCGAATACTATTTGGACGGGTTACAGAAATGGGAGCACCGCTAGCAGAAGTGTGTAGAGTTACAAGGAGACTATTTTGAAAAACGTCGAGTACTATTTCGACGGGTTACAGAGATGGGAACATCGCTGGGAGAAGTGAGTAGAGTTACAAGGAGACTATGTTGAAAAACGCCGAGTACTATTTGGACGGGTTACAGGGATGAGAACATCGCTGGGAGAAGTGTGTACAGTTACAAGGAGACTATGTTGAAAAACACCGAGTACTATTTGGACGGGTTACAGAGATGGCAGCACCGCTTGGAGAAGTGTGGAGAACTACAAGGAGACTATGTTGTAAAACATCGAGTACTATTTGGACGGGTTACAGAGATAGGAACATCGCTTGGAGAAGTGTGTAGAGTTACAAGGAGACTATGTTGAAAAACTTCGAGTACTATTTGGGCGGGTTACAGAGATGGGAACATCGCTGGGAGAAGTGTGTAGAGTTACAAGGAGACTATGTCAAAAGACGCCAAGTACTATTTGGCCGGCTTACAGAGATGAGAACATCGCTGGGAGAAATGTGTAGAGCTACAAGGGGACTATGTTGAAAAACACCGAGTACTATTTGGACGGCTTACAGAGATGAGAGCATCGCTAGAAGTGTGTACAGTTACAAGGAGACTATGTTGAAAAACGCCGAGTACTATTTGGACGTGTTACAGAGCTGGGAGCACGCTGGGAGAAGAGTGTAGAGTTACAAGGAGACTATGTTGTAAAACGTCGAGTACTATTTCGACGTGTTACAGAGATGAGAACATCGCTGGGAGAAGGGTGTAGAGTTACAGGGAGACTATGTTTTAAAACGTCGAGTACTATTTGGACGGGTTACAGAGATGTGAACATCGCTGGGAGAAGTGTGTAGAGTTACAAGGAGACTATGTTGTAATATGCCGAGTACTATTTAGACGGGTTACAGAGATGTGAGCATCGCTGGGAGAAGTATGTAGAGTTACAAGGAGACTATGTTGAAAAACGTCGAGTACTATTTAGACGGGTTACAGAGATGGGAGTATCGCTGGGAGAAGTGTGTAGAGTTACAAGGAGACTATGTTGAAAAACGTCGAGTACTATTTAGACGGGTTACAGAGATGGGAGTATCGCTGGGAGAAGTGTGTAGAGTTACAAGGAGACTATGTTGAAAAACGTCGAGTACTATTTGGACGTGTTACAGAGATGTGAGCATCGCTGGGAGAAGTATGTAGAGTTACAAGGAGACTATGTTGAAAAACGTCGAGTACTATTTAGACGGGTTACAGAGACGGGAGCATCGCTGGGAGAAGTGTGTAGAGTTACAAGGAGACTATGTTGAAAAACGTCGAGTACTATTTAGACGGGTTACAGAGATGGGAGCACCGCTAGCAGAAGTGTGTAGAGATACAAGGAGACTATGTAGAAAAACGCCAGTACTATTTGGATGGGTTACAGAGATGTGAACATCGCTGGGAGAACTGTGTCGAGTTACAAGGAGACTATGTTGCAAAACGCCGAGTACTATATGGACGGGTTACAGAGATAGGAGCATCGCTGAGAGAAGTGTGTAGAGTTACAAGGGGACTATGTTGAAAAACGTCGAGTACTATTTGGACGGGTTACGGAGATGTGAGCATCGCTGAGAGAAGTGTGTAGAGTTACAAGGGGACTATGTTGAAAAACGTCGGGTACTATATGGACGGGTTACAGAGATGGGAGCATCGCTGAGAGAAGTGTGTAGAGTTACAAGGAGACTATGTTGAAAAACGCCGAGTACTATATGGACGGGTTACAGAGATGGGAGCATCGCTGAGAGAACTGTGTCGAGTTACAAGGAGACTATGTTGAAAAACGTCGAGTACTATTTGGACGGGTTATAGAGATGGGAACATCGCTGCTAGAAGTGTGTAGAGTTACAAGGGGACTATGTTGAAAAACGCCGAGTACTATTTGGACGGGTTACAGAGATGGGAGCATCGCTGGGAAAAGTGTGTAGAGTTACAAGGAGACTATGTTGAAAAACGCCGAGTACTATTTGGACGTGTTACAGAGATGAGAGCATCGCTGGGAGAAGTGTGTAGAGTTACAAGGAGACCATGTTGAAAAACGCCGAGTACTATTTGGACGTGTTACAGAGATGGGAGCATCGCTGGGAGAAGTGTGTAGAGTTACAAGGAGACTATGTTGAAAAACGCCGAGTACTATTTGGACGGGTTACAGAGATGGGAGCATCGCTGGGAGAAGTGTGTAGAGTTACAAGGAGACTATGTTGAAAAACGCCAAGTACTAGTTAGACGGGTTACAGAGATGGGAGCATCGCTGGGAGAAGTGTGTAGAGTTACAAGGAGACTATGTTGAAAAACGCCGAGTACTATTTGGACGGGTTACAGAGATGGGAACGTCGCTGGGAGAAGTGTGTAGAGTTACAAGGAGAATATGTTGAAAAACGCCGAGTACTATATGGACGTGTTACAGAGATGTGAGCATCGCTGGGAGAAGTGTATAGAGTTACAAAGGCGACTATGTTGAAAAACGCCGAGTACTATATGGACGGGTTACAGAGATGGGAGCATCGCTGGGAGAAGTGTGTAGAGTTACAAGGAGACTATGTTGAAAAACGCCGAGTACTATTTGGACGGGTTACAGTGATGGGAACATCGCTGGGAGAAGTGTGTAGAGTTACAAGGAGACTATGTTGAAAAACGCCGAGTACTATTTGGACGGGTTACAGAGATGAGAGCATCGCTGGGAGAACTGTGTCGAGTTACAAGGAGACTATGTTGAAAAACGTCGAGTATTATTTGGACGGGTTACAGAGATGAGAACATCGCTGGGAGAAGTGTGTAGAGTTACAAAGAGACTATGTTAAAAAATAGATAAAAAGTCTGAAAAACTGTCTTATATCATTGTTAGGTCGCAAAAGTTTCAGACCAGGCTCGTATTATGATAAACAGTTAATATAAAATGGTGCACTGCCGCTACGTACACGTGTGCCACTGTTGCATGCAGTACGCACGTTCATTGTTGTAGGTCGCGAGCGTTGCACGTGCACAACCTTATGTTCGCCGCTTTTTTCCCTAATATCGCTCTTCTTTTGTTTTTTTGTTCTGTGTCTTCAAGTGTTCAGAGAAATCTCAGCGGGAGAGATTTTGCGTTTCTCTTTGACATAAGAATTTATATTTAAAACTCTAGCACACGACAAGCAGCTCCCTCCGAAAATAAAACAACTAACTCTTACTTGTTTTTGTTTCGCTTCAACTGCCTCAATTAGAACGACTTGAACAAATTCCTATTCAGCATTGCCATTTGATATGTTACATTCACTCATTCTTCCACAAAACTATACTTTACAAAATGTATTGTCCAATCTGTCTGATAACGCTTTTCCAAGCGAGTGTTACCGGCTGCTATAGCCTTACTTGCACCTATTAGAATTACCAATATTGTAAATTACAACCCTAAAGAAATATAAAACTGTGTACATGCAAAATAAAAAATTCCAAATAAGAGGGTTGGCTGCATTCTCGGGCTTCAAAGAAATGGCACCACTGTGCCTGCTTGACGGAGAGCTTCATATAGTTTAACTCTAGACTAGCATGTGATACCAGCATATGAATGACTGGGAAAACCTGGAATGAGGTATTAAGCTATAGTAATACTTTTAATACAAAAATTGTCAATTGGTTTTTAAAA
This sequence comes from Mantis religiosa, assembly GCA_030765055.1. Classification (NCBI taxonomy): domain Eukaryota; kingdom Metazoa; phylum Arthropoda; class Insecta; order Mantodea; family Mantidae; genus Mantis; species Mantis religiosa. Next base: position 156,640,771 of record CM060956.1, on the reverse strand, counting down.
AATAAGCTAAAAATAAATGAAGAAAAATCAGTAGCTATAGGCTTTCACCACAAACTAAATAACACTGCTCAATTCCCAAGTATATATTTAGGGAATAAATCACTGCTCTATGAATCAAATACCAAATTTCTAGGAATATGGTTAGATGAACATTTAAAATGAGAAAAACAAATTCAGCAACTAAAATAATTAAATCAATGAGGGAGTCTGTAAACACAAATGTGTTGAGAATTATTTATTTTGCTTATTTTCATTCTGTAATGTCTTATGGTATACTTAGCTGGGGAAATGCTAAAGATGTATCAAAAATATTTAGACTGCAGAAAAGGGCTATTCGTTATATAGTAAATATTCCTTTCACCACCAGCTGTAAACCATATTTTAAACTAATAAAAATACTTCCATTACCCTGTGTATATATATATATATATATATATATATATATATATATATATATATATATATATATATGAAGCTCTAGTTAGGACAAGAATTGTACTTGCTCAGTTTGAAACAAATTTGCAGATACATACACATAATACAAGAAGTAAATCAGATCTACGCATTATAAGCCACAATACAACTTTATTCACACATAGCTTCGAACATAAAGCAGTATTATTATATAACAAACTACCCGATGGCATTAAAAGTATAACATCGGAAAAAAGGTTTAAACTGACTGTAAAATCATTTTTAAGAGAAGGTTGCTATTATTCAGTGGAAGAATACTTAAAACATGATCAACATATAAATGCTTCCTAAAATGATGTTTGTGAATTATGACTTGATGAAGATGTTCTGCGTCCATTACAATTCTTATCACAAAACTTTATACTGTGATCTGAATCAATCTAATACTTCAAAGTGAACTAACACTTAAATATTTTCGAGCAATTTAAAAAGCGTCCGATCTCTTCGGCGTTCCAGAAAGAAAGACGAATTTTCTTTCGGTTTCTACACCAAGATTATTTAATGCCTCGTTACTGCCGCTATCCATATATTACTTTTATATGATTGTTCGATTTACTTCTACGTCGCTACATTACGTAATACAATCATTCCTACGGCCAATCACAAAATTACATATCTTTTTACACAATTTTGTTTGTTTTTCAGTTATAAATATATAAATTTTTCAAACCATTTTAAATATAAATCAAAATGAGTGTTACAACACTGAAATACTCTGTCCCTTCATATACAATAATTAAAAGGTTGGTTGTAGAGTTTAAAATGGGACGTACGAGTACTAGTGATGAGCCTCGCTCTGTCCCTTCATATACAATAATTAAAAGGTTGGTTGTAGAGTTTAAAATGGGACGTACGAGTACTAGTGATGAGCCTCGCTCTGTCTCTTCATATACAATAATTAAAAGGTTGGTTGTAGAGTTTAAAATGGGACGTACGAGTACTAGTGATGAGCCTCGCTCTGTCCCTTCATATACAATAATTAAAAGGTTGGTTGTAGAGTTTAAAATGTGACGTACGAGTACTAGTGATGAACCTCGCTCTGTCCCTTCATATACAATAATTAAAAGGTTGGTTGTAGAGTTTAAAATGGGACGTACGAGTACTAGTGATGAGGCTCGCTCTGTCCCTTCATATACAATAATTAAAAGGTTGATTGTAGAGTTTAAAATGGGACGTACGAGTACTAGTGATGAGACTCGCTCTGTCCCTTCATATACAATAATTAAAAGGTTGGTTGTAGAGTTTAAAATGGGACGTACGGGTGCTAGTGATGAGCCTCGCTCTGTCCCTTCATATACAATAATTAAAAGGTTGGTTGTAGAGTTTAAAATGGGACGTACGGGTGCTAGTGATGAGCCTCGCTCTGTCCCTTCATATACAATAATTAAAAGGTTGGTTGTAGAGTTTAAAATGGGACATACGAGTACTAGTGATGAGCCTCGCTCTGTCCCTTCATATACAATAATTAAAAGGTTGCTTGTAGAGTTTAAAATTGGACGTACGAGCACTAGTGATGAGCCTCACTCTGTCCCTTCATATACAACAATTAAAAGGCTGGTTGTAGAGTTTAAAATTGGACGTACGAGTACTAGTGATGAGACTCACTCTGTCCCTTCATATACAATAATTAAAAGGTTGGTTGTAGAGTTTAAAATGTGACGTACGAGTACTAGTGATGAGCCTCGCTCTGTCCCTTCATATACAATAATTAAAAGGTTGGTTGTAGAGTTTAAAATGTGACGTACGAGTACTAGTGATGAGGCTCACTCTGTCCCTTCATATACAATAATTAAAAGGTTGGTTGTAGAGTTTAAAATGTGACGTACGAGTACTAGTGATGAGCCTCACTCTGTCCCTTCATATACAATAATTAAAAGGTTGGTTGTAGAGTTTAAAATGGGACGTACGAGTACTAGTGATGAACCTCGCTCTGTCCCTTCATATACAATAATTACAAGGTTGGTTGTAGAGTTTAAAATGTGACGTACGAGTACTAGTGATGAACCTCGCTCTGTCCCTTCATATACAATAATTACAAGGTTGGTTGTAGAGTTTAAAATGGGACGTACGAGTACTAGTGATGAACCTCGCTCTGTCCCTTCATATACAATAATTAAAAGGTTGGTTGTAGAGTTTAGAATGTGACGTAAGAGTACTAGTGATGAGCCTCGCTCTGTCCCTTCATATACAATAATTAAAAGGTTGGTTGTAGAGTTTAGAATGTGACGTACCAATACTAGTGATGAGCCTCGCTCTGGACGTCCTGTTGAAGTCACAACTCCAGAGATCATTGAAAAAATTGCATCGTTTAGTACTGGAAGACTGCAGATTAAAGAGATAACATAATATTTAAGTTAATTGATGGAAATTAATAATTTCTTCACACTAGCCATACATAGGTTAAAGGGTTTAAGATTTAAATGATGAAGCCTGGGACTGAAGTACTTAGAATAGTAAGTCACCAGAAATGGTGTATGTCGGATAGCAGAGCCCCTAGTGGTCTACTGGAGAAATATATGAGTCAATTGGAGAATTTAATGTCAGGACAGCACGTTCGCCATGGTAGCTCAATGGGTAAGTGTGACTGGATGGAAGCCAGGAGATTCGTGGTTCAAATCCCGTCCATGGCTTTGAATTTTTCATGTTGACCTTATCTAGCAAAAACTTTAGCCTATATACGGCTAGTGTGAAGAAATGATTAATTTCCATCAATTAACTTAAATAAGAATTAGTTTATAAAATATTTGTGTACATTCATATGGCTCTTCCTACTGACTTTTACAAGGCATTCTTACTTCATGATAATAGTAGTAAACCTTTTGATCCGATGTTATTGAACGAATTATTTTTTATTTTTACCAGGAATGCAAATAAAACAGCTGGGGAGAATTTACACAGCCATAGTAGAAGAAAAAATGCTCTATGGGGTAGAGATATGGGGTTTGGTGGAGGGGGATGTAAATATAAATGTGATACATTTGTAACAGTAGTTTTGGGTTATGTTTGGAGGAGGTATGAAAAGTTTATAGTTTTATAAAGGAGGATGATTATGTAAATCTATTTAGTCCTTTAAATAAGTAAAATATATGTAATTTGGTGTTAGGCCGTAGTAATAATTGTATGACGTAATGTTGTGACGTGGAATTGGATCGGCTAATCACAAAATTAAGAGAGCAGTAACGATAGTTACGAAAAATAAATAATCTTGGTATAGAGAGATGTTTTGTAAATGTGGGTGTGATGAATAGTGGTGCAAGATCAAGAACATTTACATAATAGTTTGAATCTGTTTAAAAATAACAAAGTAAGAATTTATCGATATGTTGGAAGTGACTGGGAAAGGAAGTTCAAGTAAAATGTAATCTAAATAATACAATTCAGTTGTTACAAAATTTGACTTCTCCGAAACTTTATTCCGAACCACGCCTTGAAACCAAGATTCTCATAACTCTTATTTAATCAAGCACAGTCATCAAGAAACAACTCAAAATACAACAAATTAACCCTGTTATATCTGGCTTCTCGACGTGGGTCTTCGAAAAGTCAACGTGCATCCCATCTCAAACATAGAAATCTCGTACCAAATTGCGCCCCAACGTGTAGCTGATTAAGATGGAGGGAAATTAACTACGGATAAAGAATTCCTGTCCCAATCTGCTTAATTAAAAGATCACCATAAAGTAGATTAGCTCTTGTTTTGAATATAAAGAGACATTTCATTCTTTAGAGTGAAGATTTTAAATTTGTGGGAATTTTTTTGGGAGTTGGCACACCTGTGAGATAACAAAACACTGAGAAATTTTGTAAATTAAGTGATGCAAAAGTTAAGGAAGGCATTTTTGTCGGACCACAAATAAGAGAACTTGTAAAGGATCCTGCATTTGACCAAATTTTGGATGGGAATGAAAAGGAAGCTTGGGAGGCCTTCAAGGGTGTTTGTTCATGGATTTTTATACAACAAGAGAGATGACAACTACAAGCATTTGGTGACAGTTATCCTGCAAAAATACTGTAACCTTGGATGCAGCAACATGTACCTTAAGATCCATTTTCTCCACTGCCACCTAGACTTTTTCCCTCCTAGTTGTGGAGCTGTTAGAGATTCCACCAGGACATTTCTGTTATGGAACAAAGATTTCAGGGCCGTTGGAATGAGGTAATGCTTGGTCTTTGTATAGGGATTCTGTGGAACTCCATCACAAGAGGCAAGCTAAAAGACGATGAAGTCAATAGCCCACCACATGATTCTCTTCAGACACGACTATCTGCGAAGTATTTTTCCAGAAATTTAGAACTCGTAGCATGTAATTACCAGTTTAAAAAATCAAATGCACTCTCATTGTTAGCATATATGTAATTAAAATTAATCCTTTTCTCTCAATCAATTAATATGTAATACTTCCACATTGTGTATATCATAGCAACTAGAGATAATAGAAATGTTCCATAGTCATATTTGTTTTTCTCAACCCAAAATTAATAGGAATTGCCTAATTGTAGAGATATGGGGTTTGGAGGAGGGGGGTTCAAATATGAATGTGATACATGGAAACTTTTGGGCTTACTATGAGCTTCACCAAATGGAGTAGCACAAGCAGAATTGAGAAGACTGGGAACTAGAGGGATAATGGTGGAAAGGCTGTTAAAATACTGGGTGAGAATTAGGAGTTTAGATAAGCAGTCAATGCTTGATAGTACAGGAAAGACTAAATAATAAAGATTCATGGCTAAATAAGATAAAGGAAATGATGTTAAAAATATGGTTGGGTGTCATGTGGGGAAACAGGGTATTATTGCAAAGTGGATTTTGGAAAGAATTTAGGTTAAGAATGGAAGATATTGAAAGACAAGAAATGTTAGGAAGCGTCAACTTGAAAAGCTCACTGGAAATTTATAGAGATGAAAGTGATGTGGAACAGGGAAAAATACATTGATATTTGTGATAAAGCAGCAAGAGAAGGCCTTGCATGGGCCAGAACAGGGATGGTGGGAAGAGGGAGGGAACATTGTGTCACCAAAGGGATAAAGAATGGCATTTGCTTTTAGAATGTGAAGATGATGATGATGATGATGTGTAGTGTTTAACGCCCGCTTTTGCTACATACGGCACCGCAGGCGATGACACTGATGATACATGAGATGAAGATGGAGCAGCGGTGGAATGAGATGGCGGGGGAAACCGGAGATCCCGGAGGAAACCCGCCCCAGCGCCGTGTTGTCCATCACAAATCTCACTTTGCTGGGATCGAACCCGGACCGCCTTGGTGAGAGCCAAGGGTTCTAGCCACTGAGCCACGGCGCGGCCATTAGAATGTTAAGAAACTAGGTTGCTTACAGAGAAGAATGGGCAAGGCTACCAAAAGAAATTCAAGCAATGAAGTTAATGAGTGTAAAAACTAGTAAAAAATTAACTGAAATTGGGAACTTTTTAGGCAAAGTAAGAGCCAAATTGTTCAGGAAGATAAGTAAATGTGACGAAAATGAAGATGAAGTTATTTTAGATAAGATGCCAATAGGGACCCATTAGGTCTATAATCTCAGAGTTTGTGTCTATTGGGCCTAAGGGTAACCAGCAACTCAGTGTAGTAATAAATATGCAAATGTATAACAATTTATAATTGAAATGGAAATAAAGATTACTTACTATTTTTGATTTATACTTTCCACATAGAGATGATATTAAAGGAGGTTTTGGACTGACTCCGGCACGTTCGGGATAGCATAGAATAATAAAACTAAAGTTTGATGGTGTTGTTACCCGGTTTTTGAATTAAGACGAAGTGAAACACAAGAAGGGCTATGGCGTACGCCTGCAGTAGGCCGCGGGAGGTGATGGTTCCCCTTCCATTCAGAAACTGTTTGTTTTATTCTTGCTCGCCTGTTTTTTTCCCCTTTTCAGCCAGCGGCTTGCAAATATACAAGCTTTATATCCTCGGTGATGAGAGATTCAAGAAATAGCTTTTACAACTCCTTCAAATGTTACTCATTCCCTCACAATTGTTAGTTGTATTCACTTTATCGCAAATATGCAAATGCACAAAACATCTTTGAAATAGTTGAAGAAATGTAAAAGGTTTTTGTACAATTATTAAGAATAGGACAGAGGACATTGACAGACAAGTGACGTGAGGAAATGTGATAAGAGATCACTAAATGTACACCTGAATTATGAAGACATAATGGGGAAGGGAAACATATGTACGTAAAATATGAAGCTATTAACAGTGAAGCAAACAATTATATATACAAACATAACAATTTATAACTTAAAACTTCACTTATGTTATAAGAAAAAATGATTTTTATATAAATTGTCCAGGATCGGGATTTCATGTAAAACTTTTACATACTGTGACTTTCTGGGTTCGTAGAATTAAAAGTCCCACTTGCAGATATTCTAAATGCTCTTTATTTCCCTAGAAATGCACTGTTTAACTCTCACGTAACAACATTACGTCACATACACAACACAATCTACCAAGGTCGATGACAACAAACAACGTTCCGATTGCATCAGCTCTCGTAACAACACTCAACAGCTGTTTACTGCTTACGTCTCACTCTTGCCGAGTCGTCGCTCCCTTAAATAGCTCATTGGTAATTCTAGATATTTCTGGAATTAACAAGAAATGGAATGTTCTATACAACAATCAAGATATCACTAGAAGTTCCATTTACCTCACTTATCTGTGTCGGTTAGTCTTTTATCTCCGGCGCTATGTTCATCTGCGTCTGTCATCTATTTGCGCCGAAACCTTTATGCCCGTTGCCGCGACAATATCCTCAGCCGTAAACAAAGCTGTCGCCATAGTTACTAAACATTAGACGTTAATATTGTAACTTTGTGGGTTCATGAAATTAAAAGTCCACTTACACAAACTCAAAATGTTCTTTATTTCCACCGAATTACAGTTGGTACACTTGCCGATTACATAGAATTACGTAGCGCACACAATTACAATTCACAAGTTCGTCTGTCACAGGTAAACTCCGCACTCACAATTACGTAACACTGCACTCTAGAGCTGACTAGAAACTCCTCTGATACACTGCAGTCTTCTAGTCCGTTCGCTAACACTGCGCTCCTCACGGCTGCTCGCCAAGAACTCAACTGACTCGTCCACTGCAGCCCTTACATAGGGAAGATCGCTGTTTCTGGAGCTTTCGCGTTTCGGAACATCATCATGATTGTTCCAGACGTCAGGGGGAGGGGAAACAGACAGTAAAGTCTGTCTAGTCAAGGCAAGTGCACGGCGGCCGCTTGCTTTGACGAACCCTCATAATCGTTTTACAACATGGACCCTCCTCCTGACGGTCCTCTCTGCAAGGTTGCAACATTTTAACATCACCGTCTTTTTATAGAGTCTCTTTCTCTGTCTAAACAACACGTGCACTTCACATTGTGAAAAGACTGGGTTTTTACGAGAATCAAAGTCTCTTGGAAAATATTGTGCCACCGCCACCGCCACCGCCACCGCCGCCACCGTTAAATTTACTTAGCATGTAGGCCTTTTCGTAATTATTATAATCAGTGCCATTAACTCACATAGATACGAGTATAAGTGCTTAATTCCAATTCTCCATCACTCTCAGAGTCAGCGGTAATGATGAACCTGCTATCGTTATAATGCTGATCCCGACGAATGTATTTTTCCTCTACTTTCTTTACATGCTGCACACAATTTTTCCACAGTTCTGCATCGATCCCTTCTACACAGCTTCTCAAGTTGCAAACGCTTTCGCTGAGTGAAGGTATTGCATTTTTCTTGCGCACTTCTCTCTTCAGTTTCGACCACGCCATTTCTATGGGGTTGAAACAGCAGTGATACGGCGGCAACCTTAAAACGTCGTGCCCATATTTACGAGCGATATCGTCAATCACGTAATCCTTACCCACATTTGCCTTTTTAATTTCTGCCAGGAGTACAGCTTTAATAGGCAGAGGTTCAGGTATTTCAATATTATGAACCCTCATGTATTCGACTATATCTTTTAAGTTCATTGACATTGTAGGTGTTGTATATTTTAAACGCGAATGATAGCTAGCATTATCCAAAACAATTATAAATTTTTCATTTCTTGGCAGGTTTGTCATAAGCCTACCATCAAACCACTTTTCAAACACTGCTGCATTCATGTCATCGTGACTGTCGGCCATTGCATCACCAATGTTTTTCGCCGATAAGAAGAGGCAGTCTTTTATCCACCCCTCGGCACTCCCAGCATGAAGCACCATAATCCTTTTACCCCTCGACACAGGAGCAGGTAACGTGCAAGCACACGAACCGTCGTCCCATCCTTTTCTCGATACGTCATGGGTATCGTACCAGGTTTCGTCTAAATAAATCATCTTGTGTCCATTACTGCGAAACTTCCTTAGTTTTGACAAGTATATATATATCGCCAAGCTACAATTCTGCTCGATTCCATAATAACCCTTCTCTTATTCAAAGTGAAACCCAGCTCCTTTAGGAGACCGCGCAAAGTGCAGCGTCCATAAGGAAAATCACAAATTTCTTGCAAATATGCAACCAATTCATCTAAGGTGGGCGCTCTCCCTTTTGCATAGAAATTATAAATTTCTCGACGAATTAAATCGCATGTGAAATTATCTACTTTAGAGAAGCGTTTTCTTTTGTTTCCACACTTGGTCGGCGTCTTTGGTATTCCTTTCGTCACAGTTTTTCTAACTGTATTTCTGTGAATATCCAGAATTTTTGCACTTTCACTACATGACCCCTTACCAAGATTATTTTTCACCACATATTTATATGCGTTCAAAACAAGCGCTTGAACTTGCTTAGAAAGAGTTCCCGTTATAACTTTGTTTTTTTTTTTAGGCTTCTCCAGTAATACAACTCGGCCCAGTTATTCCCACTGTCTTGACTTTGATTATTTTCACTTGACTGAACGTTATCTACTACTTCATTTGCATTTACCACTGCATTTCCCTCCCACGGTCTCCACATCGTGACATACAACGAATTTCTGCACGTAATGAAACAGATCAACTGGAAGTTAGAACTTTGGCAACAGAGACTCCACGTGGAGTAGACATGCAACTGTCATTTTCAGAAAATCGGGGTTGCTATTGGTCCCCGATGTCAGTGTTCCATTTCTGAAGTGTGGAGATAGATTTATGACGGTCATTAGTGGGCGGGACGGTCAGGTCCCTTGAGGTCCCTTTGAGTAGGAACTGCACACACGTTAACTAAAGGCTTTACAGGGCTCGTGCCGCTCTTCTAGCCATCCCCTCCGTGAGCGCTACACAGATAAATGGGTAGGCGTGAACTAAATGCCTCCTGTCGCCCACCCAGCTGCCAGCTGGCCGTGCCTTCCGATAATTCGGTGACAATATGTTCTTGTCAGTACTACCAAAATATGAAAATAAAACAAATTTAAAAACAAATCGACTGCCGGTATTTAAAAATTCATTACGGGATGTTTGATTTTTAAAATAAACATCTTTTACCAAACCATTAAATATATCGGACTCTTTAATTGTTTTAATAATTTAACTTCTGGATTTATTTCATGATTATTTATTTTTATTTTATTAATTAATAAAAATTTGATATTTATCACTTCAATTGTTTCGATTGTGATAAAGTTTAAATTGGAAAGCGAAAATATAATTTAGAAACCAGAACGAAAGAACAAACTCCAAGAACTGGAGCCACTTATGGATAACCTAATGATTGGAGGTTCGATATCATCCTGCAGCTGATCTGTTACCACTCCATCGTGTTTGCAATACTTTAACGACTGAAGTACCACATTTGAACTAACATACTACATCTCCATGATACGCGGGCCAGCGCCTTGCGCGCTGCATACATTTGTCTTAAACTCTTGATTCCCGAACAAAAGGACATTCGCATGTAGTTAAAGTTGATGTTAGTGGAAGATCCGGAGTTTCTTTCAAACGTATTCATTGCTGATGAAACTTGGCTACATCATTTTGATCCTCAGAGCAAACAGCAAAGCTCAGTATGGAAATCTCCTTCATCACCAAATACCAAAAAAGCAAAAGTGGTTGCTTCTGCTGGGAAAGTTATGGTCATCTCATTCTTTGATATTCGTGGAATGGTTTATCAGTATGTTGTACCTGCACACACATCAGTAACTGGACAATACTACAGGGATGTCCTGAAAACATTGCAAGTCCATATCAGGCGCAAAAGATCACTTTTCCGTGAAGCAGGCTAGATACTGCACCACGATAATGCGCGGCCGTATATTGCCAAAGTTGTTGCCGAATATCTTGCAAAAATCAACTTGAAGTGCATGCCTCACCCTCCCTATAGTCCGGATTTAGCCCCAAGTGACATTTTTCTATTCCCTAACTTGAAGAAACGTCTTCGTGGGAGGCATTATCCATCATCAGAAGCAGTGGTGAAGGCTGCGGAGGCGATTTTGAAGGATATCTCAAAAAATGGTTTCCAGCATGTCTTTAAAGACCGGCAAAAACGCTGGGACAAGTACGTCGCATTTAGGGAAGACTATTTTGAGAACGACCATCAAAATTATGGGGATGAGCAAGTATACGTTGTCAAAAGAAATTCTGATCATTGTTCATTGAACAGCCGTCGTATATTTGTGTTTGATTTATGAGTCACTATGTTTACACTCAAACTTCACTTACCTGTTGTATAATTGAAACGTTTTCAAGATCATTCGGTCTCATCCTCAGCTGTTTGGTAACTAAATGAACCTTCCTCTTCTTCCACTACTACGGAGCTACGATCACTCTGCCATCTGGTGTTAGGGGCACTAAGTTTTAGTACTTCATTTAATGCCGGGATTTCAAAATTTATAACTTTATCACGGTTTTTGTTTATGAATATTTTTTCCCAAATATCCAATTCTATGGGTGTACTTAAAGATTTTAACAGTTTAATGTTGTGGCCAATGTTGTGGTTTTCTGTCCAAAAATGGTGTGATGTCCAAAAATGGTGGTGTGATGAGATCAAATGATCTTGAAAACGTTTCAATTATACAACAAGTAAGTGAAGTTTGAGTGTAAACATAGCGACTCATAAATCAAACTCAAATATGAAGAACACTTCACTGTTAATAATCTTCTGCTTTTAATACTTAAGCCCTTGTATATTTTAGGCATATGTAGCTTTTCTCCAAATATTAAGAAAATAAACATTTTCGGAAACGTGTAACAATTGGTGTACGGTGGTGGATTTTCTCTAAATTATTTTTGCAGCATCCTTGGAAACTATAGAAATTTAATGTCAAATTTGGTATCCAAGTTACTGTTTGTCTTATGTTCACACATACACACACACACACACACACACACACACACACACACACACACACACACACACACACACACACACACACACACGCGCGCGCGCACTATATTCTAAAATTGCAATGAAATCTCGGTATGGAATGAGTGGAATGGAATATGCTTTTTATATAGGGAAAATAAGTGACGGTTTAAAAGAAATGTACGAAGTTTGCCAAAAATTGAATTGTTTTCCTATATGACCCGCTCAGTGTACATACAAACACGTCCAGACCTGTCTATGATTGTACTGCATATGTTCTCCATCTCAGATGGAATAACACAGCTTCCCTCTCCCCTTACAAAAAAGAACACATTTGTTTGCAGACATCACGTTGACTTCAATGTGACAAGGGTCATAAACTTCCTTAATGCTAAATTTCTCATTGATCATAGCTCCTTGTGTTACCAGCCCAAAGCTGCAAAGACCAAACTCCTGACGGTCATAAAATATTTTAGAAAATCAAGCAACGATTAATTCTTAAAAAAAACATATTTTAGAGCTTTTTTCCAAATCATTCTCCTTTGATATCGATAGTTTTGTATTCGAAAAAAAAACATTTTAAAAGAGGGATGTCACTATTTCCTGAAGACAGTCCAGTAAGCAAGCTTTTATAAAGTTTTAGTGTTTCATCTGATAATGACAAAGTTATTCCAGCCAATTTATCTTTAATTTTTGAAAACAAAACGATGTTACAAGATGCTAGGTCAGAGCTGTAGCTGACCCTTAGGGCATCCAGATACTCTTGCTTTATAGTAATAGTAATAGTAATTTATTTCCTTTTACACCAACAAATGGAAATACAAAATCGAGATTACAATTATAAAATCCATACTGAAAAATGCCATATATTCTTAAATCCTGAAAATCCTATCATGTTGCCCACCATTGACTAATAATTCGGCCCCCATACACCTAACCCTCGGTTTTTGTGTATTGGAGGCCCTCTGCTCTTTTTTACACTTTTTGTCATTTCACCTATTCCACTCTACATTTTTCTCTTAAATGTTCTTAGCCATCTCTCTTTAACTTTCCCTAAATAATTCCCTATATTTCTCCTATTCTTTTCTCATTTTACTGGCAACATTTTTCTAATTACTACTTCATCCCCCCAAATTGTCCCATTTACGTAGCCAGGCCTGCTCTCTCCATATCTTTGTTTGACTACAATTTAATATGCAATGGAAATCTACATTCTCTTCTCCACACAATGGACATTTATCTAGCTCCCTCTCTTGACCTATACCTATCTGTCCCATTTACGTAGCCAAGCCTGCTCTCTCCATATCTTTGTTTGCCTACAATTTAATATACAATGGAAATCTACATTCTCTTCTCCACACAATGGACATTTATCTAGCTCCCTCTCTTGACCTATACCTATCTGTCCCATTTACGTAGCCAAGCCTGCTCTCTCCATATCTTTGTTTGACTACAATTTAATATACAATGGAAATCTGCATTCTCTTCTCCACACAATGGACATTTATCTAGCTCCCTCTCTTGACCTATACCTTTCAAGTTCTCACTCCTGTTCTCGCCCAAGCAAAACCTTCTCGCCCTAACTTACTACATATATCTATATATCCTTCCCTCCCTGTTTTTATTTCTCTATATAATCTCAGTGAGCTTTTGTCACTTGTATTGGCAAAAATGTCTTGTCTGTCAATATCTTCTAATCTTAGCTTAACTTCTTTCCAGAAGCCTCTATACCCATACTCTGCATTTATCCAAGAATGACCCATACCTATCTGCTTCAACAAGTCATTCATTTTAGGTACCCAAGACCCACCCCAGTTACTTCTCTTTTGAATATGAAAACATTCTTTAATAATATTGCCACATTCCAAGTTAGCACTCTTGCTTTATATCTTGTTGCATTTATGTTTCTGTTTGGGTGTCTCATGAACTTTTTCAACAATTCCAGCTCACAGTTACATTATGCACGCGATAAGAGCAAAGTTTCGTTTAACTCCGTTTAACTTTGAAATTTGAAATGCGCTATACACTGACATCTAGTGGCTAATACACTAAGCTTTATCATGTCCGCCATATTTCGTTCTGATCAATTTCGAGGTTAATTAGCTAACCAGTTTACAACAATCGTATGTTAGAATTAGAATTTTAGTTCGTCCTTGGCAACATATACATGTTATGAGACGTCAATATGTATAAATACAGTATATACATAAAGTCAAATTGATTACATACAATATACACAGTAAGCAGCTTTTCTATGGTTTCATGTGGTATTTGCATAGACTAATTTACTACAAGAAATGTCATAATATAAATATTACAGGTTTGTGAATGTACTATGCTCCCAGTGCTCATTTACATTGTTATAGTTCTAAAAATTCATTAACCGTATAAAAACAGTGTGCATGCAAACATTTCTTAACCTTATTCTTAAAGTGTTTTAATGATGCAGCTTGTTTAAATGAATTTGGAGGTTTATTATATAACATTATCACTTTGTAGTTAAAGCTTCCTTCATAAAGGCTCGTTTGGTGCGCTTGAATTGCCAGTTTATCCTTGTTACGAGTGTGGTACATCAGCATTTACTTGAAAATGATTTCTATTTGTATGAACATTTGTGAATGTTATGGCTCTCGAAACAGGACACATTATTATTCGTCTACCTCCGTATAACTGTGATCTGAATGCAATTGAGCTGGCATGTGCAAAACTAAGGAATGTTTTCAGAGGATGCAACGTTACTTGTGATATCTTCGCTTATCTTACACGCTATTTTGCTGAACTGTGTTTTTAAAGGTTGACCACACTGCAGAAACAAAAGAGCTAGCTCACGCTTCCTCCGCTCTACCCGCACCACACCGTAAATCCAGCGCTCAACTTATCTTGCGCGTACAGTATTTATATACCAATCCGCAGTACAGTACGTCTGTCTTCTAATGTTATACGCTTAGACTCTGTTCGAAAGGCGCACTGAGACATTTCATTTTTGTTTCAGGATTATACGTGATTGATCATCGTAACGATATCCCAAATAAAATTTGAAGTAATGCCTTGGAGTTTGTTGAGTGTTTTCCTGCACCAATCAATATGCTGTTGTAATGCTTGTTTCACGTAAGCTTGCCCGGTATCTCTTATCGGTCACGTGACCTTATCACCTCTCATTGGCTGCTGTTGTGGTGCAGACTGTTGTGCGGTAAAAATTAGTTTGTTATTTAACATGGTGATATGTCTTTATATGTTGGAAGAGAATTTTCAAATTTATATTTTCGTAACTGTTTGAATTAAATATACGAGGGCTATCCAGAAAGTAGATTACGTTTTCGTCTGTTTCCGCTAGGGGCGGGGCTAGCGCGGCCATCTTGGGGTCAGAGCGTTGCGCAGCTCAGTCGGCATCTAGCCGTGCTAGTGAGAGGTTCGTGCTGTGCTCCGTTCAGATACTGTGACGGTTTGAAATGTCTGCGTTAATTGAAAATCCCGCGAGCTGCGAGGTGCGTGCAGTAATAAGGTTTCTGACTGCAAAAAACTGTAAACCGATAGAAATCTATCGGCAGCTTTGTGAAGTGTATGGGGACAACATTATCACTGAAGGTGGAGTGCGTCAGTGGGTCATCAGATTTAAAAATGGCCGAACCAATGTTCACGACGAAGATCGAAGTGGGACACCCAGCATAGTGACTGCCGAACTTGTCGAAAGAGTCGATGCTAAAGTCCGTGAAAATCGAAGGTTCACAATAACGGAACTTTCTTTGAGTTTTCCACAAATTTCGCGAAGTTTGTTGCACGAAATCATCAGCGAAAAGCTTGGTTACCACAAGTTTTGTGCAAGATGGATTCCAAAAATCTTGACAGAGGACCACAAAAATCAGCGAATGGCTGCAGCGTTGAACTTTTTGGACGTTTACCATAAGGATGGTGACTATTTACTCGATCGCATCGTTACTGATGACGAAACATGGGTGAAACACGTGAACTGTGAAACGAAATTGCAATCAATGCAGTGGGGGCACACAAGTTCTCCCCAAAAACCCAAGAAATGCATGCAAACAATGTCGGCAAGGAAGATGATGGCGACTGTTTTTTGGGACAGAAAAGGTGTGATTTTGGTGGACTTCCTGGAAAGAGGCACTACAATAAACTCTCAAAGGTATTGCCAAACTCTCTAAAAACTCAGAAGAGCCATTCAAAACAAGCGCAGAGGAATGTTGAGCTCTAAGATCTTGTTGATTCACGACAACGCCCGGCCCCACACGGCAAATGTCACTCGTGAAGTTCTTGAATCTTTTAAGTGGGAGTTGTTTCCTCATCCGCCGTACAGTCCCGACCTGGCACCGAGCGACTTCCACCTATTCCCAGCAATGAAGAAGTGGCTGGCTATGCAGCGTTTTGATGACGACGCACAGCTGCAAGAAGAGGTAACGAAGTGGTTGAAGGCGCAGGCGGCCGAATTTTTCGACGAAGGAATTTCCAAGCTCGTACATCGCTACGATAAATGCCTTAATTTGAATGGTGACTATGTCGAAAAGTAGTATTTGAGTGTGGCTTTCATCTGTATATAATAAAATTTGTTTCCTATACTTTGTTTACTTTTTATTCCAAAACGTAATCTACTTTCTGGATAGCCCTCGTATTACGCAATAGAGTTGATTTAACTGAAATGCATGTTAATTCTTAAACGAAGTAAAGAAGAGGTTCCTTTGCTCTTAAGCACATGACACGATAGCACGTGATTTAGCGGTAGTGATGACGTATTTGTTTATATGACTTTTATCACTGACCTTGTTTTGAACTGGATTTGTCATATACCGCCATTCGACGGTCTGTTGTGCCGATTACGAGAGCTAACTTTTTTTTGGATCGTTTATTGCGCGTGTACTTATTATATGTACTAGGGCCGTTCAGAAAGTAAACTCCGATCGGTCACAGTGCGGGTAGTGGGGGGAGTAGCGACGTCATCTGTGCATTCACGCACTCAGCAGGTCAGTCGGCATCAATCCGTGGTCGAGTGAACGTCGTATCTGTGCTAGTTTAGTGTTTGTGGCCGTTTGAAATGTGTGCTGCAATAGAAAACCTCGCCAAATGTGAAGTGCGTGCTGTTATAAGGTTTTTTACAGCCAAAGGCTAAAGCTATACAGAACAAACACCGTGGTATGCTGATTTCCGGTATCGTTTTTTTTGCACGATAACGCCCGTCCTCACCCTGCTCGCAGAACAACAGCCCTTAGTGAGTCCTTCAAGTGGGACGTTGTCAACCATCCACCTTACAGCCCAGATCTGGCGCCAAGCGATTATAACCTGTTCATGCATATGAAGACATGGCTTGGGTCCCAGCGGTTTGATGACGACGAAGAGCTCAAAGATGCGGTCACAGGCTGGCTCCAGGCACAAGCGGGTGATTTTTATGCAGAAGGAATTTCAAAGCTTGTGAACAGATACGATAAGTGCCTCAAATGTTATGGAGACTATGTAGCAAAATAGTGCAAAGATGTAGTTGTAAGATGTATATATTAAAATATTTTTATTTAACTTGGTGGATTTTTTGCAATCAACCGGAGGTTACTTTCTCAACGGCCCTCGTATAATGGCAGAGTCTAGCGCCAGTTTTTCGCTGAAGTATCGCAAGGATAATTATTTACAAACAGGCGAAAAAAGAATGTGGTGCATGTGTTTAATGCACTCACAGAGAAGAATCCGTCTTTGTCAGTGAGATAAGTCCAACAGCTGTGCTCTGAACTTACAGGTGTGAGTGTTAGATGCGTAGGAACATCGCGACATGAAATTGAGACAACAGAAAAACTTACCACTCCAGGGGCGATATTGCTGTGTGGCGAAGACGTTATTTAAGGACAATGAAATTGTCCAAATCGCAAAATATACTACCTTGACGAGACTTGGGTGAATGAAGAACACACGAAAAGTAAGGTATGGCATGACACGACTTTTAAGACTGAAAGACAAGCATTTTTGCAAGGTATGTGTGCTGGTTTAAAAAACTCCCACTGGAAAAGGCCGAAGGCCTTTCATTATAGACTTGTTCCAGATTGCTCATTAATTCAGTTTCAACTAGCTCAGTTTCATTATAAACTTGTATTTTTGCCCTCATATTCTTATTTCTATCTTTCTGGCAATTATTATGACGTTTACTGCAGGTTTCAATGTGACAGGAAAGCACCGCCTCTGGCCTATGGCGCTAAAGCATTAGCCAATTAGGGTGAGTGGGAACTTAGTAGCACGCGGAGTGATACATGTTAGCGGGGCAAGGTTATATGAAACAGAGATTAGAGTTAGTTTATGTGGATTCCATCGACTGACTGCCTAAGTGCTCTTCAGGCCTTGCAACAGCACACTGCCACTCACTCCCTTGTTTTAAAAATACAGGCCCAGATCTCGCAAATGCTCGGTCGGGGATACAATTTTGTTTTTACTTGGACCCCAGGCCATGTGAGCATTTCCGGGAATGAGGAGGCGGACGCGGCTGCTAAGTCCGCTTGCCGTTTGCCCCGGAGTTTAACAACTACGGTGCCATACCAGGATGTGCAACGTTTTATCCGTCGCCAACTCCTATCTGCTTGGCAGCACTCCTGGACAGCTTTGGAGGGCACACAACTCCGGGCGATAAAGGAGAGCGTACAACCCTGGCTAACTTCCTGCAGGGATAACCGGCGAGCCGAGGTGATACTCACCGGGCTGAGAATTGGGCACACACGTGCAACGCATGGCCACCTATTAAGAGGGGAACCGGCCCCTGTGTGTGCTCCGTGTGCAGTACGCCTCACTGTGCGGCATGTATTGCTCGATTGCCCGCAGTACGCCCGCGTTCGCCAGTCTTTGGGCTTGGGGACTAACTTGCTCAGTATTTTAGGGGACGACCCAGTGGCCGTGGATAAGGTTCTGCGGTTTGTTTTTAAAATCGGTTTTAACAAACAAGTCTAACTTGCATTTTATATTTATTAATTTTAGAGATTTTAAATTATAAGTTTTAGATGGTTTTTATGTCCTTTTAACAGTTGAGTGGTTTTATTGCATTTTACCTTTTTAGCTAATTTTGTTTATAGCTTTTAGGTTTTAGTGTTGACTTGGGGCCCAAATGACCTTGTTGTCGACGGGCCCTTAAACATCACACACTCACTCACTCACTCGACAAAGCTTCCTCACGTCTATCTGTAGATGTAAAATATTGTCACCGAGGCATTTTTGTGCCGTTACCGCAAGCCGCAGTCGGCGCGTGGGCACATAGCTGGACCCTTGCCGAGAGAGAGAGAGAGAAACAAAGAAAGAGACAGAGTTTCAATAAAGTTTCTGTAAATTACACTCGGTGTATAAATGTACCGCCTTCCTTTAAATGTGTTACATCGTTTTGAGTTACAGCCGTGCGAAAATATTGCTTCAGACAGTTGACAGTAAAATGGGCCTTTTAGAGGTTCATGCCTGTTAGAGGTGGAACATACTTTAGCTCAAACCTTTTAACATGGCAGTGGTGCCAACTTTGGTTTGTTGTGACTATCGTCTCATTCAAGAAGGCCATGAGTTAATACTTGTATAAAATGGCGAGTCATTTGAATGTCAATATCGACTATACTGAATCTGGGCAGAGAGAGAGAGAGAGAGAGAGAGAGAGAGAGAGAGAGAGAGAGAGAGAGAGAGAGAGAGAGAGAGAGAGAGAGAGAGAGAGAGAGAGAGAGAGAGAGAGAGAGAGAGAGAGAGAGAGAGAGAGAGAGAGAGAGAGAGAGAGAGAGAGAGAGAGAGAGAGAGAGAGAGAGAGAGAGAGAGAGAGAGAGAGAAATTTGAATTGTTACCCAAGTAATCAAGTAAACCAATAAAAGTTCTTAGACTGATGCAAGGTAAAGAACATGCAAAATAGTTATATTGAAAATTTGTTAGCAACCTTTGAAGAAAAACGTAAAATATGGATATGTTCAAGATTGTGGACAAACTACTTAGTGATGAAGCTGTCTTAATGCAAAAAATAACCAGATCAGTAAATACTAAACACTTACAGCATTTTTGAAACGTATATATGAAAGTTACCAGAAAAAATTCTAACCGAAGAAGAAATATTGTAACAAATAATTCAATTCTCACTTCTTTCGCCGAAGATTAACTATTTAAAATTCTGATAATTGTAGAATCAATATTTCACTTTTCTATAAAGATGAGTAAGTATAAAATACATTGTAACTTAGTAAATAATTACATTACTACTACGATGTTTTCATCGTTTTATTATCTTCACTGCCTCCCTGTGTAGACACAACACTGACGCTATGCAAGATAAATGAACATCGCAACCCGATGAACATCTTGACCATGAGAAAGGTGAAACAATACCATACATTTATATAGAGATGTATCTA
Organism: Mantis religiosa; assembly: GCA_030765055.1. NCBI lineage: Eukaryota > Metazoa > Arthropoda > Insecta > Mantodea > Mantidae > Mantis > Mantis religiosa. The sequence goes on along the minus strand of CM060956.1, from coordinate 156,620,661 downwards.
TTGTCATTGATTGCATTTTTTGTGTTGGAGCCGCCGCAAAGCCAGAGCTATACGCGTGCGTAGGAAAGAAAGAGTGACGCGCAGAACTGGGCGCTTGCCGAGAGAGAGATAGTTCCATCTCTCTCGCTGCGTCGCGTCATTCTAGAACAATGACTGGAGGTACAAAAACTTCGCAAAGTGTCATTTGCTGGCGAGTTGTTAATTGTGTGTGCAGCTGTGTAGTAATTGTGAATGTGGACATTTGAAGTGTACCGTTAATGCCAGAGGATCTACTCCATTTAGTCCCTGACCCGTAGGACCAAGGTCCCTGGCCTCCTTCGACCAGGAGTTACCGAGCGGTCCCAAAAGGGCACCCGGCGCCTCTGTGGGGCTTTCCATAGGGCAAGACCTAGAGACTAACAAGGTCCCCCATCTGGTCCAATGGACACAAGACGGGATGAAAGTGGATACACCACTTAAGCGCGCCAACCCCAATGGGGAAGGCTACCGATTAACCTGCCGCCTGGTGATCTAGCTCACGTTCTAAGCAGGCTAGTATGCGGGAATATATGGATTCCCTCAACGCCGTCCGGAGACGTACGCGATCTCCCATGGGTATCGGGAACCATTGCCCCCTCGAGTCCAACCCAATCCGAACAACTCGCATTCAGGGAGAGGCTCGAATGTTCGGCCCGAGGTTCCTCTAGTAACGACAGAGGTACCACGAGTGCTAGGGGTCCGCAGCGCCCGCACCACGGCAGCTGAAGGGGACCGTTCCCCTCCCCTACGGGGATTTGAAGTGTACCGCAGTGATTTCTTTGCGTTGTTTATGTTCAGCCGAGAACGAGACGACCTTGAAAACTGCTGTTTGTATGTCACGTCAGTTTTACTGCTGTAAGGGGTGTATAAACTTACTGTATCAAGAGCATTTTAAATATCTGCAAAAAAGACTTTTCAGGATAGCCGGAACAGCCTATCTCACCAATGATTGAGTTTTCTGGTGCGTTTAGCTCAAGAACCACTGAACGCATTAATTTGAAACTTTTACTTCTTATTTTGCAACGCTTTCATAATTCATTAAAGATGATATAATCTTATTTTTGAGTTTTAATAAAGGATAGGCGATTTTTTAAATAAATAATGTGAATTTACTTCTAAAAATATTCAAGATTTATTTTTGTTAATTCAAATGTTTACATATCTTTCTACGAGTACCTTTAAAAACATTTTAAGTATTACTTTAATTCTAGAAAAATGTACGCTTGTAGCTGCAGTAGTTTTATAGATGAGCACACCCAAAGTTTATAAGCATATAAAACAGAAAAACAGCACTAAAGTTTTGCTATATTGGAACTACAGCTCAGAATTTCACCAGATGCATATTCTGCTTCTTTTTATCATCAGCATCATTGCTCACTGCTTTCTCACTCCTTCCTAGACTCCTTGGTCACTTGTTCTATGGTATTTTGTTAAATTTGTTTGGGGAGGCTGGTAAATAGAGAACAGCAACCAAGGTCTTAGCTGCCTAACTCCCTTGTCAATACTTCAAGTCATCAGCAAACCTTACATTTACTTCTGCATCACTTTCAATAGTTCTGGATGTATATTCTTTATTACACTTTTGGCAACTGAGTGACAATGCAGGTAATAATCCATTTCATTTCTTGGTGTCATTTGATATGAAAACACTTCATTTTCACAAAGTTTACACTGTACAAAGTTTCTATATCTACTAACTGAAAACTTGTTGATCTAATATCATTATTTACTTTAGTTAAATTGTCATCATTGTCATTACACAAGGAAGAAACCAATTGTGTCCTTAAAGAACCAATTTTCACTTCACATACATCGCCAATATTTGAGGTTAGGTTTGATGAAGTCGATATATAGTCATGTCTTACTACACTTTTTTCCATTTTAGGAGTTTTAACCCTTTAATTATGTAATCAGGATTACTTAAAATGTTTACACTGGTTCCCATGCCGATTTCTTACACCAAAATTATTGCTTTTTCCCATCTTGAGCACAACAGTAGTAATTCAAAACGTAGTAAACAAAGCATGGAAGAATTAACATCAGATACACAGAGTAATATTAATAAACAAAACAAGAACTTCCGTTCCTAATAAGCTCTTCAATAAGGTGACAACCAAGGAGAGAACAAATGGCTAATAGGGGGCGTGGCACACTGTACAGCATTTACAAAATGAGTCTATTTAGGACTTTTAAAACTATGGGATAGGAAAATAAATATCCTTATTCGCTTGTACAAACATCAGGGAAGATTATCGGTGAAATTTCACCCAGAGTACCATTCTGGCTCCCCTTAATTATACGAACCCACAAAGTCACAATATCTTGGATTAGAGTTATATGGAAGTCCAACACGCATTGCTCCAACATCTGCAATATTTCCATCAGTAATAATAGTTCTTGTACGCCCTTCACAAATTCACCACTAAGAAATAAACCGATCTCTTCAGTTTGTTGTATCGAATTATAAATTGTTGGCTTAGATAAAGCTTCTTGGCCAAATGCATTCCTAAGACCATCTTTATATTGTCTAGATGTTAATAATTGAAAATCACAAAACGTTCTATATTGGAGTTGCTCTTTTGTTTAATACAGTTTTGAATATACACAAGGACTTCAAATGATAATTTATAAAATAATAGAGCAAGTTTTTAAAGAAATTTATTTAATATCGCCTAACAACAATGCTGTTATAGCGACAACTATAAGATGGTATAACAAATTTTGTATACAATTGGTCACTACAATTAACATTTAGGAACTATTAGGTTATGTTACAGTATAAAGATAAGTTCACACAAACTATACATTCATAAAGAACTGAAAAATCTATATTACACAGAACTATGTTCATAATTGAAGACATGCCCGGAAAAACGAGTTAACCCACATTTTTTAAAAATGGAGAAAACAAGTGTTTTGTGAATGAGGTTGAAATAAATTGTTAAAATTATTTTATTTCATCTCTGAGAATATCAGTCTAAAGAATACAGTATATATTATCAGGGTTATCCTTAATAGAACCCAAAACGTGACTGATCTAATAATAAAAATAAAATAATGAAGTGAAACACTTTTTCAGCTTTTACTTAAGTTTTATTCTATATACATTTTACAATTTTAGGTGAAACTAATAGGTATGTCTTTTGGCATATTTATACATGGTACACTTTGGATTATTCCACTTTTCGATAAGTATATGATTTTGGAAACTAGGTACAAGCGTTTTAGCTGTAGTCAGGCTGATAACAAAATGCTTCATCAGTAATATTCTCAGAAGCTGTGGTCTCAGATTTAAGAGTTTTATAGTACCCATGATAAATTGGTGGGATCCTTTCATTTTTCAGGATTTGTAGGTCTTGGACCATTTTATTTTGAGGAAATGTCACATAAGTAAGGTATTGTTTGCCAGATATTTTCCTTCGAATGTCAAAAGTGTCATAATCCTCAATACCACCGTAAGTGTATTGAAAATATAACTTAAAGCGGTAGTCTTTAAATACTTTCATGCATGTCACCTTGCTCAAGAGTACCTTTTGCCCAGATTCTGAAGCTGTTCTTTTCTGTACTTTGTCGAGAAGAGGCTTTGCAGAGATGAACATGTTAGTTGTCATTTTGAAAACATGAAAAGGATTCTTTACAATGGTTTTCCTCACTAGTTCCATCCACTGATCTGGAACATAAATGTAAGCTGCTTGGCTCTTCTTTTTCTCTATAAGGCTGAAGTCTCGATCACAAGGCAAAAGTGTATGGCCGGGTACTAGTTCTGCCATTGTTTGTTTACATTCACAGTAGAGTTTACCAACATAACGAACTGTTGAAGCACTACGGTTTATGATAGTTATTACTTATGAAGTGAGCTAAATTCTTGTCTATTTTCCATGTATCGCTTTATTCTTATAACTAAAATTATGCTGGTTTCATAAAATATAATGACAGTTAAACTGAAAGGATACAATCATTTGGTTATCCTGTTTATATATTAGTTACCATGAGTGCCACTAGATGACAGGCACAGAGCTGAACAGGTTAATCCGCTTTTGACATTATATGAAAAGAATATCACGAAACGCAAGAACTTCACCTCTCCCTATTTAGCGTAATACGATCTCTGGAAGATAGACCAACACAAGAAAAGATAGTTCTCTGTTGCAGCAACAGATGGGTAGCACTTATCGCAATTTTTTTTTATTTTGAGAGTTAGCTCATTTTTCCGGGTATGTCTTCAATTGTTATGTATTACTTATTAATTATAATTATTCTCACATCACAGAATACACCGAAATCAGTGAAAACTGAATAGATTTTCATAATGAAGAAGTTAATTTACAGTATTTTAGAAGTAAATACAGTGATTGTAGATTCTTCTGTTCATCTAGTAGGGTATGAAGATCTGTAGGAATTTTATGAAGAGTCCTATATAGTATGAAACAACGCCTTGCAGGCAATCGCAGGTTATGCCATCGAATCAGCTATCCTCTTACATAACGACATTAAAACTATATCGAAAGGACACTCCACTAATGCAGTAATCCCGATGCTGAAACGAACGGAAATTCCAACCAGATCCAAAAGCATTCATCCCAAAGATAACCATGTCCATATAAATACTTCAGCAGAATTAGGGAAATATGAAATTCTTATTTTCACAGATGGCTCCAAGATAGTAAACCACGTTGGTGCAAGAATGGTGGTTATAGAAAACTCCAAAGAGATCTACATAGGAGTTAAAAGATTAGAGCTAGTAAACTCAGTACTCCAGGCTGAACTTCTAGGTATTAAAGTAGCTATGGAGTGGATAGAACAACAGAAAATCGGTAGCACAACTTTCGCCATACATGTTGACTCAATGGACGCTCTCTTCGCCATTGCATATAGAAGAACAACCTACCCCTTAGCCGTTCAGCTCAGAGAAAACATCACCCTAAACAAGGCACACAACGTCACTCTTCACTGGGTCAAAGGTCATGCAGGTCTACGGGGGAATGAAAGAGCTGATTACCTAGCTAGGATTGCTGCCAGTCACAAGACCACCTTTGACTACAAATCAATTCCCATAACTCGGGGCAAGCAGCTGCTAACCGAATAGTTGGGACTCCATATACACCAGATCCAACAATGCCTTTCACACCAAACTTTTCATTCCCAACATACAACACAGTCTGTCCTTATCTCTATGACCGAATCACATAACCACACAATTCCTCATAAATCACAGCCCTTTTCAGGCCTACCTTCATAGAATGAAAATAAGAGTCTCGCCATCCTGTAACTGCACTGAAAAACACCCACAGACGGCTCTGTATTTGATGACAGAGTGCAGTAATTTCTCAAAAGATCGACCAGACGTTTTATGTTCGGGCCCTCTACCCGTGGTTCTGAAGATTGACTTCAATACGGTTCAAGTATCAGGATACCAGGATGTGCAACGTTTTTTCCGTCGCCAACTCCTATCTGCTTGGCAGCAATCCTGGACAGCTTTGGAAGGCACACAACTCCGGGCAATAAAGGAGAGCGTACAACCCTGGCCAACTTCCTGCAGGGATAACCGGCGAGCCGAGGTGATACTCACCCGGCTGAGAATTGGACACACACGAACGACTCATGGTCATCTGTTAAGAGGGGAACCGGCCCCTGTGTGTGCTCCGTGTGCAGTACGCCTCACTGTGCGGCATGTACTGCTCGATTGCCCGCAGTACGCCCGCGTTCGCCAGTCTTTGGGCTTGGGGTCTAACTTGCACGATGTTTTAGGTGACGTGGTTACGGCACTGCGGTTTGTTACTGAAATTGGTTTTAATAAAGAAGTCTGACTTGTATTTTATATTTATTAATTTTAGAGATTTTAAATTATTAGCACTGGGATAAGTTTTTTATGTACTTTTAATAGTTGAGTGTTTTTATTTTATTTTACCTTTTTAGCTTAACTAGTATAGCTTTTAGGTTTTAATGTTGACTTCGGGCCCAAATGACCTTGTTGTCGACGGGCCCTAAAACACCACACACTCACTCACTCATCAAGAGCATCTACCGCACACTTGAATAAATGTTTAAAGTACTGTGTAAATAACTATTGTTAATAATCCCTTTAGGTAAAAAACGGGCTGTAAAATATTGTTTAAATAAAAAAGAAAGAGTCCTATAGGTTGAGTAGCGAGAACATTCATTTATAATATGATTTACTGATAATGGTTGGTTGGAGGTAATCATGTGTAAGCTTTGTAAGTTTGGAGAGTAATATTTGACTTGTATGTATATTTATAAAGACACGAAGTAGGCGATGTATTTTGTTTCACTTGTCGGAGTTTACTATGTACATTGGTTTCTAGGCAATGATGTTTCCATTCCTGAATTATTTCCTTTTTGATAGTGGCTTATAACATCTTCATGTGCAATAGGTATTGGAGGAATACCGGCGATTGTTAGCAGTTTCATCAGCCTTTTCATTTCCAGCTATTCCTTTGGTGCGGTTCTGCTTGGCGATGGTTAGTTTTATGCCACACCATGCGGTAGCTCACCTGAAGGAGGATTCGCCCCTTTGTAACGTTTACGCCCCACACGCGCGAGAGGTTTCTCGCTTCCCTCGGCGCGGCGACTGGCGCAGCCAATCCTTACCTTGATGTTGGAGCGATGAACCTTTCGTCTAAAAGCCGTGAAGATGTTCTCGAAGATTCCTAATAATCTTCTCTCCGGCAGCTTCGGTGAGCGATGAGATTTGAAATTACCTCAGGCGTGGTAAGGAGACAAAAAGGACTTTACTTTCTGTGTAATCTTGAAATAAATGATTAACACCATTACACTTTTCTCTTCTTTTTATTTCTCTCGGCATCTTTATGTTTTTTACATGCGCGACTTTTTAAATTATATTATATTGACTTTCTTCTTTTTTGTCTGTCAATGATGCAACGGGTTTTTATTAAAGTTAATTATTATCACGTCGCATTTTCGTTGTATATTCTAAACTTTTGATAAACGTTCATAAATAGTAAACTTCAATCAGTTCTCAAAGTTGCAAGAAGCCTATTCACCAAAAAACGTCTTCTCTCTTCAAGAATCCAAGCCAGAAAAAAAATTGTAATAAAATCATTGGTTCTTTACTTTGTTTTGTTGCTAAGTTTGTAACAGTAGTTTTGGGTTATGTTCGGAGGAGGTTTGAAAAGTTTACACATTTATAAAAATGATTATGTAAATCTATTTCGTAATTTGAATAAGTAAAAATATATGTAATTTGGTGATTTGCCGTAGTAGTAATTGTATGACGTAATGTTGTGACGTGGAATTGGATCGGCCAATCACAAAATTAAGAGAGGAGCAACGATAGTTACGGAAAATCAGTAACCTTGGTATAGAGAGATGCTTTATAATGGTGGAGTGTGATGAATAGTGGTGCAAGATCAAGAACATTTAAGTAATAGTTTGAATCTGTTTGAATATAACAAAATAAGAATTTATCGATAAGTTGGAAGTGACTGGGAAAGGAAGTTCAAGTAAAATGTAATCTAAATAATACAAAATTTGACTTCTCCGAAACTTTATTCCGAACCACGCCTTGAAACCAAGATTGTCATAACTCTTATGTAATCAAGCACAATCATCAAGAAACAAATCAAAATACAACGAATTTGTTATTTCTGGATTCTCGACGTGGATGTTCGAAAAGTCAACGTGCATCGCATCTCAAACTTAGAAATCCGGCACCAAATTGCGCCCGAACGTGTGGCTGATTAAGATGGAGACAAATTAACGACGAATTGTCCCAAATTCCTGTTCCAAGTTACTGTAATATTCAATTTTGATTGGTCCTACATCACAACTTGGAATTCCAATAAACCAAAGCATTCGTTGCATCATCTACATGGCCTGCTTGGTTATTAACTTACAATAAATTACAAACGAGCATGTTTTGTCTCATACATCCATACAACACCAACTCCAATACTCAGACCATAATACGAGAATCGATTGTAGGAAAAATGGCGGCGCTCGTGGCCCAGCTTGATATGTTGTGGTTATATCTACAGAGTAAAGTGTGTGTTTGTTTACTTTGATTGTGTGTTTGAAGAATTAATTTAATTCATATTACAGTGGCAATTAGTGACTAACGAGTTAGTTTATAGTTGAGTATTTAACATAAGGCGATAACGTTTACCTAAATATATACTGTGAAACGTTGTCGAAATGCATCGTTGTTGTGTTCCCAGCTGCAATCTAATTATGGTAGTATACCTCACACAACATTTAAATTTCCGAAGGTAAAATCGTAATGGGATAAGTGGACCAGGAACATACATCGTAAATATTTTAAAGTAAATGACAAAACTGTAGTTTGTATTCATCATTTTGAACAGTGCTTTGAGGTTAAGGAAGACATTTTTCCAGTAAATGATGGTGAACCAATTCGTGCCCTTCGAAAAGTACCAAAATTAATAGATGATGCCTACCCCACGATTTTTAAGAATCAGCCATCCTATCACACATTAAAGCTCAACCAGGAAAGACGAAATCCTGAAGAATGCATCCAACACATTTTACAGAGAGTAAAGATAATTTTAATATTTGGTGTGCACAAGATGTTATTGACAGTTTTGAACTGAAGTGGTGAGGAGATTTTAACCCATTGATAGTCATTATTAAGGACAATTAGTTACGTACTTTTCTATAACATTCAAGATCCCAGCTTCACTGATGTTCCTTCACATAATGAGTTTCAAAGTATTTCATAACCTAGAAGCAATATTATGAGCCTACCAGTGGAAAATTTTAAATGGATCTTGCAGTGTGAGGGAACTTGACACCTTCAAACGTGACAATTGGAGTAAACTGGACAATCTGGTGAGTCCTCTTAAATATTATAGTATAAGCAGTATGTCCTTGCCAGAAAAGGTTACCATGTAAACAATGTAAAAGAAACTTTAGTACTTGCTACAGACGATAGGATGATACAGTCCAATAAGATAAAGTTTGCTGTGTTTAATGCTTATGAGTTGTCATACCTTGTAAATTATACTTCCAATAAAAATTTAAGGTGAAAAATGCATGTCATGCTACTATATAATGTGATAAGCTCTTAGGATTTGTCATGATGCTCTTTATTTATGTTATTACACGTTTTAGTTGAAAGTATAAATGTTTAGGAGTTACCTCGCTGCTCCGTTAATATGGATTATATTATGCCCATTGTGTATAGTTTTCTATTCTGCGTAACCAGAGTCGCTGGGCTTCGACGGGCGCCATCTTGGAATCTGTATTATGGTCTGAGTATTGGAGTTGGTGTTGATCCATATATGTAATATCAGCTTCAACTTGGTGGGATGGTATCCACGTCAGCAGTATTTCTTTGTCTTCTAGAATAAGTTAAAGGTACACATTTTGGATATATCTGATTATCAATTTACTGGACGACAAATCTTAGAGGTACAATAAAGCACTCGACGAATCTGAGTAAATCACATACTTTGGGTGCATTGTACTTTGTATCACTTCTAGGGACTTTTTAATTGCATATAATTCATTAGAGAATATTGTGTAGAATTCTGGTAGTCTATATAGCATTGTTACTTCTTGGGATACAACAGCACAACCATTTCCAAACTGAGAGTGGCGACCGTCAGTATAAATTTCCATGTATCCAGGATGATGTTCATTTATTTCTTTAAATAGTTTCTGGTACACACTTCTGTCGACTTGTAACGATATGTTTTAGTTAGAACTTTTTAGATGAATATTGTTTTCTGATATGACTTAGTAGGCCATATAATGACAATATTAAAACAAATATATGTGTAATTTTGTGATTGGCTGTAGTAATAATTGTATTACGTAATGTGATGACGTAGCAGTAAATCGGTCAATCACAAAATTAATAGAGGATTAACGATAGTTACGGAAAATCAATAATCTTGAGATAGAAATATGTTCTTCAGTCTTGTTTCATGAGGATAAAAAAAATGTCGTAGTGAATATAAAAGTTTTGTAACGGAAAAACAATAATCATCAAAAAGAGTTGTTCCGTATTCGTAACAGTAATGAGTGGACGTATAGAAGAGGAATTTTAAGTAATTAATAGAAATTATATTAATTTGAAAATAAGGATTTATGGATGTGTTGGAGGTAATCTACAGTGACTGATTAAAAGAGAAAGTTCAAGTGAATTGTAATCCAGATTATACAATTAAGGGTATGTATGACTGAAATTTTCGAATTCTGAACTAATAATGCTAGCTTTTTCAAATTTACACCATAGGTGTAGTATATTGTAAACATGTTATAACCTAAATTTAAACCATTTTTCTCCAGCAGTTTAGAAATTATGATACATTTTGTATGTTTTTTGTTACGTCACTAAAAAAGTCCCCTGCGACAAAATATTTTGAAGTTTGGTCTAATATTTTAACCCTATGTTCATAATACACATACTTTTTGAAATTGCTCTGGGTTTTTCTGTGTCTCCTTTAGTTTAGGTCACAAAAATTGTTTAATTTACAAATATTCTTTTTTTGTCTAAAAAACTGTAAGTTTTGTGTTTGAAAATTAAAAATATATGCTTATATACATTTCACAATAAAACCTAGGGCAATTTCCATTCCTCATGATATTCTGAACCTGTGTAGGAAATTTCATGAATATAGTACAAAAACTGCATCGCAAGGAGCATTTTACAGGAAGAAAAATGCTGAAAATATGAACATTGAGAAAACAGCGATTAAAGATTTGATTGCATAACTCACATTAAAATCCACCAGGCTGATAGGTTGGACCCTCAGATTTCTTTTTCCTCTCCTCTGTGTCTGCTTTTTCGACCTTTTTCTTCTTTAGATGTTGCTTTTCTTCTGCACAACTTCGCTTCTTGCTTTGCAGGATACGAGTCTGATCTCGCTGCACTGAAGTTTTCCTTGCTGAGTCTACTACACTTTCACCTCTGATATTTCGCTGCAGCTCCAATGACTTAAGACTACCCATGTTAAACTCACTGATGCTTTTAATAACAGCAAGATCCAATTTTTGTTTTGATATGAAAACTTCCTTTGGGCACTTATTCCATATGACATGATGCAAATATTCATTGGCATTCTGTGTTTTTCCTGTTTTGCACCTCTCTAGTAATGTTGTAGAAGCCAGCCTCTGATATATTGGCAACATTTTAGGAACCATTTTGTCTGAAAGCCTTATTTTTCTTTTCTTGAATTGAAAATTTAAGAACGGAAAACAGACAAAGAATGTGGATGTAGGCAAAAGAGGGCGTGACTCTGACAGAGTTTAAAGGCCACCGATATTTAAATAAGCATTTAAAAATGGCGTTCGGAGGCAAATTATGCATTTTTCACATTCGGGAATGTCTAAATTATTTATAGAATTAAAATAAAAAAGTGGTTATTTTCACGATTTTCATGAAATTTCAGTCATAAATACCCTTAAATAATATATTACAAAATCGGAGTCACATAAAATTTTATTTCTGTCACCAAAAATCCACACCTGGGAACAGATCTCATGACTTTATTTAATCAAATCTCGACCTGGAACTTCCAAACGGTCAACGTGAATCCTATCTGCTGCAAGTGAAGGATTAACGCCACAAATATTGCGCCCGATCTTGGGGCTTGATTCAGATGGAGAGAGATTAAGCTGGAAAATAACGCCACAAATTTGAACAAAGACATTATTTTTCCCTAGTGTATACGACAGAGGAAAATGTGAAACTCTTGTACCAAATTTTGTTTTGACACAATTTTTAAGTGGACATGGTAAATTTGGTGAATACTTATAACGTTTTCACTTAACATCTAACCCCAAGTGCATGTGTGGTGAAGAATTTCAAACTGTGGTTCATCTCCTTTTCTGTTGTCCCATTTTCTGGAGAGAAAGACAAGAATTAATATTCAAGCTAGACTCTCTAGGAACTGAATTTTCTGCCCCGCTCACATCTTTGCTAATGAAGCCACAACAGTATAAGTACTTCATGATGTTTATAAACTCACTGTTTAAACGTCTGAAATAGTTTAAATTAATATGCATCATTTCTTCCTTCTAGTATTTAAAAGATTTTTGCTAAAATTGTATATTTTTATGCATCAACTCTAGGCCCGATTTCACCAACAGATGTTCAAATCGACGTTAACAAATGTTACGTAACAATTGTAATAGCACTAAAAATTTTCTTGCATTTCATCAACCTGTTTTCTGAAAATGTTAACAAACACGTACTAACGCCAAGAAACTTCTAAATATTACAGTTATAGAAGGCTGTGGATGAGTCGTATTATTTTCTGAACGTACTACGATGTGCTTTTGTTTTCATTTTCGTCTGCACACAGCTAAAAACAAATGGTGGGTAAACAAAATGATAAACAAAAGCCATGAAACAAATTTCTCATAAATGGAGAAAGGATTGTTAATTGAATTGGTAACGAAGTATAACGATATCGTGGAAAATAGGATGGATGCAATGAATGTAAAAGAGAAAGATGTTACACGGGGAAAAATTGGAAACAAACTTAATTCAAATACATGTGTCGTTACTAGAAACACGAAACGTATTACGTAAATTTAAAACGAGGAGCGAAGAAGGACAAGTGACGACTGACTTGAATGTTTCAAGATGAGAGGTGGACAGTGTATTATCCACATAATTCAGGAAATTATAAAATCACAAAGTTATTAATACTTGAAGCAAAGACAAGATCGGCATATTCCTTTCGATGCATGTTTTAACTCAGTATTACGTAAATTTAAAACGAGGAGCGAAGAAGGACAAGTGACTTGAACGTTTCAAGACGAGAGGTGGACAGTGTATTATCCACATAATTCAGTGAATTATAAAATCACAAAGTTATTAATATTTGAAGCAAAGGCGAGATCGGCACATTCCTTTCTATGTATGTTCTAACTCAGTATTGCGTAAATTTAAAACGAGGAGCGAAGGACAAGTGACTTGAACGTTTCAAGACGGGAGGTGGACAGTGTATTATCCACATAATTCAGTGAGTTATAAAATCGCAAAGTTATTAATACTTGAAGCAAAGGCGAGATCGGCATATTGCTTTCGATGCATGTTCTAACTCAGTATTACGTAAATTTAAAACGAGGAGCGAAGGACAAGTGATGAGTGACTTGAACGTTTCAAGACGAGAGGTGGACAATGTATTATCCACATAATTCAGTGAATTATAAAATCGCAAAGTTATTAGTACTTGAAGTTAAGGCGAGATCGGCATATTCCTTTCGATGCATGTTCTAACTCAGTATTACGTAAATTTAAAACGAGGAGCGAAGAAGAACAAGTGACGAGTGACTTGAACGTTTCAAGATGGGAGGTGTACAGTGTATTATCAACATAATTCAGTGAATTATAAAATAGCAAAGTTATCAATACTTGAAGCAAATGCGAGATCGGCATATTCCTTTCGATGCATGTTCTAACTCAGTATTACGTAAATTTAATACGAGGAGCGAAGAATGACAAGTGAAGAGTGACTTGAACGTTTCAAGACTGGAGGTGGACAGTGTATTATCCACAAAATTTAGTGAATTATAAAATCACAAAGTTATTAATACTTGAAGAAAAAGCGAGATTGGCATATTCCTTTCGATGCATGTTCTAACTCAGTATTGCGTAAATTCAAAACGAGGAGCGAAGAAGGACAAGTGAAGAGTGACGAACGTTTCAAGACGGGAGATGGACAGTGTATTATCCACATAATTCAGTGAATTATAAAATCACAAAGTTATTAATACTTGAAGCAAAAGCGAGATTGGCATATTCCTTTCGATGCATGTTCTGACTCAGTATTACGTAAATTTAAAACGAGGAGCGAAGAATGACAAGTGACGAGTGACTTGAACGTTTCAAGACGGGAGGTGGACAGTGTATTATCCACATAATTCAGTGAATTATAAAATCACAAAGTTATTAATATTTGAAGCAAAGGCGAGATCGGCATATTTCTTTCGATGCATGTTCTAACTCAGTATTACGTAAATTTAAAACGAGCGAAGAATGACAAGTGACCTGAACATTTCAAGACGTGAGGTGGACAGTGTATTATCCACATAATTCAGTGAATTATAAAATCGCAAAGTTATTAATACTTGGAGCAAAGGCGAGATCGGCATATTCCTTTCTATGCATGTTCTAACTCAGTATTACGTAAATTTAAAACGAGAAGCGAAGGACAAGTGACTTGAACGTTTCAAGACGGGAGGGGGACTGTGTATTATCCACATAATTCAGTGAATTATAAAATCACAAAGTTATTAATATTTGAAGCAAAGGCGAGATCGGCATATTTCTTTCGATGCATGTTCTAACTCAGTATTACGTAAATTTAAAACGAGGAGCGAAGAATGACGAGTGACTTGAACGTTTCAAGACGAGAGGTGGACAGTGTATTATCCACATAATTCAGTGAATTATAAAATCACAAAGTTATTAATATTTGAAGCAAAGGCGAGATCGGCATATTTCTTTCGATGCATGTTCTAACTCAGTATTACGTAAATTTAAAATGAGGAGCGAAGAATGACGAGTGACTTGAACGTTTCAAAACGGGAGGTGGACAGTGTATTGTCCACATAATTCAGTGAATTATAAAATCGCAAATCTTGAACAAAGTACAAGACAATCAAGTCGTTAATCATTAGAATTGCCCAATAAAAAGGAATTTCATTGTAAAATGTTTCGATGTCATTCACGAAATGCCAAATGCTATCTGTGCACCCAGCTATCATATACGTTAATGATTGCCCCGACATGTGCGTTGAGACTATATGGCGTGAGCTATTCTACTTGACAAAAAAACAAAAGCTATCCGTTTCCACATGTGCCCGATAAAGCACAAGTGCTGCTCCGCTGACTCGGAAAATAAAATAAAGACAACAGAAGAAAGAACAAAAAACCTTACACGTTTGAAGAATGTAGTTGGGTATGGAAGATGGCTTCAGTCGCAAAGTGGTGCCAGCCTTTGAAACCCTTGTTAAGTAACAACACTAGAGCATCACTCAACGAAGTAGGGTAGTGTGGGGGAGGAAAAGATAATTAACGGGCGTTGATGCCACATGTCCGAGATTATAATGTGTCTCCTCAAGTAAAGTCACTTTACTGTAGTCATGGCAACAGCGAGCCTTGAACTGACCACTACGGGACAGGGTAGAGTTACACGTCTCTGCTAGTCCAGCTATGACCCTAATGCATCCAAATAATTGCTCGTTACATACCTCAAAATATACAATAATATGACTATAGAACTTCTTTCTTTTAAGTTTGACCTCCAACATTGTCCTCCATGAAATGATGTTCAAATAAGTGCAGGGTACATAGAGCTTAGAGTTACCAGACATTCATCTTTCAGGATAAGAGAAAACCTCCAACGTTAAGTCAAATCGGACGATGAATGAAATGATGTTCAGATGAGTACAGGGTACATAGAGCTTAGAGTTATCAGACATTCATCTTTCAGGATAAGAGAAAACCTCCAAGGTTAAGTCGTATCAGACGATGAATGAAATGATCTACAAATGAGTACAGGGTACATAGAGTTTAGAGTTACCAGACATTGATCTTTCAGGATAAGAGAAAACCTCCAACGTTAAGTCATATCGGACGATGAATGAAATGATGTACAAACGAGTACAGGGTACATCGAGCTTAAAGTTACAATTCATCTTTCAGGATAAGAGAAAACCTCCAACGTTAAGTCATATCGGACGATGAATGAAATGATGTTCAAATGAGTACAGGGTACATAGAGCTTAGAGTTACCAGACTTTCATCTTTCAGGATAAGAGAAAACCTCCAACGTTAAGTCATATCGGACGATGAATGAAATGATGTTCAAATGAGTACAGGGTACATAGAGTTTAGTGTTACCAGACATAAATCTTTCAGGATAAGAGAAAACCTCCAAAGTAAAGTTATATCGGGCGATAAATGAAATGATGTTCAAATCAGTACAGGGTACATAGAGCTTAGAGTTACCAGACATTCATCTTTCAGGATAAGAGAAAACCTCCAACGTTAAGTCATATCGGACGATGAATGAAATGATGTTCAAATGAGTACAGGGTACAGAGAGCTTAGAGTTAACAGACATTCATCTTTCAGGATAAGAGAAAACCTCCAACGTTAAGTCATATCGGACGATGAATGAAATGATGTTCAAATGAGTACAGGGTACATAGAGCTTAGAGATACCAGACATTCATCTTTCAGGATAAGAGAAAACCTCCAACGTTAAGTCATATCGGACGATGAATGAAATGATGTTCAAATGAGTACAGGGTACATAGAGCTTAGAGTTACCAGACATTCATCTTTCACGACAAGAGAAAACCTCCAACGTTAAGTCATATCGGACGATGAATGAAATGATGTTCAAATGAGTACAGGGTACATAGAGCTTAGAATTACCAGATATTCATCTTTCAGGATAAGAGAAAACCTCCAACGTTAAGTCATATCAGACGATGAATGAAATGATGTTCAAATGAGTACAGGGTACATAGAGCTTAGAGTTACCAGACATTCATCTTTCAGGATAAGAGAAAACCTCCAACGTTAAGTCATATCGGACGATGAATGAAATGATGTTCAAATGAGTACATGGTACATAGAGCTTAGAGTTACCAGACATTCATCTTTCAGGATAAGAGAAAACCGCCAACGTTAAGTCATATTGGACGATGAATGAAATGATGTTCAAATGAGTACAGGGTACATAGAGCTTAGGGTTACCAGACATTAAACTTTCAGAATAAGGGTAAACCTCCGAAGTAAAGTTATATCGGGCGATGAATGAAATGATGTTGAAATGAGTACAGGGTACATAGAGCTTAGAGTTACCACACATTCATCTTTCAGGTTAAGGGAGAAGTCCGGAAAAGCTTTACGAAGGTACTTCGTGCTGGCCGATGACCCTGGCGATTGGCAACTGGTTAAAAGAAAAACACATTGACGTGTTTGGTTGTTTGTAGTTCAGGGGTGTCCTGGACAACAAGAATTAATAGTGATAAACATTAGTTATTTTAGTTTTGTACATATTGTAAGGTTAGAATACAAAGATATGTAACTGTGCGCTTACACTGGTATATGGGCAACGTGCCAGAGAATTCCCCAACGCCACACAATGGCAACGCGTCAAGCGATCCAAACACACATGCACGCGTCCAAATTTGTTTTGGAACATATCCCAAACTTGCGTTACGTATATCCGGAATGTGAGAAAAGAAGTCGGAATTATGTTCATACTTCATTAACCCTCCTTCCAAATTAACAATCATATAGCGCGAAAGACAGTGTGTTCCCCGTCTTCTTGTTTACACAGCGAGCCGTTAGAGCTCTGTACACAGAGGCCGACAGATGTATTCTAATAATATAACATGTAATATTGCACTGTAATAATTCTTCTTCTCCTTCTACTTCACGGCTTTGGATTGTTTAATCCGTTCCGGCTCCAGAAGTCCAGAGGTAGTCCTATTCGGGCGGGGCTATTTTTTCTTTTTCCCCTTCCGGGTGTCTTATGCCGCAGTACCTATACCTTGTTTCGCATAACCTTGCCCCGTATCTCTTAACGGTCACGTGACCTTATCACATCTCATTGGCTGCTGTTGTGGTAATGACTGTCGTGCGGTAAAAATTAGTTCGTTATTTAACATGGTGATATGTCTTTATATGTTGGAAGAGATTTGTCAAATTTATATTTTCGTAACTGTTTTAATTAAATATATTACGCAACAGAGTTGATTTATCTGAAATGCATGTTAATTCTTAAACGAATTAAAGAGGAAGTTCCTTTGCTCTCAAGCACATGGCACGATAGCACGTGATTTAGCGGTAGTTGACATTTGTTTATATAACTTTTATCACTGACCTTGTTTTGAACTGGATTAGTCATGCATCGCCATTCGAGAGTGCGGGAGCTAAATTATTTTATTGATCGTTTATTGCGCGTGTACTTATTATATGTATAATAGCAGAGTCTACCGCCAGTTTTTCGCTGAAGTATCGCAAGGATAATTCTTTAAAAACAGGCGAAAAAAGAATTGTGTTGCATGTGTTTAATGCAGTCACAGAGAAGAATCCGTCTTTATCAGTGAGAGAAGTCGAACAGCTGTGCTCTGAAGTTACAGGTGTGAGTGTTAGATCCGTAGGAACATCGCGATGTGAAATTGAGGAAACAGGAAAACTTACCACTCCCGGCAAAAGCAGGAATAAACAAAAGTGCGTGCTCGGAGAAAATACGTGAAAAGTGTTGTGCGTCTTCATGTGTGTAGTTTTTCTTTAGAAACCAACTCCCTAACATAAGTAACATTTCGTCTGCTGTAAATGAGGATGCAGATTTACCAAATTTCAGCAGATTGCTTATACAGCTGGGGGTTGTGAATCAAAAAAGAGGCAAGAAAAATGTGCTAAAAGACAGAGGCGATATTGCTGTCTGGCGAGGACGTTATTTAAGGACAACCACACTGCACCGAGATACAAATCGCTAAATATACACGAAGAAAACACGAAAACTAAGGTATGGCATGACACGACTTTTAAGACTGAAAGACAAGCATTTTTGAAAGGTGTGTGTACTGGTTTAAAAAATCCCAGTGGAAAAGGCCAAAGGCCTTTCATTATAAACTCTTTCAGTTTCATTGCTCAGTCATTCAGTTTCAACTTGCTCAGTTTCATTATAAACTTGTATTTTTGCATGCCTTCATATTCTTATTTGTATGATTTTATTTATATTTCCGGCAATTATTATGACGTTTACTGCAGGTTTAAATGTGACGGGAAGGCACCGCCTATGGCCTATGGCGCGAAAGCATTAGCCAATTAGGGCGAGGGGGAGGGTTGTTGAACGCGGAGTGATACATTTCAGCGGGGCAAGGTTATATGAAACAGACATTAGCCGCTTTGCGGCTTAACCTGCGCAATGAGATACTAATTGGTTTCATGTTCTGCTGGGGTGTTTGAATTTTTGGGAAATTTGGAATGGGATGTCCTTGTTTAATTCTCATAGGCAGCTGCACTTAATCGTTCCCCCGTTTTGAGAGACACGATTTAAGTTTTTTCTCCGTTTTGGTTACGGGTTGTATATCGCTTGATCCATAAGGCATAAAAATGGGTCATAGAGATATCTGGGGTTTCTCTTGGGTTAACCAAGGGGCCCCAAGATGTCTCTTGGTAGTCTGAAGGATCCCCGTAGGGGAAGGGATCCGTCCCTTTTAGCTGCCAAAGTGCGGGCGCTACGGACCCCTAGCACTCGTGGTACCTCTGACGTTACTAGAGGAACCTCGGGCCGAACATAACGAGCCCCTCCCGAATGGGAGCTGTTCGGATTGGGTTGGTCTCGAGGGGGCAGATGGTTCCCATCACCCATGGGCAATTGGGTACCTCTGGCCAGGCCGCCAAGGGCCGCCCGGAGGGGGTAGAGGGTTGCCTCATAAGTCCCGGGTACTAGCCTGCAGAGCTAGTAGCTGGTGAGCTAGACACTGGCGGCCCTACCAAGGTTATTTGGTAGCTGGTTCATTAAGGACTGGCGCGTATGTGGCGTATCCACATCCGTCCCGTTTGCCGTGTGCAGGCGGGGGGCAGCTTATAAAATAGGTGCTGTCCTAATGGAAATAACAGATGAGGCATGGGTTCCCGGTCCTACGGGGCTGGGGCTTATGGGAAGTAGACCTCGGTGAGTCTGAAGGATGGCAAGCGTCTTTGATCCCTCTGGTCATACCTGCCCAGGGAGTTCACTAAAGGGTTGGGGTGATTTTGGATTTTGTCGTACATTGATCGTACCCTCTCGCGGATGACATCGACAATGTACGGGATCTGGAAGTACTCATGTAGGATATGAGCAGGGAATCTCCAGTCTGTATCGTATATTTATTTATTTATTTTCAGTTCAGTATAGTGTTAAATACACAAAAGAAGGACGTCATATGAATTTATACAGTTGAAGAACACAGCTATACAGGTTGTGATATAAATAGAATACTAACTTGCTTTAATAAATCCATACACACTAACAACAACAACAATAATAAATAATAGTAATAATAATAATAATAGTAATAATAATAATAATAATAGTAATAATAATAATAATAGTAATAATAATAATAATAGTAATAATAATAGTAATAATAATAATAATAATAATAGTAATAATAATAGTAATAATAATAGTAATAATAATAGTAATAATAATAGTAATAATAATAGTAATAATAATAGTAATAATAGTAATAATAATAGTAATAATAATAATAATAATAATAGTAATAATAATAATAGTAATAATAATAATAATAATAATAATAATAGTAATAATAATAATAATAATAATAATAGTAATAATAATAATAATAATAATAATAATAATAATAATAATAATAATAATAATAATAATAATAATAATAATAATAATAATAATAATAATAATAATAGTAATAATAATAATAGTAATAATAATAATAGTAATAATAATAATAGTAATAATAATAATAGTAATAATAATAATAGTAATAATAATAATAGTAATAATAATAATAGTAATAATAATAATAGTAATAATAATAATAGTAATAATAATAGTAATAATAATAATAGTAATAATAATAATAGTAATAATAATAGTAATAATAATAATAGTAATAATAATAATAGTAATAATAATAATAGTAATAATAATAATAATAATAATAATAGTAATAATAATAATAATAATAGTAATAATAATGATAATGATGATGATGATGATGATGATGATGATGATCATAATAATAATAATAATAATAATAATAATAATAATAATAATAATAATAATAATAATAATAATAATAATAATAATAATAATAATAATAATAATAATAATAATAATAATAATAATAATAATAATAATAATAATAATAATAATAATACTTTTACAAGCATTGTTGAAAACAGGCAAGTTGTCAATTATAAACAATTAATGTTGCTGGATATGATGCGAAGTGCCTTGTTCTGCAGCGTCTGGAGCCTGACGAAGGTGGCATTAGCCACTGTTCCCCAGATCTCACAGCCGTACAGAATCATAGGCGGAATGATCGCCCGATACAGCTGGAGTTTGAGACGGATGGGCATATTTGAGCGGAAAATAGGGCATAGGCTCCAGAGCGCAACGTGCTCCAGCTGGACCTTGCCCTTGACGTGCGGAACGTAAGTTAACTTACTGTCCAGCGTCACTCAGAGATACTTCGCCGTTTGCACCCATGGGAATTCTACGGCGCCATAAAACGAAGTTCTGCTGTAACCGGTTGGCTCTCGTTTACGCCAGGAGAATTGTGTTCCGGCTCCAGATTGGTCTGCCCATCTTTTCTTCGGTCTTCCCTGGTTTCTTCTTCCTATAGGTTTATAGTTTAAGGCTATTTTTAGTATTCTGTTATTATTCATCCTCTGAACATTTTCTTTCCATTGATTTCTATTTCTTTCAATGGTATGGTTTATGTCTTCTACTTTTAATTCTGTCCTAATATCCTGACTACGTTTTTTTATCAATTTTGGTATATCCAGCTATTGCTCTTATGAATTTCATTTCTGATGACTGTATTCTCGTACTATTTATTTTTGTTAGTCTCCATGTGTCCACTGTAATACTGTAATATTTATTTGGCAACGTTGAATTGTTAAACATGTATACATTAACCTTTTGTGTCTCGGAAGCAATATTTAAAATATCACTTTGCATGTATTTATTACACAATCTGTACTGTATTTATTCTATTGTCCCTCTTATTGGAGGACATAGGTATTCGAACGTACCCAATCGAACAGAGAGAAAGGTGGTTGGACGTACCCTACACGCCCCTACCACATAGCAGTTGTGTTTATGCTATGTCTCTAGACAATGTGCTCAGTTATTGAGCCAGTTGTGAACTCTCATGTAATATGGGACGTAAAGTTAAGGAGACAACAGTGGCAGAGAGGAATATCGTGATAAATATGTAAAAACAAATATTAAAAGCAGAAGCATTATTAACAGTGAAGTATTCTTCATATTTAAGTTTGAATTTATGAGTCACTTGTTTACACTCAGTCTTCACTTACTTGTTGTTGTATAATTGAAACGTTTCCAAGATCATTTGATCTCATCACACCACCATTTTTGAACATCACACCATTTTTGGACAGAAAACCACAACATTGGCCACAACATTAAACTGTTAAAATCTTTAAGTACTCCCACAGAATTGGATATTTGGGAAAAAATATTCATAAACAAAAACCGTGATAAAGGTATAAATTTTGAAATTCCGGCATTAAATGAAGTATTAAAACTTAGTACCCCTAACACCAGATGGCAGAGTGATCGGAGCTCCGTAGTAGTGGAAGAAGACGAAGGTTCATTTAGTCACCAAACAGCTGAGGATGAGATCGAATGATCTTGAAAACGTTTTAATTATACAACAACAAGTAAGTGAAGACTGAGTGTAAACAAGTGACTCATAAATTCAAACTTAAATATGTAAAAACAAAATAAAATGTCTCTCTGAAATTGCCAAAACCATTAACAGAGCAAAACTACAGTTCTGCATAATTCAACGCTTCAAACAGACAAATACTGTTGTAAATAAACCTAGAAATGGCACTCCTTCTAAACTCACCACCAGAGACAGAAGGCAAATAATAAAAATGGTAAAGCAGAATCTGAGAGTCACTGCATCTGAGATTAGAGGATGCCTTGAACAATATTCTGGCACTGTTGTTCACACCAGAACAGTTGAACGGGATTTAAATAGTACTGGGTAGAATGCCCGCGTTCCTAGGAAGAAATAATATGTTAAGAAACAGCGTATAGAATTTTCTAAACAGTATGTGGTGAAAGGGTAGAGCCAGAATGAAAGATTCAATGCCATAGCCGGGATTTGAACCACGGATCTTCTGGTTTCCGTCCAGCCGCTCTAACCATTTGAGCTACTATGGCCAATGTGCCAACATGACATTAAATTCTCCAACTGACTCGTATGTTTCCCGGTAAACCACTAGGAGTTCTGATAAACACATGAGACAACTACCTTAATGGCGATTTACTATGCTGTAAGAATTTAATGTCATGTCGGTACGTTGGCCATAGTAGTTCAAATGGTTAGAGCGGCTGGACGGAAACAAGGAGATCCGTGGTTCAAATCCCGGCTATGGCATTGAATTTTTCATTCTGGCTCTACCCTTTCATAGTGCGTCCTACACACGGCTAGTGTGAAACAATTAATTTCCAAAACATGGATTTTTTTAAACCTATCGACTTCCCAGTGCCCTAAAGTATATAAGTCAAAGATCAAAATTTGAATGAATACCGAACAGAGTATTTAAATTCAGCGTCTGACGAGGATGGAATACAAAGGCTTTCAGAAACATTTTTTTCTCCAGTTAAATCTGTTACATAGAAATGCTTTCGAAGATGTTGATTTTCACAAAAATGTCTAATGACATTGGTTAAACTACTACATTAAAAATGACAGGACAGTTCAGGTCGGGAGAGGACACGTAGCACCTGGTTTCACAATTAGATCTTTTGTGTATACATTTCCGAGAGGAACGGATGAGGTAAGGAACTGCAGGGAACGTATGGGTCGCAGGAACTGACAACGTAGCCGATAGATGTGCGCGGAGTTTCCTAACACTTACTAAGTAGACCACGGGGCTGCGAAACCTAGTGGCTGTTGACCACTGTAGGGTCACTCAAAGGCTCCCGAGCAATGGAAACCGGGAAAAGCTGGACCTAGCCGATCAGTTGCCTCTTTAACCATTACCAGAGGAACTTCGTGCCAAACAACTGAGCTCCTCTTGAAGAAGGATTGTGTAGAACGGGTTGGTCTTGACGGGATACTGCTCTCCGACATTTGGACGACACCTGCAATTAACAACATGAGAAGGCAGAAACAGTAAAGTTCACTAGATCGTGTTTGGCGCTACTCAAGTCTAATATGGCTCCATACAAGAATATCGACAACAGACCAGTTATGTTCCCCTTTTAAAGTTGAGGCATCCAAGTGCCCTATTCTATACAAGGTAACACTAGTGGAAATACCCTCAACACAAATAGCCTCCCTTGGGCTTGTGAAGGTGCTAATGCTCTCCTTTTCTCTTCCTTTCACACTGACACCATACTGTGAGGCAGTAGGAACCCTAAACACAATAAGCGCGTTGGCTAGAAATATTCTGGATGTTTCTCTATCTCCAAGATTCTGGTGCTGTGGCAATATGTACTGCAGTTATACAGGCGAGCAGAGTTCGTAACTGAGCGAGAAGTAGCGTTCTCAGATGCTGAGTTTCGTTACTACAACGAATTAGGGACGTCTAGTGTCCGACGTGAACCGTCCGGAACAAGAGGCTACGTCGGGAACCTTTACATCGCATGCTGTGGAAGTGAATGTGACTGAAAAAGTGAAGTGACAGTGAACAGTTGAACTACTTCACACGGTAAACTGAAGGTTGATAGCGGACTTCTCACATTATGAAGTGATAGTGAATAGTGAAACTATATACTTCACATTGATGAAGCTACCTGTACAGTGAAACTTGTTCACTTGAGTGAACGGGTGTCCGCCTCTGAAGCGTGGTGATAGCGTGTTTGCCTCAAGTGATCGTGAGCTCGAATCTACGTCATGGTGAGCTATGTGTATAAAGGTTTTCTCCCGGGGTTTGCCCGTATTCTGAGGGATGAATGTCGGATAACTAAACTGTATGGTCTCTGGACTCATTTGAACATCACTTGGCCCACTTCGTTCATCGTCCGATATGTGTTAACGATGGAGGATGTAAATTAAAAAATAAATTCACCTTAGTGAAGAGACAGTTAAGAGTGGAAGTAATTTACATCAGTGAACTGGCAGTTAACAGTAGAACCAGTACATACTATTCAAGTGACAGTAGAAGTAGTTCACAACAGTGAGGTGGCATTGAACAGTAGAAACAGTTCATATTACTGAAGTGACAGTGGAAGTAGTTCACATCGGTGAATTGGCAGTGAACAATAGAAACAGTTCATATTACTGCAGTGACAGTGGAAGTAGTTCACATCGGTGAATTGGCAGTGAACAATAGAAACAGTTCATATTACTGAAGTGACAGTGAAAGTAGTTCACATCAATGAATTGGCAGTGAATAGTAGAAACAGTTCGTAGTACTGAAGTGACAGTGGAAATAGTTCACTTCAGTGAATTGGCAGTGAATAGTAGAACCAGTTCATATTACCGAAGTGACTGTGGAAGCAGTTCACATCAATGAATTGACAGTGAACAATAGAAACAGTTCATATTATTGAAGTGACAGTGGAAGTAGTTCAGATCAGTGAATTGGTGTGAATAGTAGCACCAGTTCATATTACTGCAGTGACAGTGGAAGCGGCTCACATCAATGAATTGGCAGTGAACAATAGAAACCGTTCATGTTACTGAAGTGACAGTGGACGTAGTTCACATCAGTGAGCTGGCAGTGATCAATAGAAGCAGTTCATATTATTGAAGTGACAGTGGAAGTAGTTCACATCAATGAATTGGCAGTTAACAGTAGAACCAGTTCATATTACTGCAGTGACAGTAGAAGTAGTTTACGTTAGTCTACCATCCTAAACTCCAGCTTAGGTATTCCCTCTAGCCACGACAAATACAGTTCGTGACAATATGACATACGATAAGCGGACCAGTTGTATGTATGAGGAATGAAGCACCAGGTGAGGAACAGTAAAACTATTTTACTGAGACACTTGGAGGTCTTGGTGGTCAGGCAGTGTTAGAGATCTAACCAGGGTTCACCGAGTTGGCTGGAAGCTTCACTCCATGAGACTGCCGTTCAAGTTTACGGCCGTTGATATATTTGCGGTCGATTTCCTAGAATGACAACATTAGGGCTGTGATTCACGCACAAGTGTCTTTGCTCCCTCGTTAGTGAACCTTCAGCACTTCATTTTTAGTGCTGCATTATGTCACTGAATTAAACAATCTACTTCTTGGTTTGTTTTCACAGAAATCCTGCCTTACGTCAACAAAAGTAAAACAAATGTATTTTTTCTAAATTGTGCCTATACTTACCAAACGTTAGATATTGCTTTGCGAATTCTATAAAATATCAGATTTTGATTTTTTGCTTTCTTCTTCCCCTGTACCGCGATCTGAATGAATGTTATGAAGAATTGCATATTATCTTGTTGAAATTTATAGAAAAGGTACAAAATGTATTATTCTTGGAGTTACTTATTTCTGGTTCTTCCCCTTTTATTTAACATTCTGTGGAATGAATAATGGGAAAGTATTTTCTTCTTCTCCTCACATTTCTTTTAATTATTTTAGCCTTATTTTTTACAAAATATTTTCCTACTTCCTCCATATATTCATCTAATTTTGTGTTAAAATTCGTCTTGGGGTTTAGCTCAATTGGAATATTCTCCATTTCTCAAGTATTAAGTTCTGTCTGCCTTTTTCAGTATCATTGCACTCCAGAATATAATGACCGATATGACAATTTATTACATTTATTTCTTCTCCTCCAGCTGTCCTGGATAGCTGTCCAGCGATAAGTCAGACGTAAACAGCTGACGATAGAGAATGTTAAGAGGCGTTTGTCGGCGGAGTGATACAAACGCACTGTTTAAGTGCGACCGTA
This sequence comes from Mantis religiosa, assembly GCA_030765055.1. NCBI lineage: Eukaryota > Metazoa > Arthropoda > Insecta > Mantodea > Mantidae > Mantis > Mantis religiosa. Next base: position 156,594,032 of record CM060956.1, on the reverse strand, counting down.
TTTTAAGCCCGGAGAAAGTCTTCTGCTTGTGATACTCCTCTGTATTTACAACTGGGTTTACATTGAAAGGACTAAATGTAATTTGGAAACCAGAATGGAGGAATGTTTTAGAAATATTAGCTATAAACAGACTGATTGATAAATTGATAAATCAACTGTTGAAGATAATTTTCTGCTCATTTAACCGTGAAATAAAGTTAAACTATTTAAAACAATTTAATCCAGCGATACAGTTAGTGCTTTGCGATAAATGGAAGAAAGATAAAATAAAAAATATAAATTAAAATATAAAATAGAAACTGCCCAATTAATTTTTTATACCACCAGTTCAATTCTGTCAGTTTTTAGTTTCGGAGTTTGGTAATAAATGCATAAATAATGCATCACCTATCGGCTGTAACGATAACTACAGAATAGACAGATGGTCTGTCGGTGCAAAGAATATTTACGAAACTAATCTCCCGAATTCTCTGAAAAATTTACCTATTTTCTTAAAAAGATAAGTGAAGATTGTAAGAAATTATTATACTTTTTGTAATATTTGTATTTCTTCGCTGTTATTAGCTTCAGATTTTTATGTATTATGTCGGAAATGTCTTATATTTTTGACAAAAGCTATATGCTTTAGGTATACGTTCTTTGTGTACTAAGATATTGTCTACCTCTTAGTCTACTCACATCGAGACATGTTTTCAAGGTACATTTTTGCAACAAAATATATTAAACGGTAATTCAATAAAAAATAGTGGAGCTAATGGGCACATCAAAATAGGAACAAAATTAGACCAGATGTATGGATTGTTTTGCAAAGAACTAATAGGGCAGCGAAAATCGGCAAAAAGAGAAGTGGCATTACTAGAGCCAGGAACACAAAAAGGAGGGGATTAATAACAATAATAACAATAATAACAACAATAACAACAACAACAACAACAACAATAACAATAATAATAATAATAATAACAATAACAATAACAATAATAATAACAATAACAATAACAATAACAATAATAATAATAATAATAATAATAATAATAATAATAATAATAATAATAATAATAATAGAGAGAATATTGAAATTCTGGTATAAGTGTATTAAAGGGCAGAAAGGGGAATTATTGAATCTGTGCATGAAGCAACAGAAAAGCATTACAAATACAAATAATTGGTGGTCGGAATTGGAAAGAATGATATTAAAGATAGGCTCTTTATACAGTAAATTTGTACACCCCTTGCAACAGTAAAACTGACGTGACATACAAACAGCAGTCTTCAAAGTCATCTCGTTCTCAGCTGCACGTAAACAAAGGAAAGAAATCTCTGTGGTACTCTTTAAATGTCCACACTGCACCTGATCATTGCACCTGATCACTTCTAAAGACTCATCTACTTCCTGCTAACTACCACTCCCCCCAGCTCCTGAGCTATATTGCTGATCTCCAGCTCGTTAGACTACCAGCCATGCTGCCTAGTTGCATCTGGTCTCTTAGGAGTTCCGTTGCTGAGAGCTAGGGAGCGCTACTTTCACCTGTAGAGGGAGCCAAAAGCTTGGACAATTGCGTGACGCTGCACCGGGGGATCGGCCTGGAGTTTTCGTCTGGGAGGCTCCGGTACAAGAGAGGACTTCTGACATAGATCTCGGACACTGAACATCGCATCTGCACTTCGTCGCTCGGTACGTAGACAACATTGTTTGGCTTCGCTTCATTATGTAAGTTCTGGATAAACCTTCTAAATTTCTATTCCAAATTTTTCTCTGTGTTTCTCGCGTCAACTAAGACAAAATTTCGTGGAGTTAGTGCACTTTAAACAACAAACGAAACCCTAAAGACTTTGCAGTTAAAGAAATAACTATATAACCAGTGGCAAGGATAATTAATTGACATGTTGCTAAAGAAATGAAGACAAGAGAAATTGTATATTGTTATATTTGAAATTTTAAGAGTATAAATATAGCGTTAAAAACATTAATTTTGAAATACTTTGTGCCTTTCCTTAACCATCCTATACGGACCTCTGGTAATTTAACGCTTCCACGTTTTAAGTCATCCCAGGAAACGGCACAAGGTTCACAATTACTACACAGCTGCACACACAATTAACAACTCACCAGCAAATGACACTTTGCGAGGTTTTTGTACCTCCAGTCATTGTTCTAGAATGCAGTCCAAGTTCGATAACAATCGCGACGCAGCGAGACAGGTGGAACTCTCTCTCTCTCTCTCTCTCTCTCTCTCTCTCTCTCTCTCTCTCTCTCTCTCTCTCTCTCTCTCTCTCTCTCTCTCGGCAATCGTCGAGTTCTGCGCGTCACTCTTTCTTTCCTGCGCACGCGTATAGCTCTGGCTTTGCGGCGGCTCCAACACAAAAAATGCAATCAATGACAATAGATACAAATCTCTATATAGATGTATGGTATTGTTTCAGCTTTCTCATAGTCAAGATGTTCATCGGGTTGCGATGTTCATTTATCTTGCATAGCGTCAGTGTTGTGTCTACACAGGGAGACAGTGAAGATAATAAATCCATGAAAATATCGAGGCAATAAAGTAATTAATTACTAAGTTACAAATTATTTCATACTTACTCATATTTATAGAAAAGTGAAATATTGATTCTACAATTATCACAATTTTAAATAGTTAATCTTGGGCAAAGGAAGATCAAAGTCAAATCAAGCGGATTTTGGAAGGAAGTGAGAACTAGACTACAGGACATAGATAGGCAAGATATGGGAAAGTATAGAAGAAAAGAAATATTTGAAATTTGATAAGAAACTAAACATAGAACGGGATAGGGAAAAATACAAGGGGCGTCCAGAAAGTAAGATATGTTTCAATTTATCTCCGCTGCAGTGCTGCGATCGCAGTTTCGCACATGCGCGTTAGACGCTCTGTATCAAGGAGAAGAAACGTGCGCCATTATGAGATCGCTGTCAGCCACGTACACTTTGTTGTGCTTGTTTACATTGTCGGTGTTGATTGAAAATCCCGCCGATTGTGAAATCAGATCTGTGATTCGATTTCTGAACACTAGGATTGCGCCGCGCAATACAGAATAAGTGCCGAGGAATGCTGTCAAAGGTGTGTTTCTTCACCACAACGCACGACCACACACTGCAAATGCGACGAGAAATATCCTACAGAGATTTGACTGGGACATGTTTGACCACACACCCTACAGTCCTGACCTCGCTCCTAGAGACTTTCATTTGTTTTTGCATCTCAAATCTTTCCTTGGCGGTCAACACTTCAACAATGACGAAGAGCTGAAAGAAAATGTTTCCAACTGGTTGAAGACTCACGTGGCAAACTTCTATGAAGAAGGTATACAAAAACTTGAGACTCGCTATGACAAACGCCTGCAAAATTTCGGCAGTTATGTGGAAAAGTAGTTTAAGAGTTTTAGAAGTTTGTGCAATAAATAATTTTTCTGTATCTGTACACAATTTAATTTAATTACGAGAGATGTTCAATAAAGAATGATCACAATTTTTTTTGACAACGTACGTTTACTCATTCTTATAATTTTGATTGTCTTTCTCAAAATAGTCTCACCTGAATGCGATGCACTTGTCCCAGCGTTTCTGTCAGTCTTCAAAGACATGCTGGAAACCATTTTTAAGAGATCCTTCAAAATCGCCTCCGCAGCCTTCACCACTGCATCTGATGATGGATAATACCTCCCAAGAAGACGTTTCTTCAAGTTAGGGAATAGAAAAAAGTCACTTGGGGCTAAATCCGGACTATAGGGAGGGTGAGGGATGCACTTCACATTGAGTTTTGCAAGATATTCAGCAACAGCATTGGCAATATGCGGCCGCGCATTATCGTGGTGCAGCATGAAGCCTGCTTCATGGAATTGTGGTCTTTTGCGCCTAATAGGGACTTGCAATGTTTTCAGGACATCCCTGTAGTATTTTCCAGTTACTGATGTGTGTGCAGGTACAACATGCTGATAAACCATTCCATGAATATCAAAGATTGAGATGGCCATAACTTTCCCAGCAGAAGCAACCACTTTTGCTTTTTTGAGGGTTGGTAATGAAGGAGATTTCCACATTGAGCTTTGCTGTTTGCTCTCAGGATCAAAATGATGTAGCCAAGTTTCATCAGCAGTGATTGCGTTTGAAAGAAACTCCGGATCTTCCTCTAACACCAACTTTAACTGCATGTTACCTCCATTGCAGCGGTAGGCGATACTCAACATGTCTGAACTTGTCTGGTTCTCACAGGCGGGAACCAGGAGTGCCAACAATGAAACTACTACGGCGTGTTCGTTTCACATTAAGCTAAAAGAATATAATGTCTGAATTTTAGTGCAAAAAATTATGACCGTAAAAATTATGATTATTCTTTATTGAACAGCCTTCGTACCAAACAGAACTTACTTTCTGGACGTACTTCGAATATAGATCAATGTGGCAAAACTGGAAGAGAAGGCATAGCGTGGATGAGAGTAGGAATAATATATCTAAAAGAGTTGGGAAGTAATGAGTCAGGGGTAAGTGAATTTTGTGGAGATGAAGAGAGCACTGTTCATTACGTGGAGAATGTAAGGAGTTAATAAATTGCAGGACAAAAATATGGGGTAAGAAATGGGACAGTGTCAGCAAAGAGGAGATGGCGTTGCCCATTTTAACGGGAATGGGTGAAAAGAAAAATAGATCTATAGGAGAACTCTTATAGGTTAAGAGAAATGTGAATTAGGGTAAAAGAAGCGAAGCTCAAGAAATGACACCAAACTGCTCCGGTAAACCAAAGGCTTATGGCCAGGGGACCTGAGTCAGCAAGTAAATCTTAGGTCTGCAAGAGGTATAATACATCATGTATGATAAAAGTTATTGTAGTGAAATAAATAAATACAAAATAAAAATAAATATATCAAAATAAATACAAACATAATAAATATATCTAAATATATCTAAAATATAAATAAAATGGTCAAAATTCTTTATGGGAAAATTCAGTTTTTCGTAAAAATGTGCCATGTAAAGTTTAGTTTGTGACGGAATATTTTTTATGAACTCTTCGTGTCACATCCTTCGTTCACACATACACACAGATTCTGTTACAATCTTTTTTTGAGTGAGTATTAACGATTTTTGGGTGGAATACAATACTTGGCCAGTTTACTGTAAATATGTAAAAACAAACGATGGTGGGTAGGCGTTGTGTACCTAGGAAGCAGTGTCAAGCGCTATAGCCCCTAAGCTACTCCCTCCACATGTGTCAACTAGTCACAGTCCATGTGTCTCTAACAGCTGCGTTTGCCAACCACCATACACAAAACACTCTCCTTCTTCAAAAATTTACCAGTTTTTTGTCCCTTCATCTGCATATACACATTCACACTTGTTTCTTTTTGTTCTCCATTACATTGGTTTTCATTCGTTCGTTTCCAGGCTGTGGTTGTGTTTGGACAACCTGTTCATGTGCATTAGCACTGTCGATTGTCTGTTGTCTGCAGGATTTGGACAGCAACAGTGACATTTTCTGAGACAATTTCAGCAATAAAACGAAGTGATTTAGTTACTTTCCGCTTCAACTTTTTAGACTAAACTTCCACGCTCGAAGTCTGGAACAATACCACGTTCTCATTGTAGGTGGCACTTAGAACCACTCGGTGTGTAGAATATCGTTGCCAACCTGTTCATGAAAAAAGCCGCGATGCACAGCAATTCTTGCAATAGGATAGGAAGAGTAGTTCTGAGTATATGAAATAAGTGATAAATGAGAAGAAAATGGCGCGAATCTGAAACCCTAGCTTACACCAGGTAAATCAGAGGCCTATTCTTCAACATGAAAACATCGACCTCATTACTAGGTTCTACCTGCCTATTTAACATGGATGTTAAACACTCATGCCCGATTTCAGCAACAAATGTTAAGACTTAACAGAGTTTAGCAATAGTTAAAACAAAAATTGCATTTCACCAACAAGTGTTAGCGTAACACTCGTGTTAAATCTCATGTTAAACTAACAGACCGAATCTCTAATGTTAAGTCTTTAACAATTGTAAATAGTCAAAATGGCGAGCATGAACTCGGCTGTTGATGTCGATCTGCTATATATAAGACCGTCTAAATGGCACTCATTGTAGAGTACGGCCTATGAGGAGAAATGATTTTGAGGAACTAACCGAAGAAAATTGTTTTACGGAGGTATAGACTGTCGAAACATGTTATGAAGGTTACTGCGGAAGTACAAGAGAGGTTAGAACATGCATCGAAAGGAATATGGCGATCTCGTTTTTGCTTCAGGTATTAATAACTTTGCGATTTTATATTTCACTGAATTATGTAGATAATACATTGTCCACCTGCCGTCTTGAAACGTTCAAGTCACTTGCCCTTCTTCGCTCCTCGTTTTAAATTTACGTAATGAGTTAGAATATACATCGAAAGGAATATGCCGATCTCGCCTTTGCTTCAGGTATTAATAGGCCACGCCGTGGCTAAGTGGTTAGACCGTTTGGCTCTAACCAAGGCGGCCCGGGTTCAATCCCAAGCGACCGCAAAGTGAGATTTGTGCTAGACAACACGGCGCTGGGGCGGGTTTTCTCTGGGATCTCCGGTTTCCCCCACCATCTCATTCCACCGGTGATCCATCTTCATCTCATGTATCATCAGTGTCATCACCTGCGGTGCCGTATGTAGTAAAAGCGGGCGTTAAACACTACACATTTTTAAACACTACACATTTGCGCGGTAGGGATGAGTAGCAACTGTGGTGGGGATAGTGCACCTATCGCCACAATGCGTCATACACGTATGATTACGAGAGGAGAGGGCGGTGCATAAGGTGTCTAAAAACAAATTTCATTCTCAAAGCCAGTTTTGCAGCTCTTATAAACTAAGTTGTAATTCTTACTATGGTAGTAATCTTCACGCTTTTGTTGGAGACATAGACATTTGGAACAAAACCCTGTTCTCCTCCAGCAGACATGATAAACAACTGTCGGCCTTTCAATATCGCTGCAGATTCCCTGTAACGTATTTAACTCCAGGCATATGGTCCGGTATGTGCTGTATTTATATAAGTTTCATCCATATAAACTATATAAACTTCACTTCGATATCTCCGAATATTTCGTAAATACTTAAGCCTTTCTGCACGTATGGTGCGATGTTCGATTAAAATGTGTCTGTCACGCTTAGTGTTTTTTTCTTCAAATAATCCTAGCTTCAAAAGACTCTTCTTAATGTTCAGACACTGCCTTGGAAGTCAGTATAATTTTTAGCTTCATAAGCACTTTCTACAAAGTTGGTGTTTTTTTTTTGTTTTAAAATTATTCATAGTTCGCCCAACTACTTCTGAATTAAAACATCCAAATTAGATTTTGTGCATGTTCTTAATCTTTGTTTACTGGGTATAGAGAAGGACGTTGTTGCACTAGCACCAATGGCTTTTCTTTCCTTAATAACTCGCCTAAACTGCTTTCAGAGACAACTGCTGCCTCAGATACCCTTCCCCAAATTTTTATATTGACCCAGACCATTGTTCCTTTTTTGTAAATCTAAGGATATTGGTTATTACTTATTGTGTTTTTAAATGTAGCACTTTATTTCCTAATTTGCTGCTAGGAGGCGTAATTTATAAATGCTCTCTTGGAACCAGGAGACAAGCACATTTTGAAACAAGCTGTAGTGTTACCGAGTAGCTCTGCACGTGTATAGTTGCTCGCAACTGACCTGCCCTCCCCTCCAGTTCTGAGGTGGACTCGTTCAGATACCACTGCGCCTCTCTCTGCACTTTTCAAGATAAAAAAATACATCTGTACTCATATAGATGTTATCACATCGCCTGTAATATATTCGTAATTAGACAGTTGACACTCGCACGTCTGTAAATGTTCACTGTAACAAGCGAATACTATATGTTAGACGGAATGATTATCTCACACGTTACTAGAGAGCTCTGTTAGAACAAGTGTAGAACTACAATCTCATTTGTCTGCTGTGACGGTGGATCAAATCCTCTACACAGGTATACTAATTTTATATCGTGTAAATACTTACAATTTGCAATTACTATGCTGAAAACTTTATTTTTTATTCTTAATTGTTTCATTTATATTTTACGGTGTTTTTTAGGTTTCTTTATTGGTGAACTACAAGTAGGCCCTTGTTTAAAGACACCTATAGGTAGGTTCAATTGAGATAAGGATCATTTATACACATTTGAACACAAAACAGCAAACAAATTAGAGTATCAGTTTAACATGAAAGTCAATCACAATTTTGCAGACAGAATTACTGTGCTATTAAAAATGTCGTTTCAAATTTGTATTATTTTTGTGGCGCTGAAATGACACTTTTTCTAATCCTGCAACACGAGTCCTCTAACGAAGCAAGTGCTCGAACAAATGACCTTCTTGGGTAATGCACGCATTCAGGGACTTTACAATTAAATTATTGTGTATTCGGTTTCCAAGTTTTGATAAACATAGAGTATTTGATGGATAGAGTCAACATGAAAAATTTAATGCCACGGCCGGGATTTCAACCACGGATCTCCTGGTTTCCGTCCAGTCGCTCTTAACCTTTGAGCTACCATGGCCAACGTGCCGTCCTGACATTAAATTCTCCAGTTGACTCATATTTCCCCGGTAGACCACAGGCATGGCATTGAATTTTTCATGTTGACTCTATCCATCAAATATCTTAGCCTATATACGGCTAGTGTGGAGAAATGATTAATTTCCGTCAATTAACTAAAATAAGAGTTAAATGATGAAGCCTGGGACTTAAGTAATTACAGTAGTAAGTCGCCCCAAACGGTGTATCTCGGATGCGACAGCCCCTAGTGGTCTACCGGGGAAATATACGAGTCAACTGGAGAATTTAATGTCAGCACGGCACGTTGGCCATGGTAGCTCAAAAGTTAAGAGCGACTGGACGGAAACCAGGAGATCCGTGGTTCAAATTCCGACCATGGCATTAATTTTTCATGTTGACTCTATACATAAAATATCTTAGCCTATATACGGCTAGTGTGGAGAAATGATTAATTTCTATCAAACTAATATAAAGAGTATTTACAGTGCTGAGACTCGAACCTGTATCATTGGGTGTTTAGAGGTACACGAGACGTCATAATCTCATTGAGCTATACCGAGACTTGACTGAAAGCACGTTCTGGGTTCAGCAGTATGACTTTTATACTTGGTGCTATATCTTTGCCACATCGCGAGTTCTCGTGCTTCATTTAGCCTTTTAAGACACTTCCAAACATTTTCTGGACATTTTAATATTACATAAATGGCTAAAGCTAGTTGCACGAGGCGTAGTTTAAGCAAAAATGCATTCTGTCTGTTTTGACTGTATGGGTCCATGATGGATGACGCGTGTCTCTAGTTAATTCCTAATTGTTTGCAGCCTACCTCTGCTCTAAGTACAACAATCCGCCATTTTCTTTTCATCTGACGTTGGTAGTGTACTCATTACGGTCCATTTTTTCCGAGGCATTTACTGAATTACTTTGATTGTATACTCTAAAAAAAGTTTATAAAATCGCCTGGAAACCGGAATTCGTTCTCATTAAAGCAGTCGCATGTCTCGGGTGTACTTTAGCGAGCAGTACGTTTTGTCCCTTAACCAACTCTTCCTCTGAATATTCCGCATTCCTCTCTCTAAGAACGTCAAGCAATATAGTTCAGTAAGCGCAAAACTGGTCTAGGCTCACATACCGTTTGATGGGGGCCTACCTTCCGAAAAATAAGGCGCGGGTGACTCACCTGGTATAAGAGAATTGTTCAAAAGAACTCCGCAACTTTGTCCACAAAATATTTCTCCTCTTACCTTTTACTTACTGCATACAATTTATCTTCTACTACCGACACAGTGCTCCCAACGTAGTTTCCACTTCCAGAAGCAGTCTTGATATACCTCTTTCTGTATTGCTCCAAACACCTTCTGCAAATGTATCTATCTCGTTTATTTGTCGTTCCTTTATCGTTGCAAATCTTTGTCCTTCCATAGAGGTTAGCAACTCTGGAAACAAAAAAACGAAGTCCGTAGGAGCAAGGTCTGGATGGAACGAAGATGAGGCGGCAGAGTAATTTAATATTTACATACGTGATCTGAAAAGTTTCCGACCTAATAAAGACAAGAAATTTTTAAGATTTTTTTTTTTTCAACATAGTCTCCATATAACTCCACACACTTCTCCCAGCGATGTTCCCATCTCCGTAACCCGTCCAAATAGTACTCGGCGTTTTTCAACTTAGTCTCCTTGTAACTCAACACACTTCTCCCAGAGATGCTCTCATCTCTGTAACCCGTCCAAATAGTACTCGACGTTTTTCAACATGGTCTCCTTGTAACTCTACACACTTCTCCCAGCGATGCTCACATCTATGTAACCCTTCCAAATAGTACTCGACGTTTTTCAACATAGTCTCCTTGTAACTCTACACACTTCTCCCAGCGATGCTCCTATCTCTGTAACACGTCCAAATAGTACTCGACGTTTTTCAACATAGTCTCCTTGTAACTCTACACACTTCTCCCAGCGATGCTCACATCTCTGTAACCCTTCCAGATAGTACTCGACGTTTTTCAACATAGTCTCCTTGTAACTCTACACACTTCTCCCAGCGATGCTCCCATCTCTGTAACCCTTCCAAATAGTACTCGACGTTTTTCAACATAGTCTCCTTGAAACTCTACACACTTCTCCCAGCGATGTTCCCATCTCTGCAACCCGTCCAAATAGTACTCGACGTTTTTCAACATAGTCTCTTTGTAACTCTACACACTTCTCCCAGCGATGCTCCTATCTCTGTAACACGTCCAAATAGTACTCGGCGTTTTTCAACATAGTCTCTTTGTAACTCTACACACTTCTCCCAGCGATGCTCCCATCTCTGTAATCCGTCCAAATAGTACTCGGCGTTTTTCAACATAGTCTCCTTGTAACTCTACACACTTCTCCCAGCGATGCTCACATCTCTGTAATCCGTCCAAATAGTACTCGGCGTTTTTCAACATAGTCTCTTTGTAACTCTACACACTTCTCCCAGCGATGCTCCTATCTCTGTAACACGTCCAAATAGTACTCGACGTTTTTCAACATAGTCTCCTTGTAACTCTACACACTTCTCCCAGCGATGCTCCTATCTCTGTAACACGTCCAAATAGTACTCGACGTTTTTCAACATAGTCTCTTTGTAACTCTACACACTTCTCCCAGCGATGCTCCCATCTCTGTAATCCGTCCAAATAGTACTCGGCGTTTTTCAACATAGTCTCTTTGTAACTCTACACACTTCTCCCAGCGATGCTCCCATCTCTGTAACCCGTCCAAATAGTAATCGACGTTTTTCAACATAGTCTCTTTGTAACTCTACACACTTCTCCCAGCGATGCTCCCATCTCTGTAATCCGTCCAAATAGTACTCGGCGTTTTTCAACATAGTCTCCTTGTAACTCTACACACTTCTCCCAGCGATGCTCCCATCTCTGCAACCCGTCCAAATAGTACTCGACGTTTTTCAACATAGTCTCTTTGTAACTCTACACACTTCTCCCAGCGATGCTCCTATCTCTGTAACACGTCCAAATAGTACTCGGCGTTTTTCAACATAGTCTCTTTGTAACTCTACACACTTCTCCCAGCGATGCTCCCATCACTGTAATCCGTCCAAATAGTACTCGACGTTTTTCAACATAGTCTCCTTGTAACTCTACACTCTTCTCCCAGCGATGTTCTCATCTCTGTAACCGTCCAAATTGTACTCAGCGTTTTTCAGCATGGTCTCCTTGTAACTCTACACCCTTCTCCCAGCGATGTTCCCATCTCTGTAACCCGTCCAAATAGTACTCGGCGTTTTTCTACATAGTCTCCTTGAAACTCTGCACCCTTCTCCCGGCGATGTTCCCATCTCTGTAACCCGTCCAAATAGTAGTCGACCTTTTTCAGCATAGTCTCCTTGTAACTCTACACACTTCTCCCAGCGATGCTCACATCTCTGTAACCCGTTCAAATAGTACCCGGCGTTTTTCAACATATTCTCCTTGTAAGTCTACACAGTTCTCCAAGCGATGCTCCCATCTCTGTAACCCGTCCAAATAGTACTCGGCGTTTTTCAACATAGTCTCCTTGTAACTCTACACACTACTCCCAGCAATGTTCCCATTTCGGTTACCCGTCTTGCGATTTTCTCTGCAAAATAATTGTTCGTGAAGGTGATTGCGCCTTCATTTCAAGAAAATCGGTCCTACGAGTGCAATTTTCAGATGAGGGAACAAAAAGAAGTCGCTTGGGGGCTAGATCTGGTGAGTTAAGCAGTTCAGTTCCTGGATTTTCGCCATTGCAACCGCTGAGGTGTGAGACACTGTGTTGTCTTGGTGAAACCGAGGCTAACGAAAGAGACAGGCTATGGTGCGTTTGAATCAGCTGATAACAGCAGTCCTAACCTGTACAGTATAGGCTTTGAACTGTATGTCGTTCGTGTGGTCTGTGTGATATTACGTTTGTTTTACTTTTTTAACTAGTGAAATTAATAATATTTAGTGGTTCAGGTTAGTGAAAAAGTGGTATATTATCATGTAGTTAACACATATTCCAGTTTGTTCGTAAATTTTATGTATTTAGTAGTGTTTTCAAGTAGGCTGTAAGTTAACCTCTGGGAACGTTCTAACGGCTTCGATGCCATATTGCATCTTCTCATTTGAATCTAGATTGAAGCATTTATTTTTAGTAAATTCTGCTTATTCTTTTATTATACGTGTGATATTACATAGTTCTATCTTTGTTTAAACGTACAGAAAAATTATCTCCATTATTAAACAAAATAATAACTTCTGTGTTCAACCACATGGTGGATACAAGTTAATGTTACTATTACTATTATTTTCCTTTTTAGGTACTCAGACTTGTAAAAGATGCCTCAACGTTGTAGTGTCTTTGGGTGTAGATCAAATTATGACACAGAAAGTGAAAAAACTACAACATTTTCACTACCGAAAGACGAAAATCTTCGTAAGATCTGGCTACGGCATATTCCGACGGATTTTTCAAAATTAAAAAATCCTTTTGTGTGCATAAAGCATTTTGAGGAGTCGTGTGTAATAAGAATAGACAGGATTTCTACTTCAAAGGGAGAGTTGATAGAATATGAAAGAAAAATCCCTAAACTCACAGAAAATGCTGTACCAACAATATTTCCTAATACACCCTCTTACTGTTCTAAAACGATTCCCAAAATAAAACGTCTTGCTGATAAAGAAGACGAAAATTTGGTCCAGGCATTTCGAGACAGTATTCAATCAAATAAACAGCATGTGGAAAGGGATTTAATAAATAATGTAGATAGCATTATTTCTTTTGTAGATATAAGAAAACTCAATTCCAGTAAGGCTAATTGGACAGTAATTAAGGACGAGGGAACAATTTATATTTGTTTAATGGGTATAAACAATGGCACACCTTGTGTCATTTCTTTTATAACAAAGATGATTTAACTTATACTGTTGTATTGGACAACGTTTGCATCAATGCTTCTAGTACTAATAATGTGAAAAAATTGAATTCATTAAATGTTTTGGATAGTATTATGACACAAATTGAAAATGGTGAAATATTACCCACAGTTAGAGATAAAATAGAATCTGCTATCCAGCTGCTACAGTCTCTACCATACCATGATGAGAATGAGCATATGAAGTTTATTGTAGAGCAATTAAATCTGTCACAGACTCCAAAGAATAACAGGCGTTATGGCAACAAATGCATGATTCTTGCTTTCACTCTGTATGTCCATTCATCATCTGCCTACAATGCACTAAGAAAATGCGATATGTTGATTTTGCCACACCCACGTACACTGTAGAAACTAATTTCATTCTATGAATTGTCCTTGGAAAGTAGTTCTTACTTGGAAAACAGATTTAAACATTTAAAAAGTCATGAACACTTAGTATCTCTCGTGATGGATGAAATATATATTCAGCCACAACTGTCATTTAAAGGAGGTGCTATTTATGGCAGTAGTGCAACTGATCCTCAGAAATGTGCAAAAACTGCTCAAGTCTTCATGATATCCTCACTACTTTCTAAATATGTTGATGTCGTTTCCATTATACCAGTTATCAATTTAACAAGTGAACAGCTGAAGACATACATTATAGAAGTTCTGGGTATGTTGGAAAGAATTGGTTTTACAGTTATTAGTTTAATTGCAGACAATAATATTGTGAACAGAAAAGCATATGAACTTATGACCCCAAATAAAATTTTGCAGCCTAGCATTACTCACCCACTAGACTCATCAAGAAGGCTTTTCTTTATATTTGACACCGTCCACATTTTAAAATGTATCAGAAATAATTGGGAGACCAAAAGAAATGCAAATAAGACTTTATATTTTCCTGATTTCAATCATCACTCCAATATACTTTCAGCTCAATACAGGCACTTAGAGTTGATGTATGAAAAAGAAAAGAAAAACCTAGTTAAGTATGGGCACACACTTTGCACCAAAGTGTTATATCCATCGTCAATTCAGAAGCAGAATGTGAGCTTGGCATTGAAAATTTTCAATGACAATAACATTGTGGCCTTGAAACATGTCACAAAAGATCTTGGTGTTTCTGAAAATATTGATGAGACTGCAAATTTCTTAAATATCATTGTTAACTGGTGGAAAATAGTTAATGTTAAAAGTGTGTTCGAAGGGAAACGATTCAATGATCCATACAGAGTGGCCATTAAAAGCCAAAGAGATATGCAATTTGAATTTCTAAGTAAAATGTGTCATTGGCTAAAAATTTGGAGGGTGTCTGTTCCATCAGTAAATGCTTTAACTCCGCAGACATTTCAGTCCTTGATTACTACGCTGGAATCTTTCCTGGAAATCATTCCATATCTATTTGAGAAATACAACATAGATTACATTTTGCTAAGCAAATTTCAGAGTGATAATTTGGAGGGTCGTTTTGGATCATACAGACAGCTAAGTGGTGCAAATTACTATATAACTTACTTACAGGTATTGGAAAATGAGAGGAAATTAAGATTTAAAAATACTGTGTTGTTTGCTGCTCATAATGGTAGTGTAAATTTGAAAGAACTGTTACCTACCCAACAAAATTATGATAATGATATTGACCTGAATGGTTTTTCTGATATTTTGGATGAAGAGTTTGAAATGCAAGTAATTCCTAATGATACAGTGCCAATACTGACATATTTGGGGGGTTTTGCATCTAGACAAGTGCTACGTAAATCTAAGTGTAATATATGCAGTTCATGGCTCCAATTAAATAAACAAGTGGAAGTGGATTCTTCATATGACTTTGTAAAGGACTTGGACAGAGGAAAATTAACATTACCCACAGACAAAGTGGTATTCACTGTTAGTTTGGCATGGCATACAATGTCATTATTAGCAAGAGACTCTCAAAATTTCTTAACCTCTGGGAAACAGCTCTCTGTAGTTCAGAAAATTTGTAAAATTAAACTTCTGAGATCAGATGTACATAATACTGGTACTGAATGTAAATGTTTACATAAGAAGACCCTATTTGAGAAACTGGATAGTGTTGCTCTTTGTGTTAACAAAATATTGATTAGTAATTTTGTGAAAATGACCAATGAGAAATCTTGTGATTCAGACACTACAAGAAAAGTGAAAAAACTGATAACATAAATTTTGGCATTATTTGTGATGATAAGACTTGTTCCATAAACTGTTTTGATGGATTACATTACATTCTGTACTTTGTATATACTCAGTGTATATATCAGTATTAAACCTGTGGATTTATCACTAATATCTGTAAAAATAATTATGCTAAAGTATGGAGTTTGACAGAATACAAGGATCACCTCATTCGTTTGGTACGTATAAATATCTTCATATAGTGGTGTAATTGCATGTAACTCTCATTTGTTTATTTCATTACCTCACCTTTTTTTTCTAGGTATTATCCTAACATTTTACATTCATAGTTCCTGATTCGATAAACAATTATTTTGGCATTATTTGTGATCATAAGACTTCTTCCATAAACTGTTCTGATGGATTACATTACATTCTGTACTTTGTATATACTCAGTGTATATATCAGTGTTAAACCTGTGGATTTATCACTAACATCTGTAAAAATAATTATGCTAAAGTATGGAGTTTGACAGAATACAAGGATCACCTCATATGTTTGGTACGTATAAATATCTCCATATAGTGGTGTAATTGCATGTAACTCTCATTTGTTTATTTAATTACCTCACCTTTTTTTCTAGGTATTATCCTAACATTTTACATTCATAGTTCCTAATTCGATAAACAATTAAACTGAAATTATTGTGCGAGAAATATAAGTAATTTTTTTAGGAAAAAGGGATTCAAAATGTCTTCTGAAAACTTTATTTGAAGGTGAGCGATATACTGTATCTTATCATTTATACATTATTTCTTTATTCTTTAAAGTATTATGTTTATAGATCTAAAAAGTATAATAACATAAGTGGTATATATTATAAATACGTAAGTAATTATAAGAAACGTAATATAGCTTAGTAGTACGAGCATACCAAAAATCAGTTCCGAGACATAAAATCCCTTCTAATATAATATTGCTTGTATAATTATGTTAATTAAAGTATAATTGTCTAGAATGATGAACATATGTGAAATACTGTTTATTCATAATCATTCAGTTCACTAACAAAACAATGTAACTTCTGCGCTACGCTGTCCACTCTCTCAGACTGCCTGTGTGACGTCACACGAAAGTTTTCCTGTCGCGCCGAAGCCTATCTCTTTCGTTAGCCTCGGGTGAAACAGGATTTTCTTTTCCTGTAAATGTGGCCGTTTCTCCTCAAGTTCTGCCTTCAGCTTGTCAGGTGATGATGCGTAGTATGCTCCTGTAATGGTTTTTCCTTTTTTAAGATAGTCGATTAAAATAACTCCATCACTATGCCCCCCCCCCAAAAAAAAAAACGGTCGCCATCACCTTCCCAGCCGAAAAAACAGTTTTTGCTTTTTCGGAGCCAGTTACCCTTTTGCAGTTCACTGCTTGAACTGTTTTTGTTTCGGGCGTATAATGGTGTATCCTATAGTAATTAATCGGCGCCAAAACTTGGATTTATTTCGCCTAAACTTCGCCAACAGAACGTTGGAAATGTTCATTCGAACACGTGAGCAAACGTGGCACCCAATGCACGGAGAGCTGCCTCATGTATAAATGTTGATTTAATATCTGACCAACACGTTCTTTTGACATGTTCATAGCCTTTGCTATATCTATCAGTTTAATTCGGCGGTCGTCTAGCACCATTTGGTGAACTTTGGCGATTTTGGTTGTTGTAATTTACGTCATCCAAGGTTAAGTCATATCGGACGGTGAATGGAATGGGTCAAATGATGCTCAAATGAACCCAGGGTCCATAGAGCTTAAGAGTTACACGACATTCGTTTTTCAGGATAAGGGAAAACTCAGGGCAAAACCTTATCCATGTAACTCACCCTGACCGAGATTCAAACTCGGGACCTCTTGAAAACTGGCGATGTTTTCGTCGGTAGTTGCAGCTTTTGGACGTCCCGAACGTTCATCGCCTCCCAAGCTCTTACGGTCACGTTTAAATTCAGCTGCACAAAATTTCACTGTGGTTAAAGGATGGTGCAGAGCCCCATACACAGAATCCAACTCATCTTTGATTTACGTAGGCGCATTGTCTTTCAAAAGGAAATATTTAATGACAGCTCCATACTCGATTTTGTACATTTTCATAAAGACACTGACATTAACTCAGTCAAACGGCTGTTACATAACAACTGAGCGTCCAAAACAGCTGCAACTTTTGAGTAACTGTCAACAGATTAAGTAGCAAAATTCATTAGCTTTTATTTACGAGTACAGCCATCAGCCATCTGGAAACTTCAGACCAGCCTCATAGTGCAGTAGTTCTGCACCAGCAGAGATGAATGAGTGGGTGCATTATCGTGATGCAAGAGCCATGGGCTCTCTCGGCACATCTCAGGCCATCTTCCTTACATTTTCGTGCAGGTGTTGTAACATGTCCCGCCTCGGTAGCGTGGTGGTAGAGTTTCTGCCTCACGTTCAAGAGGTCCCCAGTTTGAATCTCGGTCAGGGTGAGTTACATGGAAAAGGTTTTCCCCGGGTTTTCCCTTATCCTAAAAGACGAATATCGGGTAACTCTAAGCTCTATGGACCCTGTGCTCATTTGAGTATCATTTCACCCATTCCATTCATCGTCCGATATGACTTAAAGTTGGAGGACGTAAATTACAACAACAAAAAATGTCCCAATAGTACCATCGATTAACAGTTAGTCCCCATGGCACAAATTCAAAATGAACTAATCCTTCGAGGTCAAAGAAAACTAGCAGCATCTGACTTTGAATTGACCTAATGAGGTTTTTCTGGTCTTGGAAAACCCTTCCTGGCCCATTGTGAAGATTGGAGCTTGGTGTCAACGTCATAACCGTAGACCCACGTCTCTTTACCAGTTGTGATTGTTAAGGAAATTCTATTTCTCATTTGCGTGATCCAAAAGTTGACGATAGTCTTTCTGCTCTGTTGTGCTGTTGTGTCAAAATATCATCACATGATCCAACTACTACGAGCGCTGTTCAATAAAGAATTATCATAATTTTTTTCGGTCATAATTTATCGCACTAAAATTCAAACTTATTATATTCTGTTAGCTTAATGTGAAACAAACACGCCGTGGCAGTTTCAATGTTGGTACTTCTGGTTCTCACCTGTGATAACCATGCAAGTTCAGATATGTTCAGTATCACCTACCACTGCAATGGAGGTAACACGCGAGGAACAATATGCGGCTTTGAAATTCTGCTTTCGTCTCAACAAATCTTGAGGCCTATACATTGTTGCAGGAGGCCTATGGAGAGTCTGTTCTTCCCTACACCAGAGCTCGAAGGTGGTTTAAAATGTTTAAAGAGGGGAGACAATCAATTTCAAAGGAAGGTGGGCCCGGTGCTCCAGTTACTGCTCTTACGGAAGAAAGCATCAACACTGCTGCTGCCATTGAGAGAGAGGATGGACGAATTACCTTAGGATCACTTTCTGAAATACTGAACATTTCATTGGGTGCCAACCACACGTTGGTGACAGAAACATTACACATGAGACGTGTTTGTGCGCGATGGTTTCCAAGACTTGATTCCCGAACAAAATGACATTCGCCTGCAGGTCTGCATGCAGTTAAAGTTGATGTTAGAGCAAGATCCGCAGTTTCATACAAACGTAATCACTGCTGATGAAACTTGGCCACATCATTTTGGTCCTGAGAGCAAAC
This sequence comes from Mantis religiosa, assembly GCA_030765055.1. Lineage (NCBI taxonomy): Eukaryota > Metazoa > Arthropoda > Insecta > Mantodea > Mantidae > Mantis > Mantis religiosa. Next base: position 156,574,742 of record CM060956.1, on the reverse strand, counting down.
AGCAAAGCTCAGTGGAAGCTCACCAATTTCCAAAAAGCAAAAGTGGTTGCTTCTGCTGGGAAAGTTATGGTCATCTCATTCTTTGATATTCATGGAATGGTTTATCAGCGTGTTGTACCTGCACACACATCAGTAACTGGACAGTACTACAGGGATGTCCTGAAAACATTGCAAATCCATATCAGGCGAAAAAGACCACATTTCCGTGAAGCAGGTTGGATGCTGCACCAGGATAATGCGCGGCCTCATTGCCAATATTGTTGCTGAATATGTTGCAAAAATCAACGTAAAGTGTATCCCTCACCCTCCGTGTAGTCCGGATTTAGCCCCATGTGACTTTTTTATTCCCTAACTTGAAGAAACGCCTTCGTGGGAAGCATTTTCCATCATCAGAAGCAGTGGTGAAGGCTGCGGAGGCGATTTTGAAGGATCTCTCAAAAAATGGTTTCCAGCGTGTCTTTGAAGACTAACAGAAACACTGGGACAAGTGCATCGCATTCAGGGGAGACTATTTTGAGAAGGACCATCAAAATTATAAGAGTGAGTGAAGGTACGTGGTCAAAAAAAAATTGTAATCATTGTTTATTGAACAGCCCTCGTAGATACTCGTCGAGGAAGACCCTGAGATAATTGCGCCTCCTCAGCCCCAACTGCGACGACAACAAAGTCAACAGATCGTCGCTTCGAAGCCCGGCGGTGTGAAGGACCTTAGAGATAACGCGAATATGCGTGTATCTACTTTTTGTCGCAGGTCCATACATGCGTGCGTACGGACAAATGTAATTCGTTGATAATGTCGTCTCTAGGAGCAGTGCACAATCACTTGCTGTCACTCGGTCACGCGCCTGCGTAGCAGCCAGCTAACATACTGCAACAGGTGGCTAACGAAACTTAATACAATGCACTACAAAAAAACAAATGAATGGAGGCAAGAGTCTGCAGCAAGCAATGAGCAGTTGTTAGCTAGCCTACTAAAATGTCACAGTATATCCCTCATTTGTCATAGAAATATCTTAAATATGTTGCACTTACATCGAAATTGGTACAACCATTTTTAAGATAATAAGCAATATCGAAAATTTTAGTTTGAGAGGAACGAATTTTCTTGAAAATCTTTGGGTCATCGTACCAAACCTAAATACCACATTTGGAATATAACCAAATATAATATAATATAAAATATTCAAATATAATAATATAATTAATAATAATATTAAATTATAATTATAATTATTATAATTATATTATAATTATATTATATTATAATTATATTATATTATAATTATATTATAATTATTATAATAATTATTAATAATATTCAAATAATATAATATTCAAATATAATATAAATATTCAAATATAATATAAATATTCAAATATAATATAAATATTCAAATATAATATAAATATTCAAATATAATATAAATATTCAAATATAATATAGTATAAAATTCAAATATAATTCTCTACTGGAGAATTTAATGTCAGGTTGGCCATGGTAGCTCAAAGGTTAAGAGCGACTGGACGGAAACCAGGAGATCCGTGGTTCAAATCCCGGCCATGGCATTGAATTTTTCATGTTGACTCTATCCATCAAATATCTTAGCCTATATACGGCTAGTGTGGAGAAATGATTAATTTCCGTCAATTAACTAAAATAATAAGAGTTAAATGATGAAGCCTGGGACTTAAGTACTTACAACAGTAAGTCGCCACAAACGGTGTATCTCGGATGCGAGAGCCCCTAGTGGTCTACCGGGGAAAATATACGAGTCAACTGGAGAATTTAATGTCAGGAAGGCACGTTGGCCATGGTAGCTCAAAGGTTAAGAGCGACTGGACGGAAACCAGGAGATCCGTGGTTCAAATCCCGGCCATGGCATTGAATTTTTCATGTTGACTCTATCCATTACATTACACTATTTACATCTCAGAGAAAATGTTGGAAGTGTCCTCCACCAGCATCTATACATGTTTGTACTCGCCTCACCATATTCTCTGAAGTGGAGGAGCTGGATGATATTGAATTGAGAGAAGGTTATTTCCAGCAAGATGGAGCAACGTGCCATACATCTAATGACACCATGGATCTTGTAACCAGTTTCTTTGATATCACTGGGCAACAAAAAATATGTTTGATGTCTCGAGCACCTCATGGGGTAATTCCTACTAATTTTGGGTTGAGAAAAACAAAAATGACCATGGCAAATTTTTATTAGCTCTAGTTTCTATGATATACACAAGGTGGAAGTATTACATATTAACGAATTGAGAGAAAAGGATACATTTTAATTGCATACATGCTAACAACAATGAAAGTGCATTTGATTTTTTTAACTGGTAATTACATGCTAGGAGTTCTAAATTGCTGGAAAAATACTTCGCAGATAGTAGTGCCTGAAGAGAATCATGTGGTGGCCTATTGACTTCGTCGTCTTTTAGCTTGCCTCTTGTGATGGAGTTCCGCAGAATCCCTATACAAAGACCAAGCATTACTTCATTCCAACGACCCTGATATCTTTGTTCCATAACAGAAATGTCCTGATGGAATCTCTCCCCATGTTCATCACTAACAGCTCCAAAGGCCGCGGCGTGGCTCAGTGGTTAGACCGCTTGGCTCTCACCAAGGCGGCCCGGGTTCGATCCCAGGTGACCGCAAAGTGAGATTTGTGGTGGACAACACGGTGCTGGGGCGGGTTTTCTCCGGGATCTCCGGTTTCCCCCACCATCTCATTCCACCAGTGCTCCATCTTCATCTCATGTATCATCATGTCACCGCCTGCGGTGCCGTATGTAGTAAAAGCGGGCGTTAAACACTACACATTTCACATTTACTAACAGCTCCGCAACTAGGAGGGAAAAAGTCTAGGTGGGAGTGGAGAAAATGGATCTTAAGGGACATGTTGTATGCAAGTTACGGTATTTTTGCAGGAGCACTGACACCAGTTGTCATCTCTTTTGCTGTCTAAAAAGCCATGGACAACACCCTTGAAGGCTTCCCAAGCTTCCTTTTCTTTCCCCTCCAAAATTTGGTCAAATGCAGGATCCTTTACAAGTTCTGTTATTTGTGGTCCAACAAAAATGCCTTTCTTAACTTTTGCATCACATAGTTTCCAAAATTTCTCTCTGATATTTGACAGGTGTGCCAACTCCCCCCAAAAAATTCCCCCAACTTTAAAATCTTCACTCTAAAATGAAGTGTCACAAGAGCTAATCTTTCATATGTGATTTTTGAATTAAGCAGATGGAAATACATATAAATTGACTATTTTAAGCCCGAAACATTTTCATTGTTGCCCAGTGTAATCGAATAATCTTAAAAGATTTGTGGCCCCCAAGATCCCCTGACCTAACCTCACCGCATTTTTTCTTGTGAGGGTAATTAAAAAACAGTGTACAAGAAGAGGCCACGGACAATTGATGTTCTCAAGGAATCCATTCGAACCGAAATAAGTAACATTGGCGAGGATACTCTCCGCAAAACTTCAGAGAATATGGTGAGACGAGTACAAACATGTATAGATACGGGTGCAGGACACTTGCAAGATTTTCTCTGAGATGTAAATAGTCTAATGTAATCTACCAATTGTGTATTATATCCTCCCAGAGTTGTTTGTGTGTCCTATTATTGATTCAGAAGTTATGGCGTTTTTTTTTCCATTTACGTCAGCCCCAATGTTAAGTTATATCGGACGGTGAATGAATTGGGTGAAATAATGCTCAAATGAGTCCAGGGTCCATTGAGCTTAGATTTACCCGACATTCGTCTTGAAGGATAAGGGAAAACCCCGGTAAAAACCTGATCTAGGTAACTCACCCTGACCGAGATTGGAACTCGGGACCTCTTGAACGCGAGGCAGACATGCTACCATCTACGCTACCGAGGCGGGCAAGTTATGGCGTATTTAAATGGTTCAGGTTCACATCGATCGCAGTGTACAGAAATATACGTCGTGTGACGTACGATGTTCTGATGTTTTGATGGCCAGACTGTACTGTATTATGCTCCCGCTTTCCCAACTGTTGCAACTGTACTCATTCATCAGACACGTAATGCTATCTTCATCAAATACATCGCCCTAAGCGTTGCTAGGACAACAGCGAATTCTGTAGATATGCTGTAATCTTTCTCAGATAACACTCAGGTTGTTGATTTCAACACGTTCCTTAGAGCCACATTCTTGTTAGAGGAACACAATAGCTTCGTATTTTATGATATTATTGAACAATTATCTGGAACTTTTTTGTTATTAATACTTTCCTTTATCCCTTATAACCATAATTCCATATGGCCCCGACTAATGTAACTAAGGGATGAAAATTCCTTTGACATTCAGAAGCAGGACGTATTAACTTTCTTAACCTCTTAAGGGTATGTATGACTGAAATTTTCAAATTCTGAACTAATAATGCTAGCTTTTTCAAATTTATACCATAGGTGTAGTATAGTGTAAGCATGTTACAACCTAAATTTAAACCATTTTTCTCCAGCAGTTTAGAAATTATGATAAATTTTGTATGTTTTTTGTTACGTCACTAAAAAGTCCCTTGCGACAAAATATTTTGAATTTTGGTCTAATATTTTAACCCTATGTTCATAATACACATGCTTTTTGAAATTGCTCTGGGTTTTTCTGTGTCTCCTTTAGTTTAGGTCACGACAATTTTTTTAATTTACAAATATTCTTTTTTTGTCTAAAAACTGTAAGTTTTGTGTTTGAAAATTAAAAATATATGCTTATATACATTTCACAAAAAAACCTAGGGCAATTTCCATTCCTCATGATATTCTGAACCTGTGTAGGAAATTTCATGAATGTAGTACAAAAACTGCATCGCAAGGAGCATTTTACAGGAAGAAAAATGCTGAAAATATGAACATTGAGAAAACAGCGATTAAAGATTTGATTGCATAACTCACAATAAAATCCACCAGGCTGATAGGTTGGACCCTCAGATTTCTTTTTCCTCTGCTCTGTTGCTGATTTTTCCACCTTTCTCTTCTTTAGATGTTGCTTTTCTTCTGCACAACTTCGCTTCTTGCTTTGCAGTATACGAGTCTGATCTCGCTGCACTGAAGTTTTCCTTGCTGAGTCTACTACACTTTCACCTCTGATATTTTGCTGCAGCTCCAATGACTTAAGACTACCCATGTTAAACTCACTGATGCTTTTAATAACAGCAAGATCCAATTTTTGTTTTGATATGAAAACTTCCTCTGGGCACTTATTCCATATGACATGATGCAAAGATTCATTGGCATTCTGTGTTTTTCCTGTTTTGCACATCTCTAGTAATGTTGTAGAAGCCAGCCTCTGATATATTGGCAACATTTTAGGAACTATTTTGTCTGAAAGCCTTATTTTTCTTGAATTGAATTGAAAATTTAAGAACGGAAAACAGACAAAGAATGTGGATGTAGGCAAAAGAGGGCGTGACTCTGACAGAGTTTAAATGCCACCGACATTTAAATAAGCATTTAAAAATGGCGTCCGGAGGCAAATTATGCATTTTTCACATTGGGGAATGTCTAAATTATTTTATAGAATTAAAAATAAAAAAAGTCGTTATTTTCACGATTTTAATGAAATTTCAGTCATACATACCCTTAACAGGTCTCCCTAGTTCTTGTGGTTAAACAATGTCAGTGGACGAGTGAGTTTGTGTTGAATATTGATACAGAGATAACCTCAGTACACGTTTTGAGGCCCCATCAATCCAAAAATGTGTTTTAGAAATACGTCTATAACTGTCTATATATGCATTTTAATTAAAATATCACATGTGCAAGGCATTTTCAGGAAAACTCAAAAGCATATCTTTAATTTTCTGGTAATGTTCTCAGAAGTGCTCTACATTGTGAATTGCCTTTGTATGACTCGCAGACTAAGAGATACACATACGTTCACATTTTTGTTGAGCCAAACATTTCCGCGATATATTTTATTATATAAACTTTGAAACACTTATGCCCGATTTCACCAGCAGATGTTAAAATCGACGTTAACAACTGAAACATAACAATTGTCACAGCGCTAGCAAAGCTGTTAAATTTCTTGTGTTTCACCAATCTTTTCTGAAATTGTTAACAAACAATTAACAATTGTTAACAAACATTTGTTAACGCCAAGAGACTTGTAAATATTACAGCTAAAGAAGGCTATGGACGAGTCGTATTTTCTGAACGTACCACGATTCATTTTTGTTTTCATTTTCGTCTGCACACAGCTGACGATAAACAAAATCGTAAACAAAGGCTGCGAGACTAATTTCTCATCGATGGAGAAAGAATTGTTAATTGAATTGGTGACGCAGTATAAGGATACCGTGAAAAATAAGATGACGGATGCGGTGAATGTAAAAGAGAAAGATGTCACGTGGGAAAAAATTGGAAATGATTTTAATTCAAATACATGTGTCATTACTAGAGGTTCGACACAACTTCGTCAGTATTACGTAAATTTAAAACGAGGAGCGAAGAAGGACAAGTGACAAGTGACTTGAACGTTTCAAGACGGGAGGTGGACAATGTATTATCCACATAATTCAGTGAATTATAAAATCGCAAAGTTATTAATACTTGAAGCAAAGGCGAGATTGGCATATTTCTTTCGATGCATGTTCTAACTCAGTATTACGTAAATTTAAAACGAGGAGCGAAGCAGGACAAGTGACCTTTCAAGACGTGAGGTGGACAGTATTATCCACATAATTCAGTGAATTATAAAATAACAAAATTATTAATACTTGAAGCAAGGGCGAGATCGATATATTCCTTTCGATGCATGCTATAACTTTGTATTGCGTAAATTTAAAACGAGGAGCGAAGAAGGACAAGTGACCTTTCAAGACGTGAGGTGGACAGTGTATTATCCACATAATTCAGTGAATTATAAAATAACAAAATTATTAATACTTGAAGCAAGGGCGAGATCGATATATTCCTTTCGATGCATGTTCTAACTTTGTATTACGTAAATTTAAAACGAGGAGCGAAGAAGGACAAGTGACCTTTCAAGACGTGAGGTGGACAGTGTATTATCCACATAATTCAGTGAATTATAAAATAACAAAATTTTTAATACTTGAAGCAAGGGCGAGATCGATATATTCCTTTCGATGCATGTTCTAACTTTGTATTACGTAAATTTAAAACGAGGAGCGAAGAAGGACAAGTGACCTTTCAAGACGTGAGGTGGACAGTGTATTATCCACATAATTCAGTGAATTATAAAATAACAAAATTATTAATACTTGAAGCAAGGGCGAGATCGATATATTCCTTTCGATGCATGTTCTAACTTTGTATTACGTAAATTTAAAACGAGGAGCGAAGAAGGACAAGTGACCTTTCAAGACGTGAGGTGGACAGTGTATTATCCACATAATTCAGTGAATTATAAAATAACAAAATTTTTAATATATGAAGCAAGGGCGAGATCGATATATTCCTTTCGATGCATGCTATAACTTTGTATTGCGTAAATTTAAAACGAGGAGCGAAGAAGGACGAGTGACGAGTGACTTGAACGTTTCAAGAAGTGAGGTGGCCAGTGTATTATCCACATAATTCAGTGAATTATAAAGTCGCAAGGTTATTAATACTTGAAGCAAAGGCGAGATCGGCATATTCGTTTCGATACATGTTCTAACCTCTCTTGTACTTCCGCAGTAACCTTCATAACAACTTGTTTCTACAGTCTATACCTCTATAGAAAATGTTCTTCTGGTAGCTTCTCAAAATCATTTCTCCTCATAGGCCGTACTCAATTATGAATGTCATTTAAACGTCTTAAATATAGCAAATCGACATCAACAGCTGCGTTCACGCTCGTCATCTTGACAATTTACAATTGTTAACGACTTAACAGAAATTTGGCCTGTTAGTCAAAAGATTTAACACGAGTGATAAGCTCACACTTGTTGAAATGCAAGTTCTGTTATAACTATTGGTAAACTCGTGTTAAGTCTTAACATTTATTAGTGAAATCAAGGGTTATAGTTTTCTTAAACACGAAGTCATTCATTTTTTATGTCCTAGTCGTTCATAAGGAAACTATTTTTAAAGCCATCAAATACCGATCAGCTCTTAAAAGATTTGACCTTCTTTTAAAGCTTACATACCTTCCTATTGACATTGTATGGAAAAATATTAAAATGAGATAAAGCTGTTTGAGAATGAGTAGAGAAAATTATATGAGCGTTACAATTGTTTTTTCATTAATTGCAAAGCAGCATGCCTTTCAAAAAATTAGTATACGCTGTAGCCTATGTGTTCGTGTTACATATGCAATATAAAGGCGTCGATATATAATAGAAGTTGATCTAGAAGTAGGTACATATAAATGAACGCATCTTGACAGTTTTTTGTCCGGCCATAGCAACGCCGTCTGCATGTCATTTTCGCCCTTAATGACATGCTCTCTTAGCGTGTCGGAGACATGTCCACGACAGCTGTGTCTAAGGTCCACTTTGGCACATATCCATACCGGTGACAGCAGCAGCATCTCGGGCCACCAATAAGAGACCAGGGAAGCAAAGCGTACTTTTTGTAAATAACAATTGAAAAACATCTCCAAGTGTAGGCTTTATTCTGATGTCAACAGTCATCCAGTGAAGAATACAAGATACTGTTGTCTGTTGAAGGTATCACGTGTGTATCGGTGATTGTCAAATGTGAAGCAACAACTTCTGCTTTAAGGAAAACCGTAAGTTTTGTACATAACCTTTACTTCATTTAAAACTATGTTTTGAGGCAATCTGAGTTTAAGGAGAGAATTTTTCTTTAAAAAATGTGAACAGCATAACAGCAGTTACATATACGCAATAGTTAAGAATGTGACAGGAAGAGTTTTATCAACATTTTCCACATCAAACTACACTTTACAATCAACAACTTTCGAAAATTGTTTTGTTTTAAAAATGATACCGATTTTGATTAAAATACCTATATACATGAGATATTTTCATGGCAAATGAAATGCATATCTTAAATTTTCTGGGAAGATCTTCAGAAGTGCTGTATGAGTTTTGTGTAACTGGTAAACTTACTACATAAAGTATAGGTCTTTTGGAACACACAACTTTTCTGTAGAGTAAATCATTTACGAGATATTTCTTGCTATTTATTTATTTACTATCTATTTTTCTTTTATTTTACATCCTCCAACGTTAAGTCATATCGGACGATGAATGGAATGGGTGAAATGATGCTCAAATGAGCCCAGGGTCCATAGAGCTTAGAGTTACCCAACATTCGCCTTTCAGGATAAGGGAAAACCCTGGAAAAACCTTATCCAGGCAACTCACCCTGACCGAGATGCGAACTCGGGACCTCTTGAACGTGAGGCGGAAACGCTACCACCACGCTACCGAGGAGGGCAATTTTTTGATTCCTATTTTACACAAAGGTATACTAGGAATATAGTTTAAAAATTTATGAATATAATACAATTTACAAAAACATAACACAATTCAATATCAAGTTGACAAACAGTAAACATCAAGATGAATCATTTAGCTTAAGAAATATTTTGTTTAAGAAAGCAATGAAATATTGATAAGTTTTGTAATTCATCAGAATATGTGTAAGTGGTTTTGGGAAAGTGTAACCTAAGGATTGAAGCAATAATTCAACTTCGTAGCTTTCAAAACAGAAAAATGGGCAATTATATAAAATGTGAGGGACATCTTGAAGATGATATCCACAAATACAATCAAATACGGACTTGATTTAAATCGAAATAAGTAAGCTGAAAATTTGCCATGTCCAGTTAAGAATTGAGTGAGAACATAGTTAGGATTTACGAATTTACATTTATGTCTGTCAGAAATATAAATCCTTAGTTAAATACTACAATCACTTTTTAACCAGTATTCATTCCAGTCGTTGATGATAATCTTCTTTAATGTTTGCCTCACATAAGAAATAGGGCATAGAGTGTATGTCTCGGGAAGATCTTAAGTCGCAGCTCTCTTTGCAAGCTCGTCTGACAATCCCCACGTGGCCTCTGACCCATGAAATAAACAAATGAGAACCACATAATAATTGATTCTTATTTGTCTGAATTTTTCCAATAGTTATACCTTCCTTAAAGCGAGGCTACTCTGAACATTCCAACTTCTACAATAATAAACCTATCATTACAAAAATTTAGCCATATGATTAGTATCATTTTAAACTTGCATGCAAATTTTCATGTTGATACACCAAATAGTTCATTAATTATTATTGTAAAAATAAAAAATGTTCTATGCGTCAAAGAATTTGAGTTGAATTTTTGTTTTTGGCTAGTACAGAGCAATTACAAAAGACCCACAATCTTAATTTTTGGAATATTCTTACAGCATTTTTTTTTATAAAATACCTTCCATGTTTACGTAGAAAATGAAGCTAGCTACAGTGAAGCAATAAATATTACACATACAAATATTTTGTTACAAAGGCTTCACTTATCTTGTAAATTTAGTAATTTTTAAGCATCGTTAAACAATGTTATAAAATTCACATTAGAAACTGAAATTAATGGATTTCTTCCTTTCATAGATTTGAATATAATAAGAAATAAATTAGATTTTGGTATTTATAGAAAGTCTACTCTATTGATAATTACATAAAAATACTCTAGTTCATTAATTTTACAATAAAAATAATAGGGTATTTAATCCTAGTTTATATTTTTTTCACAACAATCATACTATAATAATAATGAACCTCAGAATATTATAAATATTTCAGCCTATAATATTCTAATTCCTATTACAAAATTTATATTAATTACTTAAAAACCAATAATGTTCATTTGATTTTGCTGTATAACCGCGGATGCTGGCACATCTTTTACCAAACCTAATAACATTTACCAAATCTAAATTAACTTAATGTCAATAAAATCATCTACTGTTTATACAAATCTAAATTTCTTTTAGAAAAGTAAATCGCAAAAATGTACATATAGATTAATGTTAAAATGAACAGTTCAGCAAGAATAAAACTTAAGCTTATTAATTTATAAATAAATCATGGGTCAATTAAAAATAATACCAATGCTTTGAAGAAAAGAATAGAATCGAATCGATTTAATAATTTTCCATATAAATTTGCTGTTCTTAATAGATTGATTTATAGATTGATAAATATACCCCTGAATAAAGAAGAATTTAATACTGCTATAACTAATGGGTTTAATAAAGACTTTATATAAAAGATTGAAATTTTTAAATATAAAAACACTTAATGATTTTAGTTAATTGATGGAAATTAATCATTTCTCCACACTAGCCGTATATAGGCTAAGGTTTTTGATAGAGTCAACATGAAAAATTCAATGCCATGGCCGGGATTTGAACCACGGACCTCCTGGTTTCCGTCTGGGACTTAAGTACTTACGATAGTAAGTCGCCACAAATGGTGCATCTCGGATGCGAGAGCCCCTAGTGGTCTACCGGGGAAGTATACGAGTCAAATAGAGAATTTAATGTCAGGACGGCATATTGGTCATGGTAGCTCAAAGGTTAAGAGCGACTGGACGGAGACAAGGAGATCCGTGGTTCAAATCCCGGCCATGGCATTGAATTTTTCATGTTGACTCTATGTATCAAAAACTGTTAATGATATTTCTATCCTTCAAAAAAAAAAAAAAAAAAAAAAAAAAAAAAATACGATTATAATTTAAAAAAATTTACTTACCATCTTTGAGTTAATAAACATTTTGAATTTTTTTTAAAGTAGTTGGTATAACTTAAGTTCCTAAAAATAAATATAGTATTAAAAATTTACTACGTCTTTCTAAAAAGATAAAATTCCTAATAATAAAAAATCTGGTATTTATCAGTGTAATTATTTAGATTGTGATCAGGTTTATATTGGAATGACAAAACATAATTTAGAAAACAGAACGAAGGAACATTTTCGTAACATTAGGTATAAAAAAACTGAAATCGGCCGTAGCAGATCATTTTTGATCATTTAACCATGAAATAAATCCCGAAGTTAAATTATTAAAACAATCAAATTCTCCGATAGGTTTAATAGTTTCGGAAAACATTTATTTTAAAAAATAAACATCTTGTAATGAATGGATAGAGTCAACATGAAAAATTCAATGCCATGGCCGGGATTTGAACCACGGTTCTCCTGGTTTCCGTCCAGTCGCTCTAACCCATTGAGCTACCATGGTCAACGTACCGTCCTGACATCAATTAACTAAAATAATTAGAGTTAAATGATGAAGCCTGGGACTCAAGTACTTACGATAGTAAGTCGCCACAAACGGTGTATCTCGGATGTGAGAGCCCCTAGTGGTCTACCGGAGAAATATACGAGTCAAATGGAGAATTGTTTGTCAGGACGGCACGTTGGCTATGGTAGCTCAATGGGTAAGAGCGACTGGACGGAAACCAGGAGATCCGTGGTTCAAATCCCGGCCATGGCATTGAATTTTTCATGTTGACTCTATGTATCAAAAACTGTTAATGATATTTCTACCCTTCAAAAAATAAAATACGATTATAATTTTAAAAAATTTACTTACCATCTTTGAGTTAGTAAACATTTTGATTTTTTTAAAGTAGGTAGAACTTTAGTTCCTGAAAATAAATATAGTATTAAAAATTTACTACGTCTTTCTAAAAAAAGATAAAATTCCTAATAATAAAAAATCTGGTATTTATCAGTGTAATTGTTTAGATTGTGATCAGGTTTATATTGGAATGACAAAACATAATTTAGAAAACAGAACGAAGGAACATTTTCGTAACATTAAGTAAAAACAAACTGATAAATCTGCATCAGCAGATCATTTTTGTTCATTTAACCATGAAATAAATCCCGAAGTTAAATTATTAAAACAATTAAATTCTCCGATAGGTTTAATAGTTTTGGAAAATATATTTATTTAAAAAAATAAACATCGTGTAATGAATGGATAGAGTCAACATGAAAATTTCAATACCATGGCCGGGATTTGCACCACGGATCTCCTGGTTTCCGTCCAGTCGTTCTAACCCATTGAGCTACAATGGCCAACGTGCCGTCCTGACATCAATTAACTAAAATAATAAGAGTTAAATAATGAAGCCTGGGACTTAAGTACTTACGATAGTAAGTCGCCACAAACGGTGAATCTCGAATACAAGAGCCTCTAGTGGTCTACCGGGGAAATATACGAGTCAACTGAAGAATTTAGTGTCAGGACGGCACGTTGGCCATAGTAGCTCAAAGGTTAAGAGCGACTGGACGGAAACCAGGAGATCCGTGGTTCAAATCCCGGCCGTGGCATTGAACTTTTCATGTTGACTCTATCAAAATCCTTAGCCTATATACGGCTAGTGTGGAGAAATGATTAATTTCCATCAATTAACTAAAATCGTGTAATGAATTTTGAAATACCAGCAGTTGATTCTGTTTTTAGGTTTGTTTCGTTTTCAGATGTTGGTAATAATAAAAAAGAAAAAAAAAAGAAAACATAAACAAGAATAACAAAGTAACCGGAATGCTTGACAACGGAGTTGACTTATGATGAAAAATTCTGTTTTTGAAAGCGTTCTCCATTAGAAAGAAGTATTAGCATCAATTTCTTAAGATAAGTGAAGCCTTTTTAACAAATATTTATATTTGTGTAACAGTTTCCATGTGTTGGCTCTCAAAGTTGAAACTACTCTTCTTATTACTTACCATATAGTTAAAACATGTGCATTAACAAAAAAGGAGGGATGTGAAGTTTCTTATTTACATATGGTGGACCTAACCTATAAGTTTCACCAAGTTAAATGACATACTTTGACGCGTGAGACACTTTATATACTGAAAAGTGTTAGAAGAAAAGTTTCTCAGAAAAAATAATGTTAAAGTAACGATTGTTAGTTTAACAATTGTTAAAGGACTCTTTAAACTGTAACGTGATGGCCTAAAATGTGGAAAATTATAAAAATAGCACACTATTACCACAAACCTTAAGCTAACAAAACATGACGAAAAAGAAAATTCCGCAACTTTCAAAATTTTCGGTGAATTTTCAGTGGAGCCTTGCCTTAAACGGATATCGTCATTCTTTTATTATGTCCTGTACATGCAAATTCATTGCAATTTCAAAGTAAATCACATAGCTAAAACCTCGCTTAGGATACCCATGAGAGAAAATTTGAAATCCTGAAATAATGACGCTAGGTTTTCTAGATATATATCATAGATGTAACTTAGTGCAAATATGATATAGCCTAAATTTTGTCAATTTCACTTTGATAGTTTGGAAAATATTTTGTTTTTGTTCTTGTAATTCAAAACCTCCAACGTTAAGTCATATCGGACGATGAATGAAATGATGTTCAAATGAGTACAGGGCACATAGAGCTTAGAATTACCAGATATTTATCTTTCAGGATAAGAGAAAACGTCCAACGTTAAGTCATATCAGACGATGAATGAAATGATGTTCAAATGAGTACAGGGTACATAGAGCTTAGAGTTGCCAGACATTCATCTTTCAGGTTAAGGTAAAACCTCCAACGTTAAGTCATACCGGACGATGAATGAAATGATGTTCAAATGAGTACATGGTACATAGAGCTTAGAGTTATCAGACATTCATCTTTCAGGATGAGGGAAAACCTCCAACGTTAAGTCATATCGGACGATGAATGAACTGATGTTCAAATGAGTACAGGGTACATAGAGCTTAGAGTTACCAGACATTTATCTTTCAGGATAAGAGAAAACCTCCAACGTTAAGTCATATCGGACGATGAATGAAATGATGTTCAAATGAGTACAGGGTACATAGAGCTTAGAGTTACCAGACAGTCATCTTTCAGGACAAGAGAAAACCACCAACGTGAAGTCATATCGGACGATGAATGAAATGATGTTCAAATGAGTACAGGGTACATAGAGCTTAGAGTAACCGGACATTCATCTTTCAGGATAAGAGAAAACCTCCAACGTTAAGTCATATCGGACGATGACTGAAATGATGTTCAAATGAGTACAGGGTACATAGAGCTTAGAGTTACCAGACATTCATATTTCAGGATGAGAGAAAACCTCCAACGTGAAGTCATATCGGACGATTGTTGAAATGATGTTCAAATGAGTACAGGGTACATAGGGCTTAGAGTTACCCGACATTCATATTTCAGGATGAGAGAAAACCTCCAACGTTAAGTCATATCGGACGATGACTGAAATGATGTTCAAATGACTACAGGGTACATAGAGCTTAGAGTTACCCGACATTCATATTTCAGAATAAGAGAAAACCTCCAACGTTAAGTCATATCAGACGATGAATGAAATGATGTTCAAATGAGTACAGGGTACATAGAGCTTAGAGTTACTAGCCATTCATCTTTCAGAATAAGAGAAAACCTCCAACGTTAAGTCATATCAGACGATGAATGAAATGATGTTCAAATGAGTACAGGGTACATAGAGCTTAGAGTTACTAGCGATTCATCTTTCAGAATAAGAGAAAACCTCCAACGTTAAGTCATATCAGACGATGAATGAAATGATGTTCAAATGAGTACAGGGTACATAGAGCTTAGAGTTACTAGACATTCATCTTTCAGAATAAGAGAAAACCTCCAACGATAAGTCATATCAGACGATGAATGAAATGATGTTCAAATGAGTACAGGGTACATAGAGCTTAGAGTTACTAGACATTCATCTTTCAGAATAAGAGAAAACCTCCAACGTTAAGTCATATCAGACGATGAATGAAATGATGTTCAAATGAGTACAGGGTACATAGAGCTTAGAGTTACTAGACATTCATCTTTCAGAATAAGAGAAAACCTCCAACGTTAAGTCATATCGGACGATGACTGAAATGATGTTCAAATGAGTACAGGGTACATAGAGCTTAGAGTTACTAGACATTCATCTTTCAGAATAAGAGAAAACCTCCAACGTTAAGTCATATCAGACGATGAATGAAATGATGTTCAAATGAGTACAGGGTACATAAAGCTTAGAGTTACCCGACATTCATATTTCAGAATAAGAGAAAACCTCCAACGTTAAGTCATATCAGACGATGAATGAATTGAGGTTCAAATGAGTACAGGGTACATAGAGCTTAGAGTTACCCGACATTCATATTTCAGAATAAGAGAAAACCTCCAACGTTAAGTCATATCGGACGATGAATGAAATGATGTTCAAATGAATACAGGGTACATAAAGCTTAGAGCTACCAGACATTCATCTTTCAGGATAAGAGAAAACCACCAACGTGAAGTCATATCGGACGATGAATGAAATGATGTTCAAATGAGTACAGGGTACATAGAGCTTAGAGTTACCCGACATTCATATTTCAGGATGAGAGAAAACCTCCAACGTTAAGTCATATCGGACGATGACTGAAATGATGTTCAAATGAGTACAGGGTACATAGAGCTTAGAGTTACCCGACATTCATATTTCAGAATAAGAGAAAACCTCCAACGTTAAGTCATATCGGACGATGAATGAAATGATGTTCAAATGAGTACAGGGTACATAGAGCTTAGAGTTACCAGACATTCATATTTCAGAATAAGAGAAAATCTCCATCGTTAAGTCATATCGGACGATGAATGAAATGATGTTCAAATGAGTACAGGGTACCTAGAGCTTAGAGTTACCCGACATTCATATTTCAGAATAAGAGAAAATCTCCATCGTTAAGTCATATCGGACGATGAATGAAATGATGTTCAAATGAGTACAGGGTACATAGAGCTTAGAGTTACCAGACATTCATCTTTCAGGACAATAGAAAACCTCCAACGTTAAGTCATATCGGACGATGAATGAAATGATGTTCAAATGAGTACAGGGTACATAGAGCTTAGAGTTACCAGACATTCATCTTTCAGGATAAGAGAAAACCTCCAACGTTAAGTCATATCGGACGATGAATGAAATGATGTTCAAATGAGTACAGGGTACATAGAGTTTAGAGTTACCCGACATTCGATTTGAACTCAGGACCTCTTGAACGTGAGGCAGACACGCTACCACCACGCTGCTGAGGCGGGCATTGGAAAATATGATCAAATTTATTTATTTTTGGTTAAGTCACCTAAAAGGTCCCTTGCGAAAAAATAAATTTTGATCTAATATTTTAACAATTTCCCAATACATCCATTTTTTTAATTTGGGCGAACTGCCGAGCCCCTCCCGTAGGGGAGTTGTTCGGATTGGGTTGGACTCGAGGGGGCAGTGTGTTCCCGACACTTACGGGTAAAAATGGCTTGCGGATGCTATCCAAGCATTCTTTGGATTCAGGAAGGCTTACACTATTTTATAGACCAAAAAGAGGAAAATAAATCCGTAAAGATGTCACTATGGCTTGGGGAAAGCTAAACTTAAACATACTTTACTTTTCGTTTTAGGGTGATGTTGTTCATACTCACTATGCTTTTGCTAATTTCTTATTCAGAGGACCTCAAAACGTGTAATTACAGTGAAATACTAATAACACTGGGCAACAATAAATAATTTTTGAATGTTTCGATCACTTCATGAGGCAATTCCTATTAATTTTGGGTTGAGAAAAACAAATATGGCAATGAAACATTTCTATTATCTCTAGTTTCTATAATCTACACAAGGTGGAAGTATTACATATTAACTGATTGTGAGAAAAGGATACAATTTAATTACATACATGCTAACAACAATGAAAGTGCATTTTATTTTTTTAAACTCGTAATTACATGCCAAGAAATCTAAATTGCTGGAAAAATACTTCACACATAGTCGTGTCTGAAGAGAATCATGTGGTGGCCTATTGACTTCGTTGTCTTTTAGCTTGCCTCTTGTGATGGAGTTCCTCAGAATCCCTATACAAAGACCATGCATTACTTCATTCCAATGGCCCTGATATCTTTGTTCCATAACAGAAATGTCCTGATGGAATCTCTCCCCATGTTCATCACTAACAGCTCCACAACTAGGAGGGAAAAAGTCTAGGTGGTAGTGGAGAACATGGATCTTAAGGGACATGTTGTTGCATCCAACGTTACGGTATTTTTGTAGGAGCACTGTCACCAGTTGTCATCTCTTTTGTTGCCTAAAACTCCATGAACAACACCCTTGAAGGTTTCCCAAGCTTCCTTTTCTTTCCCCTGCAATATTTGGTCAGATGCAGGATCCTTTACAAGTTTTCTTATTTGTGGTCCAAAAAATGCCTTCCTTAACTTTTGCATCACTTAATTCCCAAAATTTCTCAGTGTTTTGTTATCTGACAGGTGTGCCCACTCCCAAAAAAATGCCACAAATTTAAAATCTTCACTCTAAAGAATGAAATGTCAATTAGAGCCAACTGAAAAATTCAATGCCATGGCCGGGATTTGAACCACGGACTCATTATATTTCCTGGTGGACCACTTAAGGTTCTCATATTTGAGACAACTACTTGTGGCGACTTACTGTTGTAAGTACTTAATCACCAGGATTTTTTATCATAGTGGTTCAAATCCCGGCCATGGCATTGAATTTTTCAGTTGGCTCTAATTAATCAAAAATCACCCATATACCGGAATACTGTATTTAAAAGGATTAATTCTTTAAGGATTAATTCCTCAATATAAATTTATAATGAAATGTCAGTTTATCTTCAAAACAAGAGCTAATCTATTTTTATGGTGATTTTTGAATTCAGCAGATTGGGACAGAAATTCTTTATCCGTAGTTAATTTCTCTCCATCTTAACATCCACACGTTAGGGCGCAATTTGCTGCGGGATTTCTATGTTTGAGATGGGATGCACGTTGGCTGTTTCGAAGACCCAAAGAAGCCAAATATAACAGGGTTAATTTGTTGTATTTTGAGTTGTTTCTTGATGATCGTGTTTGATTAAATAATAGTCATGAGAATCTTGGTTTCAGGCGTGGTTCGGGATAAAGTTTCGGAGAAGTCAAATTTTGTAACTATTTAATTGTATTATTTGGATTCCATTTTACTTGAACTTCCTTTCCCAGTCACTTCCAACATATCGATAAATTCTTACTTTGTTATGTTTAAACAGTTCCAACTATTACTTAAAAGTTCTTGATCCTGCACCACTATTCATCACACCTACGATTACAAAACATCTCTACCAAGATTACTGATTTTCCGTAACTATCGTTACTCCTCTCTTAATTTTGTGATTGGCCGATTTAATTGCACGTTACAACATTACGTCATACAATTATTACTACGGCCTATCACCAAATTACATATATTTTTACTTATTTAAAGGACTAAATAGATTTACATAATCATCCTCCGCTTTTACTACATACGGCACCGCAGGCGGTGACACTGATGATACATGAGATGAAGATGGAGCACCGGTGGAATGAGATGGCGGGGGAAACCGGTGATCCCGGAGAAAACCCGCCCCAACGCCGTGTTGTCCACCACAAATCTCACTTTGCGGTCGCCTGGGAGGGGTGATTTAGGGCTCCATAGAACCACTGAGTCCAGTGCTTCCAGCACTCCTTTCGCAGGAAATCAAACCATTCCCTCTGTAGGGCCACCGTTCCAGGATTTTTCTGAATTATCCAGTGCAATCTTCCCATTACCAGATCGCACATCTGTGGAGCGACGTGATTTTAAAACAATTCCAGTCGCTGTAGTGTCCGAAGACATGGTGGAAACTTCAGCGGGCAAACTTAACTGAGAATAACACTGATATGCATGACTTTGGTGTTTCCTCCAAAATAGATCTATTTTACTAAATTTGATGTACTGATTTCAAAACTGCAGTCAGTTTTTTCTACCACGTACTGTACTATTTTGTACAATTGCCAGTTATACCTAAATGTTTTAATGTAGTTCTCTGCATAAATATACGAATAATTTCATTCTTGAAATTAATGTTTCACAACAATGACACCAATGTAACACACAACAATATATAGCCTATTCTAAGTTTAATCCTATCAAATTTAGTTCAATCTGCAATCGATTTTCAAATAGTGAGGGTCTCTTTGTGAGTGGTGGTTGTAAGTTATACATGTGTCATTTGAAGCAAAATGTGTTCTAGGATGGATGGGACCGCCTCGGTAGCTTAGATGGTAGCGTGTCTGCCTCACGTTCAAGAGGTCCCGAGTTCGAATCTCGGCCAGGGAGAGTTACCTGGATAAGGTTTTTTCCTGAAAGACGAATTTCAGGTGACTCTAAGCTCCATGGACCCCGGACTCATTGAGCATCATTTCATACATTGCATTTATCGTCCGATATCTCTAAATGTTGGAGGACGTAAATTACAAAAAAAAAAAAAAAAAAATAAAATAAAAAATAATGGATGGATGGACAGTTGGGTTTAAGGGCATTCAACTGCCAAGGTCATCAGCGCCCTTAAACCAATTGTGTTAAAAGGGGCTGAAACATGGTCATAATAAAAACAAATACCATGGTATTTAAAAGTCTAAAATATAAAAGCCATAAAAAGGTTAAAAAGCCTAAATGGCTGGTAATTAAACCCTAAAATTGACATTTAAAAGGAGTTTTAAAACTGTGGCCACTGCTTGGTCGTCGTCCGCTAGGATCTCTGCCAAGCTGGCCGAGAGCTGGAGAGACCTGCGAACACTTGACAGACTAAAACATTCTAGCGGGACATGTCTGACCGAGAGGGCTGCACCACAAAGCGGGTAAACTGGAGCAGGGCCCCAACGTAATAAAAATGAATGAGTAAAAAAAAAAACAAAAACAGCGTGCAACCGAGCCAAACGTACCTCTTCCTGGCGGCCTTTCAGCTGCCAAAGTGCGGGCGCTGCGGACCCTTAGCACTCGTGGTACCTCTGACGTTACTAGAGGAACCTTGGGCCGAACAGCCGTGTCCCTCCTTCAGGAGTTGTTCGGATTGGGATGGACTCGAGGGGGCAGTGTGTTCCCGAAACCCGTGGGAATCGGGTACGTCTTCGGACGGGGTTGAGGGAAGCCATTAAGTGTCCCGGGTACTAGCCTGCAAAGCTAGTAGGTGTACTAGATCACCAGGCGGCCCCACCGAGGTATTTCGGTAGTCTTCACCTTGAGTGTTGACGCGCGTAAGTGGCGTATCCACTTCCATCCCGTCTTGAGTCCATAGGACCAGATGGGGGGGGCTTGTTAGTCTCTAGGTCTTGCCCTATGGGACAGCTCGGATACTCCCTGGTTGAAGGAGGCCCGGGTCCAGTTCCTACGGGTTCAGGACTAATGGGAGTAGTACCTCTGGCTCAACTGTCAACTGTCTTCCTGGCGGGATGCACGACAGGAGGTTCTCCATGGCACCGGAAGGTTCTTTATGTCACGGGGCTTATTGCTGTTCAGAGCACACCACTCGTCGTGCCACGAGCGCAGCATGGCTTTCCGTAACAGGCCACCAAAGTCTTCCGCGGCTACAAACGGAATAGTGACCTGCGGCTGTGTGGTGGCTATCTTCGCTGCCGCATCCACCTGCTCATTCCCTGCCAGGCCCACGTGACCAGGGACCCAAGCACATATCATGCTGACGCCTGAGGCGCATAAAAAGTGTAGGGCATCCTGGACACACTGTACTAGCCCGCAGAAGAGCTCCGCTCTTATGCTGGCTAAGACCCGTAGCTGGCGCCCAGAAGGACACCTGCGGTTACGACGGAGAAGAATCCCCTGGGTTCGAACCGCCAAATACCTGGGAATCCAACTGGACCACGGTCTAACTTTCACTCCGCATGTCAGGACAAAAGCCAGCTTCGGCTATGCTGCGCTCAGGCAACTCTACCCCATCTTCCGATCCACCATGCCCATCAGTCTCAAACTGCGGGCGTACCGTGCCATCGTCCAGCCTCTGATCCTGTACGGATGCGAGGTTTGGGGTTCGGTGACTCATACCACCCTCCGCAGGCTGCAAGCCGTGCAGAGCAGAGCCTTAATGATGATCTACGGTACCAACCGCAGGTTCCCATCTCACTTCCTGCACACCTAGTCTGGCATACCATACGTCGAAGACGTCGTGCGTGAACGAACGCGCACGTTGTATGCCAAGATCACTCCTCACCCTAACCAGCTGGTGAATTCACTAGGTCAATACGACCACCGTCTCCCCAGGAGACGGAGGAGCTATCGCCTACTCAAGGATGCCCTTGGGTGGTAAAGTCTGCCTCTCCTCCTGCCCCTACCAATCACTGCCAGGTCACCTCACGCCTTGGCCGCGGCTGGAAGGTTAACACCTGCAGTCGTGCCCTGGGGCGCGCGCACGACCTGGTGTTTTAAACCTTAACACATAATTTTCATCTGGTCTCTCGCTACTGGTTCCCCCTCTGCTTGGCGGATCGCTAGCGGCCGCACAAAGCGAGGTGGAACGGGCACTGTCCCCCCGCCAAGGGGAAATATCCCGGCATCAGAAGCATCAGTAGAGGCCAACTGCGCCGTCTCACCAAACGACAGGCAAGCTTGCGCAAATACATTTATCTATTATACCGCACAGCGGATAGGTACCGTGGCGTGTAACCCTCCGCCAGGGAGAACCCGGGCGACCTGCACCTGCTCTTGGCTCTTGGACACGCTGTACAATAGGGTGGTAACTGTACAGCGGCCGTAGGCTCTGAAGTGCACTCAAGGAATCGTTTAAAATGAGGCTAGCACCAAAGTTTCGTCGACGTACATATAAAATAGTTCGGTAAATCGCATAAAGTTCAACGCTAAAAAGCAGGTGCTGCTATGGAATCCAAATGTATAGGGTTCGGTTCCATAGACAAAAGCACACCCAACCCCACACGAGCTATTTGAGCCATCAGTATAAATTAAAATTTGATCAGTAAAACCAGATAAAAATTCTAAAATTCAAGTACGGATACTACTGGGAGCCATGTCAGATTTCGCATAGCGCGTCATGCCTAGTTCTATGAGTGATATTTCCCGCAACCAAGGAGGATACACTCGTTCGGCCCTAGGAAACATTCTACGCATCTCGAGTGCTGCCTCCCAATGTCTTCTAGCCCGCCTCGGTAGCGTGGTGGTAGAGTGTCTGCCTCACGTTCAAGAGAATAATAAGTCACCACAAATGATGTATCTCGAATACGAGAGCCCCTAATGGTCTACCGGGGAAATATATGAGTCAAACGGAGAATTTTATGTCAGGACGGCAGGTTGGCCATGGTAGCTCAATGGGTTAGAGCGACTGGACGGAAACCAGGAGATCCGTGGTTCAAATCCCGGCCATGGCATTGAATTTTTCATGTTGACTATCTTGTTTATATGTTTGAAGTATTGAGGGGATATACGTAACTTGCTTTCTACTTCTCGACAACAATGTAGCACCCCACGTGGAGAAACAGATCACCTCCACGTATCTTCTTCTAAAACTCAGACATTAGATTGTTAATGCAAGGGTTTATTGTCTTCAACTGTTTCAGGTAGTGATCGTCCTTGTCGGCGAACAAAGGAAGACAATATGCATCTGGAGACTGCGTCGACAACGGCTACAACTTCCCTTTCTCCTCCTTCCGCGCTATTTGCGTCAACGTCGTCATCTTTCTTGCCATTTCATTTACTTTCAACATTCCATCAACCAGTTACGACTCCATCATCACATCTGTCTCCATCCATGGACCAACGGTCGACGTTACCACCTTATCCAGAACTGTTCCCAAGTTCATCGCCCACCATAGAGGAACTGTTCCCAGCTTTCCCTGAGAACATCTCAGAACTGGTGACTCTCGAAGAGGAAGAAGAATCTATTGCCGACATCAAGAACCTCGATGACTTCAAGTCTTTGATCACTACTCCCTTCTCGGAAACACACAAGTTTCAGTGCAATAATTTCAGCGAGAACTTGCAAACATTGGAACCTGAAGGACAGACAAAATCGGTGGAAAAGAACACAGGAGAAATGTTGCAGTATGAGTGTGTGAGAAAGGTGGAAGAGTGTGACCAAGAGTTCAAGACGATGCTTCCTCCAATAGGCTCGATCTCGAGACACTTCCAGTTCCATCACCAAGACAGCAGCTGTTCATCGCCCGTCTCTAGCTCTCGAAGAACGTCGTCGTCCATCGTCAGGGGAAGCAAATGTGGTGGCAGGACTTCCATAGCATCAACGTCAGAGATTATGGACATCACCAACCTCATTCGTAGTTCACCAACAAGTTTGATCGGCTCCTCCAGCTCTCAGGTATGTCATTATCATAGTTTATGTGTTTAATTATCCCTCAACGAGATTCAATAACATAGTTCTTGTTATAGCTATTTCTGATACGAAGTGACACTGAAACATATCAGAATGGCAAGTGTCTGTAAACTTCATTGCCGTCTACTTCGTTGATTTGCTTTAATTGTTCACTATCGTTTAAATATTTTTGAACGCCCCCAAATAAACCTGAATAGAGAACGTCTACGGGCTTTGGATTTTAACAATTTTAAATAATGTGAATTTGTGAGTTCGTGAAATTAAGGGTATGTATGACTGAAATTTTCAAATTCTGAACTAATAATGCTAGCTTTTTCAAATTTACACCATATATGTAGTATAATGTAAACAAACATGTTACAACCTAAATTTAAACCATTTTTCTCCAGCAGTTTAGAAATTATGATAAATTTTGTATGTTTTTTGTTACGTCACTAAAAAGTCCCTTGCGACAAAATATTTTGAATTTTGGTCTAATATTTTAACCCTATGTTCATAATAC
Source organism: Mantis religiosa (assembly GCA_030765055.1). NCBI lineage: Eukaryota > Metazoa > Arthropoda > Insecta > Mantodea > Mantidae > Mantis > Mantis religiosa. Next base: position 156,550,118 of record CM060956.1, on the reverse strand, counting down.
ACATACTTTTTGAAATTGCTCTGGGTTTTTCTGTGTCTCCTTTAGTTTAGGTCACAAAAAGTTTTTAATTTACAAATATTCTTTTTTTGTCTAAAAAACTGTAAGTTTTGTGTTTGAAAATTAAAAATATATGCTTATATACATTTCACAACAAAACCTAGGGCAATTTCCATTTCTCATGATATTCTGAACCTGTTTAGGAAATTTCATGAATGTGGTACAAAAACTGCATCGCAAGGAGCATTTTACAGGAAGAAAAATGTTGAAAATATGAACATTGAGAAAACAGCGATTAAAGAGTTGATTGCATAACTCACATAAAATTCCACCGGGCTGATAGGTTGGATCCTCAGATTTCATTTTCCTCTCCTCTGTTGCTGCTTTTTCCACCTTTTTCTTCTGCATAACTTCGCTTCTTGCTTTGCAGGATACGAGTCTGATCTCGCTGCACTGAAGTTTTCCTTGCTGAGTCTACTACACTTTCACCTCTGATATTTCGCTTCAGCTCCAATGACTTAAGACTACCCATGTTAAACTCACTGATGCTTTTAATAACAGCAAGTTCCAATTTTTGTTTTGATATGAAAACTTCCTTTGGGCACTTATTCCATATGACATGCAAAGATTCATTGGCATTCTGTGTTTTTCCTGTTTTGCACCTCTCTAGTAATGTTGTAGAAGCCAGCCTCTGATATATTGGCAACATTTTAGGGACTATTCTGTCTGAAAGCCTTATTTTTCTTTTCTTGAATTGAATATTTAAGAACGGAAAACAGACAAAGAATGTGGATGTAGGCAAAAGAGAGCGTGACTCTGACAGAGTTTAAAGGCCACCGACATTTAAATAAGCATTTAAAAATGGCGTTCGGAGGCAAATTATGCATTTTTCACATTCGGGAATGTCTAAATTATTTTATAGAATTAAAATAAAAAAGTCGTTATTTTCACGATTTTCATGAAATTTCAGCCATACATACCCTTAAAAGTCTAATTGCAAACTCAAACTCAAAATGTTCTTTATTTCCACCGAGTTACAGTTGGAACACTTGCCGGTTACATAGAATTACGTAGCGCACACAATTACAATTCACCTGTTCGTCTGTCACAGGTCCAATTACGTACAACTTCTTCTGATACACGTACACAGTCTTCCAGTCCGTTCGCCAGCACTGCGCACTTCACGGCTGCTCGCCAAGAACTGAACTCTCCTCCAGCCCAACTTATATAGGACCAACTGGCCAATCTAGAAGGTTCTAGGTTAGATTAAATATCCTGGTTGTTCCAGAAGTCAGGGGGAGGGGAAAGAGACGGCACAGTGGCCTGCGATACCCTCCCAAACATCCCCTCCGATAGTGCTACAAGATAAATGGGAAGGCGTGGCCTGAATGCCTCCTGTCCCCCACTCAGCTGTCAGTTGGTCGTGCCTTCCGATAATTGGGTGACAATAATCATTAATACAATGTAAAGATCGCCTTAGAAATGCTTTGGTGAAGATTGCCGTCTAAACAGACCATTTGTAATTGGCACAGTAAGTTCTAACGAGTTCAGATTTTCCTTACAGATAAATGTCCTCACACCCAAGAACTCCTGTTGCTGATGAAGATACTGTCGCTGTGCTTGGACACCTTTTGCGGTTATAGGAATCAAACCCGACACTCACACGTAAAATTCTTTTCTGGCGTGCCACAACTCAGCGATTCGTCACCTGGAACACCACTTACTGACCCATGAACTATTCCTGTACGCTTCACGGCCTGCCGATTCCTTATCGCGGAGCTTGTATGTACCATAATCAGTTAAAAGCTCATAACTGCTCTCACTATACTACTCTGATTGTTCAAGGCACTGCATTGGCTTTTATATACCTGCCAGCTGCGGCAGATGTTTCTAGAACTGGAAGCCTCTGGAATTACAGTCGCAAAAGGTCTGCGCAGTAATATTAATGACTTCATGATGTCAGTTGTACTTATACGCGTGTTTATTTCTCCCGCAACTTGCTACCTCCTTTGTGACGTCAGCCAGTAGATGACCTTGAGCGCGTGTTGATTTCTCACGGCAGTTTACACGATCGACAATGTGAGATTACTTTAAGAACTGGTTTCATCGAATACAAAATTGTACTGATGTTTAAAGGGAACTTTTTTGTAAATTAATAACCTCATTTAAGTTTTTGAAACTGATCCCAAAAATGTTAAGTGTCACCCTCGTATTATGACCAAATAATAATAACTCATTAATATTTGAACTATTGCAAACAACTATGAATACAAAGGGCTCATCCAGCACTCCTGAATTCTTTTAGTTAATTGATGGAAATTAATCATTTCTTCGCACTAGCCATATATAGGCTAAGGTTTTTGATAGAGTCAACATGAAAAATTCAATGACTTGGTCGGGATTTGAATCACGGATCTCCTGGTTTCCGTCCAGTTGCTCTAACCCATTGAGCTACCATGGCCAACGTGCCGTCCTGACACCAAACTCTCCATTTGACTCGTATATTTCCCCGGTAGACCACTAGGGGCTCTCGCATCCGAGATACACAGTGACGACTTACTATCGTAAGTATTTGAGTCCCAGGCTTCATCATTTAACTCTTATTATTTTAGTTAATTGATGGAAATTAATAATTTCTTCACACTAGCCATATACAGGCTAAGGTTTTTGATAGTCAACATGAAAAATTCAATGTCATGGCCGGGATTTGAACCACGGACTTCCCGGCCTCCATCCAGTCGCTCCAACCCACCGAGCCACTACGGCCAACGCGCCGTCCTGACACCAAATTCTCCATTTGACTCGTATATTTCCCCGGTAGACCACTAGGGGCTCTCGCATCCGAGATACACCGAATCAAATGGAGAACTCAATGCCAGGATGGCACGCCGGCCACGGCTGCCCAATGGGTTAGAGTGACTGGACGGAAACTAGAAGATACGTTGTTCAAATCCCGGCTATGTCATTGAATTTCTCATGTTGCCTATCTAAAACCTTAGCCTATATATCCCAAGTGTGAAGAAATGATTAATTTCCATCAATTAACTAAAATAATCAGAGTTAAATGATGAAGCCTGGGACTCAAGTACTTACAATAGTAAGTCACCACAAACGGTGTATCTCGAATCCGAGAGCCCCTACTGGTCTACCGGGGAAATATACGATCAAATGGAGAATTTGATGTCAGGACGGCACATTGGCCATGATAGCTCAATTGGTTAGAGCGACTGGATAGAAACCAGGAGATCCTGGTTCAAATCCCTACCATGTCATTGAATTTTTCATGTTGACTCTATCTAACTACTGAATTGTTAAACCAATTTGATATTTTCATACAGGACAACGCCAGACCTGGATGCTATGGTCATCTTTCAGCCAGAAACTCGAGCAGCCCATCTCGTCACAGTAACAATGGGAATGTGTCACAAGAGGCACAAACCTGCACCCAGGCAATGCGCAGTCTTGAGCAGACCTGCTGTACACCGCCCTTCACCGATCTCTCCTCCAATCAGGTAAGATTTCTTATCTGCAGGTACCTATTAGGGATGGAAACTCTGTAGTATCTAAGTACATGTAATACGAGGCATGTTTTTTAAGTCAGTACCGTTTTGGAATTAAAAAAAGACGTGCATAGATATCGCAATAATTTTATTTTTACATGAAAGCCTGTACCTTAATCTACTTTTCTACATAATTTCCGTGAATATTGAGGCACTTGTCATAACGTGGCACCAGTTTTTGAATACCCTCCTCATAAAATTCTGCCGCATGACGTGTTAACCACTGTATCACAACTGTTTTGACTTCGTTATCGTCTTGAAGACGCTGACCGCCCAGATGTTTCTTCAAGTGCAGGAACAAATGGTAGTCGCTGGGCGCCAGATCACGGCTGTATGGAGGATGATCTAGAGTTTCCCATTGAAAAGATTTGATAAGATATTTGGTCCGATTAGCCACATGTGGACGGGCATTATCATGCAGAAAAACGATACCCTTACTCAACTTGCCACGTCTTTTGTTCTGGACTGCACGGCGCAGATTGTTCAAAGTCTCACAATAAGATGCTGCATTGATTGTCTCATTACGAGGCAGAGACTCCACTAGAAATACTCCTTTTCTGTCCCAAAAAACTGTGCATATGATTTTCCGGGCAGAAATTGTTTAAACTTCACTTTTGCAGGTGATGATGAATGTCGCCATTCCATAGACTGTAGTTTCGATTCTGGTGTGACGTAGTCCACCCATGTTTCGTCACCAGTAACAATTTGGTCTAAAAAATCTTTACCTTCATTGTAGTACCGTTCAAGGAAAGTCAATGCACTGCCTAAACGTTGGGGTTTGTGCAAATCCGTCAACATTTTCGGAACCCAACGTGAACACAATTTCCGGTACTTCAAGTTCTCGGTCACAATGCGATACAAAACACTACGAGAATATTGAGGAAATTAGTCGCACAATGATGAAATTGTAAAGCGTCTGTTTTCTCTTACCTTTTCGTCCACTTTCTGCACCAAATCTTCAGTAACGACCGAAGGACACCCACTCCGTTCTTCATCATGCACATTTGTGCGGCCATCTTTAAATGATCTCACCCATTTCCTTACCTTTCCATCACTCAATGTTTCGTCCGCAAACTTCACAGATCTCGCGATGAATATCGATCGGTTTTACGCCTTTAGCACTAAGAAATCGTATAACAGCCCGTACTTCACAATCGGCGGAACTCACGATTGTCGGAGGCATTTTAAACACTCAGTAACCAACGTATACAATGAAGAATCAGACTGTAATGGCGTCAGTGCGTAGACAAGAGATGCAGGTAACCAGCGCGCATGCGCGGAACGCCGACCGTAGCGCTGAGGCAGCGGAATCGCAAAACGGTACTGACTTAAAAAACATGTCTCATACTTCAATACTTTTTTGGATGCTTTTACATTTATAAGTTCTGCATTGTTTTAAATTGCTTGATTTGATGAGGTAAGGATTGAAATATGTTGAGTCACCAAAGTTTTGCGAGAACTTTTTTCGAGAAACTTCGACTGGGTTTTCTGCGTGTGAATGACTAACATTCCATACTTTTGATTCATGTGCATTCATTTGTGGGAGCTAAAGCATATAAGCCCCTGGAACCCTAAATGTAGGATATACAGGTGATGGACTTACATCTACACAAACAGACTGTAGCTGTCTCAATTCTTTCTTTCTATAAGCATGACGGTTATTATTTCACAAACTTTAAGGAGAAATTGACCTAATTTTACTTCCTCACAACATATATTTATTTTTATTTCAAGCTTATCGGATTCCAACGTAGCTACTCAGGCTATTAATTCAACTGCATTTTCGATTACATCTTGGTTTCTCATCATCAGCAACAAAGCATAACTTCTCTATCTGCTGTGAGAAAGTGGCAGGAAAGTCATGTAAATGGCTGTTCAATAAGGCTGTTCAATAAAGAATGATCATATTTTTTGACAACGTATCTTTACTCATCCTCATAATTTTGATGGTACTTCTCGAAACAGTCTCCCCTGATTGCGATGTACTTGTCCCAGCGTTTCTGCCAATCTTCAAAGTCATGCTGGAAACCATTTTTTGAGATAGCCTTCAAAGTCGCCTCCGCAGCCTTCACCACTGCTTCTGATGATGGATAATGCCTCCCACGAAGGCGTTTCTTCAAGTTGGGGAATACAAAAATGTCACATGGGGCTAAATCCGGACTATAGGAAGGGTGAGGGATGCACTTCACGTTGACTTTTGCAATATATTCAGCAACAGCAATGGCAATATGCGGCCGCGCATTATCGTTTAAATATTTTTTGATCGCCCCCAAATAAACCTGAATAGAGAACGTCTACGGGCTGTGGGTTTTAACAATTTTAAATAATGTGAATTTGTGAGTTCGTGAAATTAAAAGACCAATTACAAACTCAAACTCAAAATGTTCATTTCCACCGAATTACATTTAGAACACTTGCCAGTTACATAGAATTACGTAGCGCACACAATTACAATTCACCAGTTCGTCTGTCACAGGTCCAATGACGTACAACTCCTCCGATGCACGTACAGTCTTCCAGTCCGTTCGCTCACACGGCGCTCCTCACAGCTGCTCGCCAAGAAGTGAACTCTCTCCAGCCCGGCGCGTCGCTTATATAAGACCAACTGACCTATCTAGAAGGTTCCGGGTTATATGAAATATCCCGACTGTTCCAGACTCCGGGGGAGGGGATAGAGATGGCTAGTGATGCTTTTTCAACCATCCCCTCGTTACCACTACAAGATAAATGGGTAGTCGTGTTCTGAACGCCTCCTACCGCCCACCCGGGTGGTAGCTGGCCGTGCCTTCCGATAATTAGGTGACAATATCAAAGAATGAGATCAGAATATCTTTTCCAGCAGAAGCAACCACTTTTCCTTTTTTGGGGGTTGGTGATGAAGGAGATTTCCACACTGAGCTTTGCTGTTTCCTCTCAAGATCAAAATGATGTAGTCAAGTTTAATTAGCATTGATTACGTTTGAAAAAAAACTACGGATCTTCCTCTAACATCAACTTTAACTGCATGTGAATGTCCTTTTGTTCGGGAAGTAACAGTCTTGGAACACATCGCGCATAAACACATCTCATGTGTAATGTTTCTGTCACCAACGTGTGGGTGGCACCCAATGAAATGTTCAGTATTTCAGAAAGTGATCTTAAGGTAATACATCGATCCTCTCTCACAATGGCAGAAGCAGAATTGATGTTTTCTTCCGTAAGAGCAGTAACTGGAGCACCGGGACCACCTTCCTTTGAAATTGTCTCCCCTCTTTATAAATATTTTAAACCACCTTCGAGCTGTGTTGTAGGGAAGAACAGACTCTCCATAGGCCTTCTGCAACATTGTAAAGGCCTCAAGTGAAGATTTGTTGAGACGAAAGCAGCATTTCAAAGCCACATATTGCTCCTCACGTGTTACCTCCATTGCAGCGGTAGGCGATACTGAACATGCCTGAACTTGCCTGGTTCTCACAGGCGGGAACCAGGAGTACCAACAATGAAACTACTACGGCGTGTTTGTTTCACATTAAGCTAATTAAGATTGAATTTTAGTGACCGTATTTATGATCATTCTTTATTGAGCAGCCCTCGTATAAGACATCAGTTCCTATAATGTTGTTCCAGATTGTTCTGCCGCAACAAGAATGTGAAATGCTGACCAGCTTGATCAGCAAGGCATCGCCGCTTCAAACACACTCCAACAATGAACTGGTCATGACTGCTGATCCTTTTATGAACAATCAGACGATAGTGCTAGAGGACGACAATGAAACCTCGGCGGAGCACGCAGACGAACAAGGTAAGGAATGTTTGGAATATCGAATTCATTATAATATTTAATATTTATGTGAAAGTTTGTACAAAGAAAATGTGCTGAGTCACTGAAAGTAGGTTGGTTCTGGAGAGTTGGTATTACTGCGGAGCTTCTTGCTCGTTGTGATTTTTCCTTCACTTGTTTTATCACACGGTGGCCATGATACGGAACTGTGAGTTTTGTGTTAGGTTTTGGAACTTGTTATTATAATGCCAGAGAAGCACGCATCATTTACAGTAAAATATCTGCACATTCCTTCTTTGTTGAATGCTTGCTGACCTTTTTATTGATATTTTTTCTAAATAAATTTGGAGGCTCTAACAGTTGTTCTCAGCGTTCCATTCTATATTAGGCGTGATAGTCAAACTATTTGTTCAGACGACTTTATCAAACAATTTCTTTTATGTGCCGTAAATTTACGACAGCAGACTATCGACTTTGCTTCCCCTCCAAAGGAAATTATGCCAAGGATTGTTTTCTGGACATTCATCAAGCTATATTCTTTTGAAGAATGCGACCTTCCCATATAGCTTCTTTGAAAATTAAGTTCAAGCATTAAATCGCTCTAAGAGTTATAATACGTATTAGAAATATGAGGCAAGACAGTATTGTGTGAACAATAGCTTTAAAAAAACTTAGGAAGATGTTGGCCGTTCTCTTTATCATTTATTTAGTCATTTAACGTCATGTCATGTCAGACGATGAATGGAAATGAATGAAATGATGTTCAAATGAGCCCAGGGTCCATTCATTTTTAAGGATAAGGGAAAACCCCGAAATAACTTAACCTCACAACTCACTCTAACCGATATTCGAAATTAGGATCTCTTGAAAGTGACGCCGTTTAGTGCTCACTGTGTCTGCAAGACCATGTAGAGTATTTGGCGAATATCTTTGAAATTGGCAATTTCTTATGAGAGGACTTCTTTCAGTCACAATGGGGTTCTAGAATCTGTCACGTGGCTTCACAAGTAAAAGTCGCATAGTTATCACTTTGGTCTAGACTATCTTCCGACTAACTTGGTCCAGACCAAAGGCGGTCTAACTTCTTGGTATTCATAGACAATAAAACGTCCCGGACCAAGTAAAGCCACGGAGCAAATATCATACGAGGTTCTTCTGCGCATGTGCGAGTCCTATAGAGCACTAAACAAACGACAGTGTACCTAGAAGTTTATAAATCTCTATGGGTAGTTTCACAGCTGTTTCTTAATCATTCTTACGGTTGCTGCTGCTGTTTGAGGTTAGGTAACAAAGTTTGGTGTGCCGTGAATACGTGGTGTCAATTGGATTGGATTAGATTAGATTAGATTGATTTGCGTTCAGTAGGTTCACTTGTAGCCAGAAAAGGCTGTGAACATTGAACATGTCTAGAGGTATAAAGTTTAATAGCGTATATATGTACAAAAGTTAACATAAGACACATAGTACACAGGCAATATGAACAACAATATGGAAAACAAAGCAGGGATAATTATATTTGATACAAAATGAAACACTTTTTAAACCAGCTTTCACTTGGCTTATGCCAGTACGTCTCAACCTTTTTGCAATGGATACCATTCTTGTTATTTATTAAATACATATAGATTAAAAATAAACTTTCAGCTTGCATCAAATATTTATAAGTACTGATTTGTCATTGGAATAGTTAAATACTACTTATAGAGCTACAGAAGCATTATCAGGATAATTTGTCATTAAGATAATCTTGTACAGAATAAAAAGATTTTGAGCAAAGGTACTCTCTTAACAGCTTTTTTAAAAGCACCGAAATTATCAACTTTTTCTTTAAGAACATTGGGAAGTGCGCCAAATATTTTGATAGTTTCATAATACACACCTTTCTGGAAGCAAGAAAGTTTAACACTGGTATATTGGATATTATACTTTTGTCTAGTGTTTTTGTGAATTACATTATTTGTTGCAAATAAGGCACGATTGCATACAAAGAATTTTAGGATCGAGAATATATACATGCAAGGAAGCGTTAATATCTTCAATCTTGTAAAAAGATCTTTACAGGAGCAAGACCAATGTTTTCTCTAGTCTAAACAAGAATGAACATTATAGAAAATAAATCCGTGTCAACGAATACAAATATGAGAAATGAGGAGGCATGGAGGGAAATGTTTAACTACTTTGCTGATAATGCAGGTTACTGATGCAGGTCAGCAGTGTTGTCTTGATATCCTCCTCCTGTATAATACAGAAGTGCTGTTAGGATTTGAGTGTCAGGCCTCTGTCATCATCCCTGACGTAAAGGTCAGCAGTGTTGTCTTGATATCCTCCTCTTGCATAATACCGAAGTGCTGTTACGATTTGAGTGTCAGACCTCGGTTATCGTCCCTGACGTACAGGTTAGCAGTGTTGTCTTGATATCCTCCTCCTGTATAATACAGAAGTGCTGTTAGGATTTGAGTGTCAGGCCTCGGTTATCGTCCCTGACGTACAGGTTAGCAGTGTTGTCTTGATATCCTCCTCTTGCATAATACCGAAGTGCTGTTAGGATTTGAGTGTCAGACCTCGGTTATCGTCCCTGACGTACAGGTTAGCAGTGTTGTCTTGATATCCTCCTCTTGTATAATAGCGAAGTGCTGTTAGGATTTGAATGTCAGACCTCGGTTATCGTCCCTGACGTACAGGTTAGCAGTGTTGTCTTGATATCCTCCTCTTGTATAATACAGAAGTGCTGTTAGGATTTGAGTGTCAGGCCTCGGTTATCGTCCCTGACGTACAGGTTAGCAGTGTTGTCTTGATATCCTCCTCCTGTATAATACAGAAGTGCTGTTAGGATTTGAGTGTCAGGCCTCGGTTATCGTCCCTGACGTGCAGGTCAGCACTGTTGTCTTGATATCCTCCTCCTGTTAACCATCTTGCAGAACCATCACTGAGGAGTATCGCACTTTCATTTGTAGAATATCGTTCAGGCTATATGGGAGATGTTCTTAAAGCTACTTTACTAGATCCGTCTCAATGCAAACTTACAATCAGCTTTTATTTTACACAAATAGGATACTTGGACACGTCTCTACAATATTCCTTTAAGTATCTGTAGCAGGAACTCTTTGTACTGCTGATCTACAAACGTCCACCTCTAATACGGAGCTACACAATACAACTTCGACATTCAGACGTAAACTGCTTCGACAGCCTGGTGATCCCTCAACAGGAGCCGCTCTTACTGCACCGTTCTACGGCCTGCGGACTCCTTACTGCGGAGTTGAACATAGCATACACAGCTCTAAACACCACACTACTCTCACTACTACATACGTACTCGCTCTACTACCCTGCTCAGTATACTCTCGACCTGGCATCGACTTTTATATACCTCCCGGACGCGCTGACCATTCAGGATCACGAAGTCGCTGGAACTGCAGTCACAAAGGGACTTTTTGCTCATTTCTTGAAGCTTGTTTATTTCTCACGCCAACCTGTTTCCTGCTACATGACGTCAGCAGGCTGACTTTAAGCGGGAGTTACTTTCTCAAGTAGACTTGCGCAGTCGCCACTGTGACAGTACTCTTTAATCACGAAAATCACACACACCGGAGACAGTAGCCTTTTTTCTGTAATTTACATCCTCCAATGTTAAGTCATATCGGACGATGAATGGAATGGGTGAAATGATGCTCAAATGAGCCCAGGGTCCATAGAGCCTAGAGTTACCCGAAATTATGTGTAGTGTTTAACGCCCGTTTTACTACATACGGCACCGCAGGCGCTGACACTGATGATATATGAGATGAAGCACCGGTGGAGTGAGATGGCGGGGGAAACTGGAGGTCCCGGAGAAAACCCGCCCCAGCGCCGTGTTGTCCACCACAAATCTCACTTTGCGGTCGCCTGGGATCGAACCCGGGCCACCATGGTGAGAGCCAACCACTGAGCCACGGCGCGGCCTAGAGTTACCCGACATTCGTCTTTCAGGATAAGGGAAAATCCCGGAAGAAACCTTTTCCAATTAACTCACCCTGACCGAGGTTCGAAATTGGGACCTCTTGAACGTGAGACAGACACGCTAGCACCACGCTACCAAGGTGGGCGGGGACACTGCATCATCTTCACTTCTACATCCACCCTTCGCATTTATTTCTCAGCAATTACTTTTTCGCTCCAGCCATGAAGAAATGGTTGGACTGACGAAGATTCATCAGAAATTAAGGGATTTAGTCTAAGAGATGCAGAGATGTTCATTTTATTTTACTGAAGTTACTAAAACTTTGAAAAGTCGTGGAACTAAACATTTCTCTTTAACATCACAAAGTTACTACCTGATAATTTGTGCACCGCCATAACTTAGCCGCCTGGCAGTATAGGCTATCCATTCTCTATTCAAGCTTCAATATCTGATTTGTTGGCTAGGTAAACGGGTCATTAGCCTTGCAGAAGTCATTTGTATTAAGTTAAATATTAAAATAGACAATAGAGGTGTTGAAATTACAATGTTGAACATAAAATTCACAATTAAATTATATTAAATATATTTTCTCATTTACTTCTATATGGAAGTGTAAGCTGTACTTAATACTAACCATCCTGAAAACATAACTATCAATAGCTAAAATGATTATACTCGAACTTAAGTAAATGTTGAAACAAAACACTGTCATGTTGCTACAGGCTGTGAAGGCAAGGTACTGGAGTGCCGCTGGATCGACTGCTACAAGACATTCCCAGATCAGGACGCCCTCGTGAAGCACATCGAGAAGAACCACGTAGAACTTCGCAAAGGTGAAGACTTCTCTTGTTTCTGGCAGGGCTGTCCAAGACGTTCCCGTCCTTTCAACGCCCGCTATAAGCTCCTCATACACATGCGTGTCCATTCCGGGGAAAAGCCCAACAAGTGTCCGGTGAGTACTAGCTCATTAATTACTAATATTTGGAGGAATTTAGTAACAATGACATCCAAATTAATTAATAAAACTATTTACAGTCACTTTTCACACTACGTCACTTACATTTAATTTTTGAGGAACTAGTTTCGGGAGCTGCTGCTTCCATTTTCAATCTTGAAGTCACGACTGCCATCTGTTGCCTGCAGTCTTCCCTCTGGTGGTGGAAATACGTGCTATTTTATCAAATTCTCGACTGGCAAGCTAAAGAAAATTATTAGGAGAAAGCAACGGTATAGTCAGTAGATTCAAAAAGATGACGAAACATCTTGGAAACCACAGATAGTTTCAAAATTGTTAAATTCAAAGACAAAAAATAAAATCCCTCCAATCAATAGATCGGAATACAGCAAATAGAAGAATTCCTCATAAGCCAAACTAAAAGAAACCTAAAACCCAGAGTCAAAGAGCACATTACGAGGGCTGTACAATAAAGAATGATCACAATCTTTTTAGCAATTTACCTATACTCATCATCATAATTTTGATGATCCTTCTCAAAGTAGTCTCCACTGAATACGATGTACTTGTCCCTGCGTTTCTGCCAGTCTTCAAAGACATGCTGGAAACCATTGTTTAAGAGATCCTTCAAAATCGCCACCGCAGCCTTCACCACTGCTTCTGATGATGGATAATGTCTCCCGCGAAGGCATTTCTTCAAGTTAGGAAATAGAAAAAAGTCACATGGGGCTAAATCCGGACTATAGGGAGAGTGAGGGATGCACATGCAAGATATTCAGGAACATTGGCAGTATGCGGCCGCGCATTATCGTGGTGCAGCATCCAGCCTGCTTTACGGAAATGTGGTCTTTTGCGCCTGATATGGACTTGCAATGTTTTCAGAACATCCCTGTAGTATTGTCCAGTTACTGATGTGTGTGCAGGTACAGCATGCTGATAAACCATTCCATGAATATCAAAGAATGAGGTGACCATAACTCTCAGCAGAAGCAACCACTTTTACTTTTTTGTGGGCTTTTTGTCTTTACTATAACTAGTAAAATCTAAGAGATAGAGACAAAATGTTAATGTACAGTTAACATTAAAATATACAATACAAATAAAATATTTAGTGATTCTTTTCCACTTATCTTAAGAAGTTGAGGACAATACTTCTATCTTTTGAAATTGAAATTCCAATTTACAATTTTCTAAAAAAGATAACATTCCTAATAATAAAAAATGTGGTAGTTATCAATTTAATTGCTTAGATTGTGATCAAGTTTATATTGGAAAGACGAAACGTAGTTTGGAAACCAGAAAGAAAGAACATTTTCGTAACATCAGATATAAACAAATTGATAAATCGGCCGTGGCAGATCATTTTTGGTCATTTAACCGTGAAATAAATTCCGAAGTTAAATTATTAAAACAATTAAATGTTCCTATAGATTTAATAGTTTGGAAAAAAAATATTTGTTCTAAAAAATAAAACTCGCGTAATGAATTCTGACATACGGGCAATGATTCTGTTTTTAAGTTTGTTTGGTATTCAGGTGTTGGTAATACGTAAATACCTGGTATCTTTGACAACGAAGTGTGTTTAACTGAAGATGTGAGCAAATGCTTACGAAACTAATTTCAATTAGAAAAGATGGAAGTATTGTCATCAACTTCTTAAGATAAGTGGAAAAGAATCACTAAATATTTTATTTGTATTATATTAATTATTCCACTGTAACTAGCTTCATTTTCTGTGTAATTAAAATATATGATTTACGTTTTTGTCATATTATTTTCAAATTTAAATTCTCAAACACGAAGGCGATACTTGCTCTGTTAATCCTGGCCAGAAATTTGACTAATCCTTCTATACTCTACTATTCCTGTAGGAATAAGTAATTAAGCGTGTTCTACGAATGTTTATATCTTAATAAATTGAGAGAATAAGCTTTGGTAGCAATGTGAACAGAATGGTGGACAGAGAAGGTCGTACACGAAGGCAGCTAGCTTCACACCACGAGGCAGATAAATCCTCCGTGATCAGGGAAATATCACTTGCATCTAGCGACCTAATCCAGCGGAGATAAAACAGAAGGGCATAATCCTACTTGATTTAATCCTGTTGCCTCCACAATATGGCGCCACGATATCAAAATGAAAAGCAAGCCACTTACTTCAACGACACAGGAAATAAGCACTTCAAGTTGCAAAAAACTCGCACTTCTGCTGTTTCCATGGCTTTGTGCTCCAGAACCTACAGCGTTACACGTTTAACAAGCTTTCAAATATCAGCCTTCTTTTTTTATTGCTCCATTTAATTATTATTGGGATATTGGCAGCCTTTTACTTTGAAACATATTCCACCTACTTGGAAATATTTTTTCTTTGAGTTTCTTTACGTTAGATCATACTTCTAGACTCTGGGAAGCTGCAACAAGGTTTTTATTCTGCTGTTGTAGACTGAATATGCTAACAGCCCCAAGTTGCGGCGACATGTTGTAACGGGAATATATTTGTTCTGCACTCGCAGCAGATAGGAAGCACGCCAACTTTTTGGAAGATCCAGGTCGAGTTTTGATTAAATAAGAGTCATGAGATCTTTTCTCAGGTGTGGATGTGGATTTTTGGTGACAGAAATAACCTTTATATGACTCCGATTTCGTAATATATTATTTAATTGTATAATATGAACTACAATTCACTCGTTTCTATTACGAATATCGAATAACACTCTTTGAATGTTATTAACTTTCCTTTACAATTATATTCACCGCAACATTTTTCATCGTTGTGAAACAAGACTGAAGATTATAACACTTTTTTCAAGAATATTGATTTTCTTGTCACTATAGTTACTTCCACTTTATTTTGTGATTGGCCGATCCACTGACACGTCACCACATCACGTCATACCACGTCACACCACTACTACTTCGGCCAATCACACTACTACATACATTTTTATATATTTAAATTATTAAATATATTTACATAATTAGTTTTTATAATTTCTTACTTTAAACATAACCAAAAAGTACTGTTACAATGTGGAACGGGATTTCTACGGTGAAGATGTTATGCACGTTGACTATTTCGAAGCCCCAGGTTGAGAAGACATGTTACATAATTTCTTCGGTGTACTTTCTATTGGTTCTTGAATATTGTGTCTGCTTAAATATCAGTCATAAGATGTCTTCTTTTCAAGGAAGCCCGCCTCGGTAGCGTGGTGGTAGCATGTCTGGCTCACGTTCAACAGGTCCCGAGTTAGAATCTCGCTCACGGTGCCTTACCTGGATAAGGTATTTTCCGGGGGTTTCCCTTGTTCTGATAGACGAATGTCGGGTAACTCTAAGCTCCATGGACCCGGGACTCATTTGAGCATCATTTCACAAATTTCATCCATCGTCCGATATGACTTAACGTTGGAGGGCATAAATTACAAAAGCATGGTTACGAGTGAAAGAAATAAAATTTGTATAACTCCAATTTTGTAATATACGAGGGGTGTTCAATAACGAATGATCACAATTTCTTTTTGACAATGTACCTTTACTCAACATTTTAATGGCACTTCTCAAAATAGTCTCCCCTGAATGCGATGTACTTCTCCCAGCATTTCTTCCAGTCTTCAAAGACATGCTGGAAAACATTTTTTTGAGAGATCCTTCAAAATCGCCTCCGCAACCTTCACCACTGCTTCTGATAATGGATAATGCCTTCCACGAAGGCGTTTCTTCAAGTTAGGGAATAGAAAACGTCACATGGGGCTTACTCCGGACTATAGGGAGGGTGAGGCATGTACTTCACCATGATTTTTGCAAGATATTCAGCAACAACATTGGCAATATGCGGCCGCGCATTATCGTGGTGCAGCATCCAGCCTGCTTCACGGAAATGTGGTCTTTTGCGCCTGATATGGACTTGTAATGTTTTCAGGACATCCCTGTAGTATTGTCCAGTTACTGATGTGTGTGCAGGTACAACATGCTGATAAACCATTCCATGAATATCAAAGAATGAGATGACCATAACTTTCCCAGCAGAAGCAACCACTTTTGCTTTTTGGGGGGTTGGTGATAAAGGAGATTTCTACACTGAGCTTTGCTGTTTGCTCTCAGGATCAAAATGATGTAGCCAAGTTTCATCAGCAGTGATTACGTTTGAAAGAAACTCCGGATCTTCCTCTAACATCAACTTTAACTGTATGCAGACCTGCATGCGAATGTCCTTTTGTTCGGGAATCAACAGTCTTGGAACCCATCGCGCACAAACACGTCTCATGTGTAATGTTTCTGTCACCAACGTGTGGGTGGCACCCAATGAAATGTTTAGTATTTCAGAAAGTGATCTTAAGGTAATTCGTCTCTCCTCTCTCACAATGGCAGCAGCAGTGTTGATGTTTTCTTTCGTAAGAGTAGTAACTGAAGTACTGGGTCCACCTTCCTTTGAAATTGACTGTCTCTCCTCTTTAGACATTTTAAACGACCTTCGAGCTATGCTGTAGGGAAGAACAGACTCTCCATAGGCCTCCTGTAACATCGTAAAGGTCTCAACTGAAGATTTTGTGAGACAAAAGCAGAATTTCAAAGCCGCGTATTGTTCCTCACATGTTACCTCCATTGCAGCGGTAGGCGATACTGAACATGTCTGAACTCGCCTGGTTCTCACAGGCGGGAACCAGGAGCAGCAACAATGAAACTACTAGGACGTGTTTGTTCAACATTAAGCTAACAGAGTATAATAAGTTTGAATTTTAGTGCGAAAAGTTATGACCGAAAAAATTATGATCATTCTTTATTCATCAGCCGTCGTATTATATACGCAAGTAAATATGTACATTAAATTATAGCGGCATAACTTATTTTAAATGCATTTACAATATCTTCAATTTGCAGTATATATTTGTACTACAATTCAGTACACCGGTTCTTCTACAAAAAATCAATGATACAACCAAATAAGTTATCTCCTACTGGTCAACGTCATCACAACACGTAATCATTCTTAAAATTGCCAATAAAGACAATGTTTTATAATATTTCACTCGTATTACCTCATTCCGTGACTAACCTAATTTTACACTTTCATTTCCGTACAAATTACTCTTCATAACAATTCAAGCTCTTTTTAAATTTAGAAACATGAAATAACCTCCACAAGATGGAAGGGTTTAAGAAAGATAAGGTTTTGTGACGTCAGTGACCACACAGCCGTTACGAGGGTGGGTCAAAAAGTAATGCCTCTAAATTTTTTTTCTCTTTTAATTGCCAAGAAAATTGAATCCAATTTACATAACTTGAAAACTACAACACTGATGATTAATTTGTCACTATTCAATATAATCTCCGTCCTTTTCCACAGTTTTGGTCCACCTTTTAACTAGGGCATGTATTCCAGTGTGGTAAAACACACAGTCTTGCTTCCTAAGCCATTGACGCACGGACGTTTTCACAGCCTCCTCATCTTCAAAATGAATCCCACGTTGAGCTTCCTTTAGTTGCCCGAACAGATGGAAGTCTGATGGTGCCAGGTCAGTGAGGTAAGACTTGTCATCCCAATTTCTCAATTTCTGCAGTGGTGTAACGGCTGGTGTGTGGTGCTGCATTGTCATGCAAAAGAACATCCGCCATAGTTTTTGTTGGGCGAACTCGGCGAAGACGTGCTTTCAGCTTTTTGAGAGTTCTGACGTATTGGACAGAATTTATTGTGCATCCCTGCTCCAAAACATCAATCATAAGCACACCCTCTGCATCCCAAAACACTGTCGCCATAACTTTCTCTGCCGACCGCTGAGTTTTGAATTTTTTTCTTCGGTGACGTTATGTGATGCCATTCCATTGACTGCCTCTTTGATTTATGTTCAAAAAAATGAACCCACGTTTCGTCTCCAGTAACATTTTTTCCCAGAAACTCCTCTCACTCCAAATTGAAGCGCTGCAAGTGTTTGGAGGCTATTGTTTTCCTTATTTCTTTGTTTTGGGCAGTTAACATTCTTGGTACCCAACGTGAACAAACTTTTGAGTATCCCAATTGTTGAATAATCGTCATCATACTACCTTTACTGAGGGAGGTAATGCGACACAATTCACCTGTTGCTACCCGGCGATCACCACGAATGATGTCATCGACTCGATGAATGTTGCATGGAGTCACTGCAGTCACCAGCCTGCCGCTTCGGTTTTCATCTGCCAATGGTGTTTGCCCTTCAGCTTCGTTACAGCGACGAACCCATCGTCTAACAGTGCTGACATACACCGTAGCATCACCATACACATTTTTTAGCCTTTCGTGAATGCGAATTGGCGTTTCACCTTCCGCAGTCAAAAATTCAATCACAGAACGCTGTCTAATACGAATGTCGATGTCAGCCAGTTTGCAAGAGGATGCAGTGCTGCCACCTGCTGACTTAGGAAGTTACTACTGTAGGGGATTGGAGAACAAGGTTTGAGGAATTGCGCCAAATTCAAAGTTTTCTCATAACTTACTTATTTAAGGGAAAAAAGGAGGCGTTACTTTTTCACCCACCCTCGTATTTAAGCTATTTTCAAGAGATAAAATGTATCTTGAATTTTCAAGGAATGTTCTCAGAAGTGCTCAGGATAACTTTTGTATAACTTCTCGTAGTAAACTGAAACAAATGGGCAAAATATTGCCACACTAAGCTTTATATCTTAAAGCATAGGTTTAACCGTTTCCGAGATATTCGTAATAAAGTAGTAATTAATTCTCTTTTTCATTCTCCTGCCCATTCAAACAACGGAATGTTCATAGCTATCGTATACCGACGATTTACTATTATTAAAATAAACTTATTTATACGAAAGTTTTTAAAACTGAAGCCTAGACCTACTTGTAGAGAGATAAATTCAAACAGTTTTTTAGAATACGCTAATTTAGTGTATACCAGAGAGGACTTTTACCTCTCGTGCAACATTTGCTAGCAGATTCCAGTGCTCTGTTTGAGTTTCGCCTGTTTTTGTGCCGCGATTGTCTTTTTTTTAACAGTGGAATGAAGGCAGAGTCTAAGCGTTGCACGTGGCGTAGCGACGCTGTTGCGCTTTTGTTTATTTACGTGTGCAACAAGTGACGAAGGCAATGACCCAGAGTCACTGACACATTGACATTGACACTGGGAGCCACATGTCCATTGCCCCTCCCCTGGCAAAAGTACATATACATACATCAGACTATCTCACTCGTGGCCCCAGATAATGACCGATTCGGTCCTGCTTCATTCAAACTTTGTCGATATCTAGTTACGTAACACACGTAAATTATCGTAGGTAATGTCGAGTGGTTTTGACATTATCAATAAGTTCTAATCTAAAAGCAAGAGAATCTTGGAGGGATACCTTTATAAATAAAAAAATAATCACCATCTACTCTGTATGCTTATACAGCTATAATGTTTATTGTGGACAAGTGTAATCCAGTTAAAAACAATGAGGTATATAAACATAACACCAGAACCAATATGAATTACTATAGAGATAGTGTAATTAAAACTGTCTCTCAAAACGATGTACATATACTAGGAATTAAGCTTTACAATAAACTGCCAGCTGATAGCTAGCATCTCAAAACAGCAGTTTAAATGGAAGTTAAAGGCTTTCCTCATAAATAAATATTTATATAACTTACTTGAATTATGACATTGCGTCTTTAAGTGTACTTGAAAGTGACAAATTCATTAAGCTGATTAGGGGATCATGTGTAGAATTAGTTTCTAATGCTGTAATTGACTATATAAATTAGCTTCTGTAAATTTGATTCTAATGTTGTAGAATTGACTATGCACAACTAGTATTAATGATGAAAAATTGACTGACAGAAATTGTGACCAACAATCTATTGATATTATTATTATTATTATTATTATTATTATTATTATTATTATTATTATTATTATTATTATTATTATTATTATTATTATTATTATTATTATTATTATTATTATTATTATTATTATTATTATTATTATTATTATTATTATTATTATTATTATTATTATTATTATTATTATTATTATTATTATTATTATTATTATTATTATTATTATTATTATTATTATTATTATTATTATTATTATTATTATTATTATTATTATTATTATTATTATTATTATTATTATTATTATTATTATTATTATTATTATTATTATTATTATTATTATTATTATTATTATTATTATTATTATTATTATTATTATTATTATTATTATTATTATTATTATTATTATTATTATTATTATTATTATGATTATGATTATGATTATGATTATGATTATGATTATGATTATGATTATGATTATGATTATGATTATGATTATGATTATTATTATTATTATTATTATTATTATTATTATTATTATTATTATTATTATTATTATTATTATTATTATTATTATTATTATTATTATTATTATTATTATTATTATTATTATTATTATTATTATTATTATTATTATTATTATTATTATTATTATTATTATTATTATTATTATTATTATTATTATTATTATTATTATTATTATTATTATTATTATTATTATTATTATTATTATTATTATTATTATTATTATTATTATTATTATTATTATAAGCGACTTATTTGAAATTATTGAATGAACGTTGCTATGGCAATTCAATAATTGCCCATTGGTTCACGTTGTAACCGCAGTATCAGACAGCGATTAGGAGGTGGCGAATTAATTGAAATCACGAGAATTAAAAAAAGAAGATAAATTAATGAAAATGCTTTGCTAAACTAATATAAAATATTGTTATATTAATATGAAATTAGAATGAAATTAGAGTAATGATTAAAATAGCGGTTTAATTAAGAATAAGATGGCAAGAATATAATTTAAGACAACTAACATGCTAGAATCCATGTAAGGGAGAGAAAATATTTCTGTAAAATCTGAACACAAGTCGGGGAGACAGGAAGAGGTGACCGTTAGCCTCTTTGTTTAAGGAAAGGTTCAATGTCTGAGAACTATAAGCAAAAATGTGTAGGAACAATAAGGTTTTCAAGATGCGGTCAGGCGTAAGACCTAAAAGGATTTACTTCGCTGTGGCGATAACGATGTATACCGTTACAAAGAGCCCAGGGTAGGCGGGACCCAACTCACGGTGGGATGTAACGTCAATGAGTTCGATGAGTTTTGCTAACCAATAAAGAAAAATCGAAATAAAATGAGAAACCAATCATAATGTAAGATTTGAGAAATAGGAAGAAGGGTGAGTTATTTTGGTCATGTGATAAGGGTTAGAGTAGGGATCAGAATAAAGTACGAACGGAATCGCAGAGCAGACGAAAAATCACTTCTACAGTCATACTAAGAGGAAAAAGACGTGTTAGTGCGCGTGAAGAAGAGGTCGTAAAGATTTCTAAGTCCGAAATGTAGGGAAGTCAAGAATAACGCAACCAGCGTGAGAGAAGCAGCAGAAGAAGTTTATAATAGCAAAGTATTCGCCGTATAAAGAATTAAGAGAATTCTGTTAGGAAGTTTAGTAACAGGTGGTCACCGCTACAAATCAATCTGAATCAACGAATTTAGTGAGAATTAAATCAATTTTTGCAACGAACCAGTGTATTATTGAGACAACTGAGCAGCCAACAAACAACAAATCCATTTCCTACAACCATTCACCTGAGGACAAGAGATCTCATAGCTCCAATTAGAACCCAAATCAAAAGTAACCACCAACCAATTGAAATCTGACATGCGGGTATGCCGCATAATGGCGCCGACACGTTGGGGCTTCGAATTGTAGGAAATGGGTGAAATGTAACGACGAAGGACGACTACAAGGAGAAGTGAGAAGAACGACGACGAAGGACGACTACGAGGAGAAGTGAGAAGACCGACGACGACAACTACGATGAGGACAGCAGAGACTACGAAGAAGACGGCAAAAACAACTACATAGAATTTTCCCCCAATCAAGAGAGAAGTTCAAGTTCTTTCGACATCAACTGAGCCTACTAGACGACGAGCAGCACGACAAAAATTGGTAAAGACATCACATAAACACCACAGCCGTACAACAGAACTGTGAGTTACACATACTCAATTTATATTTCTTGTAAATGTAATATCATTCAGTGAAATCAATATCTATGTAATGTCTTAGTAATAAGTATTTTGGAAGGGAAATTAGAAAATTTAAAGGGGAAATTCAATGCTTTTGAGAAATAAGAAGATCGTACAGAATAAATTTAAAATGGAAAATTCTGGGGAACAAATAGTTATGGAGACAGAGAAAGAGTTAGAAGTTGTTAATGAAGAGATAATGGAAAGCAATGTTATAGGATCAGTAGATGAGGGTGTAAATGGTGTAAATAGCTTAAATGTAAATAGGAGAAGTGACAATCCTGGGGTTATGGAAAATCTACAAGAGATGTTCCAGAAACTCATGGCGCAAATTACTATTCAGAGTCAATCACTAGAGACTAAATTAGTAGAACAGAATCAATCACTAGAGGCTAAATTAGTAGAACAGAACCAATCACTAGAGGCTAAATTCGTAGAACAGAACCAAACACTAGAAGCTAAATTAGTAGGACAGAACCAAACACTAGAAGCTAAATTAGTAAGTCAAATTACAAGCCAAGGGAAAGAAACAGAAACTAGAATCACTGTCAGAATTCAAGGAATAACAGGGGAAATCCAGTCTGTAAAAGAGGCCCTGCAGCGAGAAGTAGGTACTATAAGAAGTGACCTAGAAGCTACCAAATCTCTCGTTGCAGGAGTAGAAAATAGAATAGGGGAGGAAATTAATAAGGAAAGAATAAGATTAGATGAACTGACCACGACACAGGTAACTTTTGTACAAGAGATAAATGACCGGTTTGACACTGTAAACAATAGTATAGCAGCTGACATGGAGAAGTTAAAAGAAAAGGTAGCACGTGTAACAAATATTCAATCAGAGAATACACAAATGTTGAGGGAAACAGTAAGCGAGATATCTCAAATCAGAGATACTGTAACTGGCTTACAGCTGGGACAGCAAGGGCCGGTACCTGAGAGTTCCAATTGTTCTATACATACACACAATGGAGAGAGGCAGAACGAACAGGTTAGCGCCCCTTCTGTCTCTCCTCAAAACAGCAATAATAGCGAAGTAAATATGCAAAACGTAAATATGTACCCACCAGTGCACATGAATTTTCTAAGCGAATTGCCCCTCCCGAAATTTAATTGTCGCAATGACAACGCAGTACAATTTTTGGCCGACTTAGAAAAGTATTTTGTCATCAGAGGTGTACCCGAGCAATATAAGATGATAATAGTTCAAAGAGCGTTAGAATCTGCCGAACTTAATTGGCTACGAGTAACTGTGGGAGAAGGATGCAGCTACGAGTTGTTCAAAACAGCTTTCCTAGAAAAGTATTGGAACGCCAATGTCCAATACCAAGTAAGGAATCAAATAACAAATGGCCGATACCAAGGTAATAATGGAGAGTCTATTACTGATTATTTCCTGAGATATTCGCAAATGAGTAAATATCTACAACCTCCATTACAGGAAGCCGAACTGATTTCTCTTCTCACTCCCCACCTTCCTGAGAACATTAGAAATCACATGGTGGTAGCAAGACCTCAGACATTGAGAGAGGCAATTACATTGTTAACAGCTTTACAAAGCGTTGGGACGCAAAACTCACAAAATAGACAAGAGAATCGAATGCCAGTGAGAAATCCACACAGACCGTGGAATAATAATAATCATGACGGGGAAAGGGCACACAATCCCCGAAATTTTAACACGAACCATATGGCTACTCGTCAAAGATACGATGCCCACGTCCCGAGGGAATTCCCTAACAACAATAGAGGGAGACAGGGACCACCAAATTCAAATTCATATAATTTCCCTATAAGATATGTACATGTAACTAGGAATGGAAATAGGGGTCACCCCCCATTTCTTCGAAGAGGGAATGCAAGACCGACGTTCCGACTACCAGAAGCTAATAGACAGTATCAATCACATGACGCTGGTAGAGAGAACAATACGGACAGACCTGAAGTAAGACAGAGGAATCAACTTCTCTCAAGAGAATGGGTGCGTTCTCCTCCACCCACACCGAGGGACGCGGCGCCCGAGGTAGATGAAAGGCCAGGTACGACACAGCAGACGGGAAACGACTCCAGGGTGCGATAGAAGACGTCCCGCATCGGACCCGGATGAACACGCTAGTTCTTAATTTGAACAGGGACACAGCTCTGAGTAGGGTGGTACAGAATAAAACAGAAACAGAAATAGTAAACGGTACTCAAATGAACAATCACTTAACAGAATTGCAAGAAGTGAGAGATGCTCCACGTATTGCTGCAATAATAAACAAAGAAAAATGGCACATTACCATAGATTCAGGATCCTCAGTTTCAGCTATAAGTCAAGCATTCTTTTATCACTTAAAAAACAATGGAATGAAATTGCAAACATTGCCCGTGAAAAGTGCATATTGTACTCTGGCGGTAGGTCGCGCCAAACAAAAGATTAATACACAAATGCTTTTGAAAGTCACCATTGGGGAGGATACAATAGAATTTATATGTTTTGTTATTAATAGGCTATCTGTAGACATTATTATGGGTAATGACGTGTTGTATGCGCTTCAAGCTAAGTTGAATTATCCAATGGAAGCCTTGGAAATCAAAATTAAAGACGTCATAGTTAAAGTTCCGTTTAGCTCAAGGGAAGCAGAAAATGAGATAAGATTGACAGATGAAGAAAAAGAAATAGATGGAGAAACATTTTTTGTAGAATTTATACGAATAGGAGGGATGGAGCTAGTTAAGATGAATCCATTAGAAGCAGAAGAGATGGGAAACTATGATAAAGAAGTGTACGTAGCGGCAGAAGAAGGGCTTTTAGAGATGACGTCATACGGACTTGGGCAGACAGAAGCATGTGAACAGGAGATAATTACCCTACCAGATGATTTCCAGGTAGTCGAAAATAATGTAAACATGACCTATAGAATAAGAGAAACAGTAGCAAACTCGAACCTACTTAACGACCACAAAAAAGAGATTTTTTATAACATTTTATGTAAACACAGAAATGTATTTTCGGAACACACTGGGACCTATAGTGATTTTGAGTATGAATTCGAGATACATGATGTTCCCCCATTCAAATATAAGTGCAGACCTATTCCATTGGATTTACAGGAGACAGTGAACCTTAAAATACAGGAAATGTTAGATGAAATCCTGGAGATATCGACATCAAAATTTATAAGTTCCCTGCAGGAAGAGGAGGATTAAAATATTTATTTGTACTTATCGACGTGATGTCGAAATTTGTGAAAATATACCCTCTCAAGAAATTAACAAGTGCAGCATGCGCGAATAAAATAGTGAAAGACTATATAGTCAAATACGGGAAGATGAAAGCACTATTAGTAGATAACGCGTCCATACACCATGGAAGACGATTCGTGCACACCATTCAGGATGCCGGAATTCGCATCTATAATACAACGTCGTACCATCCGTGCTCTAATCCAAGCGAGCGCGTAATGAAAGACCTAGGTGTTCATCTCCGAGTCCTTTGCTCATTGAAACAGACTACCTGGCCAGACCACATCAACTATATTGAGTTTATATTCAATAATTCAGTCAATTTAACCACAGGATATGCTCCTATCCAATTGCATAGGAATTTAACACCGGAACCAATAATAGAGGGTATTCCGGAAAGTATACAAGTGACAACCGAGACAGATCGAGAACGGATCCAAAATGCTGTTAAAAGAATAATGGAAAAAGTAGAGAAAAGAAACGCAAAGAAAATGCGGTATAAGAAGAATTGGGAACCAAAGGTCGGCGACTTAGTTCTAGTGAAATCGTTCGACAAGTCAGATTTGTTAGGAAAAAAGACTAGAAAGCTATATATGCTATGGAAAGGCCCATACCGGATTGAGAAAATATTTGGTGACAGAGCGTATGCTCTATCACACCCAAGAAATGGTAAACCGATAGGCAGATATAACATCTCCCTAATAAGGCCATATCGTCAGAAAAACGTTGTAAACAGTACAGAGCAGACCCAAGAATCACCGGTGTGAATGTGACTGAAATTATATATACGAAGATGTAAAGAATACCAAGTAAAAGTTATATAATTAGTACGGGTAACGTTTTCGTTTGAAATTCAAACACTGCGTGGGAGTTGCAAGTTCCAAAATTCCTGTGCACAAACAAAATGATAATGTAATAAGAATAACCACAGCTAATGAACATGTTAGAAAGATCTTTAAAAATAATTTGTGAAATGTAAATATAGTATAAGTACTGATGTATTCATGTGCCAAAAGGCTATGTTGTTATTGTAAAGGTCACAGACTTAGGCGTGACAAAGTGAAAGAAAGTTGAGAGTGAAAAGTGAAGTGGAAAGACAGGACAATGAACTGCCAATGTTTACTGTCAGGTAAACGAAACACCTGATTACAGGTAGACAACTGAGTGCAGGTAGAGGTAACCATATTTGGACATCGTTACGCAAACTATAAGAATGTGAGGACGAATGCTCTTACGGTGAAGGACTGAAAGATAAAGAAACGTCCCAATAAGTTAATATAAAAAAAAAAATCATTGAATGTAAAATGTAATATTGTAAACTGTAATATAGTAACATTAATGTAGTACTTAAGGAGTGTAATAAGGTAAAATCAAGTTGATGTCAAGTGAGACAAGGATAATTCAGTGAAGTGTATATATAGTTGAGGTATCACGAATGTTATTTGTATATAGGGTAATAACCACATATACGACAGTGTACTTGTCTATGTACGTAATGTATCATATTTATAATTCTATGTAATGATGTACCATATTGACCATTCTATGTGTATAAAGTAACACACTGATGAAGATGAGAGAAACGGTGACCACCGAAAAATGTTTCGAGTAGGGAATGAGAAATTATAAGATCTAAGGAGGAAATGTCATGACGGGGGTTTGACAAAATTTAAATAAGGGGTATTTCATTTTTGTCAAACGGGCATTATGTAACCGCAGTATCAGACAGCGATTAGGAGGTGGCGAATTAATTGAAATCACGAGAATTAAAAAAAGAAGATAAATTAATGAAAATGCTTTGCTAAACTAATATAAAATATTGTTATATTAATATGAAATTAGAATGAAATTAGAGTAATGATTAAAATAGCGGTTTAATTAAGAATAAGATGGCAAGAATATAATTTAAGACAACTAACATGCTAGAATCCATGTAAGGGAGAGAAAATATTTCTGTAAAATATGAACACAAGTCGGGGAGACAGGAAGAGGTGACCGTTAGCCTCTTTGTTTAAGGAAAGGTTCAATGTCTGAGAACTATAAGCAAAAATGTGTAGGAACAATAAGGTTTTCAAGATGCGGTCAGGCGTAAGACCTAAAAGGATTTACTTTGCTAAGGTGATAACGATGTATACCGTTACAAAGAGCCCAGGGTAGGCGTGACCCAACTCACGGTGGGATGTAACGACAATGAGTTCGATGAGTTTTGCTAACCAATAAAGAAAAATCGAAATAAAATGAGAAACCAATAATAATGTAAGATTTGAGAAATAGGAAGAAGGGTGAGTTATTTTGGTCATGTGATAAGGGTTAGAGTAGGGATCAGAATAAAGTACGAACGGAATCGCAGAGTAGACGAAAAATCACTTCTACAGTCATACTACGAGGGAAAAGACGTGTTATTGCGCACGAAGAAGAGGTAGTAAAGATTTCTAAGTCCGAAATGTAGGGAAGTCAAGAATAACGCAACCAGCGTGAGAGAAGCAGCAGAAGAAGTTTATAATAGCAAAGTATTCGCCGTATAAAGAATTAAGAGAATTCTGTTAGGAAGTTTAGTAACAGGTGGTCACCGCTACAAATCAATCTGAATCAACGAATTTAGTGAGAATTAAATCAATTTTTGCAACGAACCAGTGTATTATTGAGACAACTGAGCAGCCAACAAACAACAAATCCATTTCCTACAACCATTCACCTGAGGACAAGAGATCTCATAGCTCCAATTAGAACCCAAATCAAAAGTAACCACCAACCAATTGAAATCTGACATGCGGGTATGCCGCATAATGGCGCCCAACGTGGGGCGCCATTATGCGGCATACCCGCATGTCAGATTTCAATTGGTTGATGTTTAATTTTGATTTGGGTTCTAATTGGAGCTATGAGATCTCTTATTCTTCAGGTGAATGGTTGTAGGAAATGGATTTGTTGTTTGTTGGCTGCTCAGTTGTCTCAATAATACACTGGTTCGTTGCAAAAAATTGATTTAATTCTCAATCAATTCGTTGATTCAGATTGATAGGTAGCGGTGACCACCTGTTACTAAACTTCCTAACAGAATTCTCTTAATTCTTTATACGGCGAATACTTTGCTATTAGAAACTTCTTCGGCTGCTTCTCTCACGCTGGTTGCGTTATTCTTGACTTCCCTACATTTCGGACTTAGAAATCTTTACGACCTCTTCTTCACGCGCACTAACACGTCTTTTTCCTCTTAGTATGACTGTAGAAGTGATTTTTCGTCTGCTCTGCGATTCCGTTCGTACTTTATTCTGATCCCTACTCTAACCCTTATCACATGACCAAAATAACTCACCCTTCTTCCTATTTCTCAAATCTTACATTATGATTGGTTTCTCATTTTATTTCGATTTTTCTTTATTGGTTAGCAAAACTCATCGAACTCATTGACGTTACATCCCACCGTGAGTTGGGTCCCGCCTACCCTGGGCTCTTTGTAACGGTATACATCGTTATCGCCACAGCGAAGTAAATCCTTTTAGGTCTTACGCCTGACCGCATCTTGAAAACCTTATTGTTCCTACACATTTTTGCTTATAGTTCTCAGACATTGAACCTTTCCTTAAACAAAGAGGCTAACGGTCACCTCTTCCTGTCTCCCCGACTTGTGTTCAGATTTTACAGAAATATTTTCTCTCCCTTACATGGATTCTAGCATGTTAGTTGTCTTAAATTATATTCTTGCCATCTTATTCTTAATTAAACCGCTATTTTAATCATTACTCTAATTTCATTCTAATTTCATATTAATATAACAATATTTTATATTAGTTTAGCAAAGCATTTTCATTAATTTATCTTCTTTTTTTTAATTCTCGTGATTTCAATTAATTCGCCACCTCCTAATCGCTGTCTGATACTGCGGTTACAACGTCATCTTTTAGTTGCAATTTTTTCATGAGCATATTTGTAATCACAATCTTTTCTTTAAATCATTTTTTTAAATAATTTAACATTCAAGCAACATTTCTTAAAAATGTAAACTAATATCATTAATTCCATTAATATTAATTTTAATTTGTTTTCACTTCTTCAATCACTATTTTATCTTCAATTGTTTTTACTCTCGTTTCCTTTCTACTACAATTTTTAATAATTTTCAATGAATTCATTTCTCAATAAATTTAAAATAAAATTAAAATATTGACAACTTTTTAAAAATATCTAAAGTATGTGCCTCAACCAGTCATATGGGACGATGATTCAAATGAGTAAAGTGACTAATAGTTCAACGTCCAAAGAGCTTAGTTACCCGATATTTGTTTTTTCGGAATAAGGGAAAACTCTGGAAAAAAGCTAATGCAGATAAGTCACCCTGACCCAGATCCGAACTCGGGAACTCTTGATCGTGATGCCGGCACGTTACCACCTACGCTACAACAGTTTTGAGTATACCCCTCTTTCCCCTTATTTCCTAGAGCCAACGTGCCAGTTAAGTTAGTTTCTGTTACCACCAGGTTTGCCGATCACACCCTTGGACCGGGAGGCTGGCCCCAAGTCAAACTAAACTTCGCTACAATGTGTCGTTATTCTCTTGTTTCAGTTTGAGGGATGTACAAAGGCCTTCTCGAGGTTGGAGAATCTCAAGATACACCAGCGTTCACACACAGGAGAGCGTCCATACTCGTGCCAGTATACCGGATGCGCCAAAGCTTTCAGCAACAGTTCCGACAGAGCCAAGCACCAACGAACGCATTTCGACACCGTAAGTACATAACGACTTTAAGGGAACATCTGCAGCATAGTTATTAGTGATATTCAATAATTGCTGCTGTCATACAGAGCTGCTATTGAAATCACAACATAGCCTGGTGCCTTGTACAGGCCAGATGAACCTCACAACATTAATTTACATGATTTTCGTCTGGTTTAACTTGAAGCATGACCTACTTAGCGCTACCCCTCCCTCTGACAAGGGAGAGGTGACAAATTTCGTAAACAGTCACTACTATGCGCGACAGGTGCTCCAACCAGTGCAAAGCTTGCTTATTTACAAACAGTGCGTATAAGAATGTGACTTTGGAGCGGAGGACGACTTTTAAGACTGCATCCGATGACAATGGAGCTGACGTTCGCTGGAACCCTCCATAATGGACGGCATATCTACACTACTACACTACTGCCATCTGTCTTTAAAGCGCTGTACTTAAGAGAATTAAAGGGATCGCTACAAAATAATCGCGAGTCGATCGGAATATTACAAGGAAGTGATGCGTTACGTACAACAGCGATAATTCCCATGTTTCAAGATAAGAGCTACTTCAAGCCATTGAGCTACTATGGCCAAGTTGCGTAACATTGAATGTTCCATGTTGACTATCAAAAACCTTAGTCTATATGTGACTAGTGTGGAGAAATGAATAATTTCCATCAATTAACTAAAATAATAAGAGTTAAATGATGAAGCCTGGGATTCAAGTACTTACCATAGTAAGTCAGCACAAATGATGTACCTCGAATACGAGAGCCCCTAGTGGTCTACCTGGGAAATATACGAGTCAGTTGGAGAATTTAATGTCAGGACGGCACGTTGGACATGGTAGCTCAATGGGTTAGAGCGACTGGAGGAAAACCAGGAGATCCGTGGTTAAAATCCCGGCCATGCCATTGAATTTTTCATGTTGACTATCAAAAACCTTAGCCTATGTACCGCTAATGTGAAGAAATGATTAATTTCCATCAATTAACTAAAATGCAGATGAAATGTTTGCTGCTGTTATTGATCTACTTATAAATGATGCTTTGAAACTTCTAAATTTACAAGATAAGGCTATAAAGTTTACTTTAGGTATTAAAATGATGACTGTCTTCCCTTTCTAGATCTAAACATAAAAAGTAAGAATAAACTACAAGTTGGTATTTATAGGAAATCAATCCATTGATAATTATTTTAAAAATATAACCTTTTTACACAAGTTTGCTATTTTAATAGTTTAATTCATACGTTAGTAAATATACCCCTAAGTAAAGAGAAATTTAATAGAAAATACAATCACATTACCACTGTTTTAATTAATGTTTTGATGAAAGTTTTATACATAAAATATTGAAAAGTTTGAATATCGAAGAAAATATGAATGTTTCTACTATTGAACAATTGAAAGATTTTAGTTAATTGATGGAAATGAATCATTTCTTCACACTAGCCGTATATAGGCCAACGTTTTTGATAGTCAAAATGAAAAATCCAAGGCCATGGCCGGGATTTGAACCATGTATCTCCTGGTTTCTGTCCAGTCGCTCTTACCCACCGCAAGATCTTTGCCTACATACGGCTAGTGTGGAGAAATGATTAATTTGCATCAATTAACTAAAATAATAAGAGTTAAATGATGAAGCCTGGGACTCAAGTACTAAGTAAGTCGCCACAAACGGTGTATCTCGGATACGAGAGCCCCTAGTGTTCTACCGGCGAAATATACGAGTCAAATGGAGAATTTAATGTCAGGACGGCACGTTGGCCATGGTAGCTCAATGGATTAGAGCGACTAAAGGAAAACCAGGAGATACGTGGTTCAAATCCGGGCTGTGCCATTGAATTTTTCCATGTTGGCTATCTAACAAACTGGAACTGTCAAATTTTTGGCTGTATTATATTTACACTAAGTTACATGTGTAGTAGATGTAGGATTTCAAATGTTCAGTCATATAGGTATCCTTAAGATCGAAATTCCTCGTACACCTTCGTCTGATCTGAGATAACCAAAAATAAACTTTCATATAAACCTATCCGCTCTGTAGACCTTTTTTGTTTTCTTCTGTAATTACTTTCTTAGTGCGATTACTACCTTTGGAATTTCCTTTTTCATTAACGGCATCTCGCCGCCACGTACCCTTTCACAGTAACTTTGGTATAGTGGCCGCGTTTAAACCATCCCCAACCGGCTCTCTTTGTAGGGGAAAACTATTCCTCCCCCTAACCACAATGTCATAAACATCTTAGAAAACACCAACCGGGGTCAGAGGTGAAGAATGCTAGGCACGTGTTTACAGCTGAGAATATCCAAGGTTGCCGTTGTTTAACATAACGTTTAGAGGCAAAATATAAATAAAGCAATGATTAATGTTTCCTATAAGTAATAGATAATGTTACAACGCTTTGTAACATGACTGAAAAGAGATATGTCATCTATGTTATGCTATTAGTACTTATATTACGTACATGAACTAAGTGCGTATTATTAGCATAATATCTAAAGAACGTTTAGTAAAATATCATTACAATTTTCAAAGGGTTAAATTGCATCAATGTTTATGAATTTGCGAGGGATATTTACATGCGAATTAAAGAAGCACTTTGGATATTCTGGTAGTTAATAATAATTTATAAGCAAAGACTGCACGTTAGAGCTTTGTTTATTGCAATCGTGAGCCGATTTATTCTAAAACATTTTCCTTTATTCTATGGCAGCTACAGTTGGTGAATTTTTGTTGATTTAACAAAGCAATAAACACTTCAAAAGTAAAAAAAAGTAAAAAAGACGAACCAATGTATTAAAGAAAAACTAGTAAGGAAACTCTATTAACTCTTTTTAAATTTTCGAAGCTTTTAACAAGGATGTCTGCCAATTTTACAAGTTTGAATAACGTTAAGCAGTATATTTTTTGGGGGAGGGGGGCTCTTCTGCTAAACACAATTTAAATAAGTAATCACGTACACTCCGCATAATAATTAAATATGTCATAAACGCTTTACAACTCGAGAAAGTTTAGAAATACTGTTAGATATATATTACAAGTATGAATGGAAATCCATGTTAGGTTCGATACCCACGGTCTCCACATCTTAATTAAATTACGCAAGTGCTAAACGCCAATAACTATTAAACACTAATAAATGTATAAAACTACACTAAGTAAAACACTATGTAACTTCTATAAATATAAACTTAATTAACATACATAGGAAGCATGTTTGCACAGTTTAAGCTAATTTCTGAGGACACAAGAGAAATATTGCAACAGTGCT
Source organism: Mantis religiosa (assembly GCA_030765055.1). Lineage (NCBI taxonomy): Eukaryota > Metazoa > Arthropoda > Insecta > Mantodea > Mantidae > Mantis > Mantis religiosa. The sequence continues at coordinate 156,516,610 of CM060956.1, read as the reverse complement.
TTAACTTGCTGAACGTATTAAGAAGGACGACCCATATGTTTAAGGGTGGAAGACCCTTATAATTGCTTACATGTGAGGAGGAGTGGTCAGAAGGGAAAGCTTTGATGCCGCCTGGGATGCAATGAACGAGGCTGCTATACCATTTGACTTGCAGGAGCAGCGATCTGGCTTTTCTGTTTGCTGCTTATCCCCTTCACTTGCTGCTTCCTTGTTCGAAAATGGTTTCTGTTAGCCTTTATAAGTGTACAACTTTACCCGCGGAATTTATCTAGGAGCAAAGACTACTGTTGCATACCCAATCGCTCACAGTCTATTCCGTGATCCTGTTAGATTTCAAATGCATTGCACCAGGCCAAATACAATATTGAATTCTTATTGAACCTAATAACTTTTACAGCACAGGAAAATATGGGTGAGAAAGGCATAACAACAATGATTAAATATTAGCGTATCAAATACCACATCAAGGAAGATCTAAAATCAAGCCATAACTCACCAAAGTCCCACGTGATCACCCGGCACGAGCAAAGCACATCACTCCCTCCTCGGATTCCACAGCCAACTCCCCACGGCCCCAACCCCCGAGCAACGCCTAGGCAAGTCTCTCGACCACCGGCCAATCAACAAGCGCCAGGGGAACTCAGAAACCCTGACCGAGCCAAGTCAGAGAGAATAGACTTTAGGGTAGCAAACCAAAGACAGCTCTCAGGACCAAACGGCGCAAACGTTGTCATATCGGACGTTGAATAAAATGATGTTCAAATGAGTACAGGGCACATAGAGCTTAGAGTTACCAGACATTCATCTTTCAGGATAAGAGAAAACCTCCAACGTTAAGTCATATCGGGCGATGAATGAAATGATGTTCAAATGAGTACAGGGTACATAGAGCTTAGAGTTACCAGACATTCATCTTTCAGGATAAGAGAAAACCTCCAACGTTAAGTCATATCGGACGATGAATGAAATGTTGTCCAAATGAGTACAGGGTACATAGAGCTTAGAGTTATCAGACATTCATCTTTCAGGATAAGAGAAAACCTCCAACGTTAAGTCATATCGGACAATGAATAAAATGATGTTCAAATGAGTACAGGGTACATAGAGCTTAGTTACCAGACATTCATCTTTCAGGATAAGAGAAAACCTCCAACGTTAAGTCATATCGGACGATGAATGAAATGATGTTCAAATGAGTACAGGGTACATAGAGCTTAGAGTTACCAGACATTCATCTTTCAGGATAAGAGAAAACCTCCAACGTTAAGTCATATCGGACGATGAATGAAATGATGTTCAAATGAGTACAGGGTACATAGAGCTTAGAGTTACCAGACATTCATCTTTCAGGATCAGAGAAAACCTCCAACGTTAAGTCATATCGGACGATGAATGAAATGATGTTCAAATGAGTACAGGGTACATAGAGCTTAGAGTTACCAGACATTCATCTTTCAGGATAAGAGAAAACCTCCAACGTTAAGTCGTATCGGACGATGAATAAAATAATGTTCAAATGAGTACAGGGTACATAGAGCTTAGAGTTACCAGACATTCATCTTTCAGGATAAGAGAAAACCTCCAACGTTAAGTCATATCGGGAGTTGAATAAAATAATGTTCAAATGAGTACAGGGTACATAGAGCTTAGAGTTACCAGACATTCATCTTTCAGGATAAGAGAAAACCTCCAACGTTAAGTCATATCGGACGATGAATGAAATGATGTTCAAATGAGTACAGGGTACATAGAGCTTAGAGTTACCAGACATTCATCTTTAAGGATAAGAGAAAACCTCCAACGTTAAGTCATATCGGACGATGAATGAAATGATGTTCAAATGAGTACAGGGTACATAGAGCTTAGAGTTACCAGACATTCATCTTTCAGGGATAAGAGAAAACCTCCAACGTTAAGTCATATCGGACGATGAATGAAATGATGTTCAAATGAGTACAGGGTACATAGAGCTTAGAGTTACCAGACATTCATCTTTAAGGATAAGAGAAAACCTCCAACGTTAAGTCATATCGGACGATGAATGAAATGATGTTCAAATGAGTACAGGGTACATAGAGCTTAGAGTTACCAGACATTCATCTTTAAGGATAAGAGAAAACCTCCAACGTTAAGTCATATAGGACGATGAATAAAATGATGTACAAATGACTACAGGGTACATAGAGCTTAGAGTTACCAGACATTCATCTTTAAGGATAAGAGAAAACCTCCAACGTTAAGTCATATCGGACGATGAATGAAATGATGTTCAAATGAGTACAGGGTACATAGAGCTTAGAGTTACCAGACATTCATCTTTAAGGATAAGAGAAAACCTCCAACGTTAAGTCATATCGGACGATGAATAAAATGATGTACAAATGACTACAGGGTACATAGAGCTTAGAGTTACCAGACATTCATCTTTAAGGATAAGAGAAAACCTCCAACGTTAAATCATATCGGACGATGAATAAAATGATGTACAAATGACTACAGGGTACATAGAGCTTAGAGTTACCAGACATTCATCTTTAAGGATAAGAGAAAACCTCCAACGTTAAGTCATATCGGACGATGAATAAAATGATGTACAAATGACTACAGGGTACATAGAGCTTAGAGTTACCAGACATTCATCTTTAAGGATAAGAGAAAACCTCCAACGTTAAATCATATCGGACGATGAATAAAATGATGTACAAATGACTACAGGGTACATAGAGCTTAGAGTTACCAGACATTCATCTTTCAGGATAAGGGAAAACCTCCAACGTTAAGTCATATCGGACGATGAATGAAATGAGTACAGAGTGCATAGAGCTTAGAGTTACCAGACATTCATCTTTCAAGATAAGAGAAAACCTCCAACGTTTCCATATCGGACGATGAATGAAATGATGTTCAAATGAGTGCAGGACACTTAGAGCTTACACTTACCAGACATTCATCTTTCAGGATAAGGGAAAACCTCCAACGTTAAGTCATATCGGACGATGAATGAAATGAGTACAGAGTACATAGAGCTTAGTGTTACCAGACATTCATCTTTCAGGATAAAGAACAACCTCAGAAATAGCTCACCCTAACCAAGGTTCCAACTCGGGACCACTTAAATTTGAGGCAGATATGCTACGTTAATTTTAAGAGAAATCAATTTACCAGTCCAACCATCTGTTGATGCACCTATAATCGAGGAAGACATTTATGAGGTAACTGGAAGGTCTGGGGTTTGGTTCCTGCTTGCTCAGAGGGGACAGTATTCTCTGTTTACACTAGAAGTCTTGGAGAGCTGAACGTTCTCCCTAGACATCTCCCATGGTGGAACAGCTCTTCGAGTACAGAACCATTAGGTCCTTCCGCACCTGTTGTTCCTCTTTCCTATAGGATGGTAGTTAGCATGGATACGAGGTGTCCCCCTGTGCTGTATAGGCTATTAATGAACTCTTATCTCTCATTATACAGAAGCCGTACGCCTGCCAAGTGGAAGGCTGCACGAAGCGGTACACGGATCCAAGTTCCCTGAGAAAACATGTGAAAAATCATTCCACCCGGGATCAAGTCCAAGCCAAAAACAAAAAGGTACGTTAATTAGATTACAGACATTTGTTTTTATCGAACCCTTACTTGTAAAGTTGTGTTTACTAATAGGAATTAACCCATTAAAGCAACATTTAGTGTTAAGGATGGATAAAATTTGACTTCAACCACTAAGCCTACATTTGCTTTGGATTTGCTTGGTAACAAATCTCATAAAACACTCTTGGCTTCTTGCAATAGTTTGCCTGGTATTGATACCTCCTCTTCTTTCAATAAACTTAATAAGTTATTGAAACTGTACCAGCAACTAAAATGACTAGCCAATATCGAATCTCTGATATTAGCCAATGATGTTTGTACCACGAGCTTGGTACAAATAACCCATAAACAAAATTACAATGTTCCTATTCAATTGTGGTTCAATTAAAAGAGTAGTGAACCGTTTTAATGATAACCGTGTAGGATAAAACCTAGTACTAGGGTGGTCAGAAAAGTTTCCGACCTAATAAAGATACAAAATATTCTTCAGAATTTTTTAAATTTATTTTTCAACATAGTCTCCTTGTAACTCTACACACTTCTCCCAGCGATGTTCCCATCTCTGTAACCAGTCCATATAGTACTCGACGTTTTTCAACATAGTCTCCTTGTAACTCTACACACTTCTCTCAGCGATGTTCCCATCTCTGTAACACGTCCAAATAGTACTCGGCGTTTTTCAACATAGTCTCCTTGTAACTCTACACACTTCTCCCAGCGATGCTCCCATCTCTGTTACCCGTCCAAATAGTACTGGCGTTTTTCAACATAGTCTCCTTGTAACTCTACACACTTCTCCCAGCGATGTTCTCATCTCTGTAACACGTCCATATAGTACTCGACGTTTTTCAACATAGTCTCCTTGTAACTCTACACACTTCTCCCAGCGATGTTCCCATCTCTGTAACACGTCCATATAGTACTCGACGTTTTTCAACATAGTCTCCTTGTAACTCTACACACTTCTCTCAGCGATGTTCCCATCTCTGTAACACGTCCAAATAGTACTCGACGTTTTTCAACATAGTCTCCTTGTAACTCTACACACGTCTCTCAGCGATGTTCCCATCTCTGTAACACGTCCATATAGTACTCGACGTTTTTCAACACAGTCTGCTTGTAACTCTACACACTTCTCCCAGCGATGCTCCCATCTCTGTAACCCGTCCAAATAGTACTCGGCGTTTATCAACATAGTCTCCTTGTAACTCTACACACTTCTCCCAGCGATGTCCCCATCTCTGTAACACGTCCAAATAGTACTCGGCGTTTATCAACATAGTCTCCTTGTAACTCTACACACTTCTCCCAGCGATGTCCCCATCTCTGTAACACGTCCAAATAGTACTCGGCGTTTTTCAACATAGTCTCCTTGTAACTCTACACACTTCTCTCAGCGATGTCCCCATCTCTGTAACACGTCCAAATAGTACTCGGCGTTTATCAACATAGTCTCCTTGTAACTCTACACACTTCTCTCAGCGATGTTCCCATCTCTGTAACCCGTCCAAATAATACTCGGCGTTTTTCAACATAGTCTCCTTGTAACTCTAAACACTTCTCCCAGCAATGTTCCCATCTCTATAACCCGTCCAAATAGTACTCGGTGTTTTTCAACATAGTCTCTTTGTAACTCTACACACTTCTCCCAGCAATGTTCCCATCTCTGTAACACGTCCAAATAGTACTCGGCGTTTTTCAACATAGTCTCTTTGTAACTCTACACACTTCTCTCAGCGATGTTCCCATCTCTGTAACCTGTCCAAATAGTACTCGGCGTTTTTCTCTGCAAAATAATTGTTGACGAAGGTGATTACCTCTTCATTTGACGAAAATCTCTGAACTCCGAGCGCAATTTTCAGATAAGGGAACAAAAAGAAGTCGCTTGAGGCTAGATCTAGTGAGTCAAGCAGTTCAAACCGTAATTCGTGGATTTTCGCCACTGCAACCGCTGAGGTGTGAGACGGTTCGTTGTCTTGTTGAAACAGGATTTTCTTTTTATGCAAATGTGGCCGTTTTTCCGCAAGTTCTGCCTTCAGCTTGTCAAGTAATTAGCGCAGCATGCTCTTGTAATGTTTTTTCCTTTTTTATGATAATCGATTAAAATAACTCCATGACTATCCCACAAAACAGTTGCCATCACTTTCCCAGCCGAAAAAAAAAACATTTTTTGCCGTTTTGGAGCCGACAGAGCGTTGGAAATGTTCATTCGAACAGGTTTTTGGTCTAACGTGAGCAAACGCGGCACCCAACGCGCGGACAGCTTTCTCATGTCTAAATGTTGATTTAATATGTGACAAACACTTTCTTTTGACATGTTCATAGTCTCTGCTATCTCTCTCACTTTAATTCGGTGGTCGTGTAGCACCATTTAGTGAACTTTGGCGATGTTTACGTTGGTAGTTGCAGTTTTTGGACGTCCTGAATGTTCATGTCTCCCAAGCTCTTACGGCCACGTTTAAATTCAGCTGCCTAAAACTTCACTGTGGTAAATGATGTTGCAGAGTCCCCATACACAGAATCCAACTCATCTTTGATTTGCGTAGGCGTAGTGTGTTTCAAAAGGAAATATTTAATGACAGTTCAGTGCTCGATTTTGTCCACTTTCATAAAAACACTCACATAAACTCACTCAAACGACTGTTATATAACAGCTGAGCGTCCAAAATGATTGTCAGTTTGGTGAGCAACTGTCAATCGATGGACAAACAAATTCACTAGCTTTTATTTACGAGTGCTGCCATCTTCATATTGAGGTCGGAAACTTTTCGGACCATCCTTCTGCTTTAGGAGGGCGGTGTTATTAAGTGCAACATTTTCCTCTTTCATGCAGCTCCGACACACTTGTTGATACATTGCAAAGAACCAAGCGGATAAAGAGTGAAGTGAAACAAGTGAGCGAGATAGAGGTGCAACAAATTTGGCAGATGCTGGATTATGTGAATATGATGCTTAATAAAGTCGATATTTTTGCAGATTCGGAACGAGGATGTTAAGTCGGAATTGCTGCAGAGCCCAGCAGCAACTGGACTGCCACCTTCACCACAAGAACTAATCGACACTTCTGTCTACGACCAGTCATATCCTGCCAGTGAGTATTCTTTGACCTTCTGTACCTTCCACCTTTATCACTATCTCTATGGATCAATGATAACAAACAGTATTTGCAGCAGTTAGACATTCGAGAATTTTGCTTGTTTTCTTGCTCAGAGGGGTAGCAGGGTGAGCAGGGCCTACGTGTGACTGTACAATAGAAAGAGTACTGAAGAGTAGCCTTAGTTCTTTGAGTCTTTATTCTCTCTTATTTTAATAAAAATTATTATTTGGAGCTTCCCTCGCTTTGAAAGTCACGCCTCACTACTGGACCTACGTGTGACTGTACAATAGAAAGAGTACTAAAGAGTAACCTTAGTTCTTTGAGTCATTATTCTCTCTTATTTTAATAAAAATTATTATTTGGGGCTTCCCTCGCTTTGAAAGTCACGCCTCGCTACTGGACCTACGTGTGACTATACAATAGAAAGAGTACTGAAGAGCAGCCTTAGTTCTTTGAGTCATTATTCTCTCTTATTTTAATAAAAATTATTATTTGGAGCTTCCCTCGCTTTGAAAGTCATGCCTCGCTACTGGACCTTCGTATGACTGTACAATAAAAAGAGTACTGAAGAGTAGCCTTAGTTCTTTCAGTCATTATTCTCTCTTATTTTAATGAACATTATTATTTGCAGCTTCACTCGCTTTGAAAGTCACGCCTCGGTACTGGACCTACGTGTGACTGTACAATAAAAGAGTACTAAAGGGTAGCCTTAGTTCTTTGAGTCATTATTCTCTCTTATTTTAATGAACATTATTATTTGGAGCTTCCCTCGCTTTGAAAGTCACGCCTCGCTACTGGACCTACGTGTGACTGTACAATAGAAAGAGTACTAAAGAGTACCCTTAGTTCTTTGAGTCATTATTCTCTCTTAGTTTAATGAACATTATTATTTGGAGCTTCCCTCGCTTTGAAAGTCACGCCTCGCTACTGGACCTACGTGTGACTGTACAATAGAAAGAGTACTGAAGAGTAGCCTTATTTCTTTCAGTCATTATTCTCTCTTATTTTAATGAACATTATTATTTGGAGCTTCCCTTGCTTTGAAAGTCACACCTCACTACTGCAACTACGTGTGACTGAACAATAGAAAGAGTACTAAAGGGTAGCCTTAGTTCTTTGAGTCATTATTCTCTCTTATTTTAATGAAAATTATTATTTGGAGCTTCACTCACTTTGAAAGTCACGCCTCGCCACTGAACCTACGTGTGGCTGTACAATAGAAAGAGTACTAAAGGGTAGCCTTAGTTCTTTCAGTCATTATTCTCTCTTATTTTAATGAACATTACTATTTGGAGCTTCCCTCGCTTTGAAAGTCGCATCTCGCTACTGGACCTGCGTGTGACTGTACAATAGAAAGAGTACTAAAGGGTAGCCTTAGTTCTTTGAGTCATTATTCTCTCTTATTTTAATGAACATTATTATTTGGAGCTTCACTCGCTTTGAAAGTCACATCTCGCTACTGGACCTGCGTGTGACTGTACAATAGAAAGAGTACTAAAGAGTAGCCTTAGTTCTTTGAGTTATTATTCTCTCATATTTTAATGAAAATTATTATTTGAAGCTTCCCTCACTTTGAAAGTCACGCCTCGCTACTGGACCTACGTGTGACTGTACAATAGAAGGAGTACTAAAGGGTAGCCTTAGTTCTTTGAGTTATTATTCTCTCTTATTTTAATGAACATTACTATTTGGAGCTTCACTCACTTTGAAAGTCACACCTCGCTACTGGACCTACGTGTGGCTGTACAATAGAAAGAGTACTAAAGAGTAGCCTTAGTTCTTTCAGTCATTATTCTCTCTTATTTTAATGAACATTACTATTTGGAGCTTCCCTCGCTTTGAAAGTCGCATCTCGCTACTGGACCTGCGTGTGACTGTACAATAGAAAGAGTACTAAAGGGTAGCCTTAGTTCTTTGAATCATTATTCTCTCTTATTTTAATGAACATTATTATTTGGAGCTTCACTCGCTTTGAAAGTCACATCTCGCTACTGGACCTGCGTGTGACTGTACAATAGAAAGAGTACTAAAGAGTAGCCTTAGTTCTTTGAGTTATTATTCTCTCATATTTTAATGAAAATTATTATTTGAAGCTTCCCTCACTTTGAAAGTCACGCCTCGCTACTGGACCTACGTGTGACTGTACAATAGAAGGAGTACTAAAGGGTAGCCTTAGTTCTTTGAGTTATTATTCTCTCATATTTTAATGAAAATTATTATTTGAAGCTTCCCTCACTTTGAAAGTCACGCCTCGCTACTGGACCTACGTGTGACTGTACAATAGAAAGAGTACTAAAGGGTAGCCTTAGTTCTTTGAGTCATTATTCTCTCATATTTTAATGAAAATTATTATTTGAAGCTTCCCTCACTTTGAAAGTCACGTCTCGCTACTGGACCTACGTGTGACTGTACAATAGAAGGAGTACTAAAGGGTAGCCTTAGTTCTTTGAGTTATTATTCTCTCTTATTTTAATGAACATTACTATTTGGAGCTTCACTCACTTTGAAAGTCACACCTCGCTACTGGTCCTACGTGTGGCTGTACAATAGAAAGAGTACTAAAGAGTAGCCTTAGTTCTTTGAGTTATTATTCTCTCATATTTTAATGAAAATTATTATTTGGAGCTTCCCTCGCTTTGGAAGTCTCGCTTCGCCACCGTCAAATACTGTTTTGTTTGTAGAAAATTCACTGTGGGATAGCTTATTCAGGGACACACTCTAATGTTGTAGTGTTCATATCTCAATTGTAAAAGTATTAATTTTGTTTACAGGTGTCTCTAGTCAGGGAACAGCGTATTCTTCGCCAAACGTGGGCACAAGGCATCTCATAGATGATTTAGATTGTAAGTATGTATTCCTTTCTGGTCATATTGTTTTACCTTTAAGGCTGGTACATAGTAACCCAAAACGATAAGTTAGAATATATATGTGAGTGTTCACAGAAAAGCTTGGGAAAGTTTATTGGCCAAATTTTAGCTTTCTTGTTCTCTTCCTCGAAACGGCATATTACATCCGTACTGTGCATTAAGTACGCGCAAGATAAGTTGAGCGCTGGATTTACGGTGTGGTGCGGGCAGAGGGGAACAAGCGAGAGCTAACGCTCTTTTGTTTCTGCTATGTGGTCAACCTTGAAAAACACAGTTCAGCAAAATAGCGTGTAAGATAAGCGAAGATATCACAAGTAACGTTGCATCCTCTGAAAACATTCCTTAGTTTTGCCCACGCCAGCTCAATTGCATTCAGATCAGTTATACGGAGGTAGACGAATAATAATGTGTCCCCTTTCGAGAGCCATAACATCCACAAATGTTCATACAAATATAAATCATTTTCAAGTAAATGCTGATGTACCACATTCGTAACAAGGATAAACTGGCAATTCGAGCGCACCAAACGAGCCTTTATGAAGGAAGCTTTAGCTACAAAGTGATAATGTTATATAATAAACTTCCAAATTCATTTAAACAAGCTGCATCATTAAAACACTTTAAGAATAAGGTTAAGAAAATTTTACACGCACACTGTTTTTATACGGTTAATGAATTTTTAGAACTATAACCATGTAAATGAGCACTGGGAGCATAGTACATTCACAAACCTGTAGTATTTATATTATGACATTTCTTGTAGTAAATTAGTCTATGCTAATATCACATGAAACCATAGAAAAGCTGCTTACTGTGTATATTGTATGTAATCAATTTGACTTTATGTATACATTGTATTTATACATTTTGACGTGTCTCATAACATGTATATGTTGCCAAGGATGAACTAAAATTCTAATTCTAACATACGATTGTTGTAAACTGGTTAGCTAATTTACCTCGAAATATGACGGACATGATAAACCTTAGCGTATCTCAGGCCGCGCCGTGGCTCAGTGGTTAGACCGCTTGGCTCTCACCAAGGCGGCCCGGGTTCGATCCCAGGCGACCGCAAAGTGAGATTTGTGGTGGACAACACGGCGCTCGGGCGGGTTTTCTCCGGGACCTCCGGTTTCCCGCATCATCTCATTCCACCGGTGCTCCATCTTCATCTCATGTATCATCAGTGTCACCGCCTGCGGTGCCGTATGTAGTAAAAGCGGGCGTTAAACTCTACACATTTTCATTCCTTAGCGTATCAGCCACTAGATGTCAGTGTATAGCGCATTTCAGATTTCAAAGTTGCCATCTATGTTTACGGAGTTAAACGAAACTTACCGAATGAGGACTTGGGGCCCGATCGCTCTTCTTACGTTATGATTGTTAATCATAGACATTATTCAAGGCGGCCGTGATAGAGCGCTCTCTAGTCGCAAGCTGCCAAAATGAAACTCCAACAAATTGTGAAGCATGGCTTCTTAACCTCAGATTCTGACACCTGCGTCATAAGTACGAAGGCTGTTCAATAAAGAATGATCATAATTTTTCGCACTAAAATTCAATATTATGATATTCTCTTAGCATAATGTGAACAAACACGTCGTAGTAGTTTCATTGTTTGTACTCCTGGTTCCCGCCTGTGAGAACCAAGTAAGTTCAGACATGTTCAGCATCGCCAGCCGCTGCAATGGAGGTAACATGAAGTTAAAGTTGATGTTAGAGGAAGATCTGGAGTTCTTTTCAAATGTAATCACTGCTGATGAAACTAGGCTACATCACTTTGATCCTGATAGCAAATAACAAAGCTCAGTGTGGAAATCTCCTTCATCACCAACCCCCGAAAAAGCAAAAGTGTTTGCTTCTGTTGGGAAAATTATGGTCATCTCATTCTTTGATATTCATGGAGTGGTTTATCAGCATGTTGTACCTGCACACACATCAGTAACTGGACAATACTACAGGGATGTCTTGAAAACATTCCAAGTCCATATCAAGCGCAAAAGACCACATTTTCGTGAAGCAGTCTGGATGCTGCACCACGATAATGTGCGGCTGCATATTGTCAATGTTGTTCCTAAATATCTTGCAAAAATCAACGTGATGTACATCCCTCACCCTCTCTATAGTCCAGTTTTAGTCCCACGTGACATTTTTCTATTCCCTAACTTGAAGAAACACCTTCGTTGGAGGCATTATCCATTATCAGAAGCAGTGGTGAAGGCTGCGCAGGCGATTTTGAAGGATCTCTCAAAAAATGGTTTCCAGCATGTCTTTGAAGACTGGCAGAAACGCTGGGACAAGTGCATCGCATTCAGGGGAGACTATTTTGAGAAGGACCATGAAAATTATGAGGATGAATAAAGCTACTTTGGGAAAAAAATGTGATCATGATTTATTGAACAGCCCTCATATTTTTGCATTTTCAGTGTATAAAATTAAATACAAACTGATAATATATTTCATAGTATTGTGCTGAAATATATGTTTTATAATTTTTTTGTATATTTTGTAACATTTGCTATAATTTGAGTATAAAATGATTTCCATCAGTAATGAACCGGGAAATTCCCTGTGAAAGACGTTTAGAAAAGCTAAGCCACTTTTGCCGGGTAATATATCAGGATAAAGTGTCACACCTTTTGTAAGAGTTCATATACAGTTCAGGAGAAAATATAGCATTTTTTCAATGTGACGTCAAGTGTGAGGTTAAATTCCGTCTATTTCTGAAGACTTTTTATTTCCCTGAATATGTCCTTTTAATTCCAATTAATTTCACTGTTAGATAGTGACAACCTTCTCTTGCACAAACAGATCTTACATATACTTATTTTTGTATCTACTTTGTGTCAATCAAGACATAATAGATACAAGGAAATATGGGAATGCAGTTCACTTTTGACACTCCCCTTGCACGACCAAGAGATAAAAAAGGACTTCCTATCTGTAAAAGGTATATATTTTTGAACATTCAAACCAATGAAAAGGAATATCTCAGATATAAAAACAAAGAAATACTTGACATAAACTGTGCTGCAAAGAGTCTACATTTTTGTGGTTTGTTTTGGTAACCATTTGCAACACATGAGAACACAAGTTGCTGCTAAAGTTACTTTATTTATCAATTAGACATTTAACGTACACTTGAGACACAGACAGAACAAATTTCAAATGATTACATCATAACTGAACTGCTGTATGACAAGTTGCGGTGAACTCCTGAGTCACAACTCACGACTGAACTTCTGAGTCGCAGCTCACGACTGAACTTCTGAGTCGCAACTCACGATGAACTCCTGAGTCACAACTCACGACTGAACTTCTGAGTCACAACTTACGACGAACTTCTGAGTCACAACTCACGACTGAACTTCTGAGTCGCAACTCACGACTGAACTTCTGAGTCACAACTCACGATGAATGTTTGGGTCGCAACTCACGATGAACTTCTGAGTCACAACTCATGTTGAACTTCTGAGTCACAACTCACGATGAATGTTTGGGTCGCAACTCATGATGAACTTCTGAGTCACAACTCACGATGAACTTCTGAGTCACAACTCATGTTGAACTTCTGAGTCACAACTCATGTTGAACTTCTGAGTCACAACTCACGATGAATGTTTGGGTCGCAACTCACGATGAACTTCTGAGTCACAACTCATGTTGAACTTCTGAGTCACAACTCACGATGAATGTTTGGGTCGCAACTCACGATGAACTTCTGAGTCACAACTCATGTTGAACTTCTGAGTCACAACTCATGTTGAACTTCTGAGTCACAACTCACGATGAATGTTTGGGTCGCAACTCACGATGAACTTCTGAGTCACAACTCATGTTGAACTTCTGAGTCACAACTCACGATGAATGTTTGGGTCGCAACTCACGATGAACTTCTGAATCACAACTCATGTTGAACTTCTGAGTCACAGCTCACGATGAATGTTTGGGTCGCAACTCACGATGAACTTCTGAGTCACAACTCATGTTGAACTTCTGAGTCACAGCTCACGATGAATGTTTGGGTCGCAACTCACGATGAACTTCTGAGTCACAACTCATGTTGAACTTCTGAGTGACAACTCACGTTGAATGTTTGGGTCGCAACTCACGATGATCTTCTGAGTCACAGCTCATGTTGAACTTCTGAGTCGCAACTCATGTTGAACTTCTGAGTCACAAGTCACAACTCCCGGTGAACTTCTGATTCACAACTCTCGATGAACTTCTGAGTCACAACTCAAAACTGAATAATTGAGTCCGAATTCGCACTGTTTTGAGTCTCAACTGACCACAGCTGAATTATAAATCAGAAGTAACTGCAGTGTCATAATTCACAATTTAACTGAGCTCATCTGAATTCTATCCAGCGTAACTGTATGGTATCTCAACAACTGTCGGATGCTAGTCAGCTCCTATATAGGCCCTGAATACAAACGGTAGGTTCTAGAAAAGGAACCTAAGCGAAACGACCAAAACGAATGTTCCAGTGCGGGGAAGCTGCATTCTGAGGAAAATTGCCCATTAGATGCGCTTAGACCAGGTAGCCGGTTGGGTATGCGCCAAACCCGGCGGCCCTTAGGTAGCTTCGTCGCGCAGTGACAGTATCTTAGAGAAAACTTCTCAAGCCAGTTTTGAAGAAGTTAAAAGTAATGAAAATGTTTCCGAATAAAGGGTAGTTTGAGTTGGTGGATCTGTCATTAGATGTGCCCGCGCGCGCGCGCTCGCACACACACATACACACACACACACACACACTAACACTGTAGATATAAGGACTCTATGACAAAAAGAAGTAATGTTGCGTGTTTTCAGATCGACTGGGCATATCCACCACAAGCACCGCAGACACGCCCACCCTGTTGGAGGATGACGACGTCCTCGAGTACGTCCCATATGAGTCGGTTAGACGTCTGTTGGGAGAGCATGTTGGTAAGTTGATATCTCTCATTCTGTTCCTGAGATTTCCCATACCAAAGAGTCAGTCTCTTACATTTATCACTACCGCCGTTATAAAATACATTTTAGTTGGGATATGTATGTACAATGGATATGATTATCTTTGGAACTGCACTGGGTCATCATCTCTGATTTCACGAAGTAAAGTATAAAAGTATCCTCGATAAATTCTTCTTTGATTTAGGGGATGAACCCACTATGTACACCAAGACAACCGTTTTCTTTTCAAATATAGTGCACCGAGTAAATTGGCTGCTGTTGTTCAAACATGCATGAATGTTACTTCATGACTAGGAGCCATTTTAAATCATCTAATTTCTGATTAGCTATAATTACGTTTCCGTTTTTCTATTATGAATGTCCTTCCACGTTTATGCGTCCTTACGTTAACGTTTGCCCCTTATGAGACTGCAAAAGAGAGAATGAAGAGGCAGGAGGGCCTGTTCCACACGATGCACTTTTGATCCAGTCTCTCTAAAATTTTCAACGCATGTTCTTAGAAAGCAGACAAAGGTTTCTATCATATGAGTTTTTAATATTCTTTATATTTTTAAAGTTATTGATGTATAAAATCAAAGGTTTAATCATTTTATGACTTTTTTGTTTGCTCCATATCTTACTTTCTCTCCCTCTGGAACTAAAAGCAGTATAAGAAATTCATATGATATAAATATTTTCTTCATAACCATCTCAATATTTCTAGAAATATAAAAAGTAATATTTTGAAATTTTTCATCACGTGGAGCGGTTTGAAATTGGACCAAATTTTGAAATTCACAAATTAATTACTCAAAAACTATTAAAGATACAAAAACCAAATTGTGACTTATGTGTTCATTATGCATCAGAACTAAGTGGGAAAAATTTCAGCAAGATTGGTTGCAAATTGCTGGATTTGGGGTTTTCAATGCTGCATCCCCTTAAATAAAGGTAATTTTAAGGAACTTTTGGATTCCATCGAAATTCAAAACCACTATTCCAGTATAAAATCCGTTTTTGCGGTGCTCATTTGGGGAATTTAGGTTAGCGAATTCTCTGAGTCACATAATCAATTCGCCCAGAGCTGCGCCTGGATGGTGGACATCTTTTCCTTTGATAGTATTTTGTCAAAGAGAGAAAATCTGTTGCTGAAGTTAACCTCATACTTGAAGGTTTCTGTAGCTCTATGTGCAGTGTTAGGATATGGATGAAATATTTTGAAGATGAGCCTCGAACATCACTGAGCATTAGAAAACAGCGCAGTGCAGGAAAGAGTCGAAAGCTTTTGGTTATCAGAAAGTTTGTGTCCGTTGTACTATGATTATGGAATCAAAGACCACAAACTTAATCCGAAACGTTCTTCAGATATTTCAAAATGAAAATGGCGCGTACTGTGACAGCTGAAGAAACATAACAAATTGCCAGGTTATGGAATGGCACAGAGATGTATCATAACGACATTTTCAAGCTGACACTAAGATTAAGGGTATGTTAAAAATGACAGAAAAGTTAGTGAATGTATTTAGTTTCCTAAAAAGTAAAGATTATCATATTTAAATGGCGTTGTAATAGTTTTCCGTGTTGTTAAAAGTCCGACCATCAGCTGTTTCACAAACAATATTTACATTTGACTCCAAAAGTCATGAAGAAGTGTGGCAAGCAGCGGCTGTTGACATTTCAAATGTTCTGATTGCGTAATTAAGACGCTCAGCAAAGAAAAATGGAAGACGTATGAAACCAAAATAGCAGCTTCATTGTAGGAGACCACCCCTTCTGAGAAATCCTTGCACATGTTAGGGACTAAAAATACCTTGGAAGGGAAAGGCATTTAATTCTTTTCGTACGATTAGCTGGCATTTAAGGCACGTCTGGCATCTACAGGAAAGCAAGCGTGTCATCTTGGAAAACAGGTCATTAAATATATACTATCTAAAAGTGAGATATGTCTCTTGTCTAACTCTCATTGGCTGCTGTTTGTTGTCCATTTGTCGTGATCATTTACCTCAATATATCTGAAGATAGCTGTCACATTTATTTATAACGCGACCGAATGTTTCTCAACCAACGATCTTCAATTGTTTCAACCACTTACCACTAATATTAGATATAAACAACAAACAATATCCCAATTTTTTAAATAAAATGCTGTAAATAGCTTTTTAGAAAAAAAAATATTTAACTGTGCTACGAAAGCCTCACCTTAGGGCTCGGTTTCCAAAATTGTTTAACAAAATGTCATACGTTCCAGCAATAACATTTTATAAGGTATATGATATTAAATTCATATCAAATAAGTATTATTGTAAAAAATATTTTAGGTAACTTCTTCATTAAATACGAAAAATATGAAGGAAAAATACAAATATAATAATTTGTAACACAAAACCTCACTTATCTTAAAAGAAAATTAAAATTTTCTTATTAATTGATGAGGATTGCAATTTACTGAAATCTCATTCACATCATCAACTTGCCCACCTCGGTAGTGTAGATGGTAGCGTGTCTGTCTCACGTTCAAGACGTTCTGAGTTCGAAACTCGGTCAGGGTGAGTTACCTGGGTAAGGTTTTTCCGGGGTTTCCCCTTATCCTTCAAGACGAATGTCGGTAAGTCTTAGCTCCATGGACCCCGGACTCATTTGAGCACCATTTCATCCATTTCATTCATCGTCCAATATGACTTAACGTTGGAGGACGATTTAAATCTGCCCCTCAGATGACGAACATCTATCATGTTTATATTACTTATCCCTGCATTGCAGACGGCTTGTTTGACATCAGACGTACATCAGCTAATCATGACAAGGGGGAAAGAACTTAACGCTAGGCAACTTTACCTCTTATAATTGAAAGTTTGAACTGTCCCAGCTATTATAAATAATGCATGAAAAATCCTGTGATATCCACACAAAAGTATATGAAAGATACATAAATGTGGTTAAGTTGGCAGGAAAGTGGCACTTGCTAAGGTAGATAAAATCTTGATAAACCCAAAAGAAAATTTGTGGAATCCTGTATTAGAAGGAAGAATTAACAGCATTTTCTTAAGATAAGTGAAGCCATTTGTTACAAATATTTATATTTGTGTAATATTCATTGCCTCACTGTTGCTAGATCCATTTTCTACGTAATCCTGTATTAGAGTTAAAATTTTTATGAGGTTCTGTGATTTAGTGTGTCATTTGTTTTATAAACATGTCAATAAATGTAGATTTCATAAATTTCCCTCTTAACACAATGTCTAATGAAACTATATGTGTTTATACCTATGTGATTGTTTCAGAATACATAGATTCTGCACTACAAGAACAGCTGGAACTGGAATCACACATTGAGCAACAATTTCTAGAGCTCAGCAACTTGGAACGATGTTCTCCGAGTCATCTTTCTACCATGTTCCATGACTCTCCATCATGAGAACATTCTTGACCTGCCAGCTGTGTCATGATATCCCAGTGCATTGTAGCAGAGTCTTCAACTGCTTTTGCTGTAAACAGGTGTTGAGCAGAAGTTTATATAACACAAACAACTTTTATATTGTAATATTATTGTTTTAAAAGGCTGATTATTACTTAAAGTTGCCTTCAAAACTTTCAGAAAGGCATCAATGTGCCTTAAGATAATTAAGGGCTACTTTATTGTAAAATACTCTCTTTGGGATATATGTAAAATCACCCATTATTTTGATTTTCTCTGCTATGCTTACAGTAGTAGAGGAAATGTATTCTACCCAAAAATGTGATACAGAATCACTAGAAATATGTGATTTGAGACTTCCTGAGTTCAGAAAAGTAAATGGGAAACAGGTAGTTGATGCATTAATAAAATTTCCCACACTAAAATTTTCTACAGAGAAAGAAACTAATCAGAAAACATACAAAACTGGAATTTGGCATATGTAGGAAACAAACTCACACAGAAAATTCCATAAAATCAGATGGATATAACCCAAGACAACACAAGCATGCTGTTATCAACAGTTTAACTTACAGGCTGATTAATGTACCTTTAAACAAGATGGAATATATCAAAGAGTACAATAATATCATTCACATTGCAGAATACAATGTATTCAGTGCTCAACTGATCAAAATGATAATTCATAAATTCAAAAGACAACAAAGATGCAGACAAATCCCCAATCAGTAATTAACAGAGCTAGGAAGTTCGTTTTTTCCTTGAGCAGTGTAAGAGCGGCCAGAAATGGCTATACCACGCAGCGCTACTAGCAAGGGCAAGGTTCATCGTAGAATGCAACTCATTACTACAAAACAGGCGTAACTGCATGACACAGAGCTAGGAAGTTCGTACAGATTTCCTTGAGCAGTGTAAGAGCGGTCAGGCATGGCTATACAACACAGCGCCACTAGCAAGCGCAAGGTTCATCGTAGAATACAACTCATTACTACAAAACTGGTGTAACTGTATGACACAGAGCTAGGAAGTTCGTACCGATTTCCTTGAGCAGTGTAAGAGCGGTCAGGCATGGCTATACAACACAGCGCCACTAGCAAGCGCAAGGTTCATCGTAGAATACAACTCATTACTACAAAACTGGTGTAACTGTATGACACAGAGCACATTGGTAGGAAGGAAGACATTCGAATAACTCTTTGTTGTGCTTTAAAGATAAGCAACTAAATTTGCTGTACAACCATTGTATGTTTTATAAAAGTGTACTTATTCATGTCCTTATTTACTTCATTATTTATATTTACATTTCAGTGGGATACTTCAGCAAACATGGAAAAAAGAGAAGACAGATCAAGAAACTAAATTAGCTGAAATCATTAACGAATTTGCAACAGATTATCAATCAACAAAAACTTGTTTTACTGGACATAGAATGAGTTTTCTGTTTGAAAGGTTTCAGAGGTAAATTACTGTTTTTCAGATGAGTAAATATGTAGTAAAATTCCTGCTTTGGCATTTTGTCTAGTAAGAGTCTTCAGATATTTAAGAAATTAATTTTATTATTTGGATATTATTTTACATTCGATCAGGAAATGTTACAATTCGCATTATAATTGCTTGGGTGTTGCTACAATGTGCCTATTTAAATAATGAGATCAGCCAGAGACAAACCTGTATGTACTATATAAGGATTTGTATGATGTACATAATGATCTAAATAGATGTGCATTTACGAATGTCTCATAGGACATTTTTTTTTCTCTGGGCAACCGGTTTCAATGCCTCTCTGCTGTGCGTTTGTTATCTATGACTTGTTTGGATGCCGGGAGAGGACCAGTCGCAACCTGCATAGGGAATGGCGGGCGATACAAACTTCCTAGCCCTGGTCATAAAACTTCATTCAGAAATTTTACGTATCATCCCAGAGTTACACATCTTTTCCAAAAGGTCTTTAAAGAACACAACATTACTTTGGCCCACAGAACAAATTCAGTGTGCATCACCTTTTGAAATCACATAACACAAAAAGAAACCCAAAGACAAAATCTCAGGCACGTACCTGATAAATTGGAAAGGCTGTGACAACTTTAACAATGGCAAAACAAAAAGTAATTTGAACTTTTAGGCTTAAGGAGCACTTTAGGAAATGTATCGTTCCTTCATACTAGCCGTATATAGGCTAAGGTTTTGGATAGATAGAGTCAAACTGAAATATTCAATGCCATGGTTGGAATTTGAACCATGGATCTCCTGGTTTCTGTCCAGTCGCTCTTACACATTGAGCTACCATGGCCAACGTACCATCAGGACATTAAATTTTCCAACTGACTCATATTTTCCCAGTAAGTCATCAAGGGCTCTCGTATTCGAGACACATCGTTTGTGGCGACTTACTATCGTAAGTACTTTAGTCCCAGGATGATGATGATGATGATGATGATGATGATGATGATGATGATGATGATGATGATGATGATGATGATATATAAGGGCGCTCAACTACGGCGGTCATCAGCGCCCTTTAAAAAACTAGTCATGGCAAAAGTCAGATATAAAACTTTCGAAAAACTATACAAGTGTAGCAAAACCTATTAAAAATACACGTATATAAAAAAAAATCAATCAAATCTTACTAAAAATTTCGTTCACTAAATTCTAAACTCCAAACTAGAAAAGAATCTAAAAAGAATCTAATCGTCTCCACGCATGGCCTACATGTGGGTGGGCCTGTTGACCGTCTCCCTCAGCCACGATGAGGAGCCCACACGAAGGAGACTGTTGGCTCGGGACCCCGGGTGCGCCAAACCTGTACCTACCGAAGTAGGCCCCTGGGGGTTTTAGTCCCAGGCTTAATCATTAAACTCCTATTATTTAAGTTAATTGATGGAAATTAATTGTTCCTTCACACTTATTAAATTTTCAGTTTCACTCTACCTATTCTACTTATTGGTTTCATTAAAATGTTGTTATGCATGTTACAAGCTATGTTATTGGTTTAGTCTTGAATAAGATGATAAATATGCCAAAATATGTGAATAGCATCAGTGTCTTTTCATACATAGCAATAATCCTTACTGGAAAACCGTGCAAAAACTATAGAGTAGAAAGGAAGTAACTAAGTTAACATTTTGAGGTTAGGATCTCAGTTATGCTACATGTGTCAACACTAAATCAGAATCTCTGATTGCAAAATCTACTTCTAAATACAATTCTTGTCACCATTAGTAAGTGTGTCTGGTATGAAGCTTACTGTAATTCTGTCATGCTCAGTACAGTACATTTAGGTCTCACTCTTCTTTATTTGTTGTGTTTATCTGTTCTCTCAATCTTCAAGTGTCTTTCATTGCGTTTTAGAACACTAAAGTTCTACCACACTAAATACTTTTTGTATTTCTATATCCTCTGGCTATTTTACACAACTACTTTACATTATTTTCTATTCTTTTCCATAATTCTCCTAACACATTATTTTCTAAGTTTTTCCTACAGCAGTTTAGGCATCTTTTGTTCTTCAAATATCCATTCTGAAATTTTTGACACTCTTGCAACAAATGTCTTTCTTTTAAGTTCCAGATTCTATACCAAAATGTCAATGCTCTCTACCTTAATGCCACTCTGCCCAGTTCTATTTGTGCTACCTTGCACTGGTAGCCCAAGCATTTTTGTACACAATGTATTTAATGAGTTTGACAGGAAAACATGGCAGAACACTGGCCATATATACGTTAGTGTCGTGTGATGACAATTAACTTAATAAGGCAATAATATTCAGAAGAAATAATACACTTATTGGCTTGAAGGTGTATACCATAAATTTGTTTATTAAAATGTTGTGCACAAACTTTTATTTTTGTTTTCAAATAGGAGTTTCACTATATTTTTAAATAATTTTTTTATGTGAGTGAGTGAGTGTGTGGTGTTTAAGGGCCCGTCGACAACAAGGTCATTTGGGCCCCAAGTCAACACTAAAAACCTAAAATGTGAGTTTGGAGAAATTTAGTAACAGTGACATCAAAATTAATCATAAAAACTATTTGTAATCAGTTTATTGACACTCGTCACTTACTTTTATATATTATTGAGGGAGGTTGAAAATGGAGGCAATGGCCTTTAAAACTAGTCTCACAACAATATAAAAAGTTAGTGACGAGTGTCAATAAACTGACTACAAATAACTTTTACGATTAAGTTTTTTCTTCTTTATATAATTAAACAAAGAAAACCCTTGATTAAAAACTTCCCACAATCAGAGCCTGTTCCCTTGGTTTTATTACTCTTTGATGCACTGATGCTCTCATACAAGTTGTTTGCAGTTTCATAATTCCAATAAAACTGTTCCTAATTACAAAAACATATGCAATTCTTTCATTAAAAATAAAACTTGTAAAACAAACATTACATTAAAGACATCTAGTGCATCACATAATACTAAACTGCTATTTTTATTATAAAACAGGCATGAATTGACTTGATTTTGTTTCCTTACATTTAACAAGCACTAGCCTGGATTACACACAGAGAGATAACAAGCAAAAAATAATCACAGAAACTATTTGTAGTTGGCACAAAAGTGAATCGAGAAGATATTGACACATTGCTTCACTCACACCTGGTACCAGCTGATGATAAGAGCAAACGCTCTTGAAACATGTCCTGTGAATAAACAGTGTGAGTGAAGCAATGTGTCAATATCTTCTCGATTCACTTTTGTGCTAATTTGTGCTTCACTGTCCCTACACTTCTTTCAAGTTTATACTTTGTTTATTTGTAGTTGGTTTATTGATAATCATTAATTACTTGTTGACTAGTTTCAAAGGCAATCGCCTCCATTTTCAAATTCTTTCCAACTGGCATCTGTTGTCTGCTCTCTCTCTGGTGGTGGAACTATGAACTTCTTTGTCAAATTATCTACTGGTGGGATTTCAAAGTTCATTGCGCGATCCTTATTTTTCCATATGAATATGTTCTCCCATGTTGTCAATTTATTTTGGTTCATCACTCCTTTTAATAATTTTGCATTTGGATCAATGTCATGATTTTCATTTCAAAAGTGAAATGCTACTGCTGACTTATCTTCTTGTTTCAATCTGATGTTTCTAAAGTGCTCTTTGACTCTGGTTTTTAGATTTTTTTTAGTTTGACCTATGTAGCATTTTTCACAATTCTTAAAACTTATTTGGTATATTCCGGATCTGTTAACTGATGGGATTTCATCTTTTGTTTTTGAATTTAGCAATTTTAAAATTGAGTGTCTATTAGTAGGTGCCAAGGTGATATTTTGTTCCTTGAAGATCTTTTTAAATTAATTAAATGTTTTTGGGTGATATGTGAATGAACTGAATATGCTGTTGCTTTCTTTTTCTTTTGTAAATGTGGTTGCTTCCTTAATGGTTTTCTTTAGTTTAGCTTTTCTAATTTTCTTCAACACCAAACTTTTGGAGTGATAAACTAAAATATATTGACAACATGGGAGAACATATTCATATGGAAAAATAAGGATCGCGTAGTGAACTTTGAAATCCTACCAGTAGATAATTTGACAAAAATGTTCATAGTTCCACCACCAGAGAGAGAGAGAGAGAGAGAGAGAGAGAGAGAGAGAGAGAGAGAGAGAGAGAGAGAGAGAGAGAGAGAGAGAGAGAGAGAGAGAGCAGGCAACAACAGATGCCAGTTGGAAAGAGATTGAAAATGGAGGCAATTGACTTTGAAACTAGTCTCTCATTAATATAAACAAGTAAATAACGAGTATGAATAAATCAACTACAAGTAACGGATAGAGTCAACATAAAAAATTCAATACCATGGCCGGGATTTGAACCATGGATTTCCTGGTTTCCGTCCAGTCACTCTTACCCATTGAGCTACCATGGCCAACATGCCGTCCTGACACTAAAATCTCCATTTGACTCGTATATTTTCCCGGTGGACCACTAGGGGCTCTCGCATCCGAGATACACTGTTTGTGGAGACTTACTATCATAAGTACTCGAGTCCCAGGCTTCATCATTTAAGTCTAATTATTTTAGCTAATTGATGGAAATTAATCATTTCTCCACACTAGCAGTATATAGGCTAAGGTTATACTCTATCCATTAAAAACCTTAGCCTATATACGGCTAGTGTGGAGAAATGATTAATTTCCATCAATTAACTAAAACCAACTACAAGTAGTTTTTGCGATTAATTTTGACGTCATGTTACTAAATTCCTCCTAACACATATAAGCGAAAAATACCTTGCTTACACAAAATGAGATTAAATGGGTACCATATCGAAATACTGACCTTAAGCAAATACTTCTTGCAATCTCTTGGTGCTTCAGAAAACTATTTCTCAAAGTGCCGGCAGTATATCAGATTCCATATTCTGTTTGTATTGCTAAATTTTTCACTTTAATAAAAATGTAGAAATTACTGCATTAATGAGGTGGAAGCAATGTTTCACTTGCATCCATAGAACCCTTATCCATGTCTTAGCATTAATAAATAAATATTACATCTGCGAACCATGTTCCTAACCTCAAAATGTTTGGTTTGGTACTGTCTTTCTGCTCAACAATATCATCTATATTGTATGTGTAATAGATAATACATACAAATTCCAGCCATCGTGTGTTGATATTTTTATCATTTATGAATGACATTTCAAATAATGCAAAATAGATGGCACTAAAGTTTCTTGTTAACCTAGAAAAGGTCTGTATCTACTGCCTCTTGCCTCAAACAGGCATTAGGTACCAATAATCATCATCATTTACATCATCATCAGAATCATCATCATTGTCATCAATAATGGGTAAAATAATGGAATATGTAAGAATTATTTTTGACTGATGAAAAAGTAGAAGGTGATTTATATTTTGATGAAATTGTAACACTTGTACATAACTGCTTAGATATATTATGGAGAGTGTGTTCAAGATGTTATTATATAAAATACATTACAGAGACTTGTAAAAAAAAACACACTTTACTGTTTTAACTGAAATCAAAATATTATTTAGTGATATTTTTAATGTGAGAGCTAAAATTTTATATTTACAATCATTAAAAGAGACTTTAATGAGGATGTTTATATTATTTTGTAATGAGAAAGTCTGTTTTTATTATTTAATGCTGTATGTTATTGATCTCATAGCAGAAATGAATGAGGGAGCAGGAGTTATTGAAAGAGTTGCATGTATGTTTAAGTAAATACAACATATTGTATGGATATGAGTAAGAAACAATAATAATAAAGCATTATTTTATAAAAATGCCTTTTAACTATGACATTTTCCTTTCATCCTTTCTATACCCATTTACTAAGCACAAATTTTTAAATCTTGTCAGCCTTCACTATAGATGCCATGCCATGTGGTGCTGACTGGCTGTATATAGCCAGAAGGTTTTTGCTACGAGCCCACCCGTTAAGGGTTTTACCACAGGTAAGGTATTCGAAAGGGATTTTGTAGGATGGATATGGTGTAGGTTTTGAGGTTGATGAATTTTGTGAGGTTACAGTTATTGTACCTTCGGGATGAAAGGACAGGATGCAATACCCAGCACCCTGGTGTTTTTAATTTAGTTTAGGTTGGGGAGAATTTTGTTGCCAAACAACTTAGGAGATTATGTGGAGTTCAGCTTTAGCTGCTGTTAGGATTAGCTCCTGGGTTATCTTGGGTGCCTGCATGCCATACAGGGGACCCGATGTTGTTTAGAACGGCGTCTAGTGGGGTCATAATCTCCCAGTGATCTAACAAGGGCGCTTCTGTGAGTTGGTAAAGTTGCTTACAATTTTGTTGCCCGGCGCTTAACTTCGCTCGGCGCTCGGAAGAGGTATAACCTCAGGCCAAGTGGCAG
The DNA here is from genome assembly GCA_030765055.1 of Mantis religiosa. NCBI lineage: Eukaryota > Metazoa > Arthropoda > Insecta > Mantodea > Mantidae > Mantis > Mantis religiosa. The sequence continues at coordinate 156,490,876 of CM060956.1, read as the reverse complement.
AGCTCGACCCCAGCATAGGATACAGGGAAACTATTGCTCCCTGTACCCTTGCCACTAGGTCTCTGATGTGTTGGTGAAAGGTTAGGCCTCTATCCAATGTTACTCCAAGGTATCGGACAGAGTTATTCCACTCTATCCTTCAAACTCGGAAGCTGAAGTTGGGGCAGTCTGCAGGGGTGTGGTGCTTTGTGAAAAGTATGGTGTGGCTTTTGTCCGGATTTACGGACATCCGCCAATGCCGACACCACTGCTGTGTGAGACGGAGGTGTCTCTGTATGGGATTGAAGGCTCTGAGTATGTGTCTGTCTTTGCAGAACAGAAGCACATCGTCAGCATATTGTGCCATTATGACATGTGGTTCTGTGGAAAGATCTGCCATAAAGACGTTGAATAAGGTGGGAGATAGTACAGAGCCTTCGGGGACTCCACCTCTCACTGGTCTAAGTGTTGACGTTTTCCCTGCGACTGTGACTTTAAAAGTGCGGTGTCGCAAGAAGCTGTGTAGAATGTTGATCATCTGTGTTGGGAGCCCCAGTTGGATCAATTTATACAGGAGTCCGGCATGCCATAACATAAAGAAGGCCTTCTCGACATCCAGCGAAACCGCAGCCGTGAAGGCGCCTTCCTGGAAACCCAGGGTGGCGGTCTCCACCACACGCAGTAACTGCTGGACTGTCGAGTGCCCAGGACGAAATCAAAACTGATGGTCGGGAATGGCTTGAATGTCTCCCAGAATGGGGGACAAGCAGGAGAGAATCAACCTCTCAAGCACTTTCGAGAGATTGGAAAGGAGACTGATGGATCGGTAGTTGGAAGGGTGTACCGGATTCTTCCCAGGTTTCAATATGCATATAACCCGGGCCTCTCTCCACTCTCGCGGAAAGTACCCAAAGGTAAGGCACATATTGAAGACCCTAGTTAGGAAGAGAACCGTGTTGAAAGGATTTTGTATAAGTATCCTTAAAATAGGCTTTTCTTTTAGGTTTTATTTGTGGATTACCTTTACTAAGACTAATAATCATTTTCTGTTTTTCTTATTTTGGGTTACAATTCTTTAATTTAAGTATTTATATGTTAAAACAGTTTTCTCTACTAAGTACTTCCAGTAAGTAGAGAATGTAAAATATTCAGTGAAACAAGGTCCACACTTAGTTTTAGTGGAGTGTGGTGCCATCTGCCACTAAGACATGTAACTTCTGGCTCCCATCCTTATCATGTATAATGTGTTCATGTCAGTCTTATGTGATTTAAAGATTTATTGCATGTTGAACAAAATCCGAGTTTTTAATCAAATTGTTCATCTTATTTATCAAACCTTCAAGCAGTAAAAGTTATGTCAGTGTGTTTAGTGCTTATTCCCGATTTCACCAACAAATGTTAAAATCGACATTAACAAATGCAACGTAACAATTGTTACAGCACTAACAAAGCTGTTAAATTTCTTGCATTTCACCAACCTGTTTTCTGAAAATGTTAACAAACACGTGTTAAAGCCAAGAGACTTGCGAATATTACAGCTATAGAAGGCTATGGATGAGTTGTATTAACTTCTGAATGTACTGTGATGCACTTTTGTTTTCATTTTCATCTGCACAAGCTGAAAAAATGGCGGGTAAACAAAATCATAAACAAAAGCCATGAGACAAATTTCTCATCCATAGAGAAAGAATTTGTAATTGAATTGATGACGAAGTGTAAGGATATTGTGGAAAATGAGAGGACAGATTCGGTGAATGTAAAAGATAAAGATGTCACGAGGGAAAAAATTGAAACGAAATTAATTCAAATGCATGTGTCACTACTAGAAACATGACACAACTTCGCCAGTATTATGTAAATGTAAAACGAGGAGCGAAGAAGGACAAGTGACGAGTGACTTCAACGTTTCAAGACGGGAGGTGGACAGTGTATTATCCACATAATTCACTGAATAATAAAATCGCAAATTTATTAATACTTGAAGCAAAGGCAAGATCGGCATATTCCTTTCGATGCATGTTCTAATGTCAGTATTACCTAAATTTAAAACAAGGTGTGAAGAAGGACATGTGACGAGTGACTTGAACGTTTCAAGACGGAAGGTGGACAGTGTACTATCCACATAATTCAGTGAATTATAAAATAGCAAAGTTATTAATACTTGAAACAAAGGCGAGATCAGCATATTCCTTTCGATGCATGTTCTAATGTCAGTATTACATAAATTGAAAATGAAGAGCGAAGAAGGACAAGTGACGAATGACTTGAACGTTTCAAGACGGGAGGTGGACAGTGTATTATCCACCTAATTCACTGAATAATAAAATAGCAAAGATATTAATACTTGAAGTAAAGGCAAGATCGGCATAGTCCTTTCGATGCATGTTCTAATGTCAGTATTACCTAAATTTAAAATGAGGAGCGAAGAAGGAAAAGTGACTTGAACGTTTCAAGATGGGAGGTGGACAGTGTATTATCCACATAATTCAGTGAAATATAAAATCGTAAAGTTATTAATGCTTGAAGCAAAGACGAGATCAGCATATTCCTTTCGATGCATGTTCTAACCTCTCTTGTACTTCCACAGTAACCTTCATAACAACTTGTTTCAACAGTCTATACCTCCGTAAAAATTTTTCATCGGATAGCTCCTCAAAATAATTTCTCCTCATAGGCCGTACTCTATTACGAATGTCATTTAGACGATCTTAAATATAGCAAATCGACATCAACAGTTGCGTTCACGCCCAACATCTTGACTATTTACAATTGTTGAGGACTTAACAACAGAAATTTGGCTTGTTAGTTTAACAAGAGATTTAACACGAGTGTTAAGCTAACACTTGTTGGTGAAATGCAATTTTTGCTTTAACTATTGCCAAACTCGTGTTAAGTCTTAACATCTTTTTGTGAAATCAGGTATAAGTGTGGTAGTTGTCTTAGTGTTAAGCTTTTAAATGCATACTTTGGAAATACTGATTTGGTTGTGTTTGAAAGGAATATAGAGTATTTTAAAATATGACAGTGGGAGCAGGACTAGGAGGGGCAAAATTGGTTAAGGTCCCATTCATTTAGATATTTTGTGTCAATTGAAGAAGGTAATTGACTATTGTAATACAAATTAATGGAATGTTTAGTGTCTTTTCACACCATTTTTATTGTTTTAGGTTACATTCTCAATATGCCACAGATTTACATTTGTAAATGCAATCACCAACATTTTTCTTTTCAATGTCAGCAATAGATATAGTCCCAGTTCCAACATATCAGTAATCACTTTCCTAACAAACAAGAGGAAGGACCAATTCTCCTTAAAGAAAAGATCTCATCAGAAAGGAAAGTAGCAAGAAACGTCAAAAATGGCAAATACATAGAAAATGTACCAATATAATAGTATTGCAATATAAATTGCAATAGTACCAAAAAAACACATCAGTGATGCACTAAAACTTTTAAATATCCAAGAAAAAAGCATCAAATTCACTGTAGAAATAGAAAAAGATGAGCATTTACCATTTTTGGATCTAAAAATAATGAGGAATAAAAACAGACTAAACTTTGGCATTTACAGAAAACCAACACAGATAGACAACTACATAAAAGCTAATGGCTACAACCCAAGATCCCACAAACAGGCAATCTTCAATAGTTTAGCACACAGACTGGTAAACATCCCTCTCACAGCAGAAGAATACAAAACAGAATACAATAAAATAATTGAAATAGCACAAAAAAATAACTTTCCAAAATCATTAGTAGACAAAAAAGTAAACTTAGGAAAAAAGAGCTACTAAAGGAAACCACAACTCTCTCAGCTACAGAAACTAATATGATTTTCAAAAAATTCACTTACCATCCATGGGCCTATGATAAATTAAAAAAAGTCTTCAAAAAGCAAAATATTCAACTAGCACCAGTCAACCATTTCTCCTTAAAAAACCTAATTTGCTCAAACATCAAAGATGCCATTCCATCTAACAAAAAATCTGGTATATATCAAATTGAATGCAATGACTGTAGTCAAATTTATATTGGAAAAACAAAAAGAAATTTAGAAACAAGCGCAAAGGAACACTTTAGAAACATAAAATATAAACAATTAGAAAAATCAGCAGTTGCCACACATTTTTGGGAAAAAAACCACAACATAAATCCAGAACCAAAACTACTAAAACATACATCAGGAAAACAAGAACTATCCACATGGGAACAAATCTTCATTTCAAAAAATAGGAACAAAGTATTCAATTTCGACATCCCCCAGAAAGATTTGGTCAGCAAGTTCCTTGAACCACCACCAGAGGAGACCTGTGACAAAATATCGTCAGCTACACCAACGAGAACCAGTCGAGAGCCGGCCGATGATAGAGGCAAAGCCTCTGAAACATGTTCCGGAAAAATTTAAAAGTGAGTGTTGTCTAGTGTCTTTAATCGACTCTCTCTTTAAAGTTAATTTATCATAACAACACTGTTTTCAACACTTCCAAGAAAGGAATTACATAGAAAATGGTTCTACACAAGGAAATCTAATGTCCCTGAAATTAGTAATTCGGGTAGAGTCTTAGAGACTGAATTGTTGGATGATAACGATTCAACATGTCTTCATTGTAATAAGTCATATGCATTTACAAAGATGACAGATGGTTGTGTGAGATGCATGAAGTGCTCAGATGGGCCCATGAAGGCTGCACAGGATGGAAACATGATGAAATGGACCTGTATACATGCATACCATGTCTTACAAACAAAGACTAATACTACCCGGATTTGCCCCATTGAGAATCTTGTTCAGCCTGGGTTCGGGGTAAAACTGTACTTTGTGGAGTACATTGCCGTATTCATTAAATGGAATATGCGACAAAATACTGATATGTTGATATATGCTTTACCTATAAAACATTCCACTGTTATGTAAACATGATTTCTGATTTTTTTTTTAGTGTGATTTATGAGTCACTGTGTTTACACTTAACTTCACTTACTTGTTGTATAATTGAAACGTTTTCAAGATCATTCGACCTCATCCTCAGCTGTTTGGTGACTAAATGAACATACTTCTTCCTCCACTACTATGCTTTGTTTCTTTGTTTGTAATTTACGTCCTCCAACATTAAGTCATATCAGACGGTGAATGGAATGGGTGAAATGACACTCAAATGAGCCCAGGGTCCATAGAGCTTAGTTACCCGACATTCGTCTTTCAGGAGAAGGAAAAACCCCGGAAAAAACCTTATCCAAGTAACTCGCCCTGACCGAAATTCGAACTCGGGACCTCTTGAACGTGACGCAGACATGCTACCACCACGCTACCGAGGCAAGGCCACTACTACAGTGCTCCGATCCCTCTGCCATCTGGTGTTAGGAGCACTAAGTTTTAATACTTCATTTAATGCCGGGATTTCAAAATTTATAACTTTATCCCGGTTTTTGGTTATGAATATTTTTCCCAAATATCCAATTCTATGGGTGTACTTAAAGATTTTAACAGTTTTATGTTATGGCCAATGTTGTGGTTTTTTGTCCAAAAATGGTGTGACACTGCTGATTTTTCTGTTTGTTTCAACTTTATATTCCTCTGGTGTTCTTTTTGCCTGGTTAACAAGTTTGTCTTATTAATTTATAGATGAGTCATATTTATTATACATCTGCTTCACTTACGTACCTATTTTGAGGACATGTTTCGCAAATCATCGTTTGCATCTTCGGCTCTTATGCGACTAAAGCTTGATCCAGTGGTGTGGGTAATTCTGGAGTTGCTGCTGCCATCTGTTGATTTAGTGATGAACTTAAATGTGGAATTCTCTTCCGGCGGGATTTCAAAGTTCATTAGTTGGTTTTTATATTTTTCTATGTATATTCTCTCCCATATGACGAGTTCACTATGTTTTTGTACGTATTTTAGTAATTTGGTGCTATCTTCAATTTCATGATGTTCAGACCAGAAATGAGCTGCTATTGCGGACTTATCAATATTTTTGTATCTTAAGTGCCTAAAATGTTCTTTCTTAAATTCATCACTAAATCAACAGATAGCAGCAGCAACTCCAGAATTAACCACACCACTGGATCAAGCTTTAGTCGCATAAGAGCCGAAGATGCAAACGATGATTTGTGAAACATGTCCTCAAAATAGGTACGTAAGTGAAGCAGATGTGTATTAAATACGACTCATCTACACATTAATAAGAGAAACTTGTTAACCAGACAAAAAGAACACCAGAGGAACATAAAGTTGAAACAAACAGAAAAATCACAGTGTCACACCATTTTTGGACAAAAAACCACAACATTGGCCATAACATTAAACTGTTAAAATCTTTAAGTACACCCATAGAATTGGATATTTGGGAGAAAATATTCATAACCAAAATCTAGGATAAAGTTATAAATATTGAAATCCTGGCATTAAATGAAGTATTAAAACTTAGTGCCCCTAACACCAGATGGCTGAGGGATTGGAGCACCGTAGTAGTGGAGGAAGAAGAATGTTCATTTAGTCACCAAACAGCTGAGGATGAGATCGAATGATCTTGAAAACATTTCAATTATACAACAACAAAGTAAGTGAAGTTGAGTGTAAACGTAGTGACTCATTAATCAAACTCATAAATGAAGAAGACTTCACTGTTAATAATGCTTCTGCTTTTAATATTTATGATTTCTGATATTAAATGCATTAAAACAGCAATGTTTTGTTCAAGTTTCCTTAGGATCCTGGGCTTACCCCATGCTCTCCTACTTGTTTTATAACCTCCCAACCCCCCCGCCCCCCCAAAACAAGTTTAGAAAGATGGTGCAATATAGTTTTCAAGACTTGGTTTCATAACACAATGAATATCGTCAATAAATGAACTGTAAAAGAACAGAACTTTATTTTCTCATGTTGTATGAGCTGTAAGCTTTTTAGGAGAACAGGCACTTGCTTTCCGTGATCACAATGTGAATGAAAGATCCTGAAACAAAAGCTGTATTCAAAGTATACAATTGAAAGAAGCGTAGAGACACTGAAGCACAACTTAGCACGAAAGTGAATCAATTCACTTTTCTGAAAAGCTGGATTCTTTATCACATCATTGTTACACTGTTCAGCTGGAAATATTCCATCTGGCTGGAATGTCTTTCTGTGTTTTTGACAGTAAGATAATATAAGGCTTAAAATGAATGGTCTGTAAGGGACATTCCCTTATTATTCCTACTACATATAAATGATTTCCCTTCATTCATGCTCAGACAATTCTGTTTGCAGATCATACAAGTATTGGATTAAGGATCACAAAACTGAGTGGAATGGCTCAGGCAGGTATTTGTTTAATCATATCATGTATTTCTTTGATCTTCATCATTTTGGGCCAAGCAGTAGAACAAACAACTTTAAAATCAGACTGAATAACTAAGCACTTTTGGATTCATATAACCATGAAAATACATCCTCAAATGATGTATATGTACCATCAAAATTGGATGTATGTTTTCCACGTTTTTAAAAAGTAAAATAATGGACAAAATGCACCCGCTGCAGCTCCTTTATAATCCATAAGAGAGCCATAAATGTGCTCCGTAGGGGAGGGGTTAAAACTCCTTGAATTGCTGTGGTATAGGTGTTGCACACCCCTAGCACTTGCGGTACTTCTAACATTGCTAGAAATATATCAGGCAGAACTTCCTGAGCCACCCCCAAAAGGGAGTAGTTCGAATGATTAGGTTTCAGCATGGTTCCTGAAATCTGTAGGTATTGGGTACATCTGCCTGATTCTACCACCAGATGGGATTGTGAGACGCATCAAGACCTCCAGAACTAACTTGGAGAGCTAGTAGCACGATGTGTTTGATAACTGGCAACCTGACTGAGGTCATTGGAAGTCTTCTTGGATGGGTTGACGCGTGTATCCACTTCCACCTGCAAGGGCAGGGGTGTGATATTGTAACCTAAATACTGTCCTAATGGAAAAATCCTGTGGATCACTGGTCAGTTCCCTGGTTTAAAGGGGAAACTTTCGTTCCTAGATAGACCCTGATCCTAAATATGCTTAAAAGCAATACTCATATGTCATGTGTGGAAGTACTGACACAGTGGCAGTGCTGATATGGACCTATTATGTGTTTTTAAATGGGATGATGCTTGTCCTTGAGAGCTACTAAGTGAGCAGCCAATCGGAGTCTTGCAGTGTTGTTATACTGCATTCCCCGTAAGTGGTGTGTGACAAGCGCCAACCTAATCAATCTATAATAAATACTATTTGTGCTAAAACAAAAATTGTTGTTGTTTTCAAATTCTAGGCTTTGGCAATGAAGCCATTAGCTCTCTTGCTCTCTAATATTTCTGTGTAGTGTGTCCGGCAGGTAGGACTTCACAGGTTAAAAGATGTTCTTCAGTCATTTCCTCTTCTTTGTTGTCAAATGCTAGGCTTTGGCAATGAAGCCATTAGCTCTCTTGCTCTCCAATATTTCTGTGTAGTGTGTCCGGCAGGTAGGGCTTCACAGGTTAAAAGATGTTCTTCAGTCATTTCCTCTTCTTTGCTGTCAAATGCTAGGCTTTGGCAATGAAGCCATTAGCTCTCTTGCTCTCCAATATTTCTGTGTAGTGTGTCTGGCAGGTATGACTTCACAGGTTAAAAGATGTTCTTCAGTCATTTCCTCTTCTTTGTTGTCAAATGCTAGGCTTTGGCAATGAAGCCATTAGCTCTCTTGCTCTCCAATATTTCTGTGTAGTGTGTCTGGCAGGTAGGACTTCACAGGTTAAAAGATGTTCCTTCAGTCATTTCCTCTTCTTTGTTGTCAAATGCTAGGCTTTGGCAATGAAGCCATTAGCTCTCTTGCTCTCCAATATTTCTGTGTAGTGTGTCTGGCAGGTAGGACTTCACAGGTTAGAAGATGTTCCTTCAGTCATTTCCTCTTCTTTGTTGTCAAATGCTAGGCTTTGGCAATGAAGCCATTAGCTCTCTTGCTCTCCAATATTTTTGTGTAGTGTGTCCGGCAGGTAGGACTTCACAGGTTAAAAGATGTTCTTCAGTCATTTCCTCTTCTTTGTTGTCAAATGCTAGGCTTTGGCAATGAAGCCATTAGCTCTCTTGCTCTCCAATATTTCTATGTAGTGGGTCCAGCAGGTAGGACTTACAGGTTAGAAGATGTTCTTCAGTCATTTCCTCTTCTTTGTTGTCAAATGCTACGCTTTGGCAATGAAGCCATTAGCTCTCTTGCTCTCCAATATTTCTGTGTAGTAGGTCTGGCAGGTTGGACTTCACAGGTTAAAAGATGTTCTTCAGTCATTTCCTCTTCTTTGTTGTCAAATGCTAGGCTTTGGCAATGAAGCCATTAGCTCTCTTGCTCTCTAATATTTCTGTGTAGTGTGTCCGGCAGGTAGGGCTTCACAGGTTAAAAGATGTTCTTCAGTCATTTCCTCTTTGTTGCACAGAGGACAATTTGGACTTCTATAAATTCCTATTCTGTGTAAGTGTTTGGCCAAATAATCATGTTCCGTAAGTAATCTAAAACAAAAATTTGATTTTGGAAAAACTGATCCATGTGGAAGGAGAGAGTAATGTATCTAACATAACCCGGAAAACCTCATATTTTTAGCTCAAATAGTTTTCCTAATATAAATAAAGTACTATTATAACAATGCATCATGATGTAAGCATTGTAATAGATATAATTATTGATTGGCACATATGTGTGTATGTGTATTTGTAATTACTCAGAACTGAAACGTAAATGTTGTTTGATAAATTCAAGCGAGAACAAACAATAAACTTCCTGCTGGCTTGTAGAATGGTACATTGGCAGAATGTGACTTGTCACTCTATATGTTTGTTTATGAATTGTACGTAATCTCTATTTACTTTAGAGAGTTAAAAGCAGTATTATTCAGTTATTCTTCTGTTTGAAAACCAGGGAAAGTGTATCAGTTGGATTAGCTTGCAATTGAAATGAGACACGAGGTATTATAAACCACCTTCCCCTTTACCACTGCCAGAACAATCCAATTGAGTTAATGTAGGCTCAAATTATGTTGCAAACAGAAATAATACTTTTAGATTGACTGACGTTGAACGACTTATTGAGCAAGAAGTTGACAAGGTTGCACAAGACTGGGAAAATTGCATGAGATATTCCGATAACTACAAGAACACTGCTTTTGGAAATCACGTGACAAGATTTTGGAGCCTATCATCATAAAGTTGCAACACTCAGACGATGAAGTCAGTGACAATGATGAATTGTCTCCTGATAGAAGTGACATAGCTATATGGATGAGCTGCTGGCAGATTTGTTGGATTAATAGAATAGGTAATTCATAAACTATAATTATTTTTTAAACTATTTATTTAAAATATTTGCATAATATGTGAATATCCATGTTGTAATTGTGATTTGAACAACTGCATTATTATAACGCTTTGGAAAATTCAGTTTGTGTTCCTTTACGTCTAGCATCAAGAAGACTCGCAAGTGTGCGAGAGAGGGAAATATAAAAAGAGTGGGGGTAATGAGGTGACAACGCTGAAGGCTCCAGTGCATCTGATTTGCTACAGGCGAGAACTCTGTTAAAAAAAGAAAAGTCTTAAAAGCATGTTGAATTATTGTAAAAACCAGTCTACTCTTGTCAATATTATTGTTTTCATATCATTGTTTGTCACCAAATACCACTGAAGTCACAGATGGAAATGTAGTAGTGAATGAAAGCTGATGATACATGACATGACAGACATGCTACGATCTACGCTACCAAGGCAGGCATGATAGTGTAATGTATTCACAATAAATTCTGGTACAGAAAGTGAAGTGGAGAATGAAGATTTCAATAAGCTGTTATTATTACTTCATCTAAAATTATGGTATTTAAGAAAGGCAACAGGTTAAGAAAAGAGGAGAAATGGTACTGGCAAGGAAGAGAAATTGAGGCGGTCAATACATTTAATTATTTAGGAGTACGATTAAGCAGTAAGGGGGTTTGGAAAGAGTAGAAGAGAATAGAAATTCCAAAAGGTAAAATTGTATTAAAAGCTAAATAAATTACCAGAAATGCAAATAAAACAGCTGGAGAGAATTTACACAGCCGTAGTAGAAGCAAAAATGCTTTATCGGGTAGAGATATGGGGTTTGGAGGAGGGGGGTGCAAATATGAATGTGATACATAGAAACTTTTGGGCTTACCACGAGCTTCACCAAATGGAGTAGCACAAGCAGAATTGAGAAGACTGGGAACTTGAGGGATAATGGTGGAAAGGGTGTTAAAATATTGGGTGAGAATTAGGAGTTTAGATGAGCAGTCAATGCTTGATAGTACAGGAAAGACTAAATCAGAAAGATTCATGACTAAATAAGACAAAGGAAATGATGTTAAAAGTAGGGTTTGGTGTCATGTGGGAAAACATGGAATTATTGCAAAGTGGATTTTGGAAAGAACTTAGGTTAAGAACAGAAGATATAGAAAGGCAAGAAATGTTAGGAAGCTTCAACTTGAAAAGCTCACTGGAAGTTTATAGAGAGATGAAAGTGATGTGAAACAGGGAAAAATACATTGATATTTGTGATAAAGCAGCAAGAGAAGGCTTTACATGGGCCAGAACAGGGTAGTGGGAAGAGGAAGGGATCATTGTGTCACCAAAGGGATAAAGAATGACATTTGCTTTTAGAATATGAAGAAACTAAGTTGCCTAGGGAGAAGAATGGGCAAGGCTACCAAAAGAAATTCAAGCAATTAAGTTAATGAGTGAAAAAACTAGCAAAATGTAATTGAAATTGGGAACTTTTTGGGCAAAGTAAGAGTCAAATGGTTGAGAAAGATAAGTAAATATGATGAAAATGAAGATGAAGTTATTTTAGATAAGATGCCAATAGGGACCCATTAGCTCGACAACCAAGGGTAACCAGCAACTCAGTGTAGTAATAAGTATGGAAAGGTATAATAATTTGTAATTGAAATGGAAATAAAGATTACTTAATTACTTACTATTACTTCATCTGACCCAAAATTCTGGCTCTGTACGTCGTCTGATGACATTTCACCTTGCTTCAGACGTCATAATGCAATATTTGTTGGTAAAAGAAAGTATATTTATTTGTCACAAGATTTATATGTATATTGCTGTTTTATTTAGTGGTATATAAATTTAATTACAATTTGCCATATTTTAAGTACCATATCACAGAAGATGAAGTAAAGCTAAACAATGTCTGTCATCTCCTAATTTTGTTGTAGTGAGACATCAAGAGTTGGTACAGGCTTCTGGTAAGGTGCCATTCATTTTACGGCAAACTACTTGCATCAGGTTCCTGAGTGCATCATCCTGGTCTTGCTGATCAAATTTCTGCAACAGATTAATGATTAAAGATTTATTATTAGAGTATCTCAACCAACGGCAAAGTGTGCAATGAAGTGCAACTTCCCCAAGAATTTCAGGAGAAAAGGAGGAAAATTCATGCCAAACAACATTTCATTTGCTCTAGATACATTTGCAAAATTTATTTGTGAACATCTGCAGTGCTATGGACAACTTGACAGCTGTTTAGATTTCAAACAATCAAATATTTGAAACAAATTTATTAAAAAGTATAAGGCTTGCTACATGCTAGGTGTATTCCTTACAGCATCCTACAAAATGTCGCTGTTCATTCATTCAATACACGGCCAATAAGCCTGATAAATCTGGTATGAAACACTGGATGCTTGGAGATGTGAACTCAAAGTATCTCTGCAACGCTATTGCATATCTGAGGAACGATAATCACAGCCTCAGAACAAATCTGTTCCAGAAAATGTTGTGATGTCTCTAACAAATCCTTTTCTAAAAAGGGGATGAAATGTCACCACAGACAACTAATTTACTTCAGTATCACTAGCTAAAGGACTAAAGAAGTCAGGCACTAGTATAGTAGGAACTACGAGGGTGGGTCAAAAAGTAATGCCTCCTACTTTTTTTCTCTTTTAATTGCCAAGAAAATTGAATCCAATTTACATAGCTTTAAAACTACAACATTGACGATTAATTTGTCACTATTCAATATAAACTCGTCCTTTTCCACAGTTTTGGTCCACCTTTTAACTAGGACATGTATTCCAGTGTGGTAAAACACACAGTCTTGCTTCCTAAGCCATTGACGCACGGACGTTTTCACAGCCTCCTCATCTTCAAAATGAATCCCACGATGAGCTTCCTTTAGTGGCCCGAACAGATGAAAGTCTGATGGTGCCAGGTCAGTGAGGTAAGACTTGCCATCCCAATTTCTCAATTTCTGTGGTGGTGTAACGGCTGGTATGTGGTCTTGCATTCTCATGCAAAAGAAGAACATCCGCCGTAATTTTTGTTGGGCGAACTCGGTGAAGACGTGCTTTCAGCTTTTTGAGAGTTCTGACGTATTGGACAGAATTTATTGTGCATCAGTGCTCCAAAAAAATCTATCATAAGCACACCCTCTGCATCCCAAAACACTGTCGCCATAACTTTCCCTGCCGACCACTGAGTTTTGAGGTGTTTTTTCTTCGGTGACATTGTGTGATGCCATTCCATTGACTGCCTCCTTGATTCAGGTTCAAAACAATGAACCCACGTTTTGTCTCCAGTAACAATTTTTTCCAGAAACTCCTCTCCCTCCAAATTGAAGTGCTGCAAATGTTCGGAGGCAATTGTTTTCCTTGTTTCTTTGTTTTGGGCGGTTAACATTCTTGGTACCCAACGTGAACAAACTTTTGAGTAACCAAGTTGTTGAATAATTGTCATCACACTGCCTTTACTGAGGGAGGTAATGCGACACAATTGATCTGTTGTTACCCAGCGATCACCACGAATGATGTCATCGACTAGCTGAATGTTGCATGGAGTCACTGCAGTCCCCGGCTTGGCGCTTCGCTTTTCATCTGCTGATGGTGTTTGACCTTCAGCTTCGTTACAATGACGAACCCATCGTCTAACAGTGCTGACATCCACCGTTGCATCACCATACACATTTTTTAGCCTTTCGTGTATGCAAATTGTCGTTTCACCTTCCGCTGTCAAAAATTCAATCACAGAACACTGCCTAATACGAATGTCAATGTCAGCCATTTTGCAAGAGGAGTTTATTAGTTTAAAATAGTAACATGCTAACAAATGCAGTGAGTGTGTGAGTAAACTATTACATTTTCTGCATTAAGTTTCCCTGCTAGCTTGCTGTAATACCATACACTGTCGATAAAGGTTTGTATTATTGCATCACAAAGAATCCGTAGGTGTAAGCAATTCTAATGCTGAGAATATGAGCTGAAAGTCAAGCGGGTGATTTTAGGACATTGGGCGATACAGCTGACATTGTGTATGTTTAACTAATATAGTACACATGCTTTTTCAATTTTTGAAAAAAAGAAAAAGAAAAGAAGGAAATAAATAAGTTGGGCATTTATGGGTTGAGATGAGTTGGTACTAATAACACTAACATCACTTTTTTTACTCTGTTTTAGGAACATAATAGAGAGTAAAAGAAGTGATGTTAGTGTTATTAATATTGACTCATCTTAAGTAAATTACATCTTAATACATCACTGTTTGTAGCTTTTTCTATATATAAACTCAAGTGTTTTCTGAGAAAGATTACAGCTAGAGTTTCAACATATCAACAATGCTTAGTTCTCATATGCTGCAGTGCTGGTTCAGTACCAACATTTTGCAAAGTCTTACACTCCGCTACTGGAGTGTAGGAGAAATCGAAGTAAGGCTTCTGTTGCTGTTCTCAAATTGTAACTGCCAAATTCTCAAAATTACTATCACCTCACTGATAACTGTCTGATACTTTATTGACTGTCTATTTAGTTATTTAAAAAATTATGAAAATCTTGTATAACTTACGTCATTGAAATACACGGTAGGCACGAAGCTCAGTCGAGGAGTTTTGTCTCCAGCAGCTGCCAACAACGCATCTCCTTCATCTGATTCAGCGCATGTCTGAATAGGCCTGAAGTCTATTCCAAGAGAATTGGCACACTGAAAGCAAAATAACACAAAAATTAATTGCACTGGTTTACTTTGAGAATCAGGATTTCAACATTTCTGAAGGTTAGAGCATTATTGACTACACTTTGATTAACTTGAGGTGGCAGCTTAGCAAAGATGCACACTATATGGAATTAGTCTGTTACCAATCCGGAAGGGATACTAAGGATGATTTATACATGTGGAGCCACTGATGGTGCGTGCATCAACTACTGTAAGTGTACAAATCATCCTCAGTCTCCTTTTGGATTGGTAACAGACTAATTCCATATAGTGTGCATCTTATCTCAGCTGACACCTCAAGTTAATTGAACTGTACATGTGATCACTGTGGTCAGAGAATAGTCTCTGTTAGTCCATTTGTGTTGTAGAAGGTGACTAAAATGGATACCTAATGCTTAAGGGTATAGCTCAGCCACTCTAACTCCAAGAATATTCATATTCATTAAGCAGAGGAATTCATACATTCATCTAAATAATATAAATTTATACAGTTGGTTACAATTCTATATACATTAGTCCTTTCAAAAATAAAGAGTCCTTGTCCTCCAGGTTTGGAGTTGGGCGCTAGTCTATCAACCTAGCCTTGGAAAAAATTATTGTTAAAGAAACCTCAGATATACCTCAGATTTGAAGGAATAATGGCAACCAATGCAACACACAGAAAGAAGACAAACAAGAGATGCCTTAAGCATATTGGTAGTCCAAAAGGTAGAGATAGAGATGAATGGAGGCAAAACCTGAAGGAGGCTGAGGTCCTAAAAGGTGTTGCATAGGTCATGTATTCAAAAAAATTAAATATACTGTCGCGAACCTGTATGTACGATCGCGCTGCTTGTTTACACAAAAGGAACTGATAGGTGGGCAGTATGAAAACCAAGAGTCGGCAGATAGAGATAACATGCAGATAAAGGTCTGCTGAAACAAACAAACTGAGATAAATGGAAATTTCTAGTTACTTCTTGACTGATAGAGACTGTTTGGGTTCTGATTTATTTTCGAATAATCTAGAAATTATCAGTGAAGTATTTAAAGAGGGGATGATTAGCCAAGACGCGAGTGGTAAGTTGTAAAACAAGAGTTGTTGTAAATACATGTAACAAGAGTGAGTCGCGAGAGGTAAGCAGAGAACAGCTGAGAGTGTTTGTTGTCGTCGACCTTGGAAGAATATATTGTGATATATGATGTAATTTTGCTGCTACGGAGTGTATTTCTACGCAAGTAAAGAACATTTAGAATTCCACAAATTGGACTTTTAATTCTATGAATATAATAATAATAATATGTTTAAATTTAAGGGTGAGTCGATTAATAACAATAAACAGCACTTTTAAATTTTCCCGGAACATATTTCGGAGGCTACTTTCCTCCATTGTCAACTGACATTGACTGGTTCTCAGTGGTGTAGCTGGCGATATTTTGTCATAGGTCTCCTCTGGTGGCAGTTTGAGGAACTTGTTGAACAAATCTTTCTGGGGGATGTCAAAATTGAATACTTTGTTCCTTTTTTTTGAAATGAAGATTTGTTCCCATGTGGATAGTTCTTGTTTTCCTGATGTATGTTTTAGTAGTTTTGGTTCTGGATTTACGTTATGTTGTGGTTTTTTCCCCAGAAATGCATGGCAACTGCTGATTTTTCTAATTGTTTGTATTTTATGTTCCTAAAGTGTTCCTTTGCTCTTGTTTCTAAATTTCTTTTGGTTTTTCCAATATAAATTTGACTACAGTCTGGTCAACATTCCTCTCACAGCAGAAGAATACAAAGCAGAATACAACAAAATTATTGAAACAGCACAAAAAATGACTTTCCCAAATCAGTAGTAGACAAAAAAGTGAACTTAGCAAAAAAGAAGAAGCTACTAAAGGAAACCACAACCCTCTCAGCTACAGAAACTAAAATATCTTCAAAAAATTCACTTACCAAATAAATTCAAAAAGTCTTCAAAAAACAAAACATTCAACTAGCACCAGTCAATCATTACTCCTTAAAAAAACCTGATTTGCTCTAACATCAAAGATGCCATTCCATCTAACAAAAAATCTGGTATATATCAAATTGAATGTTGTGACTGTAGTAAAATTTATATTGGACAAACCAAAACAAATTTAGAAACAAGAGCAAAGGAACACTTTAGGAACATAAAATACAAATATTTTTGGGGAAAAAAAACCACAACATAAATCCAGAACCAAAACTACTCAAACATACATCAGGAAAACAAGAACTGTCCACATGGGAACAAATCTTCATTTCAAAAAATAGGAACAAAGTATTCAATTTCAACATCCCCCAGAAAGATTTGTTCAGCAAGTTCCTCAAACTGCCACCAGAGGAACCGCCAACAAAATATCGCCAGCTACACCACAGAGAACCAGTGGATGTCCGGTTGACAATGCAGGAAAATAGTCCCTGAAACATGTTTCGGGAAATTTAAAAGTAAGTGTTGTTTAGTGTCATTAATTGACTCCCTTTAAATTTAATTTATTACAACAACACTGTTTTCAAGACTTCTGTGAAAAGAAGTTATATAATATTTTTGTTTGTAAAAGCATACATACAAAATTTGAAACCAAAACTCACAAATCTTCATCTCTTCCAACCAAGTAAAATAATTTTGCCATAATATGACAAAAGAAATAGAAATAAAGGTGCAAAAATAGAAGCGTGTGGAGATATGCAAACATTTACTAGAACAGTATAGTGCAGATCCAGAGGAATTCTCTGCAAAACTGGTCACCATCGACGAGATATGGTTTTTCCACAAGACTCCGGAAAAGAAATGCCAGTCTATGGAGTGGAAGCATGGTGCGAGCTCTTGTCCCAAGAAGTCATGGCCAGGACTATTCGTTTGGAAACAAATGGCAACTGTGTTCTGGGATCAAGAAGGATACTGCTGGTGGATTGGCTCCCTCAGAAGTGGTACTGCAAATCACTGCAACAACTCTGCCATGGCATTCAACAATGCCGTCATAAAAACTGAGGCCATAGTGTTCTTCTCCAACAAGGCAATGCACGATCACATGCCAGTCGCCAGACCATGGCCATCTTTCATACACTAGGGTTTACTGTGTTGTCACATCCTCTATATTCACATGATTTGGCTCCTAGTGACTATGCTCTATTAGACTCAATGTAAGACGTCATGCAGGGTAAGAACAACACTAATGACAAACTTCATGCAGTTGTCTATCAGTGGTGCCAGGGTGCCCCTAAAGAATGTTTTTTTATGCAAATATGGAAGCTGCCAGAATGATAAAACAAGTGTACAGACATTGGCAGGGAATACCTGTAATGTTACCTGAATGAGTTTGTTCAATAAATGGTTCCTGTAAACAAAAAAATGCCAATCATTTTTTAACACTCCTAGTGGTTTACCGGGAAAAATAGAGTGAGCTGGAAAACTTAATTCATGCTGACATGTTGGCCATGGTAGCTCAGTGGTTAAGTTCAACCAGATTGAGACCAGGAGATCTGTTGTTCAATCCCAGCTATGACATTGAATTTTTCAGTCTGATTCTACCTATATGAATGTATAATTATGTTATTTCTGTATTTAATATCTTCATAGTCAAATTTATAAAATTGCCAAATGCAAAGAGCTGATTTTGTTTTCTAGTACAGCTTCATTTGAATTTTGGAAAACCAAATGTAACATTCTTTATAATGCTCTGTTTAAGGCTAAACAGAGTGAGACCTGTTTGACACTTTAACACAACTTAACTGATAGTAAAGTTCAACAGATATTAGATGCAAGAATACAAGGAGGGAAGCGAAAACGCTGGATAAGACGTATATTTGAGGAAGGGTTGCCAGTTATGAATGAAACCCAAGAATTCAAAATAGATTTTAGTTACTTATCCTAAGCACTCTTTTTTAAGTAACATTCAGGAACCAGTACATACCTGTGAACCAGCGTTTGGAGGGTCCCTGGTGCTCATACTACAGCTGATGAAGCGCACAATGGTTGCACTTTGTCCCTCCAGATGGTGTATTGCACAAGCATGCATCTTGTTCCCTTGACACTCTGGAGGACCATGCTGACATTGGAAGCTCCAAGACCCATTTTCGTTCTGTTGCTGCAAAAGTTACCACTTCCTCGTTACTTTCATATATATAATAAAAATAATCTTAAAAAGCACTCAACCTATATATAATTTCTTTATCCATTGAAAAGCTCTATTCTTTCTGCTGGCATGTAATTTCATTTCATAAAGAATTAAAAGCACCTTAGTGCTTCATACAGCTTATTTAACAGAAAACTTTATTGCTACTGTCTTAGATTTTTGTGACTTTATATTTATTTAATTTAACCCTCAACAATACTACATATAAATTATTTCAGTGTATTTTGATTTCAGAATTATAGATAGAAAAGATTAATAATTCTACAAAGAAAATATAAAAAAATATATTAACATTTGCAATTAATAATGCCTGTGTGTTAAAATCAAAGCAAAAGGAACAAGTAATGTATACAACTTGTGATGAGAAAAGTCAACTTCCATATTAAGGAAAAAAAAAAAAAAAAAAAAAAAAAAAGCAGTGTAGCTTAGGTAATTAGGGATCATATCAGCAGTTCATAGTGCCAAAAGACCACATACAGGTTTAACGGTTGCCAGACTCTCATTGTAATTAGGAAACAGTTATTTTAAATGATTAATATATGCACGTCAGAAGTTATCAGTTGTAATAGTTCAAATATTGCAGTTTCAAGTGCTAAGATCCGAAAAGAGTTTAATTTTATTCTACTTTGTCCAACAGTTGACAACTCACTTACTGATAATTTGTAAGTGTATACTGAATTTATCACTGAACTTAACCAGCACACATGCACACACAAAGATCTCATTGTGCACAGTGAGGCAGGTAGTAGTAGATAAAAGGCCGAGGTAAGGGAGACGGAGACAAAGGAGAGCACATGTGCAGTCGAAAAACATTGTAATGTTTTTTTCTTTTAAAAATAAAAACAGGTTTAGTTTAATTTATATGTAAGTTTAGGTTAGTAAACGGTAGTTACACCTAAGCACACAAGTGACACAAAAGTGCGTTCGTTACCAGTGCGTTTTACCTAGTATATAAATTTATGATTCTGAAATCACAAGAAGTTAGGTTAGGTTTAGTTTGGTTGCTAAGTTTGGGTTAAACACGTTCCGTCCGTCGGTAGTGCTGGCTGTTTGTATAAACCCAGAGGGTTTCTGCTGCGTGCACACGCGTTAAGGGTTTTACCATAGACTTTTCCTTTCGGGATATTGCAGGTTGGGTGGTGGGTTCTTAGGAAGCATTTTGATGCAAGGTAACATAAATGATTTGTTCCTCGGGGTGTGGGATTAAACAGGTTCATTATCAGTGCCATATATAAAGAGCTGTAAATACAGTAGTGGCAACATTGTCCAAACACTCGCAGAGAAGCGCGTATGCGCTATTTAGGTTATGGGAGCGACCAGATGCTATTGTTGATGTGCACTGTGCATTTGATGGGCATCCAGGTGAGAGTGTATCGTTGATGTGTAGCACTGAAGTGAAAAGTATCGAACCCAGAGTCTGAAAGTACGAATGTATGCGTGATCCAGTGATTAAAACCGAAAGAATACAAGTTAACACCTTCGATATGTTCCAAACGAGAACGGCCACCGACATGACCATTGCAGTTAAAGGCGAGGTATAAATGTGTACGTGATCTAATGATTAAAACCCAACGAATACGAGTTAACACCTTCGATATGTTCCAAAGGGGAACGGCCGCCGATATGGCCATTGCAGTTAAAGGCGAGGTATAAATGTGTACGTGATCTAATGATTAAAACCCAACGAATACGAGTTAACACCTTCGATATGTTCCAAAGGAGAACGACCGCCGATATGACCATTGTAGTTAAAGGCGAGGTATAAATGTGTACGTGATCTAACGATTAAAACCCAACGAATATGAGTTAACACCTTCGTAATGTTCCAAAGGAGAACGGCCGCCGATATGACTATTGTATTTAAAGGCGAGGTATAAATGTGTACGTGATCTAATGATTAAAACCCAACGAATACGAGTTAACACCTTCGATATGTTCCAAAGGAGAACGGCCGTCGATCTGACTATTGTATTTAAAGGCGAGGTATAAATGTGTACGTGATCTAATGATTAAAACCCAACGAATACGAGTTAACACCTTCGATATGTTCCAAAGGGGAACGGCCGCCGATATGACCATTGCAGTTAAAGGCGAGGTATAAATGTGTACGTGATCTAATGACTAAAACCCAACGAATACGAGTTAACACCTTCGATATGTTCCAAAGGAGAACGGCCGCCGATATGACTATTGTATTTAAAGGCGAGGTATAAATGTGTACGTGATCTAATGATTAAAACCCAACGAATACGAGTTAACACCTTCGATATGTTCCAAAGGAGAACGGCCGCCGATATGACCATTGTAGTTAAAGGCAGGGTATAAATGTGTACGTGATCTAATGATTAAATCCCAACGAATACGAGTTAACACCTTCGATATGTTCCAAAGGAGAACGGCCGTCGATATGACCATTGCAGTTAAAGGCAGGGTATAAATGTGTACGTGATCTAATGATTGAAACCCAACGAATACGAGTTAACACCTTCGATATGTTCCAAAGGAGAACGGCCGCCGATATGACCATTGTAGTTAAAGGCGGGGTATAAATGTGTACGTGATCCAATGATTAAAACCCAACGAATACAAGTTAACACCTTCGATATGTTCCAAAGGAGAACGGCCGCATTTATGACCATTGTATTTAAAGACGAGGTATAAATGTGTACGTGATATAATGATTAAAACCCAACGAATATGAGTTAACATCTTCAATATGTTCCAAAGGAGAACGCCGCCGATATGACCATTGTAGTTAAAGGCGAGGTATGTACGTGATATAATGATTAAAACCCAACGAATATGAGTTAACACCTTCGATATGTTCCAAAGGAGAACGCCGCCGATATGACCATTGTAGTTAAAGGCGAGGTAAAAATGTGTACGTGATATAATGATTAAAACCCAACGAATACGAGTTAACACCTTCGATATGTTCGAAAGGAGAACGCCGCCGATATGACCATTGTAGTTAAAGGCGGGGTATAAATGTGTACGTGATATAATGATTAAAACCCAACGAATATGAGTTAACACCTTCGATATGTTCCAAAGGAGAACGCCGCCGATATGACCATTGTAGTTAAAGGCGAGGTATAAATGTGTACGTGATATAATGATTAAAACCCAACGAATACGAGTTAACACCTTCAGTATGTTCCAAAGGAGAACGGCCGCCGATATGACTAATGCAGTTAAAGGCGGGGTATAAATGTGTACGTGATCTAATGATTAAAACCCGACGAATACGAGTTAACACCTTCAGTATGTTCCAAAGGAGAACGGCCGCCGATATGACTAATGCAGTTAAAGGCGGGGTATAAATGTGTACGTGATATAATGATTAAAACCCAACGAATATGAGTTAGCACCTTCGATATGTTACAAAGGAGAACGGCCGCCGATATGACCATTGTAGTTAAAGGCGGGGTATAAATGTGTACGTGATCCAATGATTAAAACCCAACGAATACGAGTCAACACCTTCGATATGTTCCAAAGGAGAACGGCCGCCGATATGACCATTGTAGTTAAAGGCGGGGTATAAATGTGTACGTGATCTAATGATTAAAACCCAACGAATACGAGTTAACACCTTCGATATGTTCCAAAGGAGAACGGCCGCCGATATGACCATTGTAGTTAAAGGCGGGGTATAAATGTGTACGTGATCTAATGATTAAAACCCAACGAATACGAGTTAACACCTTCGATATGTTCCAAAGGAGAACGGCCGCCGATATGACTAATGCAGTTAAAGGCGAGGTATAAATGTGTACGTGATCTAATGATTAAAACCCAACGAATACGAGTCAACACCTTCGATATGTTCCAAAGGAGAACGGCCGCCGATATGACCATTGCAGTTAAAGGCGGGGTATAAATGTGTACGTGATCCAATGATTAAAACCCAACGAATACGAGTTAAAACCTTCGATATGTTCCAAATGAGAACGCCGCCGATATGACCATTGCAGTTAAAGTCGAGGTATAAATGTGTACGTGATCTAATGATTAAAACCCAACGAATACGAGTTAACACCTTCGATATGTTCCAAAGGAGAACGGCCGCCGATATGACCAATGCAGTTAAAGGCAGGGTATAAATGGAACAAGAAAAAGTATCGATTTCACCGCTCTAAGGCTGTTTACAAAAGGCCATTAGCGTTCGGGGATTAAAATTAAGGTTGCCTATGGAAAAAAAAATCAGAATATTATCGAGGATTACGTAAAGTCTCCGGCAAGAATGCATTATCTTACCTAAAGGACGTTTGTCCGATGGGTCAAGGAGTTTAATGAGGATCGGAATGAGACTGCCGATTTGCACCGCACAGGTCGGCCGTCCATTCATCAAAACCAGATTGACATCGTGAGTAGTCTCGTTCCCGTAGACCATGGATGGCCTATTCGGGAGTTATTCGTAGAAGTTAGCCTGAGTCACCAAATGGTGTGGCACATACTGACGAAATGTCTTAACATGAGAAAACCTTCATCCAATTGGGTTCCACATCGATTCACTGACGTACAGGAATGGCACCTGTATGCACTGGCTGGCAACCACCTGGACAAATACCGCAACGGAGACGTATTTCTGTAGCGTATTCTCGCCATTAATGAGACGTCAGCACGAGCTGAATTAAAGCGTCACCCAGGTTCACCATGCCCATAGAAAGTTTGACAGGAGCCCTATGGTGCGAAGCTTATCTGTCTGTAGCGTAAGACTACGAGGGTGTTATTCTTACGTAAACTGTGCCTGAGGGACAAACCTTTAAGAGTGATTACTATTGCCAATTTCTAGAGCAACATCTGCGTCCGGCTAAGTGGCGCAAACGTCCACGTTTATCGCGAGACGATCACCCTTGGCTACGGACGTTGCCATGTTACAAACAATGTCAATCTCTTATTCCAACGGTGGCATTAGGAGGTCCTGGAACACCCGCTGTACTCACCAGACAAGAGTCCTTATGACTTCGACCTGTTTCTGAAGTTGAAGGAAACCTTCCGAGGCCGCCGACACCCTAACATGGCATCTGTCAATGTTACCACTACACTACTCTCCTCATATAATGTATAAATGGCAACCAGTGATTGCAATAAAGCACGCGAGTGAAGCGAACCTCCCTTCCCAAACGATGCTTATGATTCACTATTTACATAAGATGGGTTTCTATTAATGCCAGTCTGTTTGTGTACTATCTTTCAAGAAAGTAAATGTACACTTTCCGCCGGTCAGTATCACTCAGGCGTTCCGTGACTAGATGGTATGAAAACTAAATCGGCCATGTTCGCAGATGTATGGTGTCGTGGACGCCATTTTAACCTGTTACTCACTTCGAAGGTTTCTAAGGCTATATTAACCCAATATAACAAAAGATTTAGTATATAACACAAAGTAAGTAATAATTATCTTGCAGCTGAGCTATTAACTACATGGCGTTGGAAAATGTGCAAGAAAACGGAAAACATGTGGAATTATGATTTTAACAGAACTAATATTTATATTATATATATAAAGCAAGCTTCCTTTAAGTGCTCACGTTGCTCAATGACAGAGAGCAAACGCTGTGATAAATATTACGAAGGTTCATGGTTCGAGTACCATCCTGTGGATGTTTTTTTGATTCCTGATGTTTAATTTGTTAGATTAAGTAACGAACCAATTTACAACTGTTCTCTTGGGGTAAGCTGTTACTAATGGCATTGGGGAATTAGCAAGAAGACGGCCAGGAAGAATGGCGGCCTAATAGAGCAAATATCTTGTATATAACCTACTCAAACACATGTTATCGTAGCTCAGTGGCAGAATACATGCTGTCACTGAGCCGAGGATTCATGTTTCGAAACCTAGTATGTTGTAAGAAAGAGCTTAGTGGCAGGACGATCCTTTAATCGTTGGCGTATGGCTTCATATGAGCAACCATATTCAACTGCTTTATCTAGAAAGATGGACCTGAGTCTTAAACGCTGGTTCCTCACATCTGCTACCAGGGCTTCATCTTGAGCAAGCGTTGTAGCACGAGGTCTAACTGAACGCCTGTGAGATTTGGCTCATTCAACTTCTCCCTCATGATACCTGTCCAGCCATTGCTTCACTGTTCTTCGGTCGCAACTCAGTTCTGTGCCAATTTGTGAAGCGCTTTCACCATGAGAAGCACGGACTATAATTTGACCCTTTTGAGCTGCATTCAACTCTACACAACCTCGTGAACGTGGCATGCTATTTCACTATGATGAAGTCTTAGTGAATAAATACAAGACGGAAACAAAATATTACATGTTGAGGGTTCGAACCGCAAATCATCAGTTTACTTGGCAGCGCTGCGTGGGTTTTATCACTGAGCTACGCCAACAGATGTGATAGTGCTGGTTATATACAATATATACCTGTTGGTTCTATTAAAATCGCCATTCGTCGTGTTTTCCAACTTCTTTGGTATTCTGCAATGTCATTTAGTAACAGTTTACCTAAAAGAGAACAGTTGTTAATTAGTTCGTTACTGCGTCCAACAAACTAAGAAATTTGGAGTTAAAAGCTTTGCCCACGTGTTAGGGTTCAAACCTTGAAGCATGGTCTCGCTTATCTCAGCCCACGTTTTGCCCCTGAGCTACGAGAGCAGTTAAGATAGATTGCCTTATATACAATATAGATATTGGTTTTGTTAAAATCATAATTCCACATGTTTTCCGCCCCTCAAAATCCAACCTCTGCGGTCCCCGTCCCGAGGGGTGGGCAACAGGAAGTAGGGGACTGACTGATGGGGTGATGTACGGTGGGGACTTGGTGTACCCCTGGACCGCTACGGCTGCCGAGAAGGCCCATCAGTAACCCCGAAAACTGGCAGAAGAGGCTCTGGTGTAATCTCTCGATTGGGTTCCTCCGCGAGGTGAGAGTGTTCCTCCAAACGCCCAACTATGGTCCACTTCGGTGTTTGACCCCATTTATTTTTCCTTTTTTTGTTTTTCCTCCCTGAACACATGTCTGACGGGTAACATAGCGCGGGTGGTCGGAGAGGGAAGCGCAAGGGGTGACTGGGTAACGCGTAACTCCCAGCCCCTTGTTACCATGTAGGACTGTGTTCGTATCCGCTGATAAAGGTCAGTCCCGGGGAGGGGCCATTGCGTGAGCTGTTACACTCCTGAAGGCGATTGGGTCCCTCTGTCTTTACACTGGGAGGTGTGACCCTAAGGTGAGCAAGGTCCAAGCCAGGACTCTCACCTAAGCCGGGGTGGCGCCCAGGATGTGAGCACGCCATCGGAGACGTTCGCAATGGTGGAGGACATTACCGCAATGGTACACTCTTCTAAGTCTAAAACTGTGAAGGTAAATGGAAAGGAAGTAGTTGAGTCCGTTGGTCCTCGCTACTTAGTAATAACGAGAACAGAGGAAGGAAAGAACTTCTTGTCACTGAACCCTTTCATAATCCAAAAGGGCCTTGACAATATTGCTGGTCCGGTTAAGTCTTGTACTCGTTCCAGAAATGGCACGCTCCTGGTGTAAGCTCATTCTGTCTCCCAGGCAGCAGTTATATTGAAGTCGAACCTGTTGGGCAGTTACCCGGTGAACGTCAGCGTCCATAAGAACCTCAACTCCTCGCGCGGTGTGGTTAACACCCGCGCTCTGGATGGCATGACGAATGAGGAAATCGTAGAGAACCTACAAGATCAAGGTGTGACGGCTGTTTACCGAGTGCAGCGTCGAGAGCGAGGGGACCTGGTGCCTACCCGTACCCTGTTCCTGACCTTTGATCGGGTAGATCTCCCACAAAGGATTAGGGCAGGGTACGAGAACATCGAGGTGCGCCCATATATACCAAACCCGCTTCGATGTTTTAAGTGTCAGCGTTTCGGACACACTAGCGCCTTCTGCAACGGCATGGCCACGTGTTGTAACTGTGGGATGTCGCAGCATGAGAGTGCTTGCACATCGCCAGTTAAATGTGTGAACTGCGCTGGAGAACATCCATCCAGCTCTCGAGATTGTCCGCGCTTCGTCGAGGAAAAGGCGATCCAGGAGATCCGGGTGAAAGAGAAGGTCTCCTTCTCGGAAGCCCGGAAACTCTTGCGTACTCGACTACCATCCCTCCCGCGGTCCGCTACCTACAGCTCGGTAGCAGCTAGGCCGGTGCCGCGGCGAGAGATCGCCACTCAGACAAGCGATATACGAGAGGCCACAATCTCAGAGAAAATTATTCTGCCATCGAAGTCTGCCAAAACACCCGTGTCTCCACCTTCTACGCCTAAGCCTCCACCAGTAAGGGAATCGCCAGTACCGTCACCATCGAAAGCATCAACCTCCGGCAAGACCAACAAGCCAGTTGTTTACGATGCCCCTCCCAAACAGTTTAAGACGACTTATACGAAGTCCGATTTCCTCAAGGTTACCAACAAACCGGCCAGCCGCAAGAAGAGTTCCAGGACATCTAAAAGTTCTTCCTCTGAGGAGTCTTCCGGGGAGGATTCAGATCGACGGTTATCGTCCTCGTCGATCTCCGTCTCCAATCGGTTCGGGGCCCTAGAACCGAAGTTCTCTATCGGTAAAGGGGCCTCTTCCGTAGAGGAGATGGAACAGGAGGACACGGACCACACTACCAGGTTGACTTCCAGAAAAAGACCGGACAACTCGGACGTTAAAGGGGTTAGCCCAAAACCCAAAAAGAAGGGCAAACTTATTCGGCCACCGTCGAAGTCGTCATAAGGTGGAATAACCTTTCACCTTACAATCCCAATTTCTAATGACGATCCTACACTGGAACATACGTGGGCTTAGGGCACATCGCCCGGAGCTTAATTTATTACTCAGTAGGTACGATCCATTAGTCGTCTGTTTACAGGAGACTAAGCTACGTCCTCTAGATTCCTTCCAATTAAGGCAATATACTTCCTTCAGGCGTGATCTGGCTCCTGAAGAGGGCATTCCTGCGCACGGGGGCACTATGATGCTGGTCAGGAATGACGTATATGTAGACGATATACCTTTACACACTACCATCCAGTCAGTCGCTGCACGAATAATACTGCCGAGGGTACAGTTGGCTATCTGCAGCATCTACATTCCACCGTCAGACGACCTCTGGGTTACTGCGCTACAAGCTCTAATTGCTCAGCTACCCACTCCCTTTCTGTTGGTAGGAGACCTCAATGCTCATCATCCTCTTTGGGGATCAGCTCGAGCTTGTGCGAGAGGCAGAGCTCTGCTTGATTTCCTGGACTATAATAATCTGGTTCTCCTGAACACCGGAGAACCAACATTTCTCTCTGATGCAACCAACACCTTCTCGCATCTGGATCTGGCAGTATGCTCCCCGCAGTTAGCAGTGTCCCTACAATGGAACGTCATTTCTGACCTACACTCCAGTGACCACTTCCCCTGTCTAATTAGTCTCCTGGCACACAACGTATGTTCCACAGGCTTGCCTACCTGGCTTTTCGATCACGCCAACTGGGCTCTTTACACCCAATTGGCGGTTTTTAATTACAATGAGCACGCTTCCGTAGACGATCTCGTAGAGCATCTTTGCGCGCAGATACTCACCGCTGCAGAAGGGTCTATTCCCCGATCGACTCCCAATCTTCGTCGACGTCCTGTCCCATGGTGGACGGATGCCTGCCGGAATGCAATCCGTGCTCGTAGGCGTGCTCTACGTGTTTTCCAACGCCACCCGACACTGGAGAACCTTATTGAGTACAAGAAGATGCGTGCGAGAGCTAGGCAAGTTATTAAGCAAAGTAAAAAGGAATCTTGGGTCGCTTTTGTGTCTTCCTTTAATCGCCATACGCCTTCTTCCGTAGTATGGGATAGGCTCCGACGCGTGGCCGGTAAACCGACTCACATGCAGATTGCAGGTGTGAAATCGCCTGCAGGAGTCGATGTGGATCCGTTTGACGTGGCTAACACTCTCGGCAGTGCTTTCGCTCACGTCTCTAGCTCCGATCATTACGCACCTGAGTTTCTCGGAATTAAGAATCAGGTGGAATCTCAAGGTCTCTGCTTTCGTTCTGGCAACCTTGAAGACTACAATCGCCTCTTCACCATGGCAGAGCTAGAACACGCACTTTCATCCTCGCGATTACCTGCACCAGGACCAGACGGTATACACATACGACTTCTACAACATCTTTCTCCCGAAGGGAACAACTTCCTCCTTGCCGTCTATAACCGCATCTGGGTTGACGGCTGTTTTCCCGAGAAATGGCGCGAGGCCACCGTCATACCGATTTTGAAGGCTGGGAAGGATCGTCATCTGCCTTCCAGCTATCGGCCTATTTCTCTCACCAGTTGCGTCTGCAAGGTGATAGAGCGAATGATTAATGGCCGTTTGACGTGGTGGCTTGAGTCCCGGAACCTCCTGTCGAACTTCCAGTGCGGTTTTCGTCGTCGCCGTTCCACGGTCGACCATCTAGTCTCTCTCTCCACCAAGATCATGGACGGCTTTCTAAGAAAGTACCAAACAGTTGCAGTGTTTTTTGATGTGGAGAAGGCTTATGACACTTGCTGGAGGTATGGCATTCTACGTACGCTCCACGAATGGAATTTTCGTGGTCGCCTACCTCTGTTTCTCCAGGAGTTTATGCGGGACCGCATCTTTCGGGTTCGCGTGGGCTCGGTTTTATCGCGGTGTTTTACTCAGGAGAACGGAGTACCGCAGGGTTCGGTACTCAGCGTCACCCTATTTGCCATTGCGATCAACGCCATCGGGGACTGTGTCCCTCACGGAGTGTCTTGTTCACTGTTCGTTGACGATTTCGCAATCTACAGTAGTTCTCGGCACACCTGTCTTCTAGAACGCCGCCTCCAAGTTTGTCTCGACCGACTGTACACTTGGAGTATTGAGAACGGTTTTAAGTTCTCAGTTGAAAAGACCGTCTGTGTAAACTTCTGGCGCCGCAAGGCATTCCTTGCTCCTACTCTCCATCTCGGTCCAGGCGTTCTTCCTTTCGCAGACGAGGTCAAGTTTCTCGGACTGGTGCTTGATCGCAAACTTAGCTGGCATTCCCATATTTCGTATCTCAAGGGTAGGTGTGACCGTTCCCTTAATATTTTACGTATTTTAGCTGGCACATCCTGGGGAGGCGATAGGACTGTTCTTTTACGCCTATATCGCGCTCTGGTCCGGTCGAGGCTCGACTACGGTTGCATTGTGTACTCTTCGGCTCGACCATCTGTTTTAAGTCGTCTCGACCCTGTACATCACAGAGGTATACACTTGAGTATTGGGGCTTTCGTAACGAGTCCAGTCATCAGCTTGTGTGCCGAAGCTGCTGAGCCTCCCCTTTCTTATCGGCGTGATGTTCTTTTAAGTAGCTATGCTTGCAGACTGTCTAGTCTGCCGCAACATCCGTCTTTTAAGTTGTTTTTTAATGACTCATTGGATCGCCATTATTTATCCCGTCCATCAGCTCTACTCCCCCCTGGAGTTCGTTTCCGGTGCCTGCTGCGCCTCATGGCCGTTACGTTGCCGGCTTCCCTACCCCAGGGGGAAGCACGCTTTCCTCCGTGGCTCCGCTCGCAGGTTCGCTTTGACTTCTCCTTGCTGTCCACGCCCAAGTCGACCTGCCCGGCTTCGTCTATTCGCTCCTCTTTTCTAGAACTCCAGTCACGTTTCGCCCAGTGCTGCTTCGTGTATACAGACGGCTCAAAGGACGACCGGGGAGTAGGTTCTGCCTTCATCCATGAGAACCGGACTTTTAGCTTTCATCTTTTATCGCAGTGTTCCATTTTTACCGCCGAGCTCCATAGTATCTACCAAGCGCTTTTATATGTCCGTAGGCAAGCAATGCCGTCCTGGGTCATTGCCTCTGACTGCTTGAGTGCCCTACAAAGCATTAAATCGCTGTACAGTTACCACCCTCTGGTACAGCGTGTCCAGTATGTCCTCCACTCGATCGCTAATGCTGGCGTTAGTGTGTCGTTTGTGTGGGTCCCTGGACACGTGGGGCTGCCGGGCAATGAAGCTGCCGACGTAGCTGCTAAAGGTGCTATTTTAAATTCGCAGTGTTTTAGTTCCATTATTACTTGGACAGATCTTCGTCGAGCTCTACGTAAGCTTATCCTAAAACGTTGGGACGAAGATTGGAATGGGGTTCTGGGCAACAAGCTGCGAGAGCTAAAACCGCACCCGGTACCCTGGTGTACTTCTTCGCGCGGTCGCCGCCGTGAAGAAGTTGTTTTAGCCCGTCTCCGCATTGGACACTGCCTTTGTAGCCACCGGTATTTTTTATCCTCTGACCCTGCACCAATTTGTGCTCATTGTCGGGAGCCTTTGACTGTCCGACATATTTTAACAGAATGCCGGTTTTTAGCACCCACGCGTAACTCCCTCCGTTTCCCGAGTACGCTGAGTCAGGTTTTGGCGGACAACCTGAGTGCCGTGGAGCGAGTTTTAGCTTTTATACGCCTTAGCGGTATGCACAGTCGCATCTAGCTCCATGACGGCTTTTAGTGTTTTTATGCTATAGGTTTTAGACTTTTACCGACCCCTTTTTACACGCTTTTCCGGCTTTAATGTGTTGATTTTAACTGTGTAGACTTTTTACCTTTGTAAGGGCGCTGATAACCGCCGTAGTTGTGCGCCCTAAACTTAATTCTACTACTACTACACATGTTTTCCGTTTTCTTACACATTTTCCAACGACATGTAGTTAACAGCTCAGCTGCAAGATAATGTGACTTTGTGGGTTCGTGAAATGAAAAGTCCAATTACACAAACTCAACAATGTTCTTTATTTCTACCGACTTACAGTTTGACACTTGGCAATTACACAGAATTACGTGCTGCACACAATTACAATTCACCAGTTCGTCCGTTACAATTTCACTTGTACTCGCGATTACGTAAACTCCGATGCACATACACAGTTACGTAAAGTCTTCCGTTGCACAATCTTCTCGTTCATTAACACGGCGCTCCTTTGCTAGCACGCCAAACACTAACTGTCTGACTGACTGACTAACTCGACGTGCTGCTTATATAGGGCCAGCGGGTCGATCGGAAGGTTCCAGATTAGAGGAAATATCCTGTAAGTTCGAGAACACAGGTGGAACAGAAACAGACGGCACAATGATGTTTTTTCTTCCAGCCACCGCCTGTCACCACTATAAGACAAACGAGGGGGGGCGTGGCTAACACGGACCTCCCCTGCTCGCCCGCTCAAGCTGGTTCTATAGGGTGTTCCAATGATCGCGTGACAATAATTATTACTTACTTTGTGTTACATACTCAATCTTTTGTTATACTGGTTTAATATAGCCTTAGAAATCTTCGGAGTGAGTAACAGGTTAAAATGGCGACCACGACACTATACATCTACGGACATGGCCGATTTAGTTCTCATACCATCTAGTCATGGAACACCTGAGTGATACTGACCCGCGGAATTGTACATTTACTTTCTTGAAAGATAGTACTATCTATAACAATACTATTAGCATTTAGGAATAACCAAAGATAAAGCAAATTACTAATGTAGCGGATATTGCTTCATTTAGGTTGGCTGTCCACATTGCACATGATTATTTGTGGGGAAATTGCCATGTATGTTGTCAACTCACCAGGGGCGTAACGTTAGGGCCTGCAGGGCCTGCAATGCGGGGCCCACAGAAAAAGCATTATTATTCTTATTAATGAATACAACAATTTGAATATATACAGATATAAATTCTGAAATATGTACATCATAAATAGTAAAGTTTAATGTCGGTCTGCATAGAAAGTTAATGGTCAGATCATTCCAAACGGTTTCCTAGAATCGGTCAACGTTTAGTTGAGTTTGGCACAGATGTGTGTGTGTTAACAATGCTTGTTCTTCACTACGAATTCTCTGATAACACTGGTTTGCATTATGTTTCTGTGTCGTCACAAACGAGCGGCGTATAGTTACAACAATGAAAATGACAACCAAAATATCACCTTAGGCAGAAAGTTATTCTTTATTGACGTGTAGAGTTCCTGATATTGTAATATGCAGATTTTTTCTAAACATTTAACTTTTCTCACACTTCTCATTGGACAACAATGTCACTTATGCAATAAGATGTGAATAACTGCCAGGTCAGTCAACAGCCAACTCAGTTTCAGACGAGCTTTCTTCGCGGGAACTAATCCTTGTTTCACGTAAGCTTGCGCCGTACCTCTTAACGGTCACGTGACCTTATCACCTCTCACTGGCTGCTGTTGTGGTATAGACTGTTGTGCGGTAAAAAGTAGTTCGTTATTTAACATGGTGATATATCTTTATATGTTGGAAGAGAATTGTCAAGTTTACATTTCCGTAACTGTTTTAATTAAATATATTACGCAACAGAGTTGATTTATCTGAAATGCATGTTAATTCTTAAACGAAGTAAAGAGGAGGCTCCTTTGCTCTCGAGCACATGGCACGATAGCACGTGATTTAGCGCTAGTTGTGACATTTGTTTATATGAATTTTATACTGACCTTGTTTTGAACTTCGTTAGTCATATATCGCCATTCGAAGGTGTGTTGTGCCGAGTGCTAGAGCTAAATTATTGTGACTTTGTGGGTTCGTAGAATTAAAAGGCCGAGTTGCAGAAATTAAAAAATCTCCTTTATTTCCGTAGCAATACACTGTCCAATTCTCCCGTAACAACATTACATCACACAATCTTCCAAGGTCGAAGACAATAACAAACACTTGCAGCTGATTACATTAGCTCTCGTTACAATAACACCTCCAGCTGTCTGGTTTCACAACTACAACTCTCTCTTGGCCAATCGTCGCCTCTTTAAATACTTCACAGATAATTTCTAGATGATTCGCAAATAAACCAGAAGTAACTAGAAATTTCCATTTATCACAGTTTGTTTGTTTCGGCAGACCCTTATCTGCCTGTTATCTTTGTCCACGGCCTCTTGGTTTTCACACTGCCGTCCTATCAGTTTCTTTTGTGTATACAAGCCACGCAATCGTAGATACGGGTTCGCAACATTATTTCATTGATCGTTTATTGCGCATGTACTTATTATATGTATAATGGCAGAGCCAGTCTTTCGCTGAAGCATCGCAAGGGAAAACCTTTACAAAGCGGCGAAAATAGAATTGTGGTGCATGTGTTTAAAGTAGTAACAGAGAAGTATCCGTCTTTGTCAGTGAGAGAAGTCCAACAGCTGTGCTCTGAACTTTCAGGTGCGAGTGTTAGATGCGTAGGAGCATCGCGACGTGAAATTGAGAAAACAGGAAAACTTACCACTCCAGGGGCGATATTGCTGTGTGGCGAAGACGTTATTTAAGGACAATCAGACTGTACCGGGATACAAGACGGGATACCTTGACGAGACTTGGGTGAATGAAGGACACACGACAAGTATGGCGTGACACGACTTTTAAGAATGAAAGACGAGCATTTTTGCAAGATATGTGTGCTAGTTTAAAAAAAAATGCCAATGGAAAAGGCCGAAGGTCTTTCATTATAAACTTTTCCAATTTCATTGCTCATTCATTCAGTTTCAACTTGCTCAGTTTCATTATAAAGTTGTATTTTTGCATGCCTTCATATTCTTCTTTGTATGATTTTATCTATCTTCCTGGTAATTATTATGACGTTTACTGCAGGTTTAAATGTGACGGTAAGGCACCGCCTATGACGCGAAAGCATTAGCCAATTAGGGTTGATACCGAAATTAAAGGTTGCAATAAGTAAAGAATCATGATGGATTTCAAAGGAGTCTTGTATGTTTGTTACGACACCAACAGGTGCAGTTGGTTGAGTTGTTATGACAAAAGAAATGTAAGAAACAGTGTCCTTAGCAGATTTCTAAAGAGTAGTACTTGAATTTGTTGAATGGTCTATTCTTCGGACCCCTAATAATAATGACAATGACAAAATGGTCACAAAGGGAATCTTTGGTTGAATAATGGGCTTCCAGAAAGTGAAAGCTAGAGACCAACGCGCAGCTGTGGACATTGATTCAGTCTTCGGCGTCAGGCCGATTAGGACAGTTTGCGGCTGGAAAGCCACTAAGAAAGTCCGAGGCTTGAGGGCGATTAGGGCGGTCAACTTGTTCTGTCTTGGGCCAGGCTCCCGTAGGGGAAGGGATCCGTCCCTTTCAGCTGCCAAAGTGCGAGCGCTGCAGACCCTTAGCACTCGTGGTACCTCTGACGTTACTAGAGGAACCTCGGGCCGAACAGCCGAGCCCCTCCTTCGGGAGTTGTTCGGATTGGGATGGTCTCGAGGGGGCGGTGTGTTCCCGATACCCGTGGGAGATTGGGTACGTCTTCGGACGGGGTTGAGGGAAGCCATTAATTCTCCCGGGTACTAGCCTGCTCAGCTAGTAGAAGGTGTGCTAAATCACCAGGCGGCCCCACTGAGGTCATATCGGTAGTCTTCAACTTGAGTGTTGACGCGCGTAAGTGGCGTATCCACTTCCGTCCCGTCTTGTGTCCCTAGGACCAGATGGGGGGGCTTGTTAGGAAACTAGGTCTTGCCCTAATGGAAAGCCCCACGGAGGATGCCGGGCGCCCTTCACGGGATAGCTCGGATAACTATCTGGTTGAAAGAGGCCCGGGTCTTGTTCCTACGGGTTCAAGGCTAATGGGAGTAGAACCTCTGGACTCAACTGTCTTGGGCCAGGCATACCAGAAATGAGAGAAGATATTTATCGGTTCATATATACGTGAGGAACGAATAAAGTTTATCGAGTAATAAACATTCCGCCTTCAGTAACTCTAAACAGGGATATTGGTAACCCTTGGTCGGCAACTTCAAGTTCGATGTTCTGAGAAAAAGAAAGAAAAGAAAAGTTTAATGTAATGATAAAAGAAGCAGTCAATAAATGAGTTTGAAACGGGCATTCCAGTGTCAATAAAACCATCCTACTCATCCATATCCACGGATACCCTGAGCTAAACATTATTGCATCAAACTGTAGCGCCAACGTGGTAACCTTTGCTTCAGGGTGAGAGGGAAGGTAGTTGCACGCGGAGTGATACATGTCAGCGGGGCAAGGTTATATGAAACAGAGATTAGGTGCATCGTAAAAAGTGTTGTGATATTTTCAAAACTTTACTGGTTAAAAGTTTAACTTTTTCTATTTATTTTTCTGTAAAATGAAACCTTTTAAAGTACGAACACGTAAGTGGTGCACAAAAAAGAAGGAAAAAGCGTGAATTAGAAAAAGAAACAAATTAGTGAAAATAAGTGATTTTTTTTCTCCTCCTAGCAGTAGTACTAGCTCAACAATTACAGAAGTTTGTAGTGTCACAAGTTAGTGCATTTCTGAAGTGAACACAATAATAATTGTCAAAGTGAAAACGAAGAT
Organism: Mantis religiosa; assembly: GCA_030765055.1. Taxonomy (NCBI): domain Eukaryota; kingdom Metazoa; phylum Arthropoda; class Insecta; order Mantodea; family Mantidae; genus Mantis; species Mantis religiosa. The sequence continues at coordinate 156,454,530 of CM060956.1, read as the reverse complement.
AGCAAACTCGCTATAAATATAATTACGTTAATCTCAGACTATTCAAATGATCGTGCAGATTGTCAATTAGATGTAGACAATGAAACTAAAATATTCCTTGTTAGACAAAATCCTTGTCAGACAGCGGGCCTATTCCCCAAAGATGCTAAGCAGGAAAACAGGGCCTTCTCCACTAAATATTAGGAAAAGTTAACTTTGGCAGGATAAAGAATTTGGAGAGAATGGTTGTGTTATTCATCTAAAAATGACTGTTTACTGTAAATCGGGTTGGCTTCTTGAAGGACAGAAATCGTCGTCATCTCGGCGGAGCCTAACCAAAAGTATATTGCGATACGAAACTAGCTATGCACATTTGAACGCTTGCATCGTTTTCAATTCGTAGCGTAAGAGAAACACAGTTGACGCGGGTATGAATTCAAAACTAAACAAATGTAAGAGCTTATGGAAACAGAACCTTGAGTGTATTGTGAATGTGACTAACTCTGGCATCCGATAATATAACTGTAATTGAGGTTTTGTCAGTTAGGTACCGATCGGTTATACATTATATTTTAGGGGACCTGGATTTTAATTATTGCAGGCGGGCCCGTATTGCGTACGTTACGCCTCTGCATCTCACGACCATTTTGCTAAACAAGAAAACCTACTAAAAGGTGGGTTCCAGGCTCTAGAAGAGACAGCACACAGTAACGTCTATTCGAACTGTCCGTTACTAAAACATAACCCTTTTCCTCAACATGAAAATCCAAAATCTCTATGTGATAACAACGCAAGCTTTAACTGATAGATGCAATTAGATATCCTTCCGCTATACGCCCATCGAAATGCTATCAAAGCTGCACACGAATTGCCTCCCCCTTAGATTATAAGGAAGTTATATCAAGTACCAACTGCCTCACTGTTATCAGCAACACGTAATCGACATATTGGTATCAACACATTGCTCCACACATCAGCAACAATCTGCTCACATTTCAAATCACCGAAGTCTTCATTTAGGAACGTATACATCAGAATGCGTTGTATCATCTTTTTAATCTAATTTGGTACATTCGCATCACTTTTTTCTAGCACGTATTTAGTCATATTCACATACATGCGAGGGTGGGTCAAAAGGTAATGCCTCCTATTTTTTTCTCCTTTAATTGCCAAGAAAACTGAATCCAATTTACAACAATGACGATTAATTTGTCACTATTCAATATAATCTCCATCCTTTTCCACAGTTTTGGTCCACCTTTTAACTAGGGCATGTATTCCAGTGTGGTAAAACACACGGTCTTGCTTCCTAAGTCATTGACGCACGGACGTTTTCACAGCCTCCTCTTCTTCAAAATGAATCCCACGATGAGCTTCCTTTAGTGGCCCGAACAGATGGAAGTCTGATGGTGCCAGGTCAGTGAGGTAAGACTTGCCATCCCAATTTCTCAATTTCTGCAGTGGTGTAACGGCTGGTGTGTGGTCTTGCATTGTCATGCAAAAGAAGAACATCCGCCATAGCTTTTGTTGGGCGAAATCGGCGAAGACGTGCTTTCAGCTTTTTGAGAGTTCTGTCGTATGGGACAGAATTTATTGCGCATCTGTGCCCCCAAAAAATCAATCATAAGCACACCCTCTGTATTAATTTACTTTCTAGTTTTTCAGTGTGGTTGTTCCAAGTTAACTTGTCATAAAGGCTTAAGCGTAAAACATTTATATTTTTTAGACTTTTGCAGGTAGATGACCTCACAATCGATCTGCAAATAGACAGAATAATAGTTTCTTTAAACCCTGAGGAACAATGTAGTGATTCGACAGAAAATGCAAAGAGTGAGTGTAACAGTGAATGAAACATGATCACTGCAGTCCGCGCGATGGAAGAGAGGCAACCTGAAATGACAGTAGAGGGGGAAAGCTAGAGGACTCCAGTGTTACTAAGCCACGCCTCCAACTGCATTTTGTTCGCGGTCTAGTTATACTTAACTTGATCATCAAGCTGTATAGATCTGTACTTCTTAAGCCGACTGATTTCCATTTTAAGGCCGCTTTCCAAGAGGAGCTGAACTGAAATCCAGCATCACGATTAAGCGTGCTCCTCTCGGAGGAAATGGCCAAAGCCTCCTTAACTCTCCGCTTCCAGTAACTGTTGCATTTTGCCAAGATGGTCGTCTCCCGAAAGTTGGCTATTAAATTAAATGTTCGAAAATTCACTCACTTATTAAGCTAGGGTACTTTGTAAAAGAAGAAAATAAATGTGCACGTGTACTTGTTCCTGTTAGAAAGAAATAGGTGTAGTACTTACAGACGCCTTGCCATAAGGTACAAACTCCACGGTAAGGAGCTCTTCTCCAAGAAGTAGCCAGGTCGGGTACAGCTGATATCTAACGAAGTTCATGCTGTCCGGACATAGCGTCTCGTAAAACACCGTCACTTTTACTGAATCAGCCTGTAAACAAACATTAATACAATTATCTTTTACATCAGAATCCCGTTTGACTGGCATACTGCATTTGTTACACTCACAGGACTTTCTCCAATCTTCTACAAACTATTCATAGGAACACTTATTGCCCTCTCTACTTCCAGATAAACATTATCTTATTGTAGTTACAAGGGAATACAGTACACTTAACGTTGTAGGTTTTCCCTTATCCTGAAAGATGAATGTCTGGTAACTCTAAGCTCTATGTACCCTGTACTCTTTTGAACATCATTTCATTCATCGTTCGATATGACTTAACGCTGTAGGTTTTCTCTTATCCTGAAAGATGAATGTCTGGTAACACTAAGCTCTATGTACCCTGTACTCATTTGAACATCATTTCATTCATCGTCCGATATGACTTAACGCTGTAGGTTTTCTCTTATCCTGAAAGATGAATGTCTGGTAACACTAAGCTCTATGTACCCTGTACTCATTTGAACATCATTTCATTCATCGTCCGATATGACTTAACGCTGTAAGTTTTCTCTTATCCTGAAAGATGAATGTCTGGTAACACTAAGCTCTATGTAACCTGTCCTCATTTGAACATAATTTCATTCATCGTCCGATATGACTTAACGCTGTAGGTTTTCTCGTATCCTTAAAGATGAATGTCTGGTAACTCTAAGCTCTATGTACCCTGTCCTCATTTGAACATCATTTCATTCATCGTCCGATATGACTTAACGCTGTAGGTTTTCTCTTATCCTGAAAGATGAATGTCTGGTAACACTAAGCTCTATGTACCCTGTACTCATTTGAACATAATTTCATTCATCGTCCGATATAACTTAACGCTGTAGGTTTTCTCTTATCCTGAAAGATGAATGTCTGGTAACACTAAGCTCTATGTACCCTGTACTCATTTGAACATTATTTCATTCATCGTCCTATATGACTTAACGTTGGAGGTTTTCTCTTATCCTGAAAGATGAATGTCTGGTAACACTAAGCTCTATGTACACTGTACTCATTTAAACATCATTTCATTCATCGTCCGATATGACTTAACGCTGTAGGTTTTCTCTTATCCTGAAAGATGAATGTCTGGTAACACTAAGCTCTATGTACCCTGTACTCATTTGAACATAATTTCATTCATCGTCCGATATAACTTAACGCTGTAGGTTTTCTCTTATCCTGAAAGATGAATGTCTGGTAACACTAAGCTCTATGTACCCTGTACTCATTTGAACATTATTTCATTCATCGTCCTATATGACTTAACGTTGGAGGTTTTCTCTTATCCTGAAAGATGAATGTCTGGTAACACTAAGCTCTATGTACACTGTACTCATTTAAACATCATTTCATTCATCATCCAATATGACTTAACCTTGGAGGTTTTCTCTTATCCTGAAAGCTGAACGTCTGTTAACTCTAAGCTCTATGTACACTGTACTCATTTAAACATCATTTCATTCATCGTCCGATATGACTTAACGTTGGAGGTTTTCTCTTATCCTGAAAGCTGAACGTCTGTTACCTATAAGCTCTATGTACACTGTACTCATTTAAACATCATTTCATTCATCGTCCGATATGACTTAACGTTGGAGCTTTTCTCTTATTCTGAAAGATGAATGTCTGGTACCACTAAGCACTATGTACCCTGTACTCATTTGAACATCATTTCATTCATCGTCCGATATGACTTAACGTTGGAGGTTTTCTCTTATCCTGAAAAATGAATGTCTGGTAACTCTAAGCTCTATGTACCCTGTACTCATTTGTACATCATTTCATTCATCGACCGATATGACTTAACGTTGGAGGTTTTCTCTTATCCTGAAAGATGAATGTCTGGTAACTCTAAGCTCTATGTACCCTGTACTCATTTGTACATCATTTCATTCATCGTCCGATATCACTTAACGTTGGAGGTTTTCTCTTATCCTGAAAGATGAATGTCTGTTAACTCTAAGCTCTATGTACCCTGTACTCATTTTAACATCGTTTCATTCATCGTTCGATATGACTTAACGTTGGAGGTTTTCTCTTATCCTGAAAGATGAATGTCTGTTAACTCTAAGCTCTATGTACCCTGTACTCATTTGTACATCATTTCATTCATCGTCCGATATCACTTAACGTTGGAGGTTTTCTCTTATCCTGAAAGATGAATGTCTGTTAACTCTAAGCTCTATGTACCCTGTACTCATTTGAACATCGTTTCATTCATCGTTCGATATGACTTAACGTTGGAGGTTTTCTCTTATCCTGAAAGATGAATGTGTGGTAACTCTAAGCTCTATGTACCCTGTACTCATTTGAACATTATTTCATTCATCGTCCGATATGACTTAACGTTGGAGGTTTTCTCTTATCCTGAAAGATGAATGTGTGGTAACTCTAAGCTCTATGTACCCTATACTCATTTGAACATCATTTCATACATCGTCTGATATGACTTAACGTTGGAGGTTTTCTCTTATCCTGAAAGATGAATGTCTGTTAACTCTAAGCTCTATGTACCCTGTACTCATTTGAACATTATTTCATTCATCGTCCGATATGACTTAACGTTGGAAGTTTTCTCTTATCCTGAAAGATGAATGTGTGGTAACTCTAAGTTCTATGTACTCTGTACTCATTTGAACATCATTTCATTCATCGTCCGATATGACTTAACGTTGGAGGTTTTCTCTTATCCTGAAAGATGAATGTCTGGTAACTCTAAGCTCTATGTACCCTGTACTCATTTGAACATCATTTCATTCATCGTCCGATATGACTTAACGTTGGAGGTTTTCTCTTATCCTGAAAGATGAATGTGTGGTAACTCTAAGCTCTATGTACCCTGTACTCATTTGAACATCATTTCATTCATCGTCCGATATGACTTAACGTTGGAGGTTTTCTCTTATCCTGAAAGATGAATGTGTGGTAACTCTAAGTTCTATGTACCCTGTACTCATTTGAACATCATTTCATTCATCGTCCGATATGACTTAACGTTGGAGGTTTTCTCTTATCCTGAAAGATGAATGTCTGGTAACTCTAAGCTCTATGTACCCTGTACTCATTTGAACATCATTTCATTCGTCGTCCGATATGACTTAACGTTGGAAGTTTTCTCTTATCCTGAAAGATGAATGTGTGGTAACTCTAAGTTCTATGTACCCTGTACTCATTTGAACATCATTTCATTCATCGTCTGATATGACTTAAAGTTGGAGGTTTTCTCTTATCCTGAAAGATGAATGTGTGGTAACTCTAAGCTCTATGTACCCTGTACTCATTTGAACATCATTTCATTCATCGTCCGATATGACTTAACGTTGGAGGTTTTCTCTTATCCTGAAAGATGAATGTGTGGTAACTCTAAGTTCTATGTACCCTGTACTCATTTGAACATCATTTCATTCATCGTCCGATATGACTTAACGTTGGAGGTTTTCTCTTATCCTGAAAGATGAATGTCTGGTAACTCTAAGCTCTATTTACCCTGTACTCATTTGAACATCATTTCATTCGTCGTCCGATATGACTTAACGTTGGAAGTTTTCTCTTATCCTGAAAGATGAATGTGTGGTAACTCTAAGTTCTATGTACCCTGTACTCATTTGAACATCATTTCATTCATCGTCCGATATGACTTAACGTTGGAGGTTTTCTCTTATCCTGAAAGATGAATGTCTGGTAACTCTAAGCTCTATGTACCCTGTACTCATTTGAACATCATTTCATTCATCGTCCGATATGACTTAACGTTGGAGGTTTTCTCTTATCCTGAAAGATGAATGTGTGGTAACTCAAAGTTCTATGTACCCTGTACTCATTTGAACATCATTTCATTCATCGTCCGATATGACTTAACGTTGGAGGTTTTCTCTTATCCTGAAAGATGAATGTCTGGTAACTCTAAGCTCTATGTACCCTGTACTCATTTGAACATCATTTCATTCATCGTCCGATATGACTTAACGTTGGAGGTTTTCTCTTATCCTGAAAGATGAATGTCTGGTAACTCTAAGCTCTATGTACCCTGTACTCATTTGAACATCATTTCATTCATCGTCTGATATGACTTAAAGTTGGAGGTTTTCTCTTATCCTGAAAGATGAATGTCTGGTAACTCTAAGATCTATGTACCCTGTACTCATTTGAACATCATTTCATTCGTCGTCTGATATGACTTAACGTTGGAGGTTTTCTCTTATCCTGAAAGATGAATGTCTTGTAACTCTAAGCTCTATGTACCCTGTACTCATTTGAACATCATTTCATTCATCGTCCGATATGACTTAACGTTGGAGGTTTTCTCTTATCCTGAAAGATGAATGTCTGGTAACTCTTAGCTCTATGTACCCTGTACTCATTTGAACATCATTTCATTCATCGTCCGATATGACTTAACGTTGGAGGTTTTCTCTTATCCTGAAAGATGAATGTCTGGTAACTCTTAGCTCTATGTACCCTGTACTCATTTGAACATCATTTCGTTCATCGTCCGATATGACTTAACGTTGGAGGTTTTCTCTTATCCTGAAAGATGAATGTCTGGTAACTCTAAGCTCTATGTACCCTGTACTCATTTGAACATCATTTCGTTCATCGTCCGATATGACTTAACGTTGGAGGTTTTCTCTTTTCCTGAAAGATGAATGTCTGGTAACTCTTAGCTCTATGTACCCTGTACTCATTTGAACATCATTCAGTCAGTGTCCGACATGACTTAACGTCAAAGGACGTAAATTAAAAATCAATAAAAAATTTAAAAGTTAAAAGTTAAAAATATTAATGGTCAGTACTGGGGCCGCCCACGAGGAAAGAAAGTGAATTTATGGAGGGAATTAAATTCGGGTAACACAAAAATTACTAAAGTATTAGTAAAATTAAAGCTTTAGAAGTTGCCAGTAATATAAAAGAACCGTAAGTTGGAATGGTTGTTTCTAAAATTATGTAGAACCTCAAATAAACTAATATATGTTCCAAGCAGTTAAACATGTAGTGAACATTTGTATATGGATGGATCAGCAAACATTCGAGGTCCTCAAATGGGCATTTATCACATGTTTACAGAGATGTTTACAGAAAGAACTAAGTAAAATTAAATTAATATTCTGTTTTTATTTGTGGTCGCTATTTAGCTGCATAAGCTGGCACCCAATTTCCTAAAGCTACTACAATCTTTTCTGATTTCGCTGTTATCTTGAAATAAGAAACAGAAATATGGGAGTAGGGTAGGCTTTGATATTCAAATGTTTTAAAGCACTGTTCTTTGACATTCCGTTCCGTTGCATGACCAAGAGATAAAATTGAATTACGACCTACCATCTGAGGAAACCTTTTTTATTTTCATTGTTACATATAATAAATAGGGGAAGTATTGCATTGCACTAAAAAAATCGATGTGGAGATTCCCCGAAAATGTATTTTGGGAGTCGCTGAATCTAAATGAATAATTTGTACAGAATGTCTGTATGTGATTAAGCATCATAACTCAAAACTTGGTATAAATTAAGTTCGGAAGTCCAAAGATGCGACAAGAAAGTTCCGATAGCATAGACTGTCTTTTACAAGATATCACTAAATATAGTACGGCTGTACACATTGCAGAAAACGAAGGAAGATTGCAAGGGCGTTGAGGAAAGCTGAGGAGAGGATTTGAGAAAGTGTGATGACGTGATGGCTTAACTGGAAGAAAGAATGAAAAAAACTTTTAGTGAAATTAGATAATTTGTAACAGAGAAAGGAGACGCAAGAAATATGGCACCGTGCAAGTGAAAAATATTGAAAAGTAAGGTTATGTGAGTACAGACACAATGAAACAATAGTAATATGAAGTGAAACAAGTTCTTTTAATTGTCGATAAACTTAATGGTATCCAAATACATTATGGTACATATAGTTGTGAGGAAGAGTAATGTTACATCACTTCAAGCGTGTGTTAGGATGCTGTTCAATAACAGTCCTACATCAGTTACATTTAAATATTAACAAACATATTATAATCACAAAACAAACAAAAACACTTTTTAATACACACGAAACACATTATATTAATAATAATTTGAATCGCGCACAACGTGCAAAGAAGATTGTTCTTAGTCTGTATAAAATTTCACCAATGACTGTTCTCATCTTACAGTGCAACACATGATATCTCTCACACTGGTCGTCGCATCTTATACACACATAATCTGGGCCGGGTTCGTGCATAACTTGTGGTGAAAGCCTTGTCACTGTATGGCGTAGTTCGTATCCTCCCTGTGTCCATTCACGGCTTGTCATGGCATAGAATTCGTCCCATATTTTGCATTTTTTCTCGTGTAGTTAACGCAGCAGGTCCTGATAGGCTGGAGTCGTTGACAGTCCGTCGCCTACAGCTGCCGTAGTGCGGGCGCTGCGGACCCTTAGCACTCGTGGTACCTCTGACGTTACTAGAGGAACCTCGGGCAGAACATTCGAGTCCCTACCTGAATGGGAGCTGTTCGGATTGGGTTGGACTCGAGGTGGCAGTGTGTTCCCGACACCCACGGTAATTGGATACCTCCGGCCAGGCTACGGCCGCCCGAAGGGCGTAGAGGTTTGCCTAATAAGTCCCGGGTACTAGCCTGCAGAGATAGTAGCTGGTGTGCTAGATCACCAGGCTACGGCCGCCCGGAGGGCGTAGAGGTTTGCCTAATAAGTCCCGGGTACTAGCCTACAGAGATAGTAGCTGGTGTGCTAGATCACCAGGCTACGACCGCCCGGAGGGGGTAGAGGTTTGCCTAATAAGTCCCGGGTACTAGCCAGCAGAGATAGTAGCTGGTGTGCTAGATCAGCAGGCTACGGCCGCCCGGAGGGCGTAGAGGTTTGCCTAATAAGTCCCGGGTACTAGAATGCAGGGCTAGTAGAAGGTGTGCTAGATCAGCAGGCTACGACCGCCCGGAGGGGGTAGAGGTTTGCCTAATAAGTCCCGGCTACTAGCCTGCAGAGATAGTAGCTGGTGTGCTAGATCAGCAGGCTACGGCCGCCCGGAGGGCGTAGAGGTTTGCCTAATAAGTCTCGGGTACTAGCCTACAGAGATAGTAGCTGGTGTGCTAGATCACCAGGCTACGGCCGCCCGGAGGGCGTAGAGGTTTGCCTAATAAGTCCCGGGTACTAGCCTACAGAGATAGTAGCTGATGTGCTAGATCACCAGGCTACGGCCGCACGGAAGGGGTAGAGGTTTGCCTAATAAGTCCCGGGTACTAGCCTGCAGAGATAGTAGCTGGTGTGCTAGATCAGCAGGCTACGGCCGCCCGGAGGGCGTAGAGGTTTGCCTAATAAGTCCCGGGTACTAGCCTGCAGAGCTAGTAGAAGGTGTGCTAGATCACCAGGCTACGGCCGCCCGGAGGGGGTAGAGGTTTGCCTAATAAGTCCCGGGTACTAGCCTGCAGAGATAGTAGCTGGTGTGCTAGATCACCAGGATACGGCCGCCCGGAGGGGGTAGAGGTTTGCCTAATAAGTCCCGGGTACTAGCCCACAGAGATAGTAGCTGGTGTGCTAGATCACCAGGCTACGGCCACCCGGAGGGGGCAGAGGGTTGCCTAATAAGTCCCGGGTACTAGCCCACAGAGATAGTAGAAGGTGTGCTAGATCACCAGGCTACGGCCGCCCGGAGGGGGTAGAGGGTTGCCTAATAAGTCCCGGGTACTAGCCTGCAGAGATAGTAGCTGGTGTGCTAGATCACCAGGCTACGGCCGCACGGAAGGGGTAGAGGTTTGCCTAATAAGTCCCGGGTAGTAGCCTGCAGATATAGTAGCTGGTGTGCTAGATCACCAGGCTACGACCGCCCGGAGGGGGTAGAGGTTTGCCTAATAAGTCCCGGGTCCTAGCCTGCAGAGCTAGTAGAAGGTGTGCTAGATCACCAGGCTACGGCCGCCCGGAGGGGGTAGAGGTTTGCCTAATAAGTCCCGGGTACTAGCCTGCAGAGCTAGTAGAAGGTGTGCTAGATCACCAGGCTACGGCCGCCCGGAGGGGGTAGAGGTTTGCCTAATAAGTCTCGGGTACTAGCCTACAGAGATAGTAGCTGGTGTGCTAGATCACCAGGCTACGACCGCCCGGAGGGGGTAGACGTTTGCCTAATAAGTCCCGGGTACTAGCCTGCAGAGATAGTAGCTGGTGTGCTAGATCACCAGGCTACGACCGCCCGGAGGGGATAGAGGTTTGCCTAATAAGTCCCGGGTACTAGCCTGCAGAGATAGTAGCTGGTGTGCTAGATCACCAGGCTACGGCCGCCAGGAGGGGGTAGAGGTTTGAATAATAAGTCCCGGGTACTAGCCTACAGAGATAGTAGCTGGTGTACCAGATCACCAGGCTACGACCGCCCGGAGGGGGTAGAGGTTTGCCTAATAAGTCCCGGCTACTAGCCTACAGAGATAGTAGCTGGTGTGCTAGATCACCAGGCTACGGCCGCCCGGAGGGGGTAGAGGTTTGCCGAATAAGTCCCGGGTACTAGCCTACACAGATAGTAGCTGGTGTGCTAGATCACGAGGCTACGGCCGCCCGGAGGGGGCAGAGGGTTGCCTAATAAGTCTCGGGTACTAGCCTGCAGAGATAGTAGCTGGTGTGCTAGATCACCAGGCTACGGCCGCCCGGAGGGGGCAGAGGGTTGCCTAATAAGTCCCGGGTACTAGCCTACAGAGATAGTAGCTGGTGTGCTAGATCAGCAGGCTACGGCCGCCCGGAGGGGGTAGAGGTTTGCCTAATAAGTCTCGGGTACTAGCCTGCAGAGATAGTAGCTGGTGTGCTAGTACACCAGGCTACGGCCGCCCGGAGGGGGTAGAGGTTTGCCTAATAAGTCCCGGGTACTAGCCTGCAGAGATAGTAGAAGGTGTGCTAGATCACCAGGCTACGACCGTCCGGAGGGGGTAGAGGTTTGCCTAATAAGTCTCGGGTACTAGCCTACAGAGGTAGTAGAAGGTGTGCTAGATCACCAGGCTACGACCGCCCGGAGGGGGTAGAGGTTTGCCTAATAAGTCTCGGGTACTAGCCTACAGAGATAGTAGCTGATGTGCTAGATCACCAGGCTACGGCCGCCCGGAGGGGGTAGAGGTTTGCCTAATAAGTCTCGGGTACTAGCCTGCAGAGATAGTAGCTGGTGTGCTAGATCACCAGGCTACGACCGCCCGGAGGGGGTAGAGGTTTGCCTAATAAGTCTCGGGTACTAGCCTGCAGAGATAGTAGCTGGTGTGCTAGATCACCAGGCTACGACCGCCCGGAGGGGGTAGAGGTTTGCCTAATAAGTCCCGGGTACTAGCCTACAGAGATAGTAGCTGGTGTGCTAGATCACCAGGCTACGACCGCCCGGAGGGGGTAGAGGTTTGCCTAATATGTCCCGGGTACTAGCCTGCAGAGATAGTAGAAGGTGTGCTAGATCACCAGGCTACGACCGCCCGGAGGGGGTAGAGGGTTGCCTAATAAGTCTCGGGTACTAGCCTACAGAGGTAGTAGAAGGTGTGCTAGATCACCAGGCTACGTCCGCCCGGAGGGGGTAGAGGTTTGCCTAATAAGTCTCGGGTACTAGCCTACAGAGGTAGTAGAAGGTGTGCTAGATCACCAGGCTACGACCGCCCGGAGGGGGTAGAGGGTTGCCTCATAAGTCCCGGGTACTAGCCTACAGAGATAGTAGCTGGTGTGCTAGATCACCAGGCTACGACCGCCCGGAGGGGGTAGAGGGTTGCCTCATAAGTCCCGGGTACTAGCCTACAGAGCTAGTAGAATGTGTGCTAGATCACCAGGCTACGACCGCCCGGAGGGGGTAGAGGGTTGCCTCATAAGTCCCGGGTACTAGCCTACAGAGATAGTAGCTGGTGTGCTAGATCACCAGGCTACGGCCGGCCGGAGGGCATAGAGGTTTGCCTAATAAGTCCCGGGTACTAGCCTGCAGAGATAGTAGCTGGTGTGCTAGATCACCAGGCTACGGCCGGCCGGAGGGCATAGAGGTTTGCCTAAGAAGTCCCGGGTACTAGCCTGCAGAGATAGTAGCTGGTGTGCTAGATCACCAGGCTACGGCCGGCCGGAGGGCATAGAGGTTTGCCTAAGAAGTCCCGGGTACTAGCCTGCAGAGATAGTAGCTGGTGTGCTAGATCAGCAGGCTACGGCCGCCCGGAGGGGGTAGAGGTTTGCCTAATAAGTCTCGGGTACTAGCCTGCAGAGATAGTAGCTGGTGTGCTAGATCACCAGGCTACGGCCGCCCGGAGGGGGTAGAGGTTTGCCTAATAAGTCCCGGGTACTAGCCTGCAGAGATAGTAGAAGGTGTGCTAGATCACCAGGCTACGACCGTCCGGAGGGGGTAGAGGTTTGCCTAATAAGTCTCGGGTACTAGCCTACAGAGGTAGTAGAAGGTGTGCTAGATCACCAGGCTACGACCGCCCGGAGGGGGTAGAGGTTTGCCTAATAAGTCCCGGGTACTAGCCTGCAGAGATAGTAGAAGTTGTGCTAGATCACCAGGCTACGACCGCCCGGAGGGGGTAGAGGTTTGCCTAATAAGTCCCGGGTACTAGCCTACAGAGATAGTAGCTGGTGTGCTAGATCACCAGGCTACGACCGCCCGGAGGGGGTAGAGGTTTGCCTAATAAGTCCCGGGTACTAGCCTGCAGAGATAGTAGAAGGTGTGCTAGATCACCAGGCTACGACCGCCCGGAGGGGGTAGAGGTTTGCCTAATAAGTCTCGGGTACTAGCCTACAGAGGTAGTAGAAGGTGTGCTAGATCACCAGGCTACGACCGCCCGGAGGGGTAGAGGTTTGCCTAATAAGTCTCGGGTACTAGCCTACAGAGGTAGTAGAAGGTGTGCTAGATCACCAGGCTACGACCGCCCGGAGGGGGTAGAGGGTTGCCTCATAAGTCCCGGGTACTAGCCTACAGAGATAGTAGCTGGTGTGCTAGATCACAAGGCTACGACCGCCCGGAGGGGGTAGAGGGTTGCCTCATAAGTCCCGGGTACTAGCCTACAGAGCTAGTAGAATGTGTGCTAGATCACCAGGCTACGACCGCCCGGAGGGGGTAGAGGGTTGCCTCATAAGTCCCGGGTACTAGCCTACAGAGATAGTAGCTGGTGTGCTAGATCACCAGGCTACGGCCGGCCGGAGGGCATAGAGGTTTGCCTAATAAGTCCCGGGTACTAGCCTGCAGAGATAGTAGCTGGTGTGCTAGATCACCAGGCTACGGCCGGCCGGAGGGCATAGAGGTTTGCCTAAGAAGTCCCGGGTACTAGCCTGCAGAGATAGTAGCTGGTGTGCTAGATCACCAGGCTACGGCCGGCCGGAGGGCAAAGAGGTTTGCCTAAGAAGTCCCGGGTACTAGCCTGCAGAGATAGTAGCTGGTGTGCTAGATCACCAGGCTACGGCCGCCCAGAGGGCGTAGAGGGTTGCCTAAGAAGTCCCGGGTACTAGCCTGCAGAGATTAGTAGCTGGTGTGCTAGATGACCAGGCTAAGGCCGCCCGGAGGGGGTAGAGGTTTGCCTAATAAGTCCCGGGTACTAGCCTGCAGAGATAGTAGCTGGTGTGCTAGATGACCAGGCTACGGCCGGCCGGAGGGCGTAGAGGTTTGCCTAATAAGTCCCGGGTACTAGCCTGCAGAGATACTAGCTGGTGTGCTAGATCACCAGGCTACGGCCGCCCGGAGGGGGTAGAGGTTTGCCTAATAAGTCCCGGGTACTAGCCTGCAGAGATAGTAGCTGGTGTGCTAGATCACCAGGCTACGGCCGCCCGGAGGGGGTAGAGGTTTGCCTAATAAGTCCCGGGTACTAGCCTGCAGAGATAGTAGCTGGTGTGCTAGATCACCAGGCTACGGCCGGCCGGAGGGCATAGAGGTTTGCCTAATAAGTCCCGGGTACTAGCCTGCAGAGATAGTAGCTGGTGTGCTAGATCACCAGGCTACGGCCGGCCGGAGGGCATAGAGGTTTGCCTAATAAGTCCCGGGTACTAGCCTGCAGAGATAGTAGCTGGTGTGCTAGATCACCAGGCTACGGCCGGCCGGAGGGCATAGAGGTTTGCCTAAGAAGTCCCGGGTACTAGCCTGCAGAGATAGTAGCTGGTGTGCTAGATCACCAGGCTACGACCGCCCGGAGGGGATAGAGGGTTGCCTAATGAGTCCCGGGTACTAGCCTACAGAGATAGTAGCTGGTGTGCTAGATCACCAGGCTACGGCCGCCCGGAGGGAGTAGAGGTTTGCCTAATAAGTCCCGGGTACTAGCCTGCAGAGATAGTAGCTGGTGTGCTAGATCACCAGGCTACGGCCGCCCGGAGGGGGTAGAGATTTGCCTAATAAGTCCCGGGTACTAGCCTGCAGAGATAGTAGCTGGTGTGCTAGATCACCAGGCTACGGCCGGCCGGAGGGCATAGAGGTTTGCCTAATAAGTCCCGGGTACTAGCCTGCAGAGATAGTAGCTGGTGTGCTAGATCACCAGGCTACGGCCGGCCGGAGGGCATAGAGGTTTGCCTAATAAGTCCCGGGTACTAGCCTGCAGAGATAGTAGCTGGTGTGCTAGATCACCAGGCTACGGCCGGCCGGAGGGCATAGAGGTTTGCCTAAGAGGTCCCGGGTACTAGCCTGCAGAGATAGTAGCTGGTGTGCTAGATCACCAGGCTACGGCCGCCCGGAGGGGGTAGAGGTTTGCCTAATAAGTCCCGGGTACTAGCCTGCAGAGATAGTAGCTGGTGTGCTAGATCACCAGGCTACGGCCGCCCGGAGGGCGTAGAGGTTTGCCTAATAAGTCCCGGGTACTAGCCTACAGGGATAGTAGCTGGTGTGCTAGATCACCAGGCTACGGCCGGCCGGAGGGCATAGAGGTTTGCCTAATAAGTCCCGGGTACTAGCCTGCAGAGATAGTAGCTGGTGTGCTAGATCACCAGGCTACGGCCGGCCGGAGGGCATAGAGGTTTGCCTAATAAGTCCCGGGTACTAGCCTGCAGAGATAGTAGCTGGTGTGCTAGATCACCAGGCTACGGCCGGCCGGCGGGCATAGAGGTTTGCCTGAGAAGTCCCGGGTACTAGCCTGCAGAGATAGTAGCTGGTGTGCTAGATCATCAGGCTACGGCCGGCCGGAGGGCATAGAGGTTTGCCTAAGAAGTCCCGGGTACTAGCCTGCAGAGATAGTAGCTGGTGTGCTAGATCACCAGGCTACGGCCGCCCAGAGGGCGTAGAGGGTTGCCTAAGAAGTCCCGGGTACTAGCCTGCAGAGATTAGTAGCTGGTGTGCTAGATGACCAGGCTAAGGCCGCCCGGAGGGGGTAGAGGTTTGCCTAATAAGTCCCGGGTACTAGCCTGCAGAGATAGTAGCTGGTGTGCTAGATGACCAGGCTACGGCCCGCCGGAGGGCGTAGAGGTTTGCCTAATAAGTCCCGGGTACTAGCCTGCAGAGATAGTAGCTGGTGTGCTAGATCACCAGGCTACGGCCGCCCGGAGGGGGTAGAGGTTTGCCTAATAAGTCCCGGGTACTAACCTGCAGAGATAGTAGCTGGTGTGCTAGATCACCAGGCTACGGCCGCCCGGAGGGGGTAGAGGTTTGCCTAATAAGTCCCGGGTACTAGCCTGCAGAGATAGTAGCTGGTGTGCTAGATCACCAGGCTACGGCCGGCCGGAGGGCATAGAGGTTTGCCTAATAAGTCCCGGGTACTAGCCTGCAGAGATAGTAGCTGGTGTGCTAGATCACCAGGCTACGGCCGGCCGGAGGGCATAGAGGTTTGCCTAATAAGTCCCGGGTACTAGCCTGCAGAGATAGTAGCTGGTGTGCTAGATCACCAGGCTACGGCCGGCCGGAGGGCATAGAGGTTTGCCTAAGAAGTCCCGGGTACTAGCCTGCAGAGATAGTAGCTGGTGTGCTAGATCACCAGGCTACGACCGCCCGGAGGGGATAGAGGGTTGCCTAATGAGTCCCGGTACTAGCCTACAGAGATAGTAGCTGGTGTGCTAGATCACCAGGCTACGGCCGCCCGGAGGGTGTAGAGGTTTGCCTAATAAGTCCCGGGTACTAGCCTGCAGAGATAGTAGCTGGTGTGCTAGATCACCAGGCTACGGCCGCCCGGAGGGGGTAGAGGTTTGCCTAATAAGTCCCGGGTACTAGCCTGCAGAGATAGTAGCTGGTGTGCTAGATCACCAGGCTACGGCCGGCCGGAGGGCATAGAGGTTTGCCTAATAAGTCCCGGGTACTAGCCTGCAGAGATAGTAGCTGGTGTGCTAGATCACCAGGCTACGGCCGGCCGGAGGGCATAGAGGTTTGCCTAATAAGTCCCGGGTACTAGCCTGCAGAGATAGTAGCTGGTGTGCTAGATCACCAGGCTACGGCCGGCCGGAGGGCATAGAGGTTTGCCTAAGAGGTCCCGGGTACTAGCCTGCAGAGATAGTAGCTGGTGTGCTAGATCACCAGGCTACGGCCGCCCGGAGGGGGTAGAGGTTTGCCTAATAAGTCCCGGGTACTAGCCTGCAGAGATAGTAGCTGGTGTGCTAGATCACCAGGCTACGGCCGCCCGGAGGGGGTAGAGGTTTGCCTAATAAGTCCCGGGTACTAGCCTACAGGGATAGTAGCTGGTGTGCTAGATCACCAGGCTACGGCCGGCCGGAGGGCATAGAGGTTTGCCTAATAAGTCCCGGGTACTAGCCTGCAGAGATAGTAGCTGGTGTGCTAGATCACCAGGCTACGGCCGGCCGGAGGGCATAGAGGTTTGCCTAAGAAGTCCCGGGTACTAGCCTGCAGAGATAGTAGCTGGTGTGCTAGATCACCAGGCTACGGCCGCCCAGAGGGCGTAGAGGGTTGCCTAAGAAGTCCCGGGTACTAGCCTGCAGAGATAGTAGCTGGTGTGCTAGATGACCAGGCTAAGGCCGCCCGGAGGGGGTAGAGGTTTGCCTAATAAGTCCCGGGTACTAGCCTGCAGAGATAGTAGCTGGTGTGCTAGATGACCAGGCTACGGCCGCCCGGAGGGGGTAGAGGTTTGCCTAATAAGTCCCGGGTACTAGCCTGCAGAGATAGTAGCTGGTGTGCTAGATCACCAGGCTACGGCCGCCCGGAGGGGGTAGAGGGTTGCCTAATAAGTCCCGGGTACTAGCCTGCAGAGATAGTAGCTGGTGTGCTAGATGACCGGCGGCCCTACCAAGGTTATTTGGTACCGGTCCATTTTGGATTGGCGCGTAAGTGGCGTATCCACTTCCGTCCTGTCTGCCGAGTGCAGCGGTGGGGGGGGGGGGCAGTTTATAAAATAAGTACTGCCCTAAGGTAAAAACCCCGTGACGCCCGGGTTCTGGTCCTAAGGGTCCAGGACTAATGGGAGTAGAACCTCTGACTCGACTCAGTCGTTGGCAGTAAGAGCTTCAGTCGCAGGTCTTCTATGAAGAAAGGTTCTCTGGCTAGCTCATTTACGAGTCGAGAAGGGCGTGTATTTGGAGAGACAAAACACCCTTTTCAAGTATGTGGCCTTTAACTTCTCTATTTTATTCAAGGCTTTTCTTCTTTAGATGTACCCATATGTTTTCTAGCCCATATTTTGCAAGGGGGTCAAATTTTTATTTCAAATAGTTGTAAGGCTGTTTCCAAGGATAGTTTGCTTATTGACTTTATGTCGCTTATGGCTCTTATAGCAGCATTTACTCTGTCGTTTACATGGCGTGTGAATACGTTTCCATGTGTCTGGAGAGTAATCCCTAGGTACGTGAAGTTGGTGACTGATTTTAGCGGTGTTACCCCCATGCATTTGCCCCCTCTTCTGAAGGTCATGGAGACAGTTTTCTCTGCATTAAGTGTTGGTTCATTCTCTTTTGCCCAGTCCACTAATTGGTTGAAAGCATTCTGTAGGCCACCCTCTGAGGTTGAGGTCAGTGCCATGTCGTCTGCATACATTAGCAGGTTTCCATTATATTAAATGAACAGGTCGTTGTGTTTAGTCTTCTATTTTGCAGTTGTGGGGAAGATATAGGAAAATGTCTAGTAGCAGTGAATTTGGATGATTGGCAAGAGTCTGGTGTACTAGTCGGCCACGATATGAATGCACTCGGCGAGAAGAGTTACTAAACAGTTACGCCATAAGTGGGCGGAGTACCTCAGATACAGTACGGATAACGCAAACATCAACAATACCGAGACGCTTCCAATGTGACGCGCAGATGTAGTGCAGTTCAACATGGTGTTTCTTTGAGCATTTCCTTGTGCGGTTAAAATTCGAATAGTATAGTGGCAGTTGCAGTGCTCGCTCTGACGTGTGATTGTGAAGAGTTTAATTACGGAAGCACCTACAAAGTTAAAAACAAGAAAAGTATCCCATTCTGATGAAAAGCGTATATATATGTATATATACATATATACAGTTCTGTAGACAAGAAATAAAGGAGAAAAGGTTACTCCTACTCCTTGAGAAAGCAACAGTTAGGGTAACAAAATTAGAAAATGCTTCAACAACTGGGGTTAAGGTTAGAACTTCCAGGAAAAATCGAAAATCAGGCACAAACTCTTGATGAGTTTGATAAGTGCGTTGTACGTACACAATTTTTTGGAGTACTATGAACAGAAAAAGAAAATTCCTACTTTGAGGAAACTCCTGAACTTCGCTGAAAAATAAATATTCGGGGTAACAAAGAAACATTTAGAAAAGTATCAAGAAAAATGAGATTTCAATGTAAGAAATGCAAAAACAAACAATCTGTGCTAATGGAGAAACCACAAATTGTTGCAAAACTTTCAGAGCACTTAACGGCTACTAGTGAAAATGTAAAAGGCACACGTAAACCAGGAGTTTATACGAACGAGTCTTGGGTCCATACTGACTATTCCGTCAAGAAGTGCTGGCAATATTACAAAGTACCAGGTGTATTGACTAATAATAATGCTGGTCAAAGAGCAATTGTTGTACATGCGGGGGGCGGGGGTTTCCATGGGATTTATTGACGGAGCAATGAACAGACAAAATCATAACAAGTGGATAGAAGAGAAATTAATATAAAATATTCTAACTGAAAGCATTATTGTGCCATACCGTACAGGAAGATGAAGTCCCTAACACTTCATCTCGAAAAGCACAGGCTATTCATTGGCTAACACAAAATAAAATTAAAAATGATCCGCAAATGACAAAAAAATGAGCTAGAGATAGTGAAAATCAATTAAAAAAAAACCTGTTTATTGGTTTGATAGAATAATGGAACAAAGGGGCTTTACAGTCTTACGCTTTCCTCCTTAACCCTATAGAGTTATCTGGAATTTAACTAAACAAAAGATGTATCATCGATTACTTTGAGTAATCTGAAGGCTATGACAACAAGCGGCATAGCTCAAATTACACCAAAATGTTTGGATAGAAGTATGCAGACAAGTGAAAGGAGCTGAGCAAGATACTAAGCGCCGAGATGGGTTAATGGAGGAAACAATTGAAGATATAATTATAAACGTGGTTCTAGAGAGCAACGATGATGAGATGAAGATTGCAATCGTAATGCATGTTATTTCGAGAATATGAATATTGAAGCAAAAGAATGCAATGACACTGATACAACTGATAAAGGGAACAGTAACACGGATATAGCAGATGAAGGACCTGAAACAAACATTCCCAGACTTGCTGCTTCCGAGAGCTAACGTAAAGACATGACGTGAAGCAGGCGTGGACTGTTTTAATTGTGTGACTGGACATTCCCAGTATCGCCTTTCCCGTCGCTTCCCTCACTCCGCGCGGTTCCCTAAGCTTCAAGTAGTAAACAGAAACAGTGCTGCCCTCCTTCAAGCACATTCATATTTTGGCCGACTAGTAGCTTGTCCTGATGACATCCATTACTCCTGGTATGTTCCGGTCCATGTGAAGTGTGGCGTTGCTAAAATACCATGGGGCACCTGTGATCTATCTTAGGTATCTGTTCCGAATTACTTGGACTCTTTTTACTTGTGACGCTACAGCAGAGCTCCATATGGAGCAACCATATTTCCAAATAGGTTTAATCTGTGAGTTGTATAGAATGCGTTTATATGGCATTGCAAGCAGCGATTTTGACTCTATTATTGTTTGATTTGTTGGATTCGGTGTCTTAGTCCTGAGAGAAGATATGTGATGTAGAGATTTCAATGTCCAATATGAGGCCGAATTAACGAACTGACTGAGCGGTGGGTATAGCGATTCCTCCAAGAACTATGGGATAATATGTTATCTGCTTTTTATATTTAAAGTATACTATTTGCGATTTCTGTGGATTCATTACCACTCTCCAGTTAGAACACTAGAAGTTATTTAGTTTCTCAGCTGCTGATTCACAACTGCCTTTACTAAGGATTGCAACATTATCAACAAAATGTGCAATGGTTAACTGAACGTGTTGATAGTCTAAGGTATACACTGTATAAAGAAGTGGACCTAGAACACTTCCTTGTGGAACACCAGAGAAGATCGGTTGTGATCTGGATTGTATACTTTGATATTTTACTGAAAAAGATCGGTTATGCAGATAGGATGCTATTATTCTGAAATATAAGTGAATCAAGTGATAATAATCTTCAGGGATAAACAAAAACTTAGCAAATAGGAATTGTATGGAAGGGCTGCTCTGTTAGCAAATTTCCATTTCTTTGTTGTTGATATAACTTGTGTTACCAGCCTGGAACATTGACAAAAGCTAATATGAGGGTTGTCTGGTAAGTCACGCGCCTCAGAGAGAGATGGCGCCACTGGGCCACGTTGACGGATAGCATCATATATTTTAGTTAATTGATGGAAATTAATAATTTCTTCACACCAGTCGTATATAGGTTAAGATCTTTGATAGATACAGTCAACATGAAAAATTCAATGCATGGCCCGGTTTTGAACCACGGATCTCATGGTTTCCGTCCAATCGTTCTAACCATTGAGCTACCATGGCCAACATGCTGTCCTGACATTAAATTCTCCATTTGACTCGTATATGTCCCCGGTAGGCCGCTAGGGGCTCTCGTATTCGAGATGCACCGTTTGTGGCGACTACTTGGGTCCCAGGCTCCATCATTTAACTTTATTATTTTAGTCATTTGATGGAAATTAATCATTTCTTCATACTGGCTGTATATAGGCTAATGTCTTTGATATATACAGCCTGGGACTATTGAAATGGTTCAGGTATATATGGATCGCAGTATATATCTAAGAATTTGTTCTACATCAAAAGAAAAATTGAAACATGAATAGTAAGGTTTTGATGGTACTTGATTACTATAATTCACTACGGATACAAGTAAGTAACTTTGTTTAGCGAAAAACCTAGCTTTTTCATGCCTGCGATATGTAGGCATTGGTTACAATTAAAAATAATAATGTGAAATGAAATGGGATTTCGAAATTCAAGTAGACAGTACTGTTAGCCTTATGTTATCTGTACAAGTTAGGTCGATATTGTTACTGACTTCTATAATGAGTCTGGTGTCTGTTTTTGCAGTGTCAAGTCGAGAACAGAGGCCATTTTCAACATTTGCTTTTTAATCTACGTGAAGAGTGCTAGTAAATAGATGTCTCTGCTGACGTACTATGTCCGTAAGAAGATTATGATGTATCCAGCCCCTGTTAATGATATACATGAGAGGTAATTGCGTAAGACGACCTTGTGAAAGCACCTGTCTCTTACCCGCGATATGGTAGAGTGCCTTCTGTTCTTATTGTTACGCATCCGTCGTTTGTTTCTATGTAGTCGAGATGAAACCAAGATTGTACCAATATGCACTTGGAGTACAAGCCGATTTACAAGATTCGCAGTTTCTTTTAGTCTCCACCTCAAAGAAATTTTGATTAAAATGGCAAATTAAAAAACCGTATTCCTATGAGTAAGAGCTATCATACAATGAAGCACAAAACTAATATAATTTTCAGTCGAACTATTATCCGTTTCAAATGGAATGATGTTTGTCCTTGAGCGCTACTAAGTGAGCAGCCAATCGGAGTTCTGCGGTGTTGTTGTATTGCATTCCCGCTAAGTGGTGTGTGACGAGCTCCAACCTAATCAATCTCTAATAAATACTATTCGCCATAAGACAGAAATTCATATTTTGCAAAAACTGATCCATGAGGAAGGAGAGAGTAATATATTTAAAATAACGGTAAAAACCCCATATTTTTAGCTCAAATAGTTTTCCTAATACAAATAAATAAAGTAGATGCCATTATATTATAACTATGCATTGTGACGTAAGCACTGTAATGAACATCATTATTGGTTGGCGTGTATGCGTGAACGTATATTTGAAATTACTCAGAACTGAAACCTAAACATTTGTCATGACGTGATAAAAGAAATATTTACTTTGAATAAGTCAAGGTGTTTGTTAAATTCCATGAGAGGAAACGATACACTTCTTGCTAGTCTGGCAGAACGTGTCTGGTCACATATCTTTGTTTATGAATGGTTCGTAATCTCTATTTACTCTAGAGAGTTCAAAGCAGCATTATTCAGTTACTCTTCCATGAAAAAGTGTATCAGCTGGATCAGTGAGACAAGATCCACCTTCCCCCCTTACTACTGCCAGAACAATTCAATAGAGTTAATGTGGGCTCAAATTATGTTGCAAACAGAAATAATATTTTTAAACTGACTAACATTGAATGGCTTATTCACTAAGAAATTGACAAGGAACACAACAAGACTGGGAAAACTTCGTGCGACATCAGATAAACTACAAGAAGACGACTTTTGGAAAGAAATAGCACGTAACGAGATTTTGGAACCTATCATCATAAATTTGCAGTACTCAGACGTTGAAGACAATGACAATGACGAATTATCTCGTAACGTAAGTAACATTCACAGCTATACGGATGTACCGCTGTTATTTTCGTTGGATTAGAAAAATAAGTAATTCATAAACTATAATTAACTTTAAACTAAATATTTAAAACATTTGCGTAATATATGAATATTCATGTTGCAATTGTCTAGCGCCACAAGAGAGAGAAAGGGGATGATGAGGTGGCAACGCAGCAGCAGACCAGCAGAAGAATCGAGTCGTTCAGGTTTACCTGGACGGAGTGTTTGCTGCCCTGCACCTAGCCGCTTATTGCGGCTTTATCTCGGCAGTATAATAGAGTCGTCTTTGTCTCAGGCGGTTGTCTTCGGCAGTGGTATGTCTAGCCTTATGCGCGCTGTTGCCCCCTGGGGGTTGTGCGCTCAGTGCTGGCTGCGTCTCCCGCCTGCCTGGGAGGCATCTGAGCACAGTCCGCTTAACAGGTTAGAGGGAAAGGAACAAATGTTTAGGTATTGGATTTACCAAGCCCATTTCTGGTGAAGGTTCTAACGTATTTGAATCGCTACAGGTCCCCCCAGGGGCCTACTTCGGTAGGTACGGGTTTGGCGCACCCGGGGTCCCGAGCCAACAGTCTTCCTCGTGTGGGCTCCTCTTCGTGGTTGAGGGAGACGTTTAAAAGGCCCACCCACGTGCAGGCCGTGCGTGGAGACCCGTGGAGAAGGTTTTTAGATTCTTGTCTAGTTTAGAGTTTAGGATTTAGTGAACGAAATTTTTAGTAGGTTTTGATTGATGTTTTTTATGTACATGTATTTTTAGTAGGTTTTGTTACACTTGTATAGTTTTTAGACAGTTTTATATCTGGCTTTTGCCATGACTAGTTTTTAAAGGGCGCTGATGACCGCCGTAGTTGAGCGCCCTTATATCATCATCGCTACAGGTCAGATTTCTTCCCATTTGAAACACATAATAGCACCGAAAGCTCTATTTATTGCTAGTGTTTACCTAGGACTTTCCTAACATCCTCAGCTAATGTCGACTACTGAATATTGATTTGGTGAACTCCTTGGAGGTGATAGGGACGACTCTGTTGATACTTTGATGAACTTGAAGTTTTGGTTATCTTCAAAGGTAGTGTCCAAATTGACTATATGCCAATCCTCATTCCAAAAATAGTATGCTACTGCCGATTTATCTATTTCTTTGTTCCTGATGTTTCTGAAATGCTCTTTAAGCCTAATTATCAAATTCCTTCTAGTTTTTCCAGCAGAGATGCAAACAAATAACTACTCTTACTTCAATCAGTAATAAACTTCATACAGAGCTTCAAAGAACACAAGATTATATAACTAAGAGTTATTTCCGGTCTGTTATGCCGTGGTCTGCTGGAGTTGGATTTTCCAGACCTTTCGTCCACTATTATGGTGGAGAAGTTCGAGTAGCGTCTCCGAGGAGACTACGACCACGACCATGCCACTGAAGATGTCCACCATAGTAGTAGACGAAAAGTCTGGAAAATCCAACTCCAGCAGACCACGGCATAACAGCCCGGAAATAACTCTTAGTTATATTGACTCCGGCCGTGAAGGCCTACGCTCTCTTATAACACAAGATTACTTTGGCTCCACACAACAACTTCACTGTACGATACCTTTTGAAGTCACATAATACAAAGGAGATACTCACAGACAAAATATCAGATGTGTACCAGATAAACTGCAAAGGCTGTGACAACTTTTACATTGGAACAAATAAAAGGAATGTCAGCATTTTTAAAAAGACAAGTGTAGAGGTTTCACGAAAATGGAGGATTTGGAAAAAAAAAGAGCAATGGTTAAATACCTCCATTTGAAACGCTTAACGCCTAAAGAAATCAAGGAGGAAATGGACAGTAATTGAAAGACTCTGCCCCTTCATATACAATAAATAAAAGGTTGGTTGTAGAGTTTAAAATGAGACGTACGAACACTAGTGATGAGCCTCGCTCTGTCCCTTCATATACAATAATTAAAAGGTTGGTTGTAGAGTTTAAAATGTGACGTACGAGCACTAGTGATGAGCCTCGCTCTGTCCCTTCATATACAATAATTAAAAGGTTGGTTGTAGAGTTTAAAATGGGACGTACGAGCACTAGTGATGAGCCTCGCTCTGTCCCTTCATATACAATAATTAAAAGGTTGGTTGTAGAGTTTAAAATGAGACGTACGAGCACTAGTGATGAGGCTCGCTCTGTCCCTTCATATACAATAATTAAAAGGTTGGTTGTAGAGTTTAAAATGGGACGTACGGGTGCTAGTGATGAGCCTCGCTCTGTCCCTTCATATACAATAATTAAAAGGTTGGTTGTAGATTTTAAAATGGGACGTACGAGCACTAGTGATGAGCCTCGCTCTGTCCCTTCATATACAATAATTAAAAGGTTGGTTGTAGAGGTTAAAATGGGACGTACGAGCACTAGTGATGAGCCTCGCTCTGTCCCTTCATATACAATAATTAAAAGGTTGGTTGTAGAGTTTAAAATGGGACGTAAGAGTACTAGTGATGAGCCTCGCTCTGTCCCTTCATATACAATAATTAAAAGGTTGGTTGTAGAGTTTAAAATGGGATGTACGAGTACTAGTGATGAGACTCGCTCTGTCCCTTCATATACAATAATTAAAAGGTTGGTTGTAAAGTTTAAAATGGGACGTAAGAGTACTAGTGATGAGACTCGCTCTGTCCCTTCATATACAATAATTAAAAGGTTGGTTGTAAAGTTTAAAATGTGACGTACGGGTGCTAGTGATTAGCCTCGCTCTGTCCCTTCATATACAATAATTAAAAGGTTGGCTGTAGAGTTTAAAATGGGACGTACGGGTGCTAGTGATTAGCCTCGCTCTGTCCCTTCATATACAATAATTAAAAGGTTGGTTGTAGAGTTTAAAATGTGACGTACGGGTGCTAGTGATTAGCCTCGCTCTGTCCCTTCATATACAATAATTAAAAGGTTGGCTGTAGAGTTTAAAATGTGACGTACGGGTGCTAGTGATTAGCCTCGCTCTGTCCCTTCATATACAATAATTAAAAGGTTGGCTGTAGAGTTTAAAATGGGACGTACGGGTGCTAGTGATTAGCCTCGCTCTGTCCCTTCATATACAATAATTAAAAGGTTGGTTGTAGAGTTTAAAATGGGACGTACGAGTACTAGTGATGAGCCTCGCTCTGCCCCTTCATATACAATGATTAAAAGGTTGGTTGTAGAGTTTAAAATGGGACGTACGAGCACTAGTGATGAGCCTCGCTCTGTCCCTTCATATACAATAATTAAAAGGTTGGTTGTAGAGTTTAAAATGGGACGTACGGGCAGTAGTGATGAGCCTCGCTCTGTCCCTTCATATACAATAATTAAAATGTTGGCTGTAGAGTTTAAAATGTGACGTACGGGCAGTAGTGATGAGCCTCGCTCTGTCCCTTCATATACAATAATTAAAATGTTGGCTG
Organism: Mantis religiosa; assembly: GCA_030765055.1. Classification (NCBI taxonomy): domain Eukaryota; kingdom Metazoa; phylum Arthropoda; class Insecta; order Mantodea; family Mantidae; genus Mantis; species Mantis religiosa. Next base: position 156,427,942 of record CM060956.1, on the reverse strand, counting down.
TAGAGTTTAAAATGTGACGTACGAGCACTAGTGATGAGCCTCGCTCTCTCCCTTCATATACAATGATTAAAAGGTTGGCTGTAGAGTTTAAAATGTGACGTACGAGCACAAGTGATGAGCCTCGCTCTCTCCCTTCATATACAATAATTAAAAGGTTGGTTGTAGAGTTTAAAATGGGACGTACGAGCAGTAGTGATGAGCCTCGCTCTGTCCCTTCATATACGATAATTAAAAGGTTGGTTGTAGAGTTTAAAATGGGACGTACGAGCACTAGTGATGAGCCTCGCTCTCTCCCTTCATATACAATGATTAAAAGGTTGGTTGTAGAGTTTAAAATGGGACGTACGAGCAGTAGTGATGAGCCTCGCTCTGTCCCTTCATATACGATAATTAAAAGGTTGGTTGTAGAGTTTAAAATGGGACGTACGAGCACTAGTGATGAGCCTCGCTCTGTCCCTTCATATACAATGAGTAAAAGATTGGTTGTAGAGTTTAAAATGGGACGTACGAGCAGTAGTGATGAGACTCGCTCTGTCCCTTCATATACAATGAGTAAAAGATTGGTTGTAGAGTTTAAAATGGGACGTACGAGTACTAGTGATGAGCCTCGCTCTGTCCCTTCATATACAATAATTAAAAGGTTGGTGGTAGAGTTTAAAATGGGACGTACGAGTACTAGTGATGAGCCTCGCTCTGGACGTCCTGTGGTAGTCACAACTCCAGATATTATTGCAAAAAAATTCATCATTTAGTACTGAAAGACCACAGATTACAGTTGTTTGAGATAGTGCGGTCCATCGTTCAGTCATTGCAATGGCGAAAATGTGGGTTTTAAAATTCTAATTGCTTGAACATTCATCCTATTTGCTAGATCGAGCACCCAATGACTGCCATCTGTTCCTGAAACTCAAAATATTCTTGGAGGACGAAGATTTCACCACAACGAGGTCATTGATTGGGTAACAACTATTTTGAGGATTACGATAAATTACACTACGGAGATAGTTTAATTGAGATAGGACACCGATATGACAAATGTATAAGCCTTTCTGGAGATTATTTTAAAAAATAAAGAAAAACAAATTCATTTTTTATTGTGAAGCCCTGGATTTTCAGCCGACCCTCCTATTCCAAGTTTAGTAACAATCTGAACAAAATTCCACCACAAGGAACATTTTATAACAAGTAAAATGTAGTTTTGAGAAAAGAAGAAAATAAAATTTAATTCATTCTCATGTCTTAAAGACCATGGAGGGTTTAAAAATAATGGAGAATAAAAACATATGAATAACATTTTAAGAAGAAAAAGAAAGGAACAATTAATTATTTAAAAAATTGCATAGCTTTTATTGCATGGCTTTTATTGGTAAATACCCAACACGGTCCAAAATGCTCCTCAAAGCAAAATACTAGAACAAGTTAAATATTTTAATTACTTAGGATGTGATATTTCCCATGAATGTGACAGAGATTTAAAACAAAAGATCTATAAATTACAAAACATATATGGCACTATAAAACGAACATTGAAAAACAAAAGAAGAGATACCATATTGAAGTATTATAAAACTATGGCAGTGCCTGTTATATTCCTTATGGAGCCGAGACCTGGACCTTGAACAGAACTGATAAAAGAATAATTGAAACGGCCGAAATGAAATTTTTGAGGTACGTAGCTGGCTGTAGTCTTAAAGAGCGCATTAAAAGTAAAACAATAAGAGAACAACCAAAAATATTTACTTTAAATGACAAACTCAGGGAGTACAAACTGAAATGGCAAGATCTCTCTCGAATGCCAGAAGAAAGACTCACGAAACAGAACTTGCAGTATAAACCAGATGGTATTAGAGATGTTGGAAGACCAGGGAGACGCTGGGAAGATTCCTTCTGAGCCAAAACAGGCCTATCTGAACTATCTTGAAGATTGATGATGATGATGGAAATTGCATAGCTACTCCAAAACCTCGGATTTTCAGTTGATTCTCCCCTTTAATTGACATTACTTTCTGAGTTCTGCTGTTCACGGGTACAGGGAGCTTTGTTATAAAATACTTTAGGCGGGGATGTATAGATATAACCTCTAATGGTGTATTTACAGTGAAATACCTGTATAAAGTTTTAGTAGGAACACAGCACTTGGAGCAAATAACGTAACAATTAAAAGAGAAAAAAAGGAGCGTATAATGTTGGTCATGAAAATTACTAGTTTAAGGTTATGAAAAGTTTCCACTCGCAAATAAACTGTGGCCTTACCTTCTTGTTTATACTATAAATGGCATGTCGGTTCTTCGTCCTGTCGTTTCCTTTCCCTTGACATCCCGAGGCGTATATAATTGGTTATATAAATGCTTATTAAGAGACAGAAAAGGACGAAGTCTGATGAAATCAAAACTGTACAGCAGTAACACATGTGTGGCCACACTTATGAAAGTAGTTCTCTGTCTATGTCAAGAATGCCTCGCCTTCAAATTTAATCACTCAGGAATTTGAATAATCTTGCAATGAAGATAGCTTTTGGGAAACTTTTGGTAATTATGATGGTTTTTGATAATTTACTGGAAGCCGATAGCACTTCTTTTCCTTTCTATTGTTTCACTGAAATCTCTTTTATTGAGGAAGAGATGACGTAAAGAAACCTCAGGCCACTAGTTCCTTATACAGTGAGTAAAATATATCAGGAGAGCTTGAAATGCTAAGTTACTTTCTCATTAACATCATATCATGTAATCAGAACTATAACCTTCGCAAAAGTTAAATGCATATGGAGGCGAGCCGTACTACAGACTCCAGTCAATCCTAAGCTTGCCCCGCCTAGCAGTGCTGCCGAATGTGGTACACGCATCTCACGTGCTTGAACTGAGAACATTATATTAATTAATTATGCTAGGATAAATGTTTGAAAATTAGAAATGCCAATCTTATAACAATAAAGAATTTTATTTTCTGATCATGACCGTACAAAAACCCTGTCTCTACGATACTTAGAACACGAGCGATGCACGTTTTATCTTCACATGGTTATGGTTAAATGATACGGATAAATCTTTGAAAATGACAAATGCCAATCTTATAACAATAAAGAATTTTATTTTCTGATCATGACCGTACAAAAATCCTGTCTATACGATACTTAGAACACGAGCGATGCACGTTTTATCTTTACATGTTATGGTTAAATGTTACGGATAAATATTTGAAAATGGCAAATGCCAATCTTATAACAATAAAGAATTTTATTTTCTGATCATGACCGTACAAAAATCCTGTCTCTACGATACTTAGAACACGAGCGATGCACGTTTTATCTTTACATGTTATGGTTAAACGTTACGGATAAATATTTGAAAATGACAAATGCCAATCTTATAACAATAAAGAATTTTATTTTCTGATCATGACCGTACAAAAATCCTGTCTCTACGATACTTAGAACACGAGCGATGCACGTTTTATCTTTACATGTTATGGTTAAACGTTACGGATAAATATTTGAAAATGACAAATGCCAATCTTATAACAATAAAGAATTTTATTTTCTGATCATGACCGTACAAAAATCCTGTCTATACGATACTTAGAACACGAGCGATGCACGTTTTATCTTTACATGTTATGGTTAAATGTTACGGATAAATATTTGAAAATGGCAAATGCCAATCTTATAACAATAAAGAATTTTATTTTCTGATCATGACCGTACAAAAATCCTGTCTCTACGATACTTAGAACACGAGCGATGCACGTTTTATCTTTACATGTTATGGTTAAATGTTACGGATAAATATTTGAAAATGACAAATGTCAATCTTATAACAAGAATGAATTTTATTTTCTGATCATGACCGTACAAAAATCCTGTCTCTACGATACTTAGAACACGAGCGATGCACGTTTTATCTTTACATGTTATGGTTAAATGTTACGGATAAATATTTGAAAATGACAAATGTCAATCTTATAACAAGAAAGAATTTTATTTTCTGATCATGACCGTACAAAAATCCTGTCTCTACGATACTTAGAACACGAGCGATGCACGTTTTATCTTTACATGTTATGGTTAAATGTTACGGATAAATATTTGAAAATGACAAATGTCAATCTTATAACAAGAAAGAATTTTATTTTCTGATCATGACCGTACAAAAATCCTGTCTCTACGATACTTAGAACACGAGCGATGCACGTTTTATCTTTACATGTTATGGTTAAATGTTACGGATAAATATTTGAAAATGGCAAATGCCAATCTTATAACAATAAAGAATTTTATTTTCTGATCATGACCGTACAAAAATCCTGTCTATACGATACTTAGAACACGAGCGATGCACGTTTTATCTTTACATGTTATGGTTAAATGTTACGGATAAATATTTGAAAATGGCAAATGCCAATCTTATAACAATAAAGAATTTTATTTTCTGATCATGACCGTACAAAAATCCTGTCTATACGATACTTAGAACACGATCGATGCACCTTTTATCTTTACATAATTATGGTTACAGCCAACATCCATCCATTCAACACAGATAAGCCTGAAAAACAACACCATTCTTTCCTCATAACATTTATATCAAGCAGTTAAAGTCAAGCAGTTTGAAACAGAGTTAACTTTCATTTGTTTTCAGAGTAGAGGTGTTGATTTGTTAAAGTGAATGGCATCGTTAAGTCGTGTGTTGAACTCGAGCTGAAATATTGCCAATATTACATTAAATTATTATTCTACACATATCTTTTCCCCAGTCTTTGTGATCCGAGTGCGTGAATATGTCCCTCGAAGCTGGGACAAGTGATTTTTCGATCAACAAACGTGAAGTGATTCATTCTCAGGGCACAAAAATTATATTTAAAGTGAACAAGTTTTACGAAAGCTCTGTAATCGAGGATATAGGGCAACTGTAGATTTTCAAAACCCCAGTAATTAGCTCTGTAACCTTGTGATGCAGGTAGTGTACACACAGTGTCACGAATTTGTAGTGAAGCAGCTTCATCCTTAGAAAAAGGAAACGTGCCTGTGTTTCAATCTCCGGGAAAAACCACAAAGTTGGAAGGCGACTGCTTGCTGTTCCACTGCTGTGACGTTTGTCAAGGCAAGATCTTAATGTTTTAGGAATATTTAATGTGTTTTCTAATTACGGGAAGAATAGCCAAAACCTTTGCTGGCAGGTAAAACTGCTCTTACGTATACGGAACCTCTGCAGGTACACGTACCACGCTTGGCAACAGCGCTCCGCGTTCATATGTCTAACTTTTGCGAGTGGTATAGTATGTGTTTCAAATGGGAAGAGTTCTGGCTTGTAGCGAATCAGATGCGCTAGAGCCTTCAGCGTTGCCACGCTGTTACCCCCACTCTTTTTATATTTCCCTCTCTCTCGCACACTGGCGCTAGACGTAAGGGAACGCAGACTGAATTTTCCAAAGCTTTATAATAATGCAGTTGTTCAAATTGCAATTACAACATGGATATTCGTATATTACGCCCATATTTTAAATATACAGTTTAAAAATAATTATAGTTTATGAATTAATTATTTTTCTAATCCAATGAAGATACCAGCGGTACATCCATATAGCTGTGAATGTCACTTCTCTCAAGAGAAAATTCGTCACTGTCATTGTCTTCATCGTCTGAGTGTTGCAAGTTTATGATGACAGGCTCCAAAACCTCGTTACGTGCTATTTCTTTCCAAAAGCAGTGTTCCTGTAGTTTATCTGATGTCTCATGCAGTTTTCCCAGTCTTGTGCAACCTTGTCAATTTCTTGGTGAATAAGACGTTCAGCGTCAGTCAGTTTAAAAGTATAATTTCTGTTTGCAACATAATTTGAGCCCACATTAACTCAACTGGATAGTTCTGACAGTGGTACGGGTGAAGGTAGTTTATAATACCTCGTGTCTCATTTCAATCGCATTACGTATGATTCATACACAAACATACAGTGTGACAAGTCGATGCACCATTCTACAAGCCAGCAGGAAGTGTATTGTTTGTTCTCGCTCGAATTTAACAAACACCTTGTCTTATTCAAAGTAATTCTTTTATCACGTCATGTCAAATATTTACGTTTCAGTTCCGAGTAATTACAAACATACACACCAACCAATAATATCTATTACAATGCTTACGTCACAATGCATTGTTATAATATTGTGACTTTGTGGGTTCGTGAAATTAAAAGTCCAATTGCACAAACTCAAAATGTTCTTTATTTCCACCGAATTACAGTTGGAACACTTGCCGATTACACAGAATTACGTAGCACACACAATTACAGTTCGCCAGTTCGTCTGTCACAGGTCCACTCTACACTCACAACTACGTACAACTCCTCTGATATACGTACGCAGTCTTCCAGTCCGTTCACTAGCACTGCGCTCCTCACGGATGCTCGCCAAGAACTGAACTGACCCCTCCACTGCAGTCCTTATATAGGAAGATCGCTGTTTCTGGAAGCCTCGCGGCTCGAAAAATCATCCCGAATGTTCCAGTCGTCAGGGGGAGGGGAAAGAGGCGGCCAGCGACCAGTGACACTTTCCTCAACATCCCCTTCAGGGAACGCCACAAGATAAATGGGTAGGCGTGGGCTGAATGCCTACTGTCGCCCACCCAGCTGATAGCTGGCCGTGCCTTCCGATAATTAGGTGACAATATAATAGTGCTTTATTTATTTGTATTAGAAAAACTCTTTGAGCTAAAAATATGGTTCTCTTTTACGTTTATGATAAATACATTACTCTCTCCTTCCTCATGGATAAGTTCTTCCAAAATCTGAATTTTTTGTCTTAGCACAAATAGTATTTATTAGAGATTTATTAGGTTGACGCTCGTCACACACCACTTAGGGGGAATGCAATACGACAACACCGCAGGACTCCGATTGGTTGCTTGTCTAGTAGCGCTAAAGGACAAACATCATTGCATTTGAAACATATAATAGTAAGGTCGAAATCACATGGGTTCATATCTGTCCAACAACGATGTTCTTCGAGCAATGCTCTAACAGCATTCATATGTACACCATCACTTGCTGATTGCCAACTCCACGTTTTTGATGAACGTCTTCTCTTGCTCTACAAAATGCATTCGCCCACCTAGACACGGTACGATCTGGTAAAGTTTGTCTACCACAAGCTTCCAATAATTCTGTGTGGCATTGTCGAGCATTGATACCTCTAGAAACTTGAATTTTAATGAAGCATCTTTGTTCGTATTTACTAAACTTATTTACAGCATTAAAGATAACAGCCTACAATTACACATACTAAAATGTCTTATTAAATAAAACTGACTTCGAACTCACAGCTAACAAACATTAGATGCTCTTATTTTTCATCATTATGAGCTTACATGATTTACCGCTGACAGCGCCAAATGCAGGCAGAATGACCCATGTATTAATGATAGGGCTAATTTAAAATAGCTGTCACAAAACGTCTATGAAGACGGCAGGCCTATTTTAAAGTGAAACATAGAGTGCAATGCACCAGTACCGTGGTTCGTGCTACTTGTCCTTGGTCAACAAAGGCTCCTCTTATCACCTCTGGAAGAACATTCATCTCGATCGTGCTGCTGTGATCGGTACAGCATTATCTTATCTACCTCTGCTTGCAGAAATATTCACGTCTTCGGTTGGCGATCATTGGCAACACATTGGCTAGGAATCGAAGACTCTTGAGGCGTTTTTACTTTGTCAATACTCCACCCAACATTTCCGCACCAAGAAATGACCAGAAATGATGAGTTGATACTCAATGAAAAGCTTTTTAGAAACAGGTCTGTGTGTTTGTGAACAGAAAGCTCATAAAGCACAATGGCTTGAATATGAAACGTACCTCCATCTTCCATAACAGGGAGAGCATTACATCCAAAATATCTTCCACCGTTTTTAGAAAACTTTCATTTTCTCGAAAACGGCTCTAAACATTTTGATGAAATTACATATTATCTAAATAGCGTCCTTCAACCTACACCACACATAGACCTTAAAGTTATTAGACATTCATCTTTCAGGATAAGGCAAACCTCCAACATTAAGTTATATCGGACGATGAATGAAATGATGTTCAAATGAGTACAGGGTACATAGAGCTTAGAGTTACCAGACATTCATCTTTCAGGATAAGACAAAACCTCCAACATTAAGCTATATCGGACGATGAATGAAATGATGTTCAAATGAGTACAGGGTACATAGAGCTTAGAGTTACCAGACATTCAATTTTTAGGATAAGGCAAAACCTCCAACGTTAAGTTATATCGGACGATGAATGAAATGATGTTCAAATGAGTACAGGGTACATAGAGCTTAGAGTTACCAGACATTCAATTTTTAGGATAAGGCAAAACCTCCAACGTTAAGTCAATCGGACGATGAACGAAATGATGTTCAAATGAGTACAGGGTACATAGAGCTTAGAATTATCAGACATTCATCTTTCAGGATAAGGCAAAACCTCCAACGTTGAGTCATATCGGACGATGAATAAAATAATGTTCAAATGAGTACAGGGTACATAGAGCTTAGAGTTACCAGACATTCAATTTTTAGGATAAGGCAAAACCTCCAACGTTAAGTCAATCGGACGATGAATGAAATGATTTTCAAATGAGTAAAGGGTACATAGAGCTTTGAGTTACCAGACATTCACCTTTCCGGATAAGAGAAAACCTTCAACGTTAAGTCATATCCGACGATGAATGAAGTAATTTTGCACTTTACTTTTTAGATACCTCCACAAGAAAAAATCCGGTGAGGTTAGCTCAGGGGATCTAAGGGGGGGCACAGACCTATTGAGATTATTCCATTATCAAAGAAACTGTACAAGAGAGGGTACAAGAATAGGCCGCGGAGAATTGATGTTCTCAGGAATCCATTCGAACCGAAATAAGTAACATTGGATAGGGCACTGTCCGTAAAACTTCAGAGAATATAGTGAGAATATGGTCCAAAAACTGCAACTACCGACGAAAACATCGCTAAGTTCACCAAATGGTGCTAGACGACCGCCGAATTAAAATGACAGAGATAGCAGAGACTATGAACATGTAAAAAGAACGTGTTTGTTACATATTAAATCAACATTTAAATATGAGTAAGCTGTCCGCACGTTGGGTACCGCGTTTGCTCACATTAGACCAAAAACTTGTTCGAATAAACATTTCCAACGCTCTGTTGGCGTAGTTTAGACGCAATAAATCCGAGTTTTGGCGCTGATTAATTACTGTAGATGAAACTTTAATACACCATTATACGCCAGAAACAAAAATACCTTCCAATCAGTGGACTGCAAAGGGGAAATCGTCCCCAAGAAAAGCAAAGTACTTTTTTTCCGCTGAACAAGTGATGGCGACTGTTTTTTGGTATAGTCATGGAGTTATATTAATCGATTATCTTTAAATAGGAAAAACCATTACAAGAGCATACTACGCATCATTAATTGACAAGCTGAAGGCAGAACGACTACATTTGCAGAAAAAGAAAATCCTGTTTCACCAAGACAACGCACCGTCTCACACCTCAGCGGTTGCAATTGCAAAAACCCACGAATTACGGTTTGAATTGCTTGACTCACCAGATCTAGCCTCAGGCAATTTCTTTTTGTTCCCTCATCTGAAAATTGCACTCGGAAGACAGAAATTTTCATCAAATGAAGAGATAATCATCTTCGTGTACAAATATCTTGTAGAGAAAAACGTCGAGTACTATTTGGACGGGTTAAAGAGATTAGAGCATCGCTGGGAGAAGTGTGTAGAGTTATAAGGAGACTATGTTCAAAAACGCCCAGTACCATTTGGACGGGTTACAAAGATGGAAACATCACTGGGAGAAGTGTGTAGAGTTACAAGGAGCCATTGTTGAAAAACGCCAAGTACTATCTGGACGGATTACAGAGATGGGAGCATCGCTGGGAGAAGTGTGTAGAGTTACAAGGAGACTGTGTTGAAAAACGCCGAGGACTATTTGGACGGGTTACAGAGATAGGAGCATCGCTGGGAGAGGTGTGTAGAGTTACAAGGAGACTGTGTTGAAAAACGCCGAGGACTATTTGGACGGGTTACAGAGATGGGAGCATCGCTGGGAAAAGTGTGTAGCGTTACAAGGAGACTGTGTTGAAAAACGCCGAGGACTATTTGGACGGATTACAGAGATGGGAGCATCGCTGGGAGAAGTGTGTAGAGTTACAAGGAGACTATGTTGAAAAACGCCGAGGACTATTTGGACGGGTTACAGAGATGGGAGCATCACTGGGAGGAGTGTGTAGAGTTACAAGGAGACTATGTTGAAAAACGCCGAGTACTATCTGGACGGATTACAGAGATGGGAGCATCGCTGGGAGAAGTGTGTAGAGTTACAAGGAGACTATGTCTAAAAACGCCGAGTACTATTTGGACGTGTTACAGAGATGGGAGCATCGCTGGCAGAAGTGTGTAGAGTTACAATGAGACTATGTTGAAAAACGCCGAGTACTATTTGACGGGTTACAGAGATGGGAACATCGCTGGGAGAAGTGTGTAGAGTTACAAGGAGACTATGTCTAAAAACGCCGAGTACTATTTGGACGGGTTACAGAGATGGGAACATCGCTGGGAGAAGTGTGTAGAGTTTCAAGGAGACTATGTCTAAAAACGCTGAGTACTATTTGGACAGGTTACAGAGATGGGAGCATCGCTGGGAGAAGTGTGTAGAGTTACGAGGAGACTATGTTGAAAAACGCCGAGAACTATATGGACGGGTTACAGAGATGGGAGCATCGCTGGGAGAAGTGTGTACAGTTACGAGGAGACTATGTTGAAAAACGCCGAGAACTATATGGACTGGTTACAGAGGTGAGAGCATCGCTGGGAGAAGTGTGTAGAGTTACAAGGAGACTATGTTGAAAAACGCCGAGAACTATATGGACGGGTTACAGAGATGGGAGCATCGCTGGGAGAAGTGTGTAGAGTTACGAGGAGACTATGTTGAAAAACGCCGAGAACAATTTGGACGGGTTACAGAGATGGGAGCATCGCTGGGAGAAGTGTGTAGAGTTACAAGGAGACTATGTTGAAAAACGCCGAGAACTATTTGGACGGTTACAGAGATGGGAGCATCGCTGGGAGAAGTGTGTAGAGTTACAAGGAGACTATGTTGAAAAACGCCGAGAACAATATGGACGGGTTACAGAGATGGGAACATCACTGCGAGAAGTGTGTACAGTTACAAGGAGACTGTTGAAAAACGTCGAGTACTATTTGGACGTGTTACAGAGATGGGAACATCGCTGGGAGAAGTGTGTAGAGTTACAAGGAGACTGTTGAAAAACGTCGAGTACTATTTGGAAGGGTTACAGAGTTGGGCACATCGCTGAGAGAAGTGTGTAGAGTTACAAGGAGACTATGTTGAAAAACGCCGAGTACTATTTGGACGGGCTACAGAGATGGGAGCATCGCTGAGAAAAGTGTGTAGAGTTACAAGGAGACTATGTTGAAAAACGCCGAGTACTATTTGGACGGATTACAGAGATGGGAGCATCGCTGGGAGAAGTGTGTAGAGTTACAAGGAGACTGATTTGAAAAACGCCGAGGACTATTTGGACGGGTTACAGAGATGGGAGCATCGCTGTGAGAAGTGTGTAGAGTTACAAGGAGACTATGTTGAAAAACGCCGAGTACTATCTGGACGGATTACAGAGATGGGAGCATCGCTGGGAGAAGTGTGTAGAGTTACAAGGAGACTATGTCTAAAAACGCCGAGTACTATTTGGACGGGTTACAGAGATGGGAGCATCGCTGGGAGAAGTGTGTAGAGTTACAAGGAGACTATGTCTAAAAACGCCGAGTACTATTTGGACGTGTTACAGAGATGGGAGCATCGCTGGCAGAAGTGTGTAGAGTTACAATGAGACTATGTTGAAAAACGCCGAGTACTATTTGACGGGTTACAGAGATGGGAACATCGCTGGGAGAAGTGTGTAGAGTTACAAGCAGACTATGTCTAAAAACGCCGAGTACTATTTGGACGGGTTACAGAGATGGGAACATCGCTGGGAGAAGTGTGTAGAGTTTCAAGGAGACTATGTTGAAAAACGCTGAGTACTATTTGGACAGGTTACAGAGATGGGAGCTTCGCTGGGAGAAGTGTGTAGAGTTACGAGGAGACTATGTTGAAAAACGCCGAGAACTATATGGACGGGTTACAGAGATGGGAGCATCGCTGGGAGAAGTGTGTACAGTTACGAAGAGACTATGTTGAAAAACGCCGAGAACTATATGGACGGGTTACAGAGGTGAGAGCATCGCTGGGAGAAGTGTGTAGAGTTACAAGGAGACTATGTTGAAAAACGCCGAGAACTATTTGGACGGGTTACAGAGATGGGAGCATCGCTGGGAGAAGTGTGTAGAGTTACAACGAGACTATGTTGAAAAACGCCGAGAACTATTTGGACGGGTTACAGAGATGGGAGCATCGCTGGGAGAAGTGTGTAGAGTTACAAGGAGACTATGTTGAAAAACGCCGAGAACAATATGGACGGGTTACAGAGATGGGAACATCACTGCGAGAAGTGTGTACAGTTACAAGGAGACTGTTGAAAAACGTCGAGTACTATTTGGACGTGTTACAGAGATGGGAACATCGCTGGGAGAAGTGTGTAGAGTTACAAGGAGACTGTTGAAAAACGTCGAGTACTATTTGGAACGGTTACAGAGATGGGCACATCGCTGAGAGAAGTGTGTAGAGTTACAAGGAGACTATGTTGAAAAACGCCGAGTACTATTTGGACGGGCTACAGAGATGGGAGCATTGCTGAGAAAAGTGTGTAGAGTTACGAGGAGACTGTTGAAAAACGTCGAGTACTATTTGGACGGGCTACAGAGATGGGAGCATTGCTGAGAAAAGTGTGTAGAATTACAAGGAGACTGTTGAAAAACGTCGAGTACTATATGGACGGGCTACAGAGATGGGAGCATTGCTGAGAAAAGTGTGTAGAGTTACAAGGAGACTTTTGAAAAACGTCGAGTACTATATGGACGGGCTACAGAGATGGGAGCATTGCTGAGAAAAGTGTGTAGAGTTACAAGGAGACTGTTGAAAAACGTCGAGTACTATATGGACGGGCTACAGAGATGGGAGCATTGCTGAGAAAAGTGTGTAGAGTTTCAAGGAGAGTTGAAAAACGTCGAGTACTATTTGGACGGGCTACAGAGATGGGAGCATTGCTGGGAGAAGTGTGTAGAGTTACAAGGAGACTGTTGAAAAACGTCGAGTACTATTTGGACGGGCTACAGAGATGGGAGCATTGCTGAGAAAAGTGTGTAGAGTTACAAGGAGACTGTTGAAAAACGTCGAGTACTATTTGGAAGGGTTACAGAGATGGGCACATCGCTGAAAGAAGTGTGTAGAGTTACAAGGAGACTATGTTGAAAAACGTCGAGTACTATTTGGACGTGTTACAGAGATGGGAACATTTGCTGGGAGAAGTGTGTAGAGTTACAAGGAGACTATGTTGAAAAACGCCGAGTACTATTTGGACGTGTTACAGAGATGGGAACATCGCTGGGAGAAGTGTGTAGAGTTACAAGGAGACTGTTGAAAAACGTCGAGTACTATTTGGAAGGGTTACAGAGATGGGCACATCGCTGAGAAAGGTGTGTAGAGTTACAAGGAGACTATGTTGAAAAACGCCGAGTACTATTTGGACGTGTTACAGAGATGGGCACATCGCTGAGAAAAGTGTGTAGAGTTACAAGGAGACTGTTGAAAAACGTCGAGTACTATTTGGACGGGCTACAGAGATGGGAGCATTGCTGGGAGAAGTGTGTAGAGTTACAAGGTAACTGTTGAAAAACGTCGAGTACTATTTGGACGGGCTACAGAGATGGGAGCATTGCTGAGAAAAGTGTGTAGAGTTACAAGGAGACTGTTGAAAAACGTCGAGTACTATTTGGACGTGTTACAGAGATGGGAACATCGCTGAGAGAAGTGTGTAGAGTTACAAGGAGACTATGTTGAAAAACGTCGAGTACTATTTGGAAGGGTTACAGAGATGGGCACATCGCTGAGAGAAGTGTGTAGAGTTACAAGGAGACTATGTTGAAAAACGCCGAGTACTATTTGGACGTGTTACAGAGATGGGAACATCGCTGGGAGAAATGTGTAGAGTTACAAGGAGACTGTTGAAAAACGTCGAGTACTATTTGGAACGGTTACAGAGATGTGCACATCGCTGAGAGAAGTGTGTAGAGTTACAAGGAGACTATGTTGAAAAACGCCGAGTACTATTTGGACGTGTTACAGAGATGGGCACATCGCTGAGAAAAGTGTGTAGAGTTACAAGGAGACTGTTGAAAAACGTCGAGTACTATTTGGAAGAGTTACAGAGATGGGCACATCGCTGAGAGAAGTGTGTAGAGTTACAAGGAGACTATGTTGAAAAACGCCGAGTACTATTTGGACGTGTTAGAGAGATGGGAACATCGCTGGGAGAAGTGTGTAGAGTTACAAGGTGACTATGTTGAAAAACGCCGAGTACTATTTGGACGTGTTACAGAGATGGGAACATCGCTGGGAGAAGTGTGTAGAGTTACAAGGAGACTATGTTGAAAAACGCCGAGTACTATTTGGACGTGTTACAGAGATGGGAACATCGCTGGGAGAAGTGTGTAGAGTTACAAGGAGACTATGTTGAAAAACGTCGAGTACTATTTGGACGTGTTACAGAGATGGGAACATCGCTGGGAGAAGTGTGTAGAGTTACTAGGAGACTGTTGAAAAACGTCGAGTACTATTTGGAAGGGTTACAGAGATGGGCACATCGCTGAGAGAAGTGTGTAGAGTTACAAGGAGACTATGTTGAAAAACGCCGAGTACTATTTGGACGTGTTACAGAGATGGGAACATCGCTGGGAGAAGTGTGTAGAGTTACAACGAGACTATGTTGAAAAACGCCGAGTACTATTTGGATGTGTTACAGAGATGGGAACATCGCTGAGAGAAGTGTGTAGAGTTACAAGGAGACTATGTTGAAAAACGCCGAGTACTATTTGGACGATTTACAGAGCTGGGAACATCACTGGGAGAAGTGTGTAGAGTTACAAGGAGACTATGTTGAAAAAAGCCAAGTACTATTTGGACGTGTTACAGAGATGGGAACATCGCTGAGAGAAGTGTGTAGAGTTACAAGGAGACTATGTTGAAAAACGCCGAGTACTATTTGGACGTGTTACAGAGATGGGCACATCGCTGAGAGAAGTGTGTAGAGTTACAAGGAGACTATGTTGAAAAACGCCGAGTACTATTTGGACGTGTTACAGAGATGGGCACATCGCTGAGAAAAGTGTGTAGAGTTACAAGGAGACTGTTGAAAAACGTCGAGTACTATTTGGACGTGTTACAGAGATGGGAACATCGCTGGGACAAGTGTGTAGAGTTACAAGGAGACTATGTTGAAAAACGCCGAGTACTATTTGGACGGGTTACAGAGATGGGAACATCGCTGGGAGAAGTGTGTATAGTTACAGGAGACTATGCTGAAAAATGTCGAGTACTATTTGGAGGGGTTACATAATTGGGCACATCGCTGGGAGAAGTGTGTAGAGTTACAAGGAGAAAATGGGGAAAAAGCTTTTGAAAAAAAAAGTCTATGTTTATTGGGTCGGAAACTTTTCATAGCCCCCCTCGTATATATAATCTATAATATATCTATAAATACTCAGGACTGTGTAAAAATAGTGTATAATGTACGGATTGAAGGATTTTATTTTGAATCACACCTACTCACAAAATAAGATCTTCCTCTTAACTTTTGTTTGGTTTGTTTTGTTTTATATTTTGTTTTATTAAGAGATTCTCAAAACATGAAACTACATATGGAGTTTTGGGTGAAATCCTGCATTTTCTGTGCTTACTGCAAATATGGAGCAGAGAATTAAGAAATACAACTTTTAGGGTTAACGGTGCCTTTTTGTATAGAGTCAAAAAGTAATGCCTCCTATTTTTTCCCTTAAATAAGTAAGTTATGTGAAAACTTTGAATTTGGCGCAATTCCTCAAACCTTCTTCTCCAATCCCCTACAGTAGTAACTTCTTAAGTCAACAGGTGGCAGCACTGCATCCTCTTGCAAAATGCCTGACATCGACATTCGTATTAGACAGCGTTCTGTGATATAATTTTTGACTGCGGAAGGTGAAACGCCAATGCTCATTCAGGAAAGGCTAAAAAATGAGTATGGTGATGCAACGGTGGAGGTCAGCACTGATAAACGGTGGGTTCGTCGCTGTAACGAAGCTGAAGGGCAAACACCATTGACAGATGAAAAGCGAAGCGGCAGGCCGGTGACTGCAGTGACTCCATGGAACATTCAGCGAGTCGATGACATCATTCGTTGTGATCGCCAGGTAACAACAGGTGAACTGTGTCGTATTACCTCCCTCAGTAAAGGCAGGGTGTTGACGATTATTCAACAATTGGATTACTCAAAAGTTTGTTCACGTTGGGTACCAAGAATGTTAACCGCCCAAAACAAAGAAACAAGGAAAACAATAGCCTCCAAACACTTGCAGGGCTTCAATTTGGAGGGAGAGGAGTTTCTGGAAAAAATTGTTACTGGAGACATAACGTGTGTTCATTTTTGTGAACCTGAATCAAAGAGGCAGTCAATGGAATGGCATCACACAACGTCACCGAAGAAAAAAAATTAAAAACTCAGCGGTTGGCAGGAAACGTTATGGCGACAGTGTTTTGGATGCAGAGGGTGTGCTTATGATTGATTTTTTGGAGCACGGATGTACAACAATACGTCAGAACTGTCAAAAAGCTGAAAGCACGTCTTCGCCGAGTTCGCCCAACAAAAACTATGGCGGATGTTCTGCTTTTGCATGACAATGCAAGACCACACACCAGCCGTTACACCACTGCAGAAATTGAGAAATTGGGATGGCAAGTCTTACCTCACTGACCTGGCACCATCAGACTTCCATCTGTTCGGGCCACTAAAGGAAGCTCATCGTGGGATTCATTTTAAAGATGAGGAGGCTGTGAAAACGTCCGTGTGTCAGTGGCTTAAGAAGAAAGACCGTGTGTTTTAACACACTGGAATACATGCCCTAGTTAAAAGGTGGACCTAAACTGTGGAAAGGACGGACATTATATTGAATAGTGACAAATTAATCGTCAATGTTGTAGTTTTCAAGCTATGTAAATTGGATTAAATTTTCTTGGCAATTAAAAGAGAAAAAATCTGGAGGCATTACTTTTTGACCCACCCTCGTAACTTAATGTCACTTAATTATATCGATTATAATTACTACAAGAAATTCCGTCGCAATTTTGAATAGGTAGTTAGTAACAACACTATAGTGCATAATTCTGTAACTTTGTGGTAAAACGTTTGCATATTTCGAGTTAAAATGTATACAATTTATGCACAGCTTACTCGAGCTTGATAACACCATTATCTCTTAGGTTATACCCTCCATGTTAATGCATGCCTTAAAACAAGGATTGAGTAATTGTGGAAGGTTTTCTGACCAGCGATAAGCTTGTGGCAAAGCCACCTAATACGTCATTAACGAGAAAGAATACCGGAGCCCTCCTTAGTTTATATGATGATGTAAACAAAGGGACAAAATATATCACTCCGAAGGCGACTGTGATCGGAGGCAATATTAGCGCCATTTTGTCAACCACGTGTCGAGATTAAATACAAAGATGTGTGTACTGTGACATATATTTGTCCTTCTGTACGCTAATAGATGACTGAATACTAAAATACGAGGGCTGTTCCATAAAGAATGGTCACAATTTTCTTTTGAGAACTTACCTTTACTCATCCTCATAATTTTGATGGTCGTTCTCAAAATAGTCTCCCCTGAATGCGATGCACTTGTCCCAGCGTTTCTTCCTGTCTTCAAAGACATGCTGGAAACCATTTTTTGAGAGATCCTTCAAAATCGCCTCCGCAGCCTTCACCACTGCTTCTGATGATGGATAATGCCTCCCACGAAGGCGTTTCTTCAAGTTAGGGATTAGAAAAAGGTCACATGGGGCTAAATCCGGACTATACGGAGGGTGAGGGTTGCACTTCACGTTGATTTTTGCAAGATATTCAGCAACAACATTGGTAATATGCGGCCGCGCATTATCGTGGTGCAGCTTCCAGCCTGCTTCACGGAAATGTGGTATTTTGCGCCTGATATGGACTTGCAATGTTTTCAGCACGATCCCTGTAGTATTGTCCAGTTACTGATGTGTGTGCAGGTACAACATGCTGATAAACCATTCCATGAATATCAAAGAATTAGATGACCATAACTTTCTCAGCAGAAGCAACCACTTTTGTGGTTTTGGGGGTTGGTGATGAAGGATATTTCCACACTGAGCTTTGCTCTTTGTTCTCAGGATCAAAATGATGTAGCCAAGTGTCATGAGCAGTGATTACGTTTGAAAGAAACTCCGGATCTTCCTCTAACATCAACTTTAACTACATGCGAATGTCCTTTTGTTCGGGAATCAACAGTCTTGTAACCCATCGCGCACAAACACGTCTCATGTGTAATGTTTCTGTCACCAACGTGTGGTTGGCACCCAATGAAATGTTCAGTATTTCAGAAAGTGATCATAAGGTAATTCGTCGATCCTCTCTCACAATGGCAGCAGCAGTGTTGATGTTTTCTTCCGTAAGAGCAGTAACTGGAGCACCGGGTACTCCTTCCTTTGAAAATGATTGTCTCCCCTCTTTAAACATTTTAAACCACCTTTGAGCTGTGCTGTAGGGCAGAAGAGACTCTCCATAGACCTCCTGTAACATTGTATAGGCCTCAACTGAAGATTTGTTGAGACAAAAGCAGAATTTCAAAGTCACTTATTGTTCCTCGCGTGTTACCTCCATTGCAGCGGTAGGCGATACTGAACATGTCTGAACTTGCCTTGTTCTCAGAGGCGGGAACCAGGAGTACCAACAATGAAACTACTACGGCGTGTTTGTTTCATATTAAGCTAACAGAATATAATAAGATTGAATTTTAGTGCGAAAAATTATGACTGTAAAAAAATTATAATCATTCTTTATTGAACAGCCCTCGTACTTCACCACAACAGTGTATCTTCATGCTCAACAATTATACATTTTTTGCTTCTGTTCACAAATTCAAATGTCGCGAAGAATGGTGTGGAAGCTCGTTTTCCAAAGATCGGCTAAATGAGAACATTGTTTACTGCTTGAAGCGCTCTTGTAATTGTGGTGGCTCGTTTCTTTCAAAGAAATGTGTGTAGTGTTTAACGCCCGTTTTTACTACATAGGATGACACTCATGGTTTATGAGATGAAGATGGAGCACCGGTGGAATGAGATGGCGGGGGAAACCGGAGATCCCGGAAAAAACCCGCCCCAGCGCCGTGTTGTCCACCACAAATCTCACTTTGCGGTCGCCTGGGATCGATCCCAGGTCGCCTTGGTGAGTTCTTTCTTTCAAAGAAGTTATGAACCTTCCGACGAATAATACTTAACAAATTCATCTCATTCACTTTACACAACCGACTTCATTCATTTTCGACGTTTCCCTGGAGTGGAAAGCATAACCTCACTTCAAGCGGCATTGATACTAGGCGCTGAGACACCGGTTAATTCTGCTGACAAATTAACAACGTCCTCAATTGCTAAGGTTGGGTATTTCTCACACAACTTGCAAAACACGTTCAATATAATTCACTTTTCGTCACTTTTTAAAGTTTTCCCTTTGTGGTGTTTTACGAATAGCATGGAAGCCGCCATGTTTAAATTGATTGTCTTCCCACTTTATTTTAAGCTACGCAAGCTTTAAATATAACAGATTTTAATTAACATATACAAATTATTCTTACATTTGCCAAATAAAATACTAATTACTGTTTGACTGTTGTATTTTAATAATGTTATACTGTTTATACATTTTACACTGGATGTAAATTCTTAAAATTGATATGTAAACTAAATTTTTCATCCGCAGAGAGTTACATGACTAAACACATGTACACGTGCTTCTATTTATATTGTCATATAAACTTAGGACGGCTCTGGTATAGTAATAATCAGACACCTTAGCAATCAATGTACGCACACAGGTACTACACAAGGCCAAGCGAGATATCAACAAACGTCCGTGTCAACAAGTATACCGATGCTCTGTGTGTAACACTCTGGTACAGATACCAAATGTAACCTACTTTACAATATGTCATCCTCCTAATTGCATTCGATGCGGAAATTACAGTGAACAACCATTCATAACGTTTACATTCGTAAATTGTCGTATGTGAATTTTCTGCACCTCTCACTGAAACAACATAAAACTATTAGGAGAAAGTTCGTTGAATGTCACATGACGTTAATGATGTATATGAGTAATACAAAGCATTTTCATGTGTTTGTCCGAGACTTAGTTTATTTGTTATATTACACAGCATTGAAAATCCAGTATTATTGCATAGAATACTGGATAATTTATTTTATTTAGTTAGTTATTTAGTTATATATTCATTCATTATTTATTTATATTTATTTATATACTTATTTACTTACCTATTCGCTTATTTGCTCACTTATTCAGTTACTCACTTACTCATTTATTTATTTGTTTATTTATTTAACTATTTATATATTTATATATTTAATTAATTAATTAATTAGTTTATTTATTTATTTTGTTCGTTTGGTAGGTGGTGCATTCAATAACCCTTTCAGACCCCACGTTCATTATAATGGACATAAGCTCCTTTCACTATTTGTAATGGCTGTAATGTTTTTTCTGCTATATTCTTGCTATACTGTCCTTAACTAATTAAACATACCATTTGAAAACTTCTGAATTCTAAAAAGAAAATACTTTTCTTTCATAATTTACATTGTAACTTTTTTTTATAACAAAGGAAGAAAAATCCATGCAACCGCACTCAAATGATACTCCGTCAACATCCAAGCGTGTCATCAAACCCATTATTTTACGTGGACTCTCCCACATCGTTTACCTCACCTAAATTTAACTGCGGTTGCCAAGACACGAACTCGCGATCTTCGGCTTTGAGTGCATGGCCAGTCCACTGAGTATCGCCATAACGATCATAGCTTTTCAAGAATACATCAGAAGCGGGTTTGAATTAGAGGAAGACTTGCATACGTAAAAAGGCAACTCGGAACTCAAAGGGTTAAACATATAGCGGTGGAGGATCGAACGGCCACTCTCTGACAGAGCCGTGAGTAGTACTCCATCAATGGAGTGATTCCTTTCCTATTACAAATTTCTTTTTTCTGCTTTTGCTTCCCCTTTCTGATTTCATCGATGTCGGACGAGATGCTTGATCGTTGGAAGGTTGTTCTCTGCCTTGGCAGATGGTTTGTTTCTTCTCAGTTCCGACAGAAATAAACCTTTTCTGAACAGCCCACTGTATTATGTGGTCTTCAACGTGTGAGTCTATCAACCCCTGTATAGCCTCCTGCACATCCCTCAGTTCACCACCTTCCTCCACCGTTCAAGAGGTCACGAGTTCGAATCTCGGTCAGGGTGAGTTACCTTGAGATTTTTCCGGGAGTTTCCCTTAACCTGGTAGATGAATGTCTGGTAACTCTAAGCTCTATGTACCCTGTGCTTATTTGAACATCATGTCATTCATCGTCCGATATGACTTAACGTTGGAGGTTTTCCCTTATCCTGAAAGATGAATGTTTGGTAACTCTAAGCTCTATGTACCCTGTGCTTATTTGAACATAATTTCATTCATCGTCCGATATGACTTAACGTTGGAGGTTTTCTCTTATCCTGAAAGATGAATGTTTGGTAACTCTAAGCTCTATGTACCCTGTACTCATTTGAACATCATTTCATTCATCGTCCGATATGACTTAACGTTGGAGGTTTTCTCTTATCCTGAAAGATGAATGTCTGGTATCTCTAAGCTCTATGTACCCTGTGCTTATTTGAACATAATTTCATTCATCGTCCGATATGACTTAACGTTGGAGGTTTTCTCTTATCCTGAAAGATGAATGTTTGGTAACTCTAAGCTCTATGTACCCTGTACTCATTTGAACATCATTTCATTCATCGTCCGATATGACTTAACGTTGGAGGTTTTTTCTTATCCTGAAAGATGAATGTCTGGTATCTCTAAGCTCTATGTACCCTGTGCTTATTTGAACATAATTTCATTCATCGTCCGATATGACTTAACGTTGGAGGTTTTCTCTTATCCTGAAAGATGAATGTTTGGTAAATCTAAGCTCTATGTACCCTGTACTCATTTGAACATCATTTCATTCATCGTCCGATATGACTTAACGTTGGAGGTTTTCTCTTATCCTGAAAGATGAATGTCTGGTAACTCTAAGCTCTATGTACCCTGTGCTTATTTGAACATCATTTCATTCATCGTCCGATATGACTTAACGTTGGAGGTTTTCTCTTATCCTGAAAGATGAATGTCTGGTAACTCTAAGCTCTATGTACCCTGTGCTTATTTGAACATCATTTCATTCATCGTCCGGTATGACTTAACGTTGGAGGTTTTCTCTTATCCTGAAAGATGAATGTCTGATAACTCTAAGCTCTATGTACCCTGTGCTTATTTGAACATCATTTCATTCATCGTCCGGTATGACTTAACGTTGGAGGTTTTCTCTTATCCTGAAAGATGAATGTCTGATAACTCTAAGCTCTATGTACCCTGTGCTTATTTGAACATCATTTCATTCATCGTCCGATATGACTTAACGTTGGAGGTTTTCTCTTATCCCGAAAGATGAATGTCTGGTAACTCTAAGCTCTATGTACCCTGTGCTTATTTGAACATCATTTCATTCATCGTCCGGTATGACTTAACGTTGGAGGTTTCCTCTTATCCTGAAAGATGAATGTCTGATAACTCTAAGCTCTATGTACCCTGTGCTTATTTGAACATCATTTCATTCATCGTCCGGTATGACTTAACGTTGGAGGTTTTCTCTTATCCTGAAAGATGAATGTCTGGTAACTCTAAGCTCTATGTACCCTGTGCTTATTTGAACATCATTTCATTCATCGTCCGGTATGACTTAACGTTGGAGGTTTTCTCTTATCCTGAAAGATGAATGTCTGATAACTCTAAGCTCTATGTACCCTGTGCTTATTTGAACATCATTTCATTCATCGTCCGGTATGACTTAACGTTGGAGGTTTTCTCTTATCCTGAAAGATGAATGTCTGGTAACTCTAAGCTCTATGTACCCTGTGCTTATTTGAACATCATTTCATTCATCGTCCGATATAACTTAATGTTGGAGGTTTTCTCTTATCCTGAAAGATGAATGTCTGATAACTCTAAGCTCTATGTACCCTGTGCTTATTTGAACATCATTTCATTCATCGTCCGGTATGACTTAACGTTGGAGGTTTTCTCTTATCCTGAAAGATGAATGTCTGATAACTCTAAGCTCTATGTACCCTGTGCTTATTTGAACATCATTTCATTCATCGTCCGATATGACTTAACGTTGGAGGTTTTCTCTTATTCTGAAATATGAATGTCTGGTAACTCTAAGCTCTATGTACCCTGTGCTTATTTGAACATCATTTCATTCATCGTCCGGTATGACTTAACGTTGGAGGTTTTCTCTTATCCTGAAAGATGAATGTCTGTTAACTCTAAGCTCTATGTACCCTGTACTCATTTGAATATCATTTCATTCATCGTCCGGTATGACTTAACGTTGGAGGTTTTCTCTTATCCTGAAAGATGAATGTCTGGTAACTCTAAGCTCTATGTACCCTGTACTCATTTGAACATCATTTCATTCATCGTCCGATATGACTTAACGTTGGAGGACGTAAATTACACACACACACACACACACACACACACACACACACCACACACACACACACTCACACACACACACACACACACACACACACACACACACACACACACACACAATAACTTTCTTCTAGGGATCCACTGGGTCGAGATGTCATTTCGGTTATGACATTGTAATTGTCACATATTCTTTTAAAAAAGAAGTGTGCAAGTGACTTTCTTTTTTCACTCTG
Source organism: Mantis religiosa (assembly GCA_030765055.1). NCBI lineage: Eukaryota > Metazoa > Arthropoda > Insecta > Mantodea > Mantidae > Mantis > Mantis religiosa. Next base: position 156,403,905 of record CM060956.1, on the reverse strand, counting down.
AATTATTTTCCAGCCGAATCTTATAAATCCTTTATTTTTTATTTTATTAATTTTCACAAGATGTAAATAATGATTTTAGATACAAAATTTCACTAAGAAGAATTTATAATTTTGCATACACTGACATATATTTTGTGCAAACATGCAATAGCTTGGCTCTACAATTGAATAACTCATATATAACTTTTCGCTGGGTAATTTGAACAATTCGTGTGGGCAATTTATAACTTCATCATAATCATGTCGCGTCTTCTTCACTGTAAGATGTTTTCAATAATAAAAATAGGTAGTTGAATTTCATTGATCGCTAGCTTCGACAATAACACAAATATACGATAACCATTAAAAGGTTTAGAGATAATAGAGAAATGTTTCGTGCAATGTTAAGTCTAGGTCTCCCACCAACCAAAATGTGCACTGGCCTACACTAATGAGTTCTATCACTAGTTCTATCACTATCACTTCTGTTGTTTTTACATTTTCCTCTTTTAAAGCACTAACACGTATCTAAGCGATGCAAATACTGTAGTTCTTTAAACAGTAAACTGAAAGATCTTTTTCTTCAGACAACGTTGCCACAATTACCACAAACAATAATAAATGTTTTTCTCGACCTGCGGAGAGATGTTATCAACCGGTAGGAAGTTCTGACGTCATACCAGGAAAATAATTTCCGCATTTTCTACACGTTCAGGAGATTCATTTCTCAACCACACAATTATAACATGGGGAGAATTTAACCTTCAGCATAGCTGTCTTCGGAGGGAAAGTAAAGTCGGTGATCCCTGTCGTAGATGTCGAAGAACCTCAAGTCTGATGAAGTCCTTTGAGCAAAATTAAGCGGTTTTCTTCGGTGTAAAATGTTGGGATTATGCCACGAATGTTGGATGTAAATTCTAGCTGTTATATGTTTCAAATGGGAAGGTGTTTGTCCTTGAACGCTACCAGGTGAGCAACCAATCGTAGTCCGGCGGTGTTGTCGCACTGCATTCCCCCTTAGTGGTGTGTGACGAGCGGGAAACTACTCAATCTCTAATAAATACTATGTGCGCTAAGACAAAAATTCAGATTCTGCCAGAACTGATCCAGGAAGGAGAGAGTAATGTATTAAACATAACCGTAAAAACCCATATTTTTAGCTCAAATAGTCTTCCTAATACAAATAAAATAGATGCCATTATATTATAACTATGCATTGTGACGTAAGCACTGTAATGAATATCATTATTGGTTGGCATGTATGCGTGAACGTATATTTGAAATTACTCAGAACTTAAACGTAAACATTTGACATGACGTGATAAAAGAAATATGTACTTTGAATAAGTCAAGGTGTTTGTTAAATTCGATGAGAGGAAACGATATACTTCTTGCTAGTCTGACAGAACGTGTCTGGTCACATTATATCTTTGTTTATGAATGGTTCGTAAACTCTATTTACTCTAGAGTTCAAAGCAGCATTATTCAGTTACTCTTCCATGAAAAAGTGTATCAGCTGGATCAATGAGACACGGTCCACCTTCCCCCTTACTACTGCTAGAACAATCCAATAGAGTTAATGTGGGCTCAAATTTTGTTGCAAACTAAAATAATATTTTTAAACTGACTGACATTGAATGGCTTATTCACGAAGAAATTAACAAGGAGCACAACAAGACTGGGAAAACTGCGTGAGACATCAGATAAACTACAAGAAGACGACTTTTGGAAATAAATAGCACGTAGCGAGATTTTGGAACGTATCATCATAAATTTGCAGTACTCAGACGTTGAAGACAATGACAATGACGGATTATCTCTTAACGTAAGTAACATTCACAGCTATACGGATGTACCGCTGGTATTTTCGTCGGATTAGAAAAATAAGTAATTCATAAACTATAATTAATTTTAAACTAAATATTTAAACCATTTGCTTAATAACGAATATCCATGTTGCAATTATGATTACAACTGCATTATTATAAAACTTTGGAAAATGCACTTTGCGTTCCCTTACCTCTAGCGCCACGAACACTTGCAAGTGTGGGAGAGAGAGGGAATTATAAAAAGAATGGGGATAAAGAGGTGGCAACCCTGAAGGCTCTAACGCATCTGATTCGCTATAGGTGGAACAAATAATAGTATCAAAATACAATACATGTGCTTAAAATGAAGGAAGCTATTTTTGCCACTTTGGCGCATTTAATTTCCAGGGTTGACAATCCACAACATGGAACCTGTTCCAAAGGCACAACTCCAAGGGCTCGTATAACACAGCTAATACGATAAGGGGTGAGTAATTAGAAAATAAAATGAAAAATAAGGTTTCCAAAACAAATAGTTGCTGGTCGGAGGAGTTCCTTTTTATTCTTTAGTAGCCTCAACTGCATTAATAGGTTATGTTTTACCTTGAGTCAACGCAAGGCATCCTGCACTTCAAGAAGCACAGTTCTCCCGACTTCTGAATACATTCCCATAATATTCAAGTAACTCACCTCCTCTGTCATAATATAAGAGGCGTGTCCGTAAAATAAGGTCTCCAAGGCGCTGGAGCCGTGAGGAACGCTATTACGTGAGATCTTGCAACACTGGTGTGTAGCTTAGTTACACTCCTTCAAATCCCCACGAAATCGAACGCGTTGCAATCATTAGTCTTGGCTGGGCAGCCGTTTTCGATGGAGCTTCCTATCACTTCCGCCGCCAAGTGAGAGTTGCATGCAGTGCTCCGCTTTTTGAGTGCAAGTGCACTACTCCCACTGAAATTCATCGTCAGTTATGCGAAGTCTATGGGCCACAGTGTATGGACGTCAAAAACGTGCAAAAGTGGGTCAGAGAGTTCAAAGACGGACGTACAGACGTCCATGACGAATAGTGTTCCGGTCGGCCTTCGGTTTCAGCCGAAATAATTGCAAAAGTGGAGCAAGAAATGCTTAAAGATCGGCGTGTGACAGTTGGCGAGCTGTGCTAACTTATCCCTGAAGTGAGTAACACTACGATTGATAAGATTTTGACCGAACATTTGCATTATCGCAAGGTGTGTGCGAGGTGGATCCCCAAAATGCTCACCGAAGACCATAAACGGCAACGTGTTGAAGCGGCCCACTGATTCCTGGAACGCTATGCAGAGCATGGCGAGGAATTGTTGGATTCAATTGTCACTGGCGATGGAACCTGGGTGCACTACACAACACCAGCAACTAAAGAACGTTCTCGTCAGTGGCGGCATTCGAATTCGCCGAAGCCACGAAAGTTCAAACAGACATTTTCTGCCAGCAAAGTGATGGCCAGTGTTCTGGGACAGAAAAGGTGTATTGTTGTGCGAGTTTATGCCTAACGGCACAATAATAAACGCTGTTAGCTTCTGTACGATTTAAAATAAATTGCGACGTGCCATTCAAAATCGAAGGAGGTGAATGCTGACATGGGAGTGATTTTTCATCAGGAGAACACTCATCCCCTACTGCACATGCAACGGCTGATCTCCTGGGCCAGTTCGGATGGGACATCTTCACCCATCGCCGCTACAGTCCAGACTTAGCAGCTAGTGATTATCATCTGTTTCCTGAGTTGAAGTCACACCTGGGTGGAACACATTTCCAGACCGACGAGGTTGAGCGCTACCTGCACAACTTGGCGGGAGAGTGCTATGACAAGGGTATACAAAAACTGCCACAGCGCATGCAAAAGTGCATCGATCGCAATGGAGATTACGTTGTGAAATAGCTGTAAGTTCCGCCTTTCCATCAATGTAACATTCATTGACAATAAACATGTTTTCTATATTAAATAAAATTGGAGTCATTATTTTACGGACACGCCTCGTGTATAAAACCCACGACATCTAACGATATTTCAGAAAATTCGCTCGGAATTCTTCGATACTTCTGCGATGATTCTGCAATTTGTATTTTATTTTAAAATCACAAAATAATATTGCCGCTAGTAGAACATTGCAGAACTCTAGAAATTGCCAGGAATGTGGTGTTTGCACAGCAACATCATACAAGAAAATAATCGTGTGTCAGATTCATTGTCACTTCACAGTCCCTAAGAAGAAATCACTGTTTATCTTAAGTCGTCAGGACATGGGCTTTTGTCATCGCCTGACGTCCTCAGATATGACCCCACCTTCTGCATTTCGACAGGTAGTAAAGGACTATCAACATGTATTGCCCTTGATTACAACGGAGTCAGGATGCCTTACGACCAAACACTTGTACATCGAGTTGTCTGTGCCAGCAATTGTTGCAAAATATCCAAATACAACATGGGATCGCATATGGAAAATTTTTCGAAACACTTACGTTCCACTTGATTGGAAGGTGTCCGTGTACTTCTTTGTGAATGAAATAATCCCCACGGAATTAAAGAAATGTAAACATAATTTAGCAACAGTCCCATGGTGTAAACGTTGTGGAAAAGTAAACACGCAGCTACACAAAATTACCACCTGCAAAAACGTATATGAGATCTGGAAATGGACTAAACATAAAATCGGCGTGCTGGTTGGAAGCAGGGCGGAATATACGACAGTGTCAGTAATTCTATCCTGGAATATTAAGAAAGGCAACACTGCACGGACTCAAATGTGATTGATAATGGCTTTTTACCATTATTGCCTGAGTGCAGATTATCCTAATTTATTTGCTTTCAAAAAGTGGCTCAGAGCAGAGCGATATAAAACGCGCAGATATCATGAGGTGTAGACCGAGTTAAATGATCAACTGGATCTCACTTGCTAACTTTTGCGCGGGTGCGCATACCGATTCTTTATATAATGTTGCAACAAAATGTAACTAAACATGAATAAATAAAGTAAAACGAGCCCTCCCACTCTACCTTTCCCCTTTGAGATCCTGATTGTTTATTTAAAAAAAGGTAAAAAAAAAAAAAAAAATGAAACAATTCCTAGATAAAAAAGTAGTGGTAGGAGTTCTTTCATATGCTAAATTAAAGCACATTAAATAAGCACTGTACTGAAGCAAAATGTTATCATTAAAAAAATAATAAAATAAAAAAAAAAAACAGATGTGGAACGTCGTTTCGTACGTATGCAATGTGTATAAAAAATCTCAACGACGATTTGGCACAGATACAAAATTTCCATAACTATAAAAATATTAACTAATAAATATTTGCATATTCCACACCTACAACAGCTTTTTCTGTAAGACTAGCACAGCACGACTCCTAGTGTGCCCGCCTCGGTAGCGTGGGGGTAGCATGTCTGCCTCACGTTCAACAGGTCCCGAGTTCGAATTTCGATCAGGGTGAGTTATCTGGATAAGGTTTTTTCAGGGGTTTTCCCTTATCCTCAAAGACAAATTTCGGGTAACTCTAAGCTCTATGGACCGCGGGCTCATTTGCTCATTTGAGCATCATTTCACCCATTCCATTCATCGTCCGATATGACATAACGTTAGAGGACGTAAATTACAAAAAAAAAAAAAAACAAAAAAAAAAACCTCTTATGTGACAGAAAACGACGTAGACTTTACTCCGAAAGAGTGAAAATTCTAGTCTTTTGTGAAGAAAAAATTATAAAATTGGAGTGTTTTTTTAAATATCTAATATCGATTTCACCAACACTTGTTCGCATCGTCAGTGAACACACTTTGTCGTCAAGGATACAGGTTACTATCTCACTATGTTTTTCCCGTTTTACCAAAATCTGAAAACGAAATAAACCTAAAAACAGAATCCACTGCTGGTATTTCAAAATTCATTACGAGATGTTTATTCTTTAAAATAAATATATTTTCCTAAACCATTAAATTTACCGGACTATTTAATTGTTATAATAATTTAACTTCGGGATTTATTTCATGGTTAAGTGGCCAAAAATGATCTGCTACGGCCGATTTATCGGTTTATTTGTACTTAATGTTACGAAAATGTTCTTTCGTTCTGGTTTCCAAATTACGTTTCGTCTTTCCAATATAAACCTGATCGAAATCTAAACAATTAAACTAATAAATACCAGATTTTTCATTATTGGGAATTTTATCTTTTTTATAAAAATGCAGTAAATATTTAATACTATATTTATTTTGAGAAACTAAAGTTATAGCAAACCCTTTAAAATATTTTTGAAAATGTTTATTTACCCAAGGATGATAAGTAAATGTTTTGATATTATAATCATCTTTTATCTGGTAGAAATATCATTAAAAGTGTTTTGATATTTATATTTTTCAATCTTTTTTGTATAAAATCTTTATTAAAACCATTAATTAAAGCAGTATTAATAATATGTTTATATTCTTTATTAAATTCTTCTTTATTCAGGGGTATATTTATTAATCTATAAATCAAACTATTAAAACAGCAAATTTATGTGAAAAAGGGTTAAAACTTTTATTTTTATGTAGTTATTGATATAAGTAGAATTCCTATAAATGCCCAAATCTACTTTATTATTATTTCTTATTATCTTCAAATCCAGAAAAGTAAGAAATCCATTAATTTCAGTTTCTAATAATAATTTTATAGCTTTATCTTGTAAATTTAGTAATTTTAAAGCATCATTTATTTGTTTATCAGGAACAATAGAAAAAATATCATCAACATATCTATACCAGGTTTTAAAAATCAAAGGGAATGCTTTAGTAACTTGCATTTCGAAAAAAAACTCAAAGCTGAAAGAGGATTACCATTGCTAAGCCAGAACTTTGTTGAAAAAATTCACCATTAGAAGTGACAAGTTTTGATCCAAACAAAAATTAGTAAATTTAACAAAATCAACCATTAAGTCCTCATGTAACTTTATTGAATTCAACCACTTTTTTAAATAAATCAAAAGTTTTTGTCTAGGATATTAATAAGTTTGTTCGATTTTTTTATTATTCAGGTAGTTTCAAAGTAAGTATTTTCCGAATTTTTGGGTGGAATACAATACCTACGTTCAGTACGTGGTAAAAATAAACAATAAATTACAGTCAAATTGTTAGTGAAAGTACCTACACCTGTCTATCGTTGTAAAATTTATAAAATATTGTTTAAAAATTAACTGATGACTAGAGTTTTGTCATAGAACCTTGTACTTATATTTAAACTGTCACAATAAAGATAATGGTAGTTAGAAAACAGAATACTTACAGCTACGCCGAAGGCTACTGCTAAAGCACTTAGTTTTATAACTGCTAAGTACAGCTTCATTTTTACAAAGCGATTCCTTAAACAGACTGCACAAGAAGATCTTTTCACGTACTGCTTTTATTTGTAACAAATGCAATCGTGCGGAAAAAGCTTACACTAAGTATCTACTAAATAAACACGTCGATCAGCGAGCGTCTACCGCTTTTAAATGATGTGCTGAGGTTTACACTAAGAGGCCTTGGAGGCGACACTAGCACCGCGCCGTGGCCGTGTTCGGTAAGCAGGCGCCTACACAAAGGATGCTTTCAATTGCATAGCACGCGATAATTAAACTGACTGTAATGATTGAATTAAACTTTACGGAAGTTACCGGTGCTGCAGGAGTAACAACAGGCTTGCCAACTGTTTGGGAATGAAGCTATCTCGCCCCCAATTTAATTGTAACTGCTTATTACTCTACCTACATCACACTAATCAAATAAACACCTTCTTATTGCTAATTCCCTTGTATACACAAGGGACTATAGAACTACAGTAAACATTAAGTGATAGTCAAGTGTTTTAAAGAGTTCGTGGCTTTGACATTTCTGCAAAGAACTTAATATGATAATGTCTGTAAATACTTATCTCCATTAACAGAAGTACGTGAACTACATGTAATCTTTGATTTCTTCAGCAAAATCACATTTTTTTTACTTGTTCCATTTTATACCCCGCCTTTAACTACAATGGTCATATCGGCGGCGTTCTCCTTTGGAACATATCGAAGCTGTTAACTCGTATTCGTTGGGTTTTAATCATTACATCACACACACACACACACACACACACACACACACACACACACACACACACACACACACACACACACACACACACACACACATTCATACTTCCAGACTCTGAGGAAGATGGGGAATTATCTTGGCAGGAGAAAAATCCCCACCGCCGGGAATCGAACCCGGGACCCCTAGCACGGCAGGCAGGTGCTCTACCGACTGAGCTACGGGGCCAGCCAAATCACATTTTGTTATTTTGTGTGCCAGGATAGTTTGCTGCTTTACAATACACAGTACAAGTAATTGAAGTTAGGCCCAAGATGACTTTTGAATAAGGTATTTTTCGGAGTTTTCCCTTATCCAGAAAGATAAATGTCTAGTATATCTAAGCTCTATGTAACCTGTTCTCATTTGAACATCATTTTACTCATCGTCCAATATGATCTAACGTTGGAGCTTTTCCTTTAACTTGAAAGATGAATGTCTGGTAGCTCTAAGCTCTATGTACCCTGTACTCATTTGAACACCATTTCAATCCTCGTCCGATATGACTCAACGTTGGAGGTTTTCTCTTATCCTGAAAGATGAATGTCTGCTAACTCTAAACTCTATTTACCTTGTACATATTTCATTCATCTTCCGATATGACTTAACGTTGGAGTCTTTCTCTTATCCTGAAAGACGAATGTCTGCTAACTCTAAACTCTATGTACCGTGTACTCATTTGAACATCATTTCATTCATCGTCCGATATGACAACGTTGAAGGTTTTCCCTTATGTCCTTATGTACATCACATAACGACCAAAACATTCGACTATCACTTAAAGTCTACTGTATTCCCTTGTAGCTACAATAAGATAATGTTTATCTTGAAGTAGATAGAGCAATAAGTGTTTGTACAAGAGTAGAGAAAGTCATGTATACATCACATAACGACCAAAACATTTGACTATCACTTAAAGTCTACTGTATTCCGTTGTAACTACAATAAGATAATGTTTATCTTGAAGTAGATAGAGCAATAAGTGTTTGTACAAGAGTAGAGAAAGTCATGTATACATCACATAACGACCAAAATATTTGACTATCACTTAAAGTCTCCTGTATTCCGTTGTAACTACAATAAGATAATGTTTATCTTGAAGTAGATAGAGCAATAAGTGTTTGTACAAGAGTAGAGAAAGTCATGTATACATCACATAACGACCAAAACATTTGACTATCACTTAAAGTCTACTGTATTCCCTTGTAACTACAATAAGATAATGTTTATCTTGAAGTAGATAGAGCAATAAGTGTTTGTACAAGAGTAGAGAAAGTCATGTATACATCACATAACGACCAAAACATTTGACTATCACTTAAAGTCTACTGTATTCCCTTGTAACTACAATAAGATAATGTTTATCTTGAAGTAGATAGAGCAATAAGTGTTTGTACAAGAGTAGAGAAAGTCATGTGTACATCACATAACGACCAAAACATTTGACTATCACTTAAAGTCTACTGTATTCCGTTGTAACTACAATAAGATAATGTTTATTTTGAAGTGGATAGAGCAATACACGATAAAGTCCTGTGAATATCACATCAGACTGTTCCTAACAATTGCCCTCAAATTCTGATATCTATTTTTTCTGTATTTTCATAAAGCTTATTTTTATAATGCCACTTGGGATTGATGCTATTTCTGTGTAATAATTGCTTCCCTCATATTCCGGTCTTCTCACAATCTATGACATAATGAAAGTCATTTTCAATGACACTACGTAATGGAAAAATTCCCCTTTGATGCTCCTTAATTTTATTATCCCAGTCGTAAACTAAGCCCAACTTTTCTCCACTTTTATATACAGTAGTGTTTAATTGTAGAACATTACAGTTTTTCATCCCTAACACTACTAAAGATTTCCTAACAATATCCTTGATTCCTTTTCTGTCCTCTTTGAAGAATCCTCTCATAGTTTTCTTTATCCTTCCGTGTATTATTCAAAGCAATTTCTTTGATAATTCTATGTAATTTTATTAAGCAGTTTCTAACGTTTCATTTGCCCTGTAAACTGTTTCACAACTCCCCCATTGATACAATGGTGAACCAATGTTTAAGGACATTTTCTATCATATACTTCCTGCTCCGCCAACTCTAATAATGATTATGAGGCACTCGGTAGACCCAAAAATTACAGAATCAGAAATGTACCTCAAAACAAAAACGCCATGTTGTCCTATCAGGTACGAAATTCTGTATAAATCCGGTTTATTTGCAAGGATAAATGCAAGGATTTCGTAAAGACAAATGAAAAAGGAAGTTAGAGACACAATATAACCATGACAAAACTTGTGAAAGTGTACCAACTGAACAAAACGGCATTAGGTAACTTTGATGTTCTGTGATCGCTGATCCGTGTGACTGGCCCAATAAACTGTAACACGGAGCTGATGAAATCGGTCGTAGTATCTATGCAGACCCCATATGACATGACTATCATCATCATCATCATCATCATCATCATCATCATCATCATCATCATCATCATCATCATCATCATCATCATCATCATCATCATCATCATCATCATCATCATCATCATCATCATCATCATCGTCATCCATCATCATCAAGGACCCCGGACAAATATGAGCATCACTTAACCCATTTCATTTATCGTCCGATATGACTTAACGTTGGAGGACGTAAATTACAAAAAAATCATCATTTATTATTTATTTATTTATTTATTTATCGGGTATAGGACGCACTATCAAAGGGTAGAGCCAGACTGAAAAATTCAATGCCATAGCCGTGATTTGAACCACGGATCTTGTGGTCTCCGTCCAGCGGCTCTAGACCATTGAGCTACTATGATCAACGTGCCCACAGGACATTAAATTCTCCAACAGACTCGTATGTTTCCCGATAAACCACTTGGACTTCTCATATACAATGACATACGCACCTTTTGCCAGTAGAGCTAGCTCTCAAAGCTGCTGTCACCACATCAAATACAATCGCAAGCCGCTGGGTGAACCTTATATAAACTCGCTTCATCAGCGATGTTATTGATAACGTCAAATTTTGCGCGGTAAAATTACATATAAAAATGAACACAGTGTATAGACTGCCTGCAAATGCTGTTGGCTGTTAAGCTTAAACACCCCCAGAGCTTATCCGAGCAGCTCAGCAATGTATTTGCTGTCCTACCAACAGCGTAGCTGCTGAAACATATTTCAGAAAATATAACTTGATTGTGAGTGACAGGAGGACTCAAATGACAGAACAGAATGTTGAAGTATGTTCAGTGCTTTCATTCAAAAGCGTTACTGAATCATAAACTAGGCTAATTTTGTGCATTTTCTTTTTCTTGTGTTAGTTTTACATTAGTATGGATTTATCCTTTTTGTGGAAATGAATTGTTCCTTCACACTAGCCGTGTGTAGGACGCACTATGAAAGGGTAGAAATAGTTGGTGGTCGTAATTGGCAAGAATGATATGGAAGATAGGCATGAGAGATCTATGGAGAGCAGAGGAGACAAATTATAGCGGATTTTGGAAGGAAGTGAGAACTAGACTACAAGACATAGATAGGCAGGGAATATGGGAAAGTATAGAAGAAAAGAAATCTTTGAAATTTTATAAGCAATTAAAGACAGAATGGGGTGAGGAAAAATATATAGATCAATGTGACAAAACTGGAAGAGAAGGCATAGCATGGATGAGGGTAAGAATATTATACTTAAAAGGGTTGAGAAGTACTGCAATAGCCGGTATTTGAACCACGGATCTTCTGGTCTCCGTCCAGCCACTCTAACCCTTGAGCTACTATGGTCAACGTGCCGACATGACATTAAATTCTCCAACTGACTCGTGTTTCTCCCGGTAAACCACTAGGAGTTCTCATAAACACATGAGACAACTACCTTAATGATGACTTACTGTGCTGTAAGTACCTTAAGGCCCGGGTATAACATTAAATTCTCCAACTGACTCGTGTTTTTTCCGGTAAACCACTAGGAGTTCTCATAAACACATGAGACAACTACCTTAATGACGACTTACTATGCTGTAAGTACTTTAAGGCCCGGGTATGACATTAAATTCTCCAACTGACTCGTGTTTTTCCTGGTAAACCACTAGGAGTTCTCATAAACACATGAGACAACTACCTTAATGGCGACTTACTATGCTGTAAGTACTTTAAGGTCCGGATATGACATTAAATTCTCCAAATGACTCGTGTTTCTCCCGGTAAACCACTAGGAGTTCTCATAAACACATGAGACAACTACCTTAATGACGACTTACTATGCTGTAAGTACTTTAAGGCCCGGGTATGACATTAAATTCTCCAAATGACTCGTGTTTCTCCCGGTAAACTACTAGGAGTTCTCATAAACACATGAGACAACTACCTTAATGGCGACTTACTATGCTGTAAGTACTTTAAGACCCGGATATGACATTAAATTCTCCAAATGACTCGTGTTTCTCCCGGTAAACTACTAGGAGTTCTCATAAACACATGAGACAACTACCTTAATGACGACTTACTATGCTGTAAGTACTTTAAGGTCCGGATATGACATTAAATTCTCCAAATGACTCGTGTTTCTCCCGGTAAACTACTAGGAGTTCTCATAAACACATGAGACAACTACCTTAATGGCGACTTACTATGCTGTAAGTACTTTAAGGTCCGGATATGACATTAAAATCTCCAACTGACTCGTGTTTTTCCTGGTAAACCACTAGGAGTTCTCATAAACACATGAGACAACTACCTTAATGGCGACTTACTATGCTGTAAGTACTTTAAGGTCCGGATATGACATTAAATTCTCCAACTGACTCGTGTTTTTCCTGGTAAACCACTAGGAGTTCTCATAAACACATGAGACAACTACCTTAATGGCGACTTACTATGCTGTAAGTACTTTAAGGTCCGGATATGACATTAAAATCTCCAACTGACTCGTGTTTCTCCCGGTAAACTACTAGGAGTTCTCATAAACACATGAGACAACTACCTTAATGGCGACTTACTATGCTGTAAGTACTTTAAGGCCCGGGTATGACATTAAATTCTCCAACTGACTCGTGTTTTTCCTGGTAAACCACTAGGAGTTCTCATAAACACATGAGACAACTACCTTAATGGCGACTTACTATGCTGTAAGTACTTTAAGGTCCGGATATGACATTAAATTCTCCAACTGACTCGTGTTTTTCCTGGTAAACCACTAGGAGTTCTCATAAACACATGAGACAACTATCTTAATGACGACTTACTATGCTGTAAGTACTTTAAGGTCCGGATATGACATTAAATTCTCCAACTGACTCGTGTTTTTCCTGGTAAACCACTAGGAGTTCTCATAAACACATGAGACAACTACCTTAATGGCGACTTACTATGCTGTAAGTACTTTAAGGTCCGGATATGACATTAAATTCTCCAACTGACTCGTGTTTTTCCTGGTAAACCACTAGGAGTTCTCATAAACACATGAGACAACTACCTTAATGACGACTTACTATGCTGTATGATTCTTAGGGTAGCTAAAAACAAGAGAACATCTTCTAAGACAGTTGATTCACAGAGACAAACAATGATAAACGTCTCGTGCTTAGTAAATGACAGATGTCGTTAGTTTATCATCATGGTAGAAGAAGTAAAAACATTTGTTTAATTTTCGTGTTTACGAGGTCAAAGCACACAAGCACCACTCGGCAATTTTCGACGTGATCTTGAAAATATAAGATTTAAACAAGTGCTATGCATTCCATTTCAAAAACGTGATGCGTCCTCCAAGGTTAAGTCATATCGGACAGTGAATGAAATAGGTGAAATAATGCTCAAATGAGAACAGAAAAATGGAGAATGCTACTACGAAATTTGTGTGGGAAAGAAGCAATTCAAGTGTGTTATTTTGTTATCATGTGTACATTATGTACTGAAATTGAATGTTCCACGGTTTTTCTTTCCATTCCGAGTCATCCGCTATGCCAGTCCTATTTATCCTCCAATTGTGGACAATTAGCATTAGTTTCCGATCGGAATATAAATGAAAACGGAAGAATATAGAAAATTCTTCACCAAAAAGCTTAGCATTTAAAATAATCTACAATGACCATGCTTCAATATAAGGTAGAAGCTTTGATATTTACGTAACAAATAAGGCTTATCAAAATACTGATTCACGCTTAACTTAAGCACTTTGAGTTTTCTCGACTTCATTACAAGAATAAGGCCTTAAAACAATTGCTAGACAGTGTAGAGAACCAGGACAGATTAACTGTTTGTACATCGTGATTTACAGAGATCAACCTTTTGTAAAAACGAAACTCTAGATGACGGTTTTCATTTGTCACTGATGAAGGCCTTAGAAAGTTTCCGGTGAATAACTGTAATCTTGTGATAGAGGATGCACTTTCCCAGCACAGAGTCAGGCAGTTGCTACATACCCATTTCCAGATATTGCGAGATCTTAGCCTTGGCCATGATAGAACATCCGAGTTGTAACCAAAACTCTTGTTCAAAATTCAAGGATCTTAATGTGAACCCAGTTCCCATCACTATTCACTAACATCCGAGATGCTGCGTGCAATTTGACAGCTGCTTAATCCTTGTTTCACATAAGCTTGCCCCGTATCTCTTAACGGTCACGTGACCTTATCACCTCTCATTGGCTGCTGTTGTGGTGCAGACTGTTGTGCGGTAAAAATTAGTTCGTTATTTAACATGGTGATATATCATTATATGTTGGAGGAGAATTGTGACATTTATATTTTCGTAACTGTATTAATTAAATATATTACGCAACAGAGTTGATTTATCTGAAATGCATGTTAATTCTTAAACGAAGTAAAGAGGAGGTTCCTTTGTTCTCAAGCACATGACACGATAGCACGTGATTTAGCGGCAGTGATGACATATTTGTTTATATGACTTTTATCACTGACCTTGTTTTGAACTGGATTTGTCATATATCACCATTCGAAGGTGTGTTGTGCCCAGTGCGAAAGCTAAATCATTTTATTGATCGTTTATTGCGCGTGTACTGTATAATGACAGTCTACCGCCAGTTTTTCGCTGAAGCCTCACAAGCGAAAACGTTTACAAAGCGGCGAAAAAAGAATTGTGGTGCATGTGTTTAATGCACTAACAGAGAAGAATCCGTCTCTGTTAGTGAGAGAAGTCGAACAGCTGTGCTTTGAACTTACAGGTGTGAGTGTTAGGTCAGTAGGAACACCGCGACGTGAAATTGAGACAACAGGAAAACTTACCACTCTAGCAAAAGCAGGAATAAACAAAAGCGCGTGCTCGGAGAATGCCACGAGTTTGTGAAAAGTGCTGTGCGTCGTCATGTGCATAATTTTGTTTGCTGTAAATGAGGATGCAGATTTACAAAATTTCAGCAGATCTAGTCTGTATACACTGCTTATACAGCTGGAGTTTGTGAATGAATAAAGGGGCAAGAAAAATTTACTAAGAGACAGAGGCGATATTGCTGTGTGGCGAAGATGTTCTTTAAGGACAGCTAGATTGTACCAAGATACAAGTCGCAAAATATACTACCTTAACGAGACTTGGGTGAACGAAGAACACATGAAAAGTAAGGTATGGCGTGACACGACTTTTAAGACTGAAAGACAAGCATTTTTGCTAGGTATGTGTGCTGGTTTTAAAAAATCTCAGTGGAAAAGGCCGAAGGCTTTTCATTATAGACTTGTTTCAGTTTCATTGCTCATTCATTCAGTTTCAACTTGCTCAGTTTCATAATAAACTTGTATTTTTGCATGCCTTCATATCCTTATTTGTATGATCTTTGTATGATTTTATCTATCTTCCTGGCAATTATTATGACGTTTACTGCAGGTTTAAATGTGACTGTAAGGCACCGCCTATGGTCTATGGCGCGAAAGCATAAGCCAATTAGGATGAGGGGGAAGGTAGTTGCACGCGGAGTGATACATGTCAGCAGGGCAAGGTTATATGAAAGAGATTTGATTAGAGAGATCAGTTCCCCAAGCTCATTCAATGCTGAATATTCCTGCATTTAAGCATTCGTAATCTTAAATACCATGCTTCGTAGGTTTCCGGAAGCATCGTCATTCTTCGATAGTAAGGAAGCACTGACATATTTTGCCACGTAAAGTCTCTGTGCCGTGTGAAGAAATATTTTTTTATGTAGCACTTTTAGTTACAACTGTAAATATATTTCAATAGTGTCAGCAATATTATTTAAAGTAGGTTGGTATTTAATAGTAACAAACAGGAAACTCTTGTGAAGTTTTGAGTTATTAGCAAAAGTATGTGAATTGCATACTTTTTCCATTTTAGGTTAACAGTTCACGCAGTGTGGGCCAGGCAACATCTGAGTGGAGAGGGGAAGCAGCAATGTCTGCTTATAGTGTAAACAGTCTTGTAATGTAAGAAGGGCTTACGTGAGACTGTACAATAGAAAGAGTACTGAAGAGTAGCCTTAGTTCTTTGAGTCATCATTCTCTCTTATTTTAAGGAAAATTGTTATTTGGAGCTTACCTCGCTTTGAAAGTCACGCCTCGACACTGGACCTACGTGTGACTGTACAATAGAAAGAGTACTAAAGAGTAGCCTTAGTTCTTTGAGTCATTATTCTCTCTTATTTTAATGACAATTATTACTTGGAGCTTCCCTCGCTTTGAAAGTCACGCCTCGCTACTGCACCTACGTGTGACTGTACAATAGAAAGAGTACTGAAGAGCAGCCTTAGTTCTTTGGGTCATTATTCTCTCTTATTTTAATGACAATTATTATTTGGAGGTTCCCTCGCTTTGAAAGTCACGCCTCGCTACTGGACCTACGTGTGACTGTACAATAGAAAGAGTACTGAAGAGTAGCCTTAGTTATTTGAGTCATTATTCTCTCTTATTTTAATGACAATTATTATTTGGTACTTCCCTCACTTTGAAAGTCACATCTCGCTACTGGACCTACGTGTGACTGTACAATAGAAAGAGTACTGAAGAGTAGCCTTAGTTATTTGAGTCATTATTCTCTCTTATTTTAATGACAATTATTATTTGGAGTTTCCCTCACTTTGAAAGTCACATCTCGCTAGTGGACCTACATGTGACTGCACAATAGAAAGAGTACTGAAGAGCAGCCTTAGTTATTTGAGTCATTATTCTCTCTTATTTTAATGAAAATTATTATTTGGAGGTTCCCTCGCTTTGATAGTCACGTCTCGACACTGCTACCCTTTATATGGAGAATTTTGGAAAAACTTCAGTGTTATCAAAAACCGCCACACCGGGTTCGGAGATTATCCTACTGGAGGACGAAGTTTTATCAAGACCATATCATCCTGCCATGCAGCGCCGAGACAACCACCGACACTTCCACGCTGAAAGAGTCCACTAGATGAGATATGATGTGAAATTACAATAGGACAGGAAATTTGGGAGAAGTAATTAACCTACCGACCTGGGGAAATACCCGAAAAAAAACCATTGATCAGGTAGGTCGGCCACGGGAATAGAACCCCGACTTCCCAAATGCGGGCCACAAATGGAACCGCCTGAACCATCTTGAGCCGGTATTTTGTGTCCTTCTGTGACAGGAAGTTTATATTTAATGCAAGGATAACTACAATCTATGTGAGAAATGAACTCAGACGGTCAACAGTTGAAGCGTACGTAAACACAAACAGATAAGCGGTATTACGTCACTATTCGGTAATACAGCAGTTGGGTCTCTTACAGTGGACGGTTCGAATCAAGTCAAAATGTAGACACTGTCACACGCTCACAAAGTGGAAAATTGATATTCAATGTGTCAGTTTTCTAAAGAAGACAAATGTAAAGGTCCAATTATTAAGTTAAATAATGCTACAGCAACGGCAGTGAACGAACTGTACATAGCATACTGAAAGACGTTCGAAATTCAAAATGTACGGAAGAAAAACTTTCAACATCGTACACATCCAAAAAGGTTCGAACTCGAACTCACCATAATTCACCATTAAAAATGGTGAAACAGAAAAATCAGCAGTGGCTTTTCATTTTTTGAATACTAGACATGACATCAACTTGGAAACATCTCTAATAAAATACGTTAATCACCCCATAGACCTTTCCGTATGGGAAAAAATCTTCATCAACAAAAATCGTCATAGAGTCATGAATTTTGAAACTCCACCACCGGACATCTTTGACAAGTACATCACGCCATCTATTGACAAAACGGAGAAAGAAGAAACCACTACAACTTGCACTAGTCGAGTATCAGCTGATGATAGGAGCAAGAGCTCTTGAAACATGTCCTGTGAATAAACAGTGTGAGTGAAGCAATGTGTCAATTGTGCTTCACTGTCCCTACGCTTCTTCCAAGTTTATACTTTGAAAACTAAACTTGTTGAGTTGCTTTTTCATTTGACATATCATTTATAACCAAGTTTAATGCAATAAATATTATAGAGTTAAAACCCCAATATTCATTTATATACGCCCTGTATATATAAGGAATCCATTCGAACCGAAATAAGTAACATTGGCGAGGATAGTCTCCGTAAAACTTCAGAGAATATGGTGAGACGAGTACAAACATGTATAGATGCTGGTGGAGGACACTTCCAACATTTTCTCTGAGATGTAAATAGTGTAATGTAATCTCCCAATTGTGTGTTATATTCTCCCAAAGTTGTACGTGTGTCCTATTATTGGTTCAAAAGTTATGGCATATTGAAGTGGTCCAGGTTTATATGGGTCGCACTATATATAGTCCGGATGTCTTGATGATCAGACAGTATCATCCTGCTGCTCAAAAAGTTACCATGGCTTTAACTTTGTTAATAGAAACCTCTCAGATAACGCACTGATTATTCTTGGAAGTGTGTGAGGGGTAATGGCGCCCTTCTCGGCCGTGTGCTAAGCACCAATGAACGCATCACTTCAGCCAATGGAATGCGCAGTAATCACAAATGACAGATGGATGTTATGTCCACGTGCAGTAATCAGTGAGTTATCTGAGAGCTTTCTATTAATAAAGATAAAGCTGGGGTAACCATTTGAGCAGTACGGTAATACTGTATTACATTCTCGCCTTCTGTGACCTCTCTAAACCGTGCGACCTCCCTAATCGTCCGTATGCTCTTAAGTTTAAGTGTTTTGGAACGCTGGGCCGAGGTCTGTTTATTATATCGTACGATGAATGGGTGAAATGGTGATTCTGAAATGAGCCGGGTGCATAAAGCTCAAAGTTGTCTGACATGTCTTTTTATATCTAATAAAGAAACCCCACCGGAAGAAACCCTATCCTGGTGACAACCGAGATTCGAACTCGTCACCTCTTGGTGGGCTCAATGCCTTCTTCCTCATTCAATTGTCTACACTTGCTGAAAGAAGCGTCAGTGCAGATTAAGCAAATTCACATATCAGGCTTGGAAAACAAAACTTTTGTTGTTTGCTCAGTTTGCAGGAACACAGGCAATCATCAAGGCTGTGTAAATAAATGGTTTCTATTTTGGTAGTAATTAATCACGCTTGTCTTTTGTCAGTTTCCTAGAACAGATATATTTATTACTCTGTGCCATAGTTAAGATTAGCCACCTGAACAGCATGCTAAAACAAAAGACTATACTTTCCTACAACAGTTAGGGTCATGACATTTCCACATTCTATTTGAGTTTATTGCAAACTGGTTCCAAATGAGTCACGTATTCCGGAGGCAAGATGCTCTCTATAGACACCACTCTCATTTTGGATAGCAATGATTATCGCGATTACTGGACGATATACATTTTTAAACCATGGAAGTGTTTTTCGATTTCAAAGAAACGTGAAGAGTTTAAATTCTTACTTTCCTCAAAGCAATGCTCTTCTAGCTTCAACGCTTTTCTAAGCATTTCATGCTACATATTTACTTACATTTGGTTAAGTTTGAGAACTGCATTCCACAGAAAACTCGCAATTGTTTTGTTTAATTTCTATGACAACACAAACAAAAGTGAGCTATTACAGCTTTCCGTATTTTGTAACTATCTGTAATCATGTAGAAATAATTAATTTCATTAAACCTGAAGTCACTTCTAATCGAGATTTAAACTCCAGACTTTTTGCATGTGAGGCAGGCTACAGAGCCGGGCGTGACCTCGCTAGTTTATTATTTCTGGCAATGTTATAGAAAAGGTACAGAATTTTAAGGCCAGCATATAGCGAAACGCTTATAAACACGTGACTTTCGATTTGATTTCCACCATACCCCTTGTATCTACAACGAAATGTATAAATAAACTATTTCTATTAAAGTTTCTTGACTAACGTGAAGTAAATAAAAACGTGAATTATATTAAAATAAATTATAAATGTAACAGATCACGTTTTTAAGGACGTGAGAATAACAAGAGAACACCGAACGATCACATGCGTTGAGCAGAAACTTGGAGCAGGCTAGAAATGAATTAAATGATATTACATGGTGATTCCGTTAAAAGTACGACTATTACACCGTTCTTGACGTAACACAGTGTCACGGAGTTGGTAAAACCAGTTGTACTCAATTTTCCCACGTTAGTATTATGAACCGCAAAACCGGAAGGGCGAAACACGATTTCCGTTTATCGAAATCTCGCCTTTTACAATATACCCATAGCCTTTCAACTGTTTGAGGACACACGTAAATAAGAATGAACGCGATAGCGTAATGATTATGAGGCTATGATTTACTGTCCAACTCGTCACAGAAATACTAGGCGTACAGAGTGCGTCAAAAGCTTTTGATGACTTGTTTAAAAAGCTTATCTCGCCAATGTTAAACCTGCTAAATGCATAAATCCATTATCGCAGAAGCTACCAGATATACGACTGAAACGTATGTACGTAGCTCAATGGTTTATACAACGTTTGCTTATTAAGATTACATTGCTTTAATTATATCATCTTTTGATTCAAATTTAGCACTAATAATTTTTATTTTTCCTACTTCATACTTACCGTAGAAGAGAAAATACCTATATAATATTCTACAAAAAAAAATCGATGCTGAGATTTCACTAAAAAGGCTTTGAAAATCTATATAAAAAGCATTTTTAAATGTGTTTATGTTTGCAACACAACTAAAAAAAAAATCAGGTAAATACGGTACTTGGTATTTAAAATTCTGTGTCTTGCGGAAAAATTTCTCATTCTAACTTAACCTCAACATGGTACATACATGTTTCGTTACTTTTCTGTTATAAAAATGGTTCTAAAATGTTGATACAGATATTTTTATGACAAATTAATTACTGCTAGGGTCCCACCTCTACGTGTTTGAGGGGTGAGGTGTGCGGTGAGGAGAGAAGCTGCTGACGTACGAGGGTGGATCAAAAAGTAATGCCTCCTAATTTTTTTTCTTTTAATTGCCAAGAAAATTGAATCCAATTTACATAGTTTGAAAACTACAACATTGACGATTAATTTGTCACTATTCAATATAATCTCCGTCCTTTTCCACAGTTTTGGCCCACCTTTTAACTAGGGCATGTATTCCAGTGTGGTAAAACGCACGGTCTAGCCTCCTAAGCTACTGACGCACGGACGTTTTCACAGCCTCCTCAACTTCAAAATGCATCCCACGATGAGCTTCCTTTAGTGACCCGAACAGATGGAAGTCTGATGGTGCCAGGTCAGTGAGGTAAGACTTACCATCCCAATTTCTAAATTTCTGCAGTGCTATAACGGCTGGTGTGTGGTCTTGCATTGTCATACAAAAGAACATCCGCCATAGTTTTTGTTGGGCGAACTCGGCGAAGACGTGCTTTCAGCTTTTTGAGAGTTCTGACGTATTGGACAGAATTTATACTGCATCTCTGCTCCAAAAAATCAATCATAAGCACACCCTCTGCATCCCAAAACACTGTCGTCACAACTTTCCCTGCCGACCACTGAGTTTTGAATTTTTTTTTCCTTCGGTGACGTGTGATGCCATTCCATTGACTGCCTCTTTGATTCAGGTTAAAAAAATGAACCCACGTTTCGTCTCAGTAATAACTTTTTCCAAAAACTCCTCTCCCTTCAAATTGAAGCGCTGCAAGTGTTCGGGGGCTATTGTTTTCCTTGTTTCTTTGTTTTGGGCGGTTAACATTCTTGGTACCCAACGTGAACAAACTTTTGAGTAACCCAGTTGTTGAATAATCGTCATCACACTGCCTTTATTGAGGGAGGTAATGCGACACAATTCACCTGATATTACTCGGCGATCACCACGAATGCTGTCATCGACTCGCTGAATGTTGCATGGAGTCACTGCCGCTTCGCTTTTCATCTGTCAATGGTGTTTGCCCTTCAGCTTCGTTACAGCGACGAACCCATCGTCTAACAGTGCTGACATCCACCGTTGCATCACCATACACATTTTTTAGCCTTTCGTGAATGCGAATTGGCGTTTCACCTTCCGCAGTCAAAAATTCAATCACAGAACGCTGTCTAATACGAATGTCGATGTCAGCCATTTTGCAAGAGGATACAGTGATGCCACCTGTTGACTTAGGAAGTTACTACTGCAGGGGATTGGAGAAGATTTGAGGAATTGCGCCAAATTCAAAGTTTTCACATAACTTATTTAAGGAAAAGAAAATAGGAGGCTTTACTTTTTGACCCACTCTCGTATTTCAATGCTTGCAGAAACAGAAATTATCACTTGATAGTGTTATGTTATTGTTCCTTACATAAGTATCAGTACCAGTGCTCTCGCTTTTAAGCATTTGTTTTTTACAGGTGCCAAGCTATTGTAAATTACTGTGACTTCATGGGTTCGTAACATCAAGTCTTGTTTGCAGAAATTTAAAACACTATTTATTGCAGTAAACAGTAGCTTTGTAAAACCCTTGCAACCACAAAAAGATATTGCATTGAAAAACAGCAGTCTTAAAAAGGTCTGTTCGTTTCACCACACATAAAAGAATTTGCTACAGCACAGTTCAAACGCACAATTACAGCACAGCTCTTCTCACACATTGCCGCTATATATACCTCCCAGTCATTGTTCTAGAACGCAGTAGACCTTTAGATAACAATCGCGACAGCATCAAAAAAGCCGAAAACTCCAGACTTTTGTTTCTTTTTCTGTCTCGCATGTGTCCAGCTCTACGCGCCACTCTATATCTTTCCTTCCTGCCCACGCCTACAGCTCTGACTTTACGACGGCTCCAACCAACAATGTGATTGGAGTGGATTAGGGTTCATCAGAGGAGATCCGTAAATGAAATCTTGTGGTCTATAGTGAGGTTAGTCAGTTGAAATATAATAGAAGAATGTCACATGGAATCCAGGCAAAATTATTCCTTAAATATTACACTCAAGCAGGGAACAAAGGGGACAGTGGTATAAATATAATATACAAATGTATTATATATTGTAAATTTTATACATTAACGTCCTCCAACATTAAGTCATATTGAACTATGAATGTAATGTTGTACAAATGAGTACAGGGTACATAGAGCTTAGAGTTACCAGACATTCATCTTTCAGGGTAAGAGAAAACCTCCAACGTTGTCATATTGGACGATGAATGAAATGATGTTCAAATGAGTCCAGGGTACACAGAATTTAGAGTTACCTGAAATTCATCTTTCAGGATAAGGAAAAAACCCTGAAGAAACCTTATTCAAATAACCCACACTGTCTATGCTTCGAACTCGGGACCTCTTAAAAAGCAATAATTTGAACAAAATTTTTTTTTTCCCCTGCATGAGGAAGGCAGGCTACCTCCTACCTTACAGGCGCAGGCAGCAGGCTATTGTGGAAAATCAGAAAATTTCATTCTGAAGATTAGAAAGGAGCGCAAACAGCTTCAGGAGCAAAGTGGACACTCTATTATATATTCAACACTGAGGGAAAAAGAAATACACCGAAAGACAATCGAAAACTGTTTGTGGGTGAATTTGATAAGTGTATTGTCCGGGAAGTTGTTCTGGAATTCTGCAAAATACATCAAGTAATTACAAAAGCAAAGAAACTTTGTCCGATTGTTAAGCACAAGATACATTTTTCTCGGGTTACAATACCTTTGATAAGAGACTTAAAATCTATTAGTTTATATATATGTGTATATCTTCTCAAACGGTTGATTCCCAATACACATCTTTAAGAATAGAAAGTCATGAATTTCAAAATACCAATAGTGGATGATGTCATTCAACTCTTTGAACAGTGGCAGGAGAGGGAGGCGGTCACCTGAAGAACTCGTCATTATCAGCTGATGATGGGGATGCATGGTCCTTGAAACATGTTCTAATTTTAAATCTAAGTGGAGCTAAAGTGCTTTTATAGTTTGACAAGTGGTTTAAAATGGTTTTATTGATAAAGCTCAACTGTTAATAAATACTTCTATTTTATAATTTTAATTGGCTAGATCATTTTGATCCTGAGAGCAAAATGCAAAGCTCAATGTGGAAATCTTCATTATCAACCTCCAAAAAAGAGTTGTAACTGCACACACATCAGTAATTGGCAATACTACAGGGATGTCCTGAAAACATTGCAAGTCCATATCAGGCATAAAAGACCACATTTCCATGAAGCACACTGGATGCTGCACCACGATAATGCGTGGCTGCATACTGCCAATGTTGTTGCTGAATATCTTGCAAAAATCAACATGAAATACATCCCTCACCCTCCCTATAGTCCGGATTGAGCCCCATGTGACTTTTTTCTATTCCCTAACTTGAAGAAACGCCTTCGTGGGAGGCATTATCCATCATCAGAAGCAGTGGTGAAGGCTGTGGAGGCGATTTTGAAGGATCTCTCTAAAATGGTTTGCAACATGTTTTTGAAGACTGGCAGAAACACTGGGACAAGTGCATCGCATTCAGGGGAGACTATTTTGAGGACCATCAAAATTATGAGGATGAGTAAAGTATATTGCCAAAAATTTGTGATCATTCTTTATTGAACAGCCCTCGTACAAGAGCTGAGCATGTTTATTATTCTGGCCAGCAAACATTTCAATCGCTCTATTTTTGAAGTTAGGGATTTCAACAATTTCCTCTTTCTGAATGGCACAAACAGCCAAGGAATTAAGCCTATCTTGTCCATGGTGTCACTAAGGAAGAACTTATTTCTTTTTTTTCTCTGCCTTGTCTGTTAAAACTGAAGTTGTTAGTGCAATTTGCATTTTTCCAAGCAGTCATTCTGCCTGTTGAATTTCCCCTCAATTGTGAAAATTTTTTCATATGAAAAAAAGGATTCTGCAATGTTGATTTTTGAAGTGCCATCTAAGGAGATTATGTAGTCTTTCCAGTCTAATCTTCAGATGGGTGCTGAGCAGGTGTCTTGTGCATTGGTGGTAAGCCCAAGTACTACATCTTGATTTAACCAGAGACACTCATTTTTGACATTTGAAGTTCCTGCGGCATTTTTTGTTTCCTAACAGTATTTCTTCTTATACACTCCCAACCTTTGACTGCATGTGGGGTTAGAACCAAGCACGGCCAGCCAGATATTTGTCATCAGCACAAGATTGGTGGATCTTTTAATGGTAAGATAAATAAATCTGAGGGAGATAACAAATTCAAAATTGCCCTTGCATCCTTCTTACATTTCTGTAATGCTATAACGGTGCACAATACTTTTCCACTGACCATTCCATGATGAGATAAAGAACAATACTGAAAGACAAATGTGTAAATATTTCAAGGAAGGATGCTGACACAAGATCAAATTGCCGAACTGCTGAGCAGTTGCGTCAGACAAGAGGGATAAGGGGAAATGTCGATGATGGAACTTATGATGAACTAGGTAGAATGCAAGAGGCATTAGTTGGTTAGAGAGAGGGAGTCAGGAGGGTTGTGGAGTGGTAATGAAAGTGCACTTAAATATCATGGTGTGTTATGAACAGGAAGAAGTAACTAAGAAATTAATAACAATACAAGTGTAATGCCTCATAAGCTTTTATTTCTTTTTGTAACAAACCCAAATATCACACAATATAAATAAAGGAATATATAAAAAGAAATTCTAGTATCTTCTCAGCATGTGCCTTTGGCAGCAAAACAGCAGAATCAAGCCCAAAAAATTGTATATTTAATTTAACATTTATGGAATGACAAGCATATGGATTAAGGGCACTGGAAATTTATTGCTTGTAGGGAAGTTAAAATTTCAATAGAATTTTAACAAAGCTATTTACTTGCAGTACTAAAACTGATCAGGTTTTCATGTTTTGAAAACATGTAACAAATTCAGACATATTTACAAAAACAATGGCATAAAGAGCACCATATTGGTACATTGTTTTCCTTCCGGATATAAACAGTTTTATTACACATAAGTAGATAGGAATGGCTTGACAACCAAACAAACGGCAACTTCAGATATACCATCAACACACCCAGTTGACAATTTTTACTGTTTCTTATAAACAAAGAGTTTTGTATATAAAGCATTTCTAATTGCTTTTATTGCAACTTCATCTTCTTTCAACTGCAGTTTTACTATTTCTTCTCAATTCAGACAACAATGATTTATACACATTACCGTAACAATTAAAAAAAACTGACTAAAAGCAGAATCAGTTTTTCATATTCCGTCAGAATTCATTTTCTAAGAAAAAATGTTTAACTATGCTTCACAGAATACCATTGCATGTAACAAATAAATTAAGTGCATCAATCTGTTATTGCAATATACATGTACATGGTTGTTAACAGACTAGTGGCCCATAAACCATAATATCTCATGCACCAGTAACCGTGTGCAGCGTACAATTACCTAGTCAAGGAGTGTCATTCTCAAGGATTGTTCCTTGCTATATGTGCTTCTCCATTTGCATTGTGTATAAGTTGAGATAAAATAATAAATAAACCCTGGCACAACAACCCTATTAGAGGACCAAGACCTACCAACCCGACTGCCTGCCTCATGCCCACTTACACAAGATAAGAGGTGGGCGATTATCCAACCGATATGGGGAGGAGATATGGTCAGCATCCCAGCATTCACCAGCCAGAACGTTAGTTTTTGTGGCCAAGGCTGCTTACCTAGCGTAAGCTCCTCTCTTTCCTCATGATGCTGAGTGGGCATTGGCCCTATACCTGGGACTTAAAATCTGCACCCCATGATTGGGATCGAATTCACGCCGCTTTCCGTAGGCAGTAGCCAAGACATGCTCCTTTAGCCCACCACGCCACAGCGCAGGACATAAGTTGAGATAATAAACACTAATTAACACAACAGTGGATCTTCTGTTTAATAATGTAGGCATATGTTAATTTGATTAGGTCTAGTTCTTTTATATATAAGCTTACATTACCTTATTATCTTTTATTCTGGTAGTAGATAGAGGGCCACTGCTGTTTTTAGGGAATAATAGAACTGCATAAACATATTTCAAAATAAGCTCTGCCACATACCCGATGAAGTGCTTGATGGAGTACTTACACATGTCCTTTTGCTTATATGTTACTGATGTGGACAGGAATTATGAGTTGCTCCATTTTACTGAGATTAATCATGCGATTATAGCCACTCTTCGTAGTTGACACTGATGAATGATTAATTTAGAGATAAAGCAAGCCCTTGTTATCAGAATGTTATAAATTTTCCAGCAGTCACTTATTACTATTGTTCTTGGCAATAATGTCACCATGTGGCATTGTGCTGCTGCCACAAGTTGGAGTCGGGCGCATGGGCAGGAGAGAATGAGACAGAGAGGGCCTCCAGAGCGTTCAGTCCATTGTTTTGTTACTAGAGATTTCTCGGAAGGTCTGCAGCTTTCTAGAAACAATGGCTGGGGGATATAAATACCGCTGAAGTGTGAGAAGCGACAGTGATTTCATTCATTTTTGTGCAGCAAAACATCGAGTAAGCCTTGAAGACAGCTGATTGTCAATTTCACGTCTTTTTACTGCAGCAAAAGTTGTTTTAGATTTCTGCAAGCCAGATTTCTGAATCTATGTAACCGACACAGTCACAATATTCAGTCCTTTGTTGATTGCAGAAGGATTTCTGAATTCCTTTGTTTAACAAGTAGAGAAAGAAATGGCTTTTACCTCTATGCCCACTCCTCCAAATACCCATTATCCTTCCACAAGATGTCTCCTGTTGCATTTTCTATATCCAAATTAGTATTTGTCAATTTCTACACTTTTATTTCTGCTTTGAATCCTTTGTGGTCATAACGAACACGAACCAATCCAAAATTGTCATATTTACATAACGTAATTTCTCTGCTATAATCTGGTGACATGGAGGAGGATACAATAACCAATAGAGGCAAAAATACATCACTTCATGAATGCTCATTTGGGTGTCTCCGTGAAGTTTCTCACTTTAGTCATTTCGCTAAAAGCACATTTCCCACCATGTTCGTCAACAACAAAAGAAGTGCATCTTCTGATACATTCATAGTTTTCACACCTTCTGATCATATTAATCTTCTTAGAATATTGTGATGTATTAACATGGTTCAATTATGAAACCTGGGAATCAAGTAATTACAATAGTAAGTCGCCACAAACGGTGTGTATCTCGAATACGGCCTCTAGCGGTTTATCGGTAAAACATACAAGTCAATTGGAGAATTTAATGTCATGACGACACGTTGGCTATGGTAGCTCAAAGGTTAAGAGCAACTGGATGGAAACTGGGAGATCTCTGCTTCAAATCTCGGCCATGGCATTGAATTTTTTAGGTTGACTATCCAAAACCTTAGCTTATACATGGCTAGTGTGAAGGAACAATTAATTTCCATCAATTAGCTCTACTAACATTTCTTTTCTGAAAAATGCAGATAAAAATGTTGAAATTTAACAATTATTCAACACACATTTCCACCACATATGCTTTATAGTTGTTCATACCCTCTGCCATTACTTAGCTTATTTTTGTAGATTGGCAAAACTGTCTTAGTAATATTTCGTCACTTGGTTCAGCAAGTTTTATCTCAAAATGGTGGTATTTTCTGCTATATAAGCAAAGTTGCTTAAAAGGATGGGTGGATGGACTCAAGATTTCAAGACATGCTTGTGCTCTAATCCCTCCTGAATTACTCTGCTTTATTCTAGAACTACCCTGCACACACTGCAGTATTTTTTCTGTATTACACTTCTTTCATAATACAGGAGTGGAACCCAGAGAATTAATAAATTTCTTTGTAAGAAAATACCCTGATAATTGTGGTCCAAATAAAGAAATTGTTCAATAACTTATGACAAAGTTCAGGAAAACAGCATCTGTAAATAATACGAAATGGGTTGTGAGGGCAGGAATATCAATATCTTTTACTAGAAATTCAACCAAATTAGTGAAATTACATTGTAAAGCTGTTCACATTTCGAAATCCTGCAATCAGAGGATAGAGTCGATTTTGTAACAGGTATTGAATGGATATAGAAAAAGGCATGTTGAATCCTGAATTAATAGTATTTCCTGGCGAGTGTGCTTTGAGGTAAATGGCGATGTAATATATCCAGCAATTTATATTGATAAACTCTGTAAAATCTGACCTGGTGTATGAAATCCTGTTACATCCTTCTAAAACTGAAATGTCATGTGCTATTACAGTACACAGAATAACAAACCCTGTTTTTCTAATGGTGTAACATATCAAAGAGACATTTTACAACTTTTCTTCGAACTGACAAACAATGAATGTCAACAGGATGGCTTCTGCACATGCTAATTATGAAGCACTTGGTTTGGTTCTCTAGATTAAGGACAAGAGTTATTAATAATACTGGATTGTTGCTCAGGTCTAGCCCTGATTTTGACACTTTGTTCATTTTTATTTATGAGGAAACTTGAAGAACAAAGTGTAGAATAAGAACCCCAATACAACTGAGGATCTAAAAGTAACTATCACATGAAAAATTGTTACCAACAATATAAGGAGCTAGAGGAAACGAATGAGAATTTCATTCCCAGATATCTTTGATGTCCTGTTACCAAGGGAAATGTTCAAAATTGCTTTACACAAGGTCGTGGTGGTGGTGGTTGTGATTATTATTATTACAAGATTTGTGGTGGACAACACAGCAAAGGACAACACAGCGGGTTTTCTCCAGGTCCTCCAGTTTCCCATGCAATCATTCCACCAATTTCTCCATCGTCCATCTTTCCTATTATCAATCATTTCACCCTCATACTATTATCCACTTCTCCCACTCTCATCTCAGGTGTTGGACTGGTCCCTCAATCCTGGTTCCTCTAACAGACTCAGTGCTTCGGATTCTCTTGCCCCGACTCTTCGAACAAGTGGAACCCAAGTCCTAACACTGTGATTGGTTATGAAGGGATGGAAAAAAATTATTATTATCATCGTCATAACCATGAAATGAAATTACTCAGTGTGACCTGGAGAGGGCAACTGGCTCATTTCCACTTAGTTACTGGATCGTAGGACCAACTAATGGCCAATCTGCTGCAGAACAATAACCACTGTGATTAGTTCCCAGCTCCCACAGACTCCCTTGGGCCGGTTCTAGTGGGTTCCCTTTCCAGAAGGTTCAATTCTTGTTTAGGCCCTACATAAGGGACTGAGAAACACCCTGCAAATAGTCTTCTAGTTGGTAGTTTTCCAACGTTAACTCATATCGGACGATGAATGAAATGGATGAAGAGATTGTCAAATTAGTCCAGGGTTCACAGAGCTTAGACGTACCCAATATTATTCCTTCAGGATAAACGATAGCCTTGGGAAAAACCTTAATTTTTTTCTTTTTCTGACTGAGATTTGAATTAGGAACCTCTTGAAGATGAGATGAACAAGCTATCATCTATGCTACAGAAGTGGGCCCTAGTTGTATCAGTAGAGTTCAGCTGAAGTGGGTATGGGCAGTTTTTCAGCATACTACCGACAGTGACAATTTAGCAAGTGAATAGTGCTTAGTCCAGTTCAGTTTGTCAGTACTGGTTTAACAGTTCAGTTTGTGTTTTGTTTTGAGTGTATTACACATTGTTGTTTTCAATAATCATTTCATGCCTGATGATTCATAGCCTACCACAATGTGCAGGCCATTAGTGTATTAACAATCATGTGATGATGTATATTAAGGATCCATAAATAACACAGTTTGAGAGAAAATGACACACATTTCTTTTAGCAATGGCTGATGATGTCTAATGACAAACATTAATTCCATCATTTAAACATGTAATTAAAACATTATTGAATATAAATACTAAAAGCAGAAGGAGTCACCAAACAGCTGAGAATGAGATCGAATGATCTTGAAAACGTTTCAATTATACAAGTAAGTGAAGTTTGAGTGTAAACTTAGTGACTCATAAATCAAACTAAAAAATTATTGAATATATTAATTTGCAGTGCATTTCCTTCCTTCAGTTGCTATGTCATTTAAAGGATATTTTAGGTCCTTTTACAGTCTTCAACTTTAAAGCCCTATTTATAGGTTGCTAAGAGATTTGTTTCACAGTGCCCATATACCTTTAATGCTTAATGGCAGCAAAGATGATTAAAACCCTAGAAGATAATGCCACGTGTTGCATAGAACTCTATCGCAAGTCAAGAGTCCATTTGGAAGTGATAATGTTAAGTTTGCTCACCATCTAGAAGCAATCCAGTTCGTTTTCAATAAATTAGGGTGGCATGTATAAATGTATTTCCTGTAATATCCAGTGGCAAGTAAAATGGAATAACAGCCTCTTATTCTTCTCCACCACCTTTTTTGGCACTGCCTTCCTTTTGTTTCTTTTGTTTTTTCGTTTCTTCTGCTATAGGTGCTGGCTTAACAAATGGAATTTCTTCTTTGTATTCTGCAAACATAAAAAATAAATTATTATAACACTGCATACTGAACAATTGAAATGTAACAGGCTAATTTGGCACCTGTAGACTTCACATCGGAAACCAAATTATGTTTGTAAATCATCTTTGGGGAAACAGTGAAGTTTCTTTCTGACATTTTTATCCCAAATTTAAATTTGTATTGCTGTATTACACAAATATAAATATTTGTAACAAAAGGCTTCACTTATCTTAAGAAAATGTTAATTCTTTGTGGTTGAATTCAATAAATTTACAGGAAGACTTAATAGTTGATTTTGTTAAACTTACGAATTTTGTTTGGATCAAAATGTTTTCGCTTTAAATGGTGAATTTTTTTCAACAAACTTCTGGCTTAGCAATGGATAATCCTCTTTCACTTTTTCTTGCTGATCTTTTTATGAGCTTTTTCGAAATGCAAGTCACTAAACCATTCACTTTAATTTTTTAAAGTTTGGTATAGATATGTAAATATTTTTGCTATTGTTGCTGATAAACACATAAATGATGCTTTAAAATTACTATACTTGCAAGATAAAGCTATAAAATTTACACTAGAAACTGAAATTAATGGATTTCTTCCTCTTTTATATCTAAAGATAATAAGAAATAATAATAAATTAAACTTTGGTATTTATAGGAAGTCTACTCATATCGTAATCACATAAAAAATAAAAGTTTTAACCCTTTTTCACATAAATTTGTTGTTTTCAATAGTTTGATTTATAGTTTAATATACCTCTGAATAAGATGAATAATAAAGAATATAAACATATTATTAATACTGCTTTAATTAATGGCTTTAATAAAGACTTTATACAAAAGAAGATTGAAAAATGTAAAAATCAAAAACCTGTTAATGATATTTCTACTCTTAAAAAATAAAAGATGATTATAATTTCAAAAAATTTACCTACCATCCTTGGGTTAATAAATATTTTCAATTTTTTTTAAAGAGTTTGGTATAACTTTAGTTTCTCAAAATAAATATAGTATTAAAAATTTATTGCATTTCTGTAAAAAAGATAAAATTCCTAATAAAAAAATCTTGTATTTATCAATTTGTTTCGATTATAATAAATTTTATATTGGAAAGACAAAAAGTTATTTAGAAACCACAATGAAAGGATATTTTCATAACATTAAGTATAAACAAACTGATAAATCGGTCGTGGCAGATCATTTTTGGTCATTTAACCATGAAATAATTCCAGAAGTTAAATTATTAAAACAATTAAATGGTCTGATAGATTTAATGGTTTGGGAAAAGATATTTATTTTAAATAATAAACATCGTGTAATGAATTTTGAAATACCAACAGTTGATTCTGTTTTTTAGGTTTGTTTCGTTTTCAGATTTCGGTAACACTGAAAAAACATAATAACATGGTAACCGGAATTCTTAACAACGAAGTTTATTGATGCACTCACGATGCAAGCAATTTGTTTGTGAAATCAATCTCAATTAGAAAGAAGAATTAATATGATTTTCTTAAGATAAGTGAAGTTTTTTGTTACAAATATTTATATTTGTGTAATATTACCCCATCCTAACAATACAACAAAAGTGCTTACTTTCAGGCATGAACTCCCTTAGAGCTTCAGGAACTCTGATCCCAGTTTCAGTCTGGTGCACTTCAAGAATGGCACAAATAACACGAGTTGAGGCACACAGTGTAGCATTCAGCATATGCACATAGTCAACCTGGAACAACATTCAGAGTAATAAGTAAAACTCAAGCTAATAACAGTAAAGCAATACAAATATTACAATAAAATATAATAATTTGTTACAAACTTCATTTATCCTTTTAAGAAATGATAAATTCCTTGCTGTACTCAAGACCATTTCACAAATATAGTGTCACGGTGCTGGGCATAAACGTTTCGGCACAAATCGATAATAGACGGCGGATGTTATATGAGCTTGCATGAGTCGTTAACGATAACGTGGCGAATGATCACAAAGGCGGCAAACAATGTTATCTCAGATAAAGGACTCGCTGCCACAGGTAGGGTTTCATGTCTGGAAATTTCTAGAGATATCTCGATTGACGGAGAATGGTTGTTTTTCTTGTTTGTTCGACAATGTTCTCGACTTATGAATGGACATATAAAAAGGATGGTGACATGCCAACAGAGTAGTTGTGAAACAGTTGTTGTGAAACCAGACAGCTGGAAGTGTTATTGTAACGAGAGCTAATGCAATCAGCTGTCACGGTTTGTTATTGTCCTCGACCTTGGAAGATTATGTGATGTAATATTGTTACGTGAGAATTGGACAGGTATTGCTACAGAAATAAAGGAGATTTTTATTTTCTGCAACTCAGACTTTTAATTCTACGAACCCACAAAGTTACAATATTATCTGTATCGGAGAAACTTTCTTTTGTGCGACACGAGAATATTTTCTAAGTCCAAAGGTGCACGTATATGCACGTGCAAGCTGATGACCAGCATTGCAGCCAACATGAGAAAGATATGTAAAACTTGTAGCCAACCTCCGCAAAAATGCCCCAAACATAAGTGATGCAGTCTTAGTGCAAAGGAACATGGTTTGAGCAGGCTAAGTTATTGCCTGGTCAAATTTTGTTACACATGCACTGCTTTGCACATAAACAATCCTACGACACAACGATAATGGAGTGCTCCGTAGGAAATACATGTATGATCTCACGGACTGTATCAGACTGGTTCGGCTACTGCTGCGAACTGTGCATGTCAAAGCCAAAGATAAAAAATGGAACATTTTAATTAAAGATCCAGACATTATTCCAGAAATCCCACGTAAACCTGCAGTAGCAAATTTTGGATTACTTATGGAACATGATTATTTGGCCAGACACTTACACAGAATAGGAATTTATATAAGTCCAAATTGTCCTCTGTGCAACAAAGAAGAGGAAATGACTGAAGAACATCTTCTAACCTGTGAGGTCCTACCTGAAGGACCCACTACACAGAAATATTGGAGAGCAAGAGAGCTAATGGCTTCATTGCCAAATCCTTGCATTTGAAAACAACAACAAATTGGTGGTCTCAGCCGCATCATTGAAATCGACGAATGCCAAATAGGACATTTCATCTTGGGCACATCGTAAAGGGCAACTGGATCCTGGGGATCGACATGGGAACGAATAAGGTGTGGATGATATGCCCCAACAACAGAAGGGATGCACATATGCTCTACAGTCTAATTGCAGAGCACGTATGGGTTGATGGCTGGAGGGTTTAATGCGCACCTAGGAGTGAATCACTCAGTGCACTTTGTCGAGCCAGTGACAAATGTGCACGCAAACAACATAGAGTCACACTGGCGAGGACTACAATTAGGTGCAATTTAGGTACTACTTTGTGTTAGTCTGACAGTGTAATTTCGGGACAAGTAAGACTGTTGGCAGCATTGAATTCATTGGAGAAACAAGGATAGTTTGGCTGCACTGAATTCTTCAATATGGCTACATTATGCAGTAAGTAAATAAACAATTAATAACATCAAAAGAATGCCCTCCAACACGAAATTGCACTATAAAGTAAAGAAATTATATTAAAAATCATGGTTGTATATATAAACATCAAAAAGTGTGAAGAACTTAGAAAAAACTTGCCGCGTCGCATATTAGAAAGAAGAGCTTCTGCAACTCCAGCTGATATTTCAGGTAATATATTTGCACAACTAATCCTGAGTACTGCAAAGAATTTATTATTTCTTGAAAAGATTAGTGAAGTTTTTAACAAATTATTATTGCTTATTAAACAAGTAAAAGGTATGTACGAGAATCATTCAAGTCAAATTGCGACATTTCCTTTTTTCAGGTTTAAATGGATGCAGGTTTTGTATGTAGTAGACAGTGGCACCTGTGTCCTTTTACTGGTAGATGGCACTCATTTCCCGTGTTTCTGGATAGACCGTTATTCAAGGTGGCAGGCAATAGGGTGAACGTCCACATGGAACAGCATGCTGTGAAGTTTTTAGTGAAAGAGGACATAAAACTTGCTGAAATTTACAGAAGACTTCAGGCTCAGTACGCTGATGAGACATTCAGTCGCAGCAAGACATTTGAATGATGGCCATATCACGACCACTGACGATCCTGGTGGATCACAGCCTCTGGTAGCCCACTTTTGAAGTGCTTACACCATTCAAATGCCTAACAGCAACTGAGCTGGTATAGTGGTACTGTTCGAACGGTTACCATGGATTTATCTCTGTTAATACATACTGCTCAGATAACGCATTGATTACTCCACGTGGAGTGAACATATATCTGTCCTTTGTGATTTCTGCGAATTCCTGAAGTGATGTGTTCATTGGTGCTTAGCACACGACTGGGAGGCCTGTCAGTACCCCTCTCACTCTTAAAAGAATAATCAGTGTGTAATGTGAGAGGTTTCTATTAACAAAGACAAATCCATGGTAACCAATCCACCAGCGTGACTATACCACTGAAGACAGGAGTCAAACACAACAATTAATAGTCCAACAATGGACAGCATGCTTATAGGCCAATGCTGGTGCATTCAAGCTATTGCTATGAGTGCCACTGTTGTAATTAGCATGCTAAACTACCTTCTGCATAAATTGTTTCTAGCATGAGCTATTGTCATCAGCAATCATATGTACCACATCATTATCTGTTTCGAAGTTCTCTACCTTCTGTATTAATTTAAACAAATAGTTTTGGAACATCACGTATACGGTCATTTCATTCAGTTTTCTGTCACTGTTCACCATCAACTTACTTTCTTGTGACAAATACGAGGGCAGTTAAATAAAGAATGATAATAATTTTTTTACGGACATAATTTGGCACACTAAAATTCAATCTTATTATATTCTGTTAGCTTAATGTGACACACGCAGTTTCATTGCTGGTACTCCTGGTTCCTGCCTGTGAGAACCAAGCAAATTCAGACATGTTCAGTATCGCCTACCGCTGCAATGGAGGTAAGAAGCAGTTAAAGTTGATGTTAGAGTAAGATCTGGAGTTTGTTTCAAACGTAATCACTACTGATGAAACTTGGCTACATCATTTTGATGCTCAGAGCAAAAAGCAAAGCTCAGTGTGAAAATCTCCATCACCAACCCCCCAAAAAGTAAAAGTGGTTGCTTCTGCTGGGAAAGTTATGGTCATCTCATCCTTTGATATTCATGGAATGGTTTATCAGCATGTTGTACCTGCACACACATCAGTAACTGGACAATACTACAGGGATGTCCTGAAAACATTGCAAGTCCATATCAGGCGCAAAAGACCACATTCCCATGAAGCAGGCTGGATGCTGCACCACGATAATGTGCGGCCGCATATTGCCAATGTTGTTGCTGAATATCTTGCAAAAATCAACGTGAAGTGCATCTCACACCCCCCCTATAGTCCGGATTTAGCCCCATGTGACTTTTTTCTATTCCCTAACTTGAAGAAACGCCTTCGTGGGAGACATTACCACCATCAGAAGCAGTGGTGAAGGCTGCGGAGGCGATTTTGAAGGATGCCTCAAAAAATGGTTTCCAGCATGTCTTTGAAGACTGACAGAAATGCTGGGACAAGTGCATCGCATTCAGGGGAGACTACTTTGAGAAGGACCATCAAAACTATGAGCATGAGTACAGGTACGTTGTCACAAACAAACAAAAAATTGTGATCATTCTTTATTGAATAGCCCTCGTACATAGCATGCCATAAGCCTCTTCTTCCAGAGTTCATTTGGGAGACATCTCTAATTATGTGAAGTAATAGCAGTGCCTTCCTGTCACCACAGTCATGACAAACCCATTCAAAGAACAGGATTTTGCTATATTCGAAAAGTCCTCACTAACACAACTTCCAAGCACTTATTACACAAATATAACTATTTTAACAAAAACTTCACTTATCTTCAGAAAAGCATGTTAATTTTTCTTTCTAATTGAGATCGAATTCAGAAACAGATTCCGGTTACCATGTTATTATGTTTTTTCAGTAATACCAAAATCTGAAAACGAAACAAACCTAAAAACAGAATCAACTACTGGTATTTCAAAATTCATTACACTGTGTTTATTTTTTAAAATAAATATCTTTTCCCAAACCATTAAATCTATCGGACCATTTAATTGTTTTAATAATTTCACTTCAGGATTTATTTCATGGTTAAATGACCAAAAATGATCTGCTATGGACGATTTATCAGTCTGTCTGGAGAAACTTTTTTGTGTGACGCGAGAATATTTTCTAAGTCCAAAGGTGCACGTATACGCATGAGTAAGCAGACAACTAGCTAGTTCTGGTGTTGCAGCCAACATGTGAAAGATATGTAAAACTTGTACCCAACCTCTGCAAAAATGCCCCAGACATAGGTGATGCAGTTCGTTTGCAAAGGAACATGGTTTGAGCAAGCGAAGTCATCGCCCGGTCAAATTTTGTTACTCATGCACTGCTTTGCACATAAACAATCCTACGACACGATGATAATGGAGTGCTCCATAGGAAATACATGTATGAGCTCACGGACTGTATGGCACTGGTTCAGCTACTGCCGCGAAGTGTGCATGATGTCAAATGATACATGTATACTGCAAGAGAGAAATTGGCCATCTCGGTCATGTCGTTCAAATCGACGAATGCAAAATGGGACGACACAAGTTTCATCGTGGGCGCATCGCAGAGGGCAACTGGATCTTGGGAATGATCGATGTGGAAACGAATGCGGTACAGATGACGATATGCCCCAACAGGAGGGATGCAAATACATTCTACAGTCTAATTGCAGTGCCCACGATGAAACTAGTGCTGTCCTACTTTACATTTGTTGATTTGAACGACGTGACTGGTAACGCCAATTTTCTCCTTGCAGTATACTTGGTGTCATTTGACATCATGCACACTTCGCGGCAGTAGCCGAACCAGTCCAACACAGTCTGTGAGCTCATACATGCATTTCCTACGGAGCACTCCATTATCGTCGTGTCATAGGATTGTTTATGTGCAAAGCAACACATGAGTAACAAAATTTGACGGCTGATAAAGTGTAATTTCGGGAGAAGTAAGACTGTTGGCAGCATTGCTTTTAGTGGAGAAACAAGCATAGTTTGTCTACACTGAATTTTTCAATATGGCTACATTACACAGTAAGTAAATAAACAAACAATAACGTTAAAAGACTGCCCACCAACACAAAATTGCACTGAAAAGTAAAGAAATTATATTAAAAATTATGGTTGTATATAAAAGCATCAAAAAGTGTGAACAAATTAGAAAAAAATTGCTGCATCGCATATTAGAAAGAAGAGCCGTTTGTTTATACTTAATGTTACGAAAATGTTCCTTTCTTCTGGTTTCAAAATTACATTTTGCCTTTCCAATATAAACCTGATCACAATCTAAACAATTAAATTGATAAATACCAGATATTTTATTATTAGGAATTCTCTCTTTTTTAGAGAAATGTAGTAAATTTTTAATACTCCATTTTGAAGAACTAAAGTTATACCAACTAAATCGCAAAAACTATTTGTAGTTGGTTTATTGATACTCGACACTTTTTTATATTAATGAGAGACTAGTTTCAAAGGCAATTGCCTCCATTTTCAATCTCTTTCCAACTGGCATCTGTTGTTGTCTGCTCTCTCTCTCTCTCTCTCTCTCTCTCTCTCTCTCTCTCTCTCTCTCTCTCTCTCTCTCTCTCCAACATATGCCAGTTGGAAAGAGCTCGAAAATGGAGGCAACTGCCTTTGAAACTAGTCTCTCATTAATATAAAAAAGTAAGTGGTGGGTATTAATAAACCAACAAAGAAACTTGAACACTGCAAACCACTATGCATACAATTAGAAATTCCAACCATTGTTAATTTATATATATGATGTCTTAACTCGCATAAAA
Organism: Mantis religiosa; assembly: GCA_030765055.1. Classification (NCBI taxonomy): domain Eukaryota; kingdom Metazoa; phylum Arthropoda; class Insecta; order Mantodea; family Mantidae; genus Mantis; species Mantis religiosa. Next base: position 156,364,430 of record CM060956.1, on the reverse strand, counting down.
GAGAACTTGAATATCTATGAAGTTAGGAGTGATATACTCACAATACACGTAGTAGTAATAAAATTGATATGGCACACCAGACTACAGAAAACTTCCAAGTACTACAGAGTTATAGGCATTAAACTATACAATTCACCTCCATCAAAAATAACTTCTTCAAACATTCATATATATAAAGAGAGACTATACAAATGGCTCATAAAGCATCCTTTTTACAGTGAACATGAATTTCATGCAACAAGTAAATGTGATATGTAAATATGTGTAATTAATTTAATGTAATAATGTATGGTTATAAGTTCTTTTTTTCTTTTTCTGACGAAGTCTACTGTAATCATTGGAATTACCAAATGGTGAATAAATATTATTATAAATAGTTTTTGCCATTAATTTTGACGTCACTGTTACTAAATTCCTCCAAACACATAATTATACCAACTTCTTTAAATTTTTTTTGAAAATGTTTATTAACCCAAGGATGGTAAGTAAATTTTTTAAAATTATAATCATCTTTTAGTTTTTAATTTTTTTAATTTTGAAGAACTCAAGCTATACCAACTTTAATTTTTTTTTGAAAATGTTTATTCACACAAGGATGGTAAGTAAATTTTTTAAAATTATAATCGTCTTATTTTTCTTATGTTTGTTACATTTTCAGATTTTGGTAATACTGAAAAAACATAACATGGTAACCAGAATCCTTGACAACAAAGTGTGTTGATGGACTGACGATGCAAGCAATTTGTTTCTGAAATCGATCTCAATTAAAAAGAAAAATTATCATCCGTTTCTTAAGATAAGTGAAGTTGTTGTTCCAAATAGTTATATTTGTGTAACATTCATTGCTTCACTGTAGCTAGCTTCATTTTCTAAATAATACAAAGCATTTGTTTAGATATCCAATGGAAATTTTCAACATCAGAAATTTCCGCAAGATTCTTTTTATCTGCCAATAGAGCTTAGACTGTTTATAATGGGCAAGCATAGGTCTGACCATCTAGTATTGACTCCCACCAAACCCACATTTCATTACAATAATCCTCCTTACACCAAATATACACAAACCGAACTAACTCATAAGAAACTTACAAAAATGATTTTTTTTAAAACTATTACACTCCATGTGTGTTTGGAGGAATTTAGTAACAGTGACGTCAAACTTAATATAAAAATTATTTGTGGTTGGTTTATTGACACTCGTCACTTACTTTTTCATATATTTATGAGAGACTAGTTTCAAAGGCCCTGGCCTCCATTTTCAATCTCTTCTCTTCTCTGTTGGGAAGAGATTGAAAATGGAGGCCAGGGCCTTTGAAACTAGTCTCTCATAAATATATGAAAAAGTAAGTGACGAGTGTCAATAAACCAACCACAAATAATTTTTATACTATTACACTCCATTATAAATTGCACTTAATTTGACTTCTTTTCATTCCGGAAAAACAACAGACTATTATAGTTTCCTTATTCTTCTTTGTTAATGCTATTTTCATCTGTACCTATACTTACCTGAGTATTCATTTTCTTTGTTTGCCCATACCGCACAAGAAGCCTTCTTGCTTGATATTCCAAGCAGTTGCTGCATGAAACCAGCTCTCGGAATGCCCCTGTAAACAATTTCAACTTTAATCTCAGAAACTATTTGTAGTTGTATTATTTTAAGCAAAAGGTTAGAAACAGTGATGTATTTAATATTTGAAAGTAATGAGTCGGTAATTCAAAAACAAACATCACTTAAATGTTTGTTTTTGAATTACTGACTCATTACTTTCAAATATTTGTAGTTGGTTTATTAATACTCCTCACTTGTTTGTAATGCCTTTGAAACTAGTCTCTCATTAATAAAACAAGTAAGTGACGAGTATTAATAAATCAACTACAAATAGTTTCTGAGATTAATTTTGACGTCACTGTTACTAAATTCCTCCAAACACATAATTTCAACTTTGTCAACTTATTATGTGTGTTTAAGTTTGATTTATGAGTCACTATGTTTACACTCAAACTTCACTTACTTGTTGTTGTATAATTGAAACGTTTTCAAGATCATTCGATCTCATCCTCAGCTGTTTGGTGACTAAATGAACCTTCCTCTTCTTCCACTACTACGGAGCTCCGATCACTCTGCCATCTCGTACTTCATTTAATGCCGGGATATCAAAATTTATAACTTTATCACGGTTTTTGTTTATGAATATTTTTTCCCAAATATCCAATTCTATGGGTGTACTTAAAGATTTTAACAGTTTAATGTTGTGGCCAATGTTGTGGTTTTCTGTCCAAAAATGGTGCGAAACTGCAGATTTTTCTGTTTGTTTCAACTTAATGTTCCTCTGGTGTTCTTTTTGCCTGGTTAACAAGTTTCTCTTAGTTTTTCCTATGTAGCTTTTTTCACAGGTTTCACAATTAATCTGATAAATTCCTGATTTCAAATTGTTGGGGATTGTATTTTTCAGTGGTTTATTTAGCAGGTTCCTCAGACTGAATTTGTTTTGGGGTGCTAGTTTTAAGTTTAGTCTACGGAGCTCCGTAATAGTGGAAGAAGAGGAAGGTTCATTTAGTCACCAAACAGCTGATGATGAGATCGAATGATCTTGAAAACGTTTCAATTATACAACAACAAGTAAGTGAAGTTTGAGTGTAAACATAGTGACTCATAAATCAAACTTAAATATGAAGAATACTTCACTGTTAATAATGCTTCTGCTTTTAATATTATGTGTGATTGGAGGAATTTAGTTCCCGTGATGTCAAAATTAATTGAAAAAAAAAATATATATTTGTAGTCAGTTTTTTGAGACGTCACTTAAAATATATTATTGAGGAATTAGTTTCGGAAGCTGTTGCCTCCATTTTCAACCTCTATCCAACTATCAGTTGTCGTCTGCTCTTTTCTCTCTGGCGGTGGAACTATGAACTTTTTTGTCAAATTATCTGCTGGAGGGATTTCAAAGTTCATTACTCAGTCCTTACAAAAAATAATATAATGACAGAGTAATGAATTAATAGATGATTTTGTTAAACCTTTGTTTGGATCAAAATTTGTTCAACAAACTTTTGGTTTAGAAATGGGTAATCCAAATTTGCTGATCTTTTTACAAACTGTTTTTAAATGCAAGTCATTAAAGCATTCACTTTAATTTTTCAAACTTGGTATAGATAAGCACATGACATTTTTGCTATAGTTCCTGATAAACACATAAACAATGGATGAGTAGAGCCAGACTGAAAAATTCAATGCCATAGCCGGGATTTGAACCACGGATCTTCTGGTCTCCGTCCAGTTGCCCTAAACCACCGAGCTACTATGTCCAACATGCCGACATGCCTGGAAATAATAATTTCTTTCACACTAGCCATGTGTAGGCTAAGGTTTGAATGAATAGACCCAGACAGAAAAATTTAATGCCATAGCTGGGATTTGAACCATGTTTCTATTCATTCAAACCTTAGCCTACACACGGCTAGTATGAAAGAAATTATTATTTCCATTGTCCAAAATATTTACCACAGGGAAACTATGTTGTGTTCAAATATAAGAGAAATAAGGTTACCTTCTCCACTGGGAAACCACGCCTCCAAATCTAGTTTCTTGGATGCTGCATGGTTCAGAGCACCAGATACAATATTGACTATGCGATATGGTATTCCTAAGGACTGACAGAAAGTCTCTGCATTTCCAATCATCTCGTCCATCATCTCCCACGATTTGTTATCATGAGGAGAAGTCAAGCAGAACTGCTCCACCTATGTATCACACAAAAATGAATTATTACAAACTTGTGTGTTCAGAAAAAGTCAGTTAAAGTAATCTCAACATGCATAAGAGAAAATAAATAGCATAAAAATTTAATAATTTTATCAATCCATCATAAATTACCTGATTATCATAAACCTACACATGTTAAAAAATTAATGACAAAGATGCCAATTAGATGGAAATTAAACTGATAATAAATTATCTGCAATGTTAAAAGTATTAAATGCCACAATATTCGAATTCTAAGTAAAAGAATTTCTTGTATCCAAATGTGTGTATAATCTTAATGAATTATAAATAACTGTTTAACTATGGTATTTTCGATTAGAGCATTGAACTTATACTGTGCGTTCTTCAAGCGACCATACTGTTTTGCGGCAGCCTTGGACTGGGAACAAGTGACACGTCTGCCGTCACAAAATAGCACTCTCCCTCACCACAGATCCAACTCGACTGACATGGTTATAGTAAAGAGGTCTGTGCGCATGTTCAGAGTGCCAATGTGCTGTCTCTTGATAATAATTTGTCCATTACTAATGACTCAGTACACTTTAAAACAATGTATTTTTCTGTATGACACATAAGCGAGAAGGTGTGCAAGAAGGTGTCCTAGAGAATTTCAACTTCATTATGCAGATGTTTGAATTCCTAGCAGGTCAACTATTCATGAACTTGTCACTCAAGTCAAGCGTACATGATTTATGAACACAAATTATGTTAAAAATACAGTGTGCTATCAGAAGACAAATTTGCAGATCCGGTTAGAGCACTCAATCCAAACATCATTGAGACATGGATAGAGTCGACATGAAAAATTCAATGCCATGGCCGGGATTTGAACCACGGATCTCCTGGTTTCCATACAGTCGCTCTAACCCTTTGAGCTACCATGGAAAACTTGCTGTCACGACATTAAATTTTCCATTTGACTCGTATATTTCCCTGGTATACCACTAGGGATTTAATATCACCACAAACGACTATCAAAAACCTTAGCCTATATAGGGCTAATGTGAAGAAATGAATAATTTCCATAATTAACTAAAATAAGAGTTAAATGATGAAGCCTGGGACGTAAGTACTTACAATAGTAAGTTGCCACAAACGGTGTATCTCGAATGCGAGAGTCAATAGTGGTATACTGGGGAAATAGAGTCAAATGGTGAATTGAATGTCATGACGGCAAGTTGGCCATGGTAGCTCAACAGGTTAGAGCAACTGTATGGAAACCAGGAGATCCATGGTTCAAATCCTGGCCATGGGATTGAATTTTCATGTTGACTCTATCAAAGACCTTAGCCTACATATGGCTAGTGTGGAGAAATGATTAATTTCCATTAATTAACTAAAAATCATTGAGACATGTCTGGCTTGCTCAACAGGATTTGGAGGCTGAGCATCAGTCATCGTGCCTAATGCACTAACTTGTTGCTCAGCTGAACAGAGTACTCGCTCCCAGCATAGTGCCATCTTCTCCTCCTACACTTCTCCTCCTCCTAGATAGCACCTTAAACTCAGGTGATTTACATACCAAATCAGTAGAGGAAGCAAGTTTCCTTGAAATTTCTCTAACAAGTCCTTGTGTAATAGGAGGATGGTCTTCATAACAAGTTCTTTGCAACTATACAATTTACAAACCACTGTTCACATTGGCTCACCTTATCACTACTGGTATTTACACACAACCAATGAAACAAACACACATCATGCACAAACACACCTGACCTACCTTATGCCTACAAGTAACACAGTTTACACTCATATCACACCATTTAGTACTCATATTTACAGTTTACACTAATAACAGAAACAGAAGAAGTTACTTATGCAAACAGGAACTTTTAACAGGTATCTATTACACTGATGACCATTAAAATCAGCTGATGTATTAAACAAATATGGCTACCTGGGTTTGAAATCATGAGATAATGTAATGAAAGAGCAATGTAAGACATGAACAATTTAAAATGTACATAATAAGCAGGGCTAGGAGGTTTGTACCGCTCACCGTTCCCTATGCAGGTTGCGACCAACCCTCTCCCAGCATCCAAACAAGTCATAGATAAGAGAGCACGGTGGACAGGCAATGAAACAGGTTGCCCAGAGAAAAAAAAGTGACTTATGAGATTCGTAAATGAACATCTATTTAGATCATTATGTACAACATACAAATTCTTATATAGTACATACGGGTTTGTCTCTGGCTGATCTCATTATTTAAATAGACACATTGTGGCAACACCCAAGCAATTATAATGCGGATGGTAACATTTCCTGATCGAATGTAAAATAATATCCAAACAATAAAATTAATTTCTTAAATATCTGAAGACTCTTATTAGACAAAATTCCAAAGCAGGAATTTTACTACATATTTACTCATCTGTGGCCGTATTACTAAAAACAATTCTGTACTACATATGAAAAATTCATTCTATGTCCGGAAAACAAGATTTAGTTGATTGATAATCTGTTGTAAATTCATTAGTGATTTCAACCAATTTAGTTTCTCGATCTGGCTTCTCTTTTTTTTTTCCATGTTTGCTCAAGTATCCCAGTGAAATGTAAATGTAAATAATGAAGTAAATAAAGACATGAATACAATGATTGTACAGCAAATTTATTCTCTGTTTCATATAACCTTGCCCGGCTGAAATGTATCACTCCGCGTTCAACAACCCTCCCCCTCGCCCTAATTGGCTAATGCTTTCGCGCCATAGGCCATAGGCGGTGCCTTCCCATCACATTTAAAACTGCAGTAAACGTCAAATGCCAGGAGATAGCTAAAATCATGCAAATAAGTATATGAAGGCATGCAAAAATACAAGTTTATAATGAAACTGAACTCACGCGTTATGGAGAATCTGGTAATGGAGTAATCCCCTCCATCTCGGATTCGGATTCTGATTCTGCAGTAACAGTTTCGCTGTTTCATTTACAGCAGACAAAATTTTATTTATGTTAGGGAGTTCGTTTCTAAAGAAAAAACTATGCACATGACGACGTACAGCAGTTTTAACGAACTCATCGCATTCTCCGAGCACGCGCTTTTCTTTATTTCTGCGTTTGCCTGGAGTGGTAAGTTTTCCTGTTTTCTCAACTTCACGTCGCGATGTTCCTATGGACCTAACACTCACACCTGTAAGTTCGGAGCACAACTGTTCGACTTCCCTCACTAACAAAGACGGATTCTTCTCTGTGAGTGCATTAAACACATGCAACACAATTCTTTTTTCACAGCTTTGTAATGGCTTACCCTTACGATGCTTCAGCGAAAAACTGGCGGTAGACTCTGCCATTATACATATAATAAGTACATGCGCAATAAACGATGGATAAAATAACGTATCTCTCGAACGTGCACAGTACACCTTCTAATGACAATACATGACTAATCCAGTTCAGAACAAGGTCAGTGATAGAACTCATATAAACAAATATAAACAAATATATGTAATTCACTACCGCTAAAGCATGTGCTCTTGTGTAATCAGAAAGGCAGGCCTAGATGCAAAGGAACCTCCTCTTTACTTTGTTTAAGAATTAACATGCATTTCAGATAAATTAACTCTGTTGCGTAATATATTTAATTGAAACAGTTATGAAAGTAAATATTTGACAATTCTCTTTCAACATATAAAGATATATCACCATGTTAAATAACGAACTAATTTTTACCGCAAAACAGTCTCTACCAAACAGCAGCCAATGAGAGGAGATGAGGTCACGTGACCGTTAAGAGATTACCGGGCAAGCTTACGTGAAACAAGGTATAGTTGCTCATCTTTGAAGCACAACAAAGAGTTATTTGAATGTCTTCCTTCCTACCAATGTGCTCTGTGTCATGCAGTTACACCTGTTTTGCAGTAATGAGTTGCTAGTAGCGCTGCATTGTATAGCCATGCCTGGCCGCTCTTACACTGCTCAAGGAAATTGGTACGAACTTCCTAGCTCTGTGTCATGCAGTTACACCTGTTTTGCAGTAATTAGTTGCTAGTAGCGCTGCATTGTATAGCCATGCCTGGCCGCTCTTACACTGTTCAAGGAAATCGGTACGAACTTCCTAGCTCTGTGTCATGCAGTTACACCTGTTTTGTAGTAATGAGTTGCATTCTACGATGAACCTTGCCCTTGCTAGTAGCGCTGCGTGGTATAGCCATGCCTGGCCACTCTTACACTGCTCAAGGAAATCGGTACGAACTTCCTAGCTCTGATAGTATGTTATAACCCTAATGGTTACATGATTTACCTTATCAAACTGATGAACTCTGAAGATGCCTCTTGTATCCCTGCCATGTGAACCAGCCTCCTGTCGGAAACATGTTGAAATTCCAGCGTAACGGATAGGAAGGCTACCTTCAGGTATCCATTCATCCCTGTGAAAGGCAGCAATGGGCTGTTCTGAGGTAGCAATGAGATATTTCTCATCATCTTCACCTTTTTCACTGCCTTTTCCGACAACTTTGTACAACTCCTCATCAAATTGCGACAGCTGCGCCACTTGTTGCATCACTTCCTTTCTCATGAAGTAAGGGGTCTTGAGTGGCTGGTAACCCTTTGCTATGAGGGTGCGCAGCGCTAACTGGATCACAGCCTGCTCAAGGAAAACAGCTGGGCCCTGTAATTCATTAAAATTGCAACTGTTACTGCATATAACCTTTGTACACTCATATAACGTAAGAAATAAAGCTATTTTAGGAACTGAAGCAGAAACTACAGGTTTCTGACTCAGAGGGACGATAAAACTAGAAATGATTAACAAGCATATTGGAAATATTTAACACAAGCAAAGAAATGCAGACATAGCTTCAGTTAGAAAGGGTTGTTTGAGACAGGATGTCGAAACATTGAAATAAAAGAAGGTAAAACTCTCCTGCCATACCAATGCCACTAGGAACCTGCTACATGAAGAAAACACAGGATGTATACCGTTAGGATGACAAGGGTCATACACCCTGGGGAGGTGGAATAAAACTGCTGCATAGATAAAGAAGGGATGAAAGACTAATCAGGTTAAAGTAAGGAAAACAGAACTTCCAATAAAATTTAGCATATATCACGAATTAGGAATGAAATAGAAATGAACTAGAAAAGAGGCGTTGACAAAACAGCCAGTGAGGGCAAGGGTGGGAGAAAGCGAGGCAAGTTGAGGTACTTCAACGGAAAGAGTTCAGTGGCTAGTAAGGACTTAACTGCGAGAGTTGCGATACTTCGCATGTGAATTCATACTGTTATGTGACTGTGTAGAGTCAGAATTAAGAGTACGTGTAGGAATGCAAAACCAGGCAGCGTAAAAGAGGGAGTGATATAATTGTTGTGGCAAGAGAGTGAGAGGGAGAAAAACTTAACAATTTAAATAGGTAATCAATAAACTGGTGAGAGAAAGTGATGAAGAAGCATTCTTACTTCCAGTCAAACACTGGACGTATGGTAGCTCATAGGTTAAGAGCAACCAGACGAAAACTGGCAGATCTGTGCTTCAAATCTCAGATGTGGCATTGAGTTTTTCAGTTGAAAAAGTTCCTTGAGATTTTAAATTATTTGACGCCACAAGAAACGACTGAATAGTATCAGTAGTCACAAAAATTATACATATGGTACTTTAATCACAATCATTACAGCCATTCTAGAGAAAATTATGTATGCTGAAAATTTTTGCACTTAAAAGCATAGTCTGGGATGGGGAGTTCTCTTGTACATCTGTGTTATATCTTAGAGCCATATTTCCAACATTCTTACTTTTGTATGTACTTAGCTTTCACAACCAGCGTCCATATGAAGTAAAGTTTCTCCTGGAAACGTGGCCGAAAATAAGGAATTTCTCCTGACATTTCTCTCAAAATTGTGTTGAGCATCCTCAGAGGACCCAATGAAGAGTGAAATGCAGTGGGTCTGCCTCCTTTATGTACTCCCAAGACATACCATTCCCTTGTCACTGATTGGCTAGTGGACATCCAATCAACAAATGCAAAATAGGACGACGCAAGTTTCGTCGTGGGCACGTCTTAGAGGGCAACTGGATCTGGGAATGATCGACGTGGAAACGAATGAGGTGCGGATGGCGATATGCCCCAACAACAGGAGGGATACAAATAAGCTCAGTCTAATTGCAGCGCTCACAATGAAATATGTAACATCCTATTTTGCATTCGTTGATTTCAACGATGTGACTGGGACCACCAATTTTCCCCCCTTGCAGTATACTTGGTGTCATTTGACATCATGCACACTTCACAGCAGTAGCCGAACCAGTACGCAAACTCATACATGTACTACTTTGTGTGTGTTAGTCTGCTAGATAGTGTAATTTCGGGACAAGTAAGACTATTGGCAGCATTACGTTCGGTGGAGAAACAAGATAGTTTGGCTGCACTGAATTCAATATGGCTACATTACGGAGTAATTAAATAAACAATTATAACGTTAAAAGAATACCCTCCAACACGAAATTGCACTAAAAAGTAAAGAAATTATATTAAAAATCATGGTTGTATAGAAAAACATCAAAAAGTGCGGAGGAATTAGAAAAAAATTGCTGCGTCGCATATTAGAAAGAAGAGCCAAAACCTACTTCAACAATTTTACAGAATAATTATGGTGCTTACTTTACAATTCTCATATAGTCCATGGTCATTGAAGAAACCCTGTACCATCAAGCAATATATGGCCTCATTAACTCAAAAAACCCGGAGGGCAGAATCTGTCACCTTAGATCACAGGCAACAATGACAGCGGAAGGACTGGACCACCAGTTTTTGCCGTGAATTCTGAATCACAATAGTTTTTGGGGATACTTCATATGAGTTAGTTCTGAGGTGAAAGGTTAGATTGGACTGACCTAAAATCACCATCCTAGAACAGCGCCATCCTGGCACCCTTGTTGAATTATAATTATTAATAAATTCCACAAGTACAAATAATACTGTACGAAAAATAGGTGAAATAGTATCTCAATCATTTCTTCACCTTACCTTCAGGTAGTATGCCCTGCTTCCAGCTACCATTGCTCCTCGGTCACCATCCATTCCGTCTATCATATGAATAAGATCCACATGTGAGTATAGTTTCTGCATTTTGCAGTCTCCAAAAGTTCTTTCCACTTTATTCTCATCCTGCAAGCAAAGAGTTTATTTTCAGGCATATTCTCTATTGTACTGCAATCACTACACGGACATTTACACTCTTAAAACTTCATTAACTAAATCTAACGTTAGAAAAGTGAGGAAAAAGGAAAGTAAGAAATGAAAAAACAAAAAATAAATTAAAAAAAAATGAGAAACTCATATGCATACTGCCAACTTTGCTGCAATAATTGGCAATATTCTTTCAACCCAACTCTAAATTCCTGCACAGGTGTTTCATATTGTATGCAGTTGTCTCATCTGCTATCCCATATTTCAAGAAATACTGTTGTATAAATGTTCATGCATTTAAATGTTATGTTGCTTTAATATTGGTTGTTAGTGTGATATAAGGTATAAGCTTTCAATAAAAACAAAGCATGTTAAAATAAGCATTAAACAGAAACTCATTGCCAACAGATGTATATTATTAGGCATACATAGGAAGGAAACACGCAGATGGATATAACCCAAGACAACACAAGCATGCTGTTATTAATAGTTTAACTTACAGGCTGGTTAATGTACCTTTAAACAAGATGGAATATATCAAAGAGTACAATAATATCATTCACATTGCAGAATACAATGGATTCAGTGCTGAATTGGTCAAAAAGAAAATTGATAAATTCAAAAGACAAAGATGCAAACAAGTTACTACTCTTTCCCCAATCAGCAATGAAACTTCATACAGAAAATTTACATATAATCCCAGAGATACACACCTTTTCTAAAAAGTCTTCAAAGAGCACAATATTACTTTGGCCTCACAGAACAGATTTAGTGTACAACACCTTTGAAATCCCATAATACAAAGGAGATACCCAAGGCAATTAGAGTACTCAGGAAGGCCATTCCGGAGAGTCGCGCTGCCATTGGCTAACGCGCATGACGTCACTGAGAATACAGTTCAACCGCGAGAGTTAAACACTAGCCCCTCAGTATGTGTTATTTAAGCTCTGCTACGTGTAAAATCGGAAGGAATAAAATTCCACTTGTGTATTATAATGAAGGTTCTTTCAAGCAGTTGTATTAAGAGTTTAAAACATGTTACTATTCATATGTACTTAATCAGTATAGCTCAAGAAAATGACGAAGCAACCCATTGAAGATTTTTCTTTGCTGCACGTTTCCTGATCATTTCTGCCTTCGCTCTTTTGTTTAAGTGCCTAATTCTAATGAAGGTTCTTGTCCTCACATTAAGAGAGATCACTTTGTGATGAATTTCGGGAAACTTGGAACTTATTATAGAAATTAAGTTTTGCATCACTCCATTACACTTCGCAGCACTTTGTCCATGGAGGTTACAAAATATTACTTCTGTACCTTGTTCTGCCGTTTCAAAACACTGTTTTCTTTCTTCAGGGCTGGCATCTGAGTCTTTAGTCTAATTATTTCCTCTTCAGCAACAACAGAGTGGTCAGGAGCTACCTCCGTGCTGGTCGACGGGTCAAATTTTGTTCTTTTGGGAGATAAAGATATAGTAGACAGCGCCCTCTTTCGCACGGTCCTAACTTCGCACCGGCGATCTCTTGCTGATATTGCCTATTAATAAAAACAGTTTTATTATTATTATTCTTATTATTATTCCACGCATCAAACTTTTCTTATAAAAAAGGAGCGAATAAACTCAGTGTACACATAGAAACAAATACATAAGTGGAATGTGTATCTGATAATTACCTGCAAATTGGTTTTGCTGGTACTTGCTACTACCGCCTCAAATACATCCCCATGCCAATTAGGAATTTTCTATGACGGTACAGCGTCGCCCTTTAATTTTCTTTTCAGCGGCAAACCTAACAGCTCGATTTTTAAATCCCGTTCATAGTTTTCGGGCAGGAAGTGATCGGAACAAATCCTTGCATTATTCACATTAACCGGATCAGCCCTTTTACAGCGTAAAACCCACTTGCGCTGTAGTTCTCGATCTTTAGGCAAACAATGGAAAATCACATTCGTAGTTTTATATGAAGCATGTTTGCTTTCAGCAACAGCGCAATGGTTTTCATAATGTTACAACAAAAAACACAGCCAATAACTACAATAGCTCATAAGCAACTGCATCTCGTTTATTTCATCAGAAGGATTGCGGAATTTGCATGCATCAGCGCCTTATCTTATCTTATAATGTGCAATCATAATATTGTATTACGCACATTCACGTGTAAGCGCTCTTGCGTTGTATTCTTAGTGACGTCATGTCCCTCAGTCAGCAGTGACAGTGTTTTGCGCGGGAAGGCGGGAATGGCCTGCCCTGGGAGATACCCACAGACAAAATAAACTGGATAAACTGCAAAGGCTGTGACAACTTTTGCATTGGAAAAACAAAAAGGAACTTGAACATTAGGCTTAAAGAGCATTTTAGGAACATCAGGAACAAAGAAATAGAAAAATTGGCAGTAGAATACCATTTTTGGAAGGAAAATCATGATATAGAACGAGAAATCCACTTATTAAAAAGTGTCCAAGGTCCAGCTCTATTAACCATGTGGGAAAAAATCTTCATAAAGAAATATGACAGAAAATTGCTTAATTTTGACACTACCTTAGAGGAAAACCCAAACTTCAAGTTCATCAAGATACTGACAGAGACGCACCTATTGCCTCCAATGAGTTCACCAAACCAATGTCCATTAGTCGACAACAGCTGATGATGTTAGGAAGATCCTAACGAAACACGTTCTAGGTAAATACCAGTAATAAGTGGAGCATTGAGTATTAGTTCAACTCAAAATTGTATTAGATGTATATTACTTCCCAAGTAGATTAAGAGGTTCTATAGAAAGTAAATGTATTGAGAGTGATGCCAAAAGGTTTATATAACCACTCAATTTATGAATGCAATCTGTAAAACAAAACAGTGAACCAAAGTGCTTATAAAATAGTGGTGTGATACTTAAGTATTCGAGAAAAGAGTTTGATCGTAAAACACTCCTTATGAATTTTGAACTGTTACTACCAAATCCACCACGGAAATACATTCCTCCACAAGTAGACAAATATCCACCATACAAAGGATGTCACCAGCATTCAGTCAGAAACTTCTGCAGTGCTGTCAAGAAGAGGAGTAGCCCTGAAGAAGCCCTACATACAAGGACGAAACACTGGCCACAGCAAACCAAGACACAGCCTTATTTACACAGTTTGAAACAGCAAAAAATAAAAAAGAATGGTATTTAAAAGAGGATCGATACTTAGGAAAGGAGAGGACTGGTTCATAGGAGATCAAAAGGTAGAAGTGGTAAACGAGTATGACTATTTAGGTGTAAGGATGTGTAGCAGTGGAGGGTGGGCTGCACAAGTCAGAAAAGTGATAGCTAATGGCAGGGCGGTAATGTCAGGAGTAAGAATATGTAAACATAAACTGGAGATGTCAGATGGTTAGAAAGAATGTATGAAGTGGTCATTGAAGCCAGAACAATGTACACAGTGGAAGTCTGGGGCACATCAGATATAGGAACACAATTAGACCAGATGTATGGACTGTTTTGCAAAGAACTATTTGGGTTGCCAAAATCGGCACCAAGAGAAGTGGCATTACTAGAGTTGGGTAATACAAAAAGGAGGGGAATAATAATAGAATACTGAAATTCTGGTATAAGTGTATTAAAGAGCAGAAAGGTTGCTGTTTTCAAATGCTAGGCTTTGGCAATGAAGCCATTAGCTCTCTTGCTCTCCAATATTTCTGTGTAGTGGGTCCGGCAGGTAGAGCTTCACAGGTTAAAAGATATTCTTCAGTCATTTCCTCTTCTTTGTTGTCAAATGCTAGGCTTTGGCAATGAAGCCATTAGCTCTCTTGCTCTCCAATATTTCTGTGTAGTGTTTCCGGCAGGTAGGGCTTCACAGGTTAAAAGATGTTCTTCAGTAATTTCCTCTTCTTTGTTGTCAAATGCTAGGCTTTGGCAATGAAGCCATTAGCTCTCTTGCTCTCCAATATTTCTGTGTAGTGGGTCTGGCAGGTAGGACTTCACAGGTTAAAAGATGTTCTTCAGTCATTTCCTCTTCTTTGTTGTCAAATGCTAGGCTTTGGCAATGAAGCCATTAGCTTTCTTGCTCTCCAATATTTCCGTGTAGTGGGTCTGGCAGGTAGGACTTCACAGGTTAAAAGATGTTCTTCAGTCATTTCCTCTTCTTTGTTGTCAAATGCTAGGCTTTGGCAATGAAGCCATTAGCTCTCTTGCTCTCCAATATTTCTGTGTAGTGGGTCTGGCAGGTAGGACTTCACAGGTTAAAAGATGTTCTTCAGTCATTTCCTCTTCTTTGTTGTCAAATGCTAGGCTTTGGCAATGAAGCCATTAGCTTTCTTGCTCTCCAATATTTCCGTGTAGTGGGTCCGGCAGGTAGGACTTCACAGGTTAGAAGATGTTCTTCAGTCATTTCCGCTTTGTTGCACAGAGGACAATTTGGACTTGTATAAATTCCTATTCTGTGTAAGTGTCTGGCCAAATAATCATGTTCCTTAAGTAATCTAAAATTTGCTACTGCAGCTTTACGTGGGATTTCTGGAGTAATTTCTGGATTTTTAATTAAAATGTTCCATTTTTTATCTTTGGCTTTGTTAGATATTGATTGGTTTTGCTTGTTTTTATATTTGCTTTTGATTATCTTTTTATGGATGTAAAGGGTAAGTTTTTACTTTTGTTCTGAATTAAATTTGCACCTTTTTTGGAAAGAAAATCAGCTGATATGCCACAATTTGCAGGTATCCACTGTACTACAATTCTTTTCTGTAGTATTTGAAGTTGTTGGATCATTTTGTGACATTCTTTAATTTGGATTGACCTCATTTTATATGAACTTATTGCACATAATGCTGCTTTAGAATCAGAAAGTATGACAGCATTTTTGATCTTATCCATTATGTATAGAAGGTGTTGGCGTGAAATATGAATAGCCGTTACTTCTGCATCAAAATTTGCTGTGTGGTGTCCTGCTGGTTGATAGATAGAGCAGAAAGGAGAATTATTGAATGTGTGCATGAAGCAACAGAAAAGCATTAAAAATACAAATAGAAAATACAAATAGTTGGTGGTTCGAATTGGAAAGAATGATATTGAAGATAGGCATGGGAGATCTATGGAGAGCAGAGGAGATAAATTATAGCAGTTTATGGAAGGAAGTGAGAACCAGAGTACAAGACATAGATAGACAGGAGATATGGGAAAGTATAGAAGAATATAAATTTTGAAATTTTATAAGCAATTAAAGACAGAATGGGGTAAGGAAAAATATATAGATCAATGTGGCAAAACTGGAAGAGAAGGCATAGCATGGATGAGAGTAGGAATAATATATCTAAAAGGGTTAAGAAGTAATGAGTTAGGAATATGTGAACTTTGTGGAGATGAAGAAAGCACTGTTCATTACCTAATAGAGTGAAAGGAGTTAACACATTGCAGGAGAAAAATATGGGATAAGAAATGGGACAGTGTAAGTTAAGAGATATTGGTGGTACGCATGCTAACGGGGATGGGAGAAAAGAAAAATATATGTATAGGAGATTTCTTATATAGGAGAAGAGAAAAGTGGATTAGGAAAAAAGAAGCGATGGTCAAGAAGAAATGACATCAAGCTGCTGAAATTGTAATTAATAACTGTAATCAAATTACTGAAATTGTAATGGAAACTGGACAAATAATAAACAAATGAATACACAGTTTGATGAATCTTAAAAAAGCAATTCTTTACCTCATCATTGGACACAGGAACAGACTCATGGAGATGATTGCCCACTTCTCGGAGAGCTGAGTTACGTTGCTGCTCTGCATCTAACAATGCTTGATCATTCACTTTAATTGCCTCTTCTATTAGAGCTCGGACTTTCTTGATCTGGGTTATTGTAAGTGCTCGTAACTGTTCAACAGTTAGACTTTCCAGGGTATTACCAATTTCCGGAGGAAGGTCTTCACTATCTCCCTGTGGCTCCTTGTTCTAAACAAATAAAAACATAATCACAAACTTAACCTCATGTAAATACTGCATATGAGAAAGCAAACCAAGATGATAGGGTGGCAACACTGCCTTGCACTGTGACATTTGCAGATCTGTTGAGCATTCTCTGTATCGTAATCCTCAGGGAGAGAAATTTTGTTTTAATAATCCCTTTAATATGAATACATTTATACACTGAAAACTTCCATAATATGCATATAAATAAACATTCATATATAAAAAGTAACTCATTAAAAGTTATCTTTAATATTAAAGAATTACAATACACCTAAAAGCCAGTTCACAAACACCAGAGGCAGTAATGGTAAGCAGAAAGAGAAAGTTAAAATACATGTACTCGAATGAGAGTGTTAACAATCAATAGATATTTTAGTTAATTGATGGAAATTAATCATTTCCTCACACTAGCCGTATATAGGTTAAGATCTTTGATAGATAGAGTCAACACGAAAAATTCAATGCCATGGCTGGGATTTCAACTACAGATCTCCTGGTTTCCGTCCAATATTTTGAATTTTGAACCAATCTCGAAGCGAGAGCCCCTAGTGATCTACCGGAGAAATATATGAGTCAAATAGAGAATTTAATGTCAGGACGGCACATTGGCCATAGTAGCTCAATGGGTTAGAGCGACTGAATGGAAACCAGGAAATCCGTGGTTGACATCCTGGCCATGGCATTGAATTTTTCATGTTGACTCTATCAATCAATATTACAATTAATTATTTCCGGGTTGTTTTGCTGTGGTCTGTTGGCGTAAGAACAATGCAAGAAGCAATATTGCATGAAGATTTGCTCCCAAGCTGATATTTAATGACAAATGCATCTTTCATTTGTCTGGGGTTAACTGTCAATGTGAGGATTATGAGGACTCAAAATCCTCATGCACTTGTAACAGTTGAGAGAGATCTGTCAAAGATGAATGATTTCTATGCAATGTCACACAGAAAGGTGTATGTACCATTTTTTCTTTAGCAAAAGCACTCTTAGGGTACATCTTACCTAGGTGTGTTGCAATTCTGCAAGTTTCGAGTGAATAATGATTCTGAGAATTTTGAAAGTAAACAAACGTTTCATCCACAACTGCGGTAGACATCTTTAGTGGCGAGGTCAAAGTTTCCTTGGAGAGAGTTTCGCTGCGTTCTCTCAATCAATAGAGAGCTTTTCCAGGCTACAGGAAGGAAAGAAAGCTTGGCCTAATTTTAACTTTCTGATCTCATTCCTAGATATGGCATGTTAGATTCATATTATGCATATTAGAAATTATTCACGACAGCCATTCCATGAAAGAGCTGCCAGAGCTCTCTCTGATCACATGCTAGGAAATATATTACTGGTTAGTTTTAAACAAATGAATTCCCACTTCGTTATTCTTGCGAAGATTGATACAACGGTGATCAACAAAGTTTCCAGCCCAAAAAAGAAACATTTTTTGAGAATTTTTTTTTAATATTTTTATTTTTCAACATAGTCTCTTTGTAACTCTACACACTTCTCCCAGCAATGCTCCCATCTCTGTAGCTCGTCCAAATAGTACTCAGAGTTTTTCTCTGCAAAATAATTGTTCACGAAGGTGATTGCCTCTTCATTTGCCAAAAATCTCTGTCCTCCAAGCGCAATTTTCAGATGAGGGAACAAAAAGAAGTCGCTTGGGGCTAGATCTGGTGATGGTCAAGCAGTTCAAACCGTAATTCGTGGATTTTCGCTATTGTAACCGCTGAGGTGTAAGATGGTTGTCTTGGTGAAATAGGATTTTCTTTTTTCTGCAAATGTGGCCATTTTTCCACAAGTTCTGCCTTCAGCTTGTAGTAATGATGTGCAGTATAGTCTGTAATGGTTTTTCCTTTATGAAGATAATCGATTAAAATAACTCCATGACTATTCCAAGAAACAGTAGCCAGCATTTTCCCAGCCATAAAAGCAGTTTTTGCTTTTTTTTTTTTTTTTTTTTTTTTTTGGAGCTGGTTCCCCCTTTGCAGTCCACTGTTTGGACTGTATTTTTGTTTCAGGTATATAATGGTGTATCCAAGTTTCATCTACAGTAGTTAAACAGTGCCAAAACTGTAATTTATTGTGGCTAAACTGTGCCAACAGAGCATTGGAAATGTACATTCGAACACATTTTTGATCTAACGTGAGCAAATGCGGCATCCAACGCAAGCGAACAGCTTTCTCATGTCTAAGTGTTGATTTATTATATGACAAACACGTTCTTTTGACATTTTCATAGCCTCTCCTATCTCTCTCACTGTAATTCGGCAGTTGTCTAGCACCATTTGGTGAACTTTGCCACTGTTTTCATTGATAGTTGCAGTTTCTGGACGTCCCGAACGTTGGTCTCCAAAGCTCTTATGGGCACGTTTAAATTCAGCTGCCCAAATTTCACTGTAGTAAATGATGGTGCAGAGTCCCCATACACAGAATCTAACTCATCTTTGATTTGCGTAGACGTATTGCCTTTCAAAAACAAATATTTAATGACAGCTCGATACTCGATTTTGTCCGTTTTCATAAAACCACTCCCATCAACTCACTCAAACGACTGTTACATAACAACTGAGCGTCCAAAATGGCTGAAATCCTGGTGAGTAACTGTCAACAGATGAACAACGAAATTCACTAGCTTTTATTAATTTATAGATGAGTCGTATTTATTACACATTGGCTTCACTTACGTACCTATTTTGAGGACATGTTTCGCAAACCATCGTTTGCATCGTTGGCTCTTATGCGACTAAAGCTTGATCCAGTGGTGTGGGTAATTCTGGAGTTGCTACTGCCATCTGTTGATTTAGTGATGAACTTAAATGTGGGATTCTCTTCTGGCGGGATTTTCAAGTTCATTAGTTGGTTTTTATGTTTTTCTATGTGTATTCTCTCCCATATGATGAGTTCACTATGTTTTTGTAGCTGCCATCTTCATGTAGAGGTCAGAAACTTTTCAGACCACTCAGTACATTACACAGATGGCAGCAGAACACAGTGGAAAGGAAGTCAACAAGCAGGGGGAGTTTTCCTTCACAAAACAGTGACAAAACAAGAGTTTTTGTGTTAATTTGAAAAGGTAAATTTGATTTAACACCGTGAATAAGTAATACTTAAAATTATACTATTAGTTGACTGAGACACTGTATTTCACATGCCACAAACTTTCTTTCAACGTGTTTTCACCTCCACTTGAAGGAGGTACAATTATCAAGTTTTTGTGTATCGAAATAAGTGAGCTGTACATCTGTTACATTCTCTGTTAAATTCTCCATGTGCGAAAGGCCAGTGTGAAAGAACAATTTCCATTAATTGACCTAATAGTGGTTAACTATAAAGCCCGGGCCTTAAAGTAGTTACAGCATAGTAAGTCACCATTAAGGTAGTTGTCTCATGTGTTTATGAGAACTCCTAGTGGTTTACCGAGAAAAACACGAGTCAGTTGGAGAATTTAATGTCATACCCGGGTCTTAAAGTACTTACAGCATAGTAAGTCACCATTAAGGTAGTTGTCTCATGTGTTTATGAGAACTCCTAGTGGTTTACCGAAAAAAAAAACACGAGTCAGTTGGAGAATTTAATGTCATACCCGGACCTTGAAGTACTTACAGCATAGTAAGTCGTCATTAAGGTAGTTGTCTCATGTGTTTATGAGAACTCCTAGTGGTTTACCGAGAAAAACACGAGTCAGTTGGAGAATTTAATGAAATACCCGGACCTTGAAGTACTTACAGCATAGTAAGTCACCATTAAGGTAGTTGTCTCATGTGTTTATGAGAACTCCTAGTGGTTTACCGAGAAAAACACGAGTCAGTTGGAGAATTTAATGTCATACCCGGGTCTTAAAGTACTTACAGCATAGTAAGTCGCCATTAAGGTAGTTGTCTCATGTGTTTATGAGAACTCCTAGTGGTTTACCGAGAAAAACACGAGTCAGTTGGAGAATTTAATGTCATACCCGGACCTTAAAGTACTTACAGCATAGTAAGTCGCCATTAAGGTAGTTGTCTCATGTGTTTATGAGAACTCCTAGTGGTTTACCGAGAAAAACACGAGTCAGTTGGAGAATTTAATGTCATACCTGGGTCTTAAAGTACTTACAGCATAGTAAGTCGTCATTAAGGTAGTTGTCTCATGTGTTTATGAGAACTCCTAGTGGTTTACCGGGAAAAACACAAGTCACTTGGAGAATTTAATGTCATGTTGGCACACTGGCCATAGTAGTTCAAGGGTTAGAATGGCTGGACAGCAACCAGAAGATCCGTGGTTGAAATACCGGCAATGGCATTGAATTTTTCAGTCTGACTCCACCTTTTCATAGTTAAGCCTACACACGACCAGTGTGAAAGAACAATTAATTTCCAATGAGCTATTGAAGTTGAAGCTTCCTAACATTTCTTGCATTTCAATGTCTTCTGTTCTTAACGTAAGTTCTTTCCAAAATCCACTTTGCAATAATTGCATTTTCCCACATGACACCCAGCTCTATTTGTAACACCATTTCCTTTATCTTATTTAACCATGAATCTTTCTGATTTACTCTTCCCTGTACTATCAAGCATTGACGCAGAATATTCTGCTCATCTAAATTCCTAATTCTCGCCCAATATCTTAACATCTTAATATCTTAAGTGTTATTTAGTGTCATTAATCGACTCCCTTTAAATTTAATCTTAACACCCTTTCCACCATTATCCCTCTAGTTCCCAATCTGCCCAATTCTGCTTGCGCCACTCCATTTGGTGAAGCTCATGGTAAGCCCAAAACTTGTGTGCTAAAGTTTCCATATATCACATTCATATTTGTATCCCCCCCCTCCTCCAAACCCCATATCTCTGCCTCATAGAGCATTTTTGCTTCTACTACGGCTGTGTAAATTCTCTCCAGTTGTTTTATTTGTATTCCTGGTAATTTATCTAGGCATGTTTTAATAGCTTTTAATGCAATTTTACCTTTAGCCATTCTCTTCTGCTCTTTCCAACCCCCCTTACTGCTTAATCGTACTCCTAGATAATTAAATGTATTGACCATACAAAATTGAATCGAGAATATATTGACACATTGCTTCACTCACACTGTTTATTCACAGGACATGTTTCAAGAGCTCTTGCTCCTATCCTCAGCTGATACTCGACTAGTGCAAGTTGTAGTGGTTTCTTCTTTCTCTGTATTGTCAACAGATGGCGTGATGTACTTGTCAAAGATGTCCGGTGGTGGAGTTTCAAAATTCATGACTCTATGACGATTTTTGTTGATGAAGATTTTTTCCCATACGGAAAGATCTATGGGGTGATTAACGTATTTTATTAGAGATGTTTCCAAATTGATGTCATGTCTAGTATTCAAAAAATGAAAAGCCACTGCTGATTTTTCTGTTTCACCATTTTTAATGTTTCTCATATGTTCTTTAGTTCTGATGTTAATATTTCTTTTTGTTTTTCCTATATAAATTTTAGGGCAAGTTTCACATTTGATCTCATAGATTCATGCTTTTTCTTTGGTAGTGATTGAATTTTTGGGAGGGCCTTTTAACAAATTTCTGATATTAAACCTATTTTGAGGTGCAAGAGTTATGTTGTGTTTTGAGAAGATTTTTTGGAATTTGTTATAGCCTGATGGGTGGAAGGTGAATTTTTTAAAAAGTTTTTTCTCTTTTTCTCCTGTAGGTTCTAGGGTGGTGGTTTCTTTTATTTTCTTAGCTTTGTTGAGTTTGTTAACTGTTTTTCAACAAAGCTAAGAAAATAAAAGAAACCACCACCCTAGAACCTACAGGAGAAAAAGAGAAAAAACTTTTTAAAAAATTCACCTTCCACCCATCAGCCTATAACAAATTCCAAAAAATCTTCTCAAAACACAACATAACTCTTGCACCTCAAAATAGGTTTAATATCAGAAATTTGTTAAAAGGCCCTCCCAAAAATTCAATCACTACCAAAGAAAAACCAGGAATCTATGAGATCAAATGTGAAACTTGCCCTAAAATTTATATAGGAAAAACAAAAAGAAATATTAACATCAGAACTAAAGAACATATGAGAAACATTAAAAATGGTGAAACAGAAAAATCAGCAGTGGCTTTTCATTTTTTGAATACTAGACATGACATCAATTTGGAAACATCTCTAATAAAATACGCTGATCACCCCATAGACCTTTCCGTATGGGAAAATATCTTCATTAACAAAAATCGTCATAAGAGTCATGAATTTTGAAACTCCACCACCGGACATCTTTGACAAGTACATCACGCCATCTATTGACAATACGGAGAAAGAGGAAACCACTACAACTTGCACTAGTCGAGTATCAGCTGATGATAGGAGCAAGAGCTCTTGAAACATGTCCTGTGAATAAACAGTGTGAGTGAAGCAATGTGTCAATATATTCTCGATTCAATTTTGTATTAATTTGTGCTTCACTGTCCCTACGCTTCTTTCAAGTTTATACTTTGTATTGACCATCTTAATCTCTCTTCCTTGCCACAGAATTTTGTATTCCAACAAGACAGGGCACCACCTCATTGGAACCTTGATGTTCATGAGTAAATGAACCATGCACTTCTGCATCATTGGACCAGGCATGCTGGTGCAGGTCACCTTGCCTATCACTGTGTGACTTCTACCTCCACTACCAAGAACACTATAATTGAAGGAAGCATCACCACTGCAGTAATGATCATTAATGAGACGATGCTCCCCAATGTTGGGAATGAACTGGTTGTGTGTCGTGTCATCCAAGAAACACACGTAAAACATTTGTAGAGTATGGGAGTAAACTTCTTGAGTTTCCAATCATTTTGATGTATGAGGGTGAGTCAAATGAAAACCTTAAATATTTTTATAAATATTATTTATTGTGCAGAAGTGGTACAAAGCTGCATCACTTTTCAACATAATCTCCACCACGCTCAATGTAAGTCCTCCAACGCTTACAAAGTGCATAAATGCCTTTAGAAAAATATTCTTTAGGTAGTCCACGCAACCACTCATGCACTGCATGGCGTACCTCTTCACCGGAACGGAACTTCTTTCCTCCCATTGCATCTTTGAGTGGTCCAAACATATGGAAATCACTTGCGGCAAGGTCTGGTCAGTATGGTGGATGAGTAAGACACTCAAAATGCACGTCTGTGATTGTTGCAACTGTTGTACGGGCAGTGTGGGGCCTTGCATTGTCATGTTGCAAAAGGACTCCTGCTGAGAGCAATCCACGTCGCTTTGGTTTGATTGCAAGTCGCAGATGATTTTTAGATCTGTGTATGATGCAGTGGTGACAGTGGTTTCTTTAGGCATGTAATGCTCCAAAATGACGTCTTTTTTATCCCAAAAGAGAGTCAGCATAACCTTCCCTGTTAATGGTTCTGTTCGAATCTTCTTTGGTTTTGATCATGAGGGATGGCGCCATTCCTTGCTCGCTCTCTTTGTTTCCGGTTGGTGGAAGTGAATCCAGGTTTTGTCCCCAGTAATGATTCTTGCAAGGAAGCCATCACCTTCCCGTTCAAAGCGCCGAAGAAGTTCCTCACAAGCATCAACAGGTCGTTCTCCCAATTCAGGAGTCAGCTGCCATGGCACCCATCTTGCAGAGAATTTGTGAAACTGGAGCGCATCATGCACAATGTGTTGTGCTGACCCATGACTAATCTGTTAACATGCTGCAGTGTCATTCAGTGTCACTCGGCGGTTTTCCTTCACTATGGCTTCAACTGCTGCAATGTTCTGTGGAGTCACAACTCGCTGTGGCTGACCTGGATGTGGAGCATCTTCCACTGAAGTTACACCATTTGCGAACTTTCTACTCCATTCGTGGACTTGCTGCTGTGACAAACATGCATCACCGTACTGAACCTTCATTTGTCCATGAATTTCAATAGGCTTCACACCTTTACTACGTAAAAGCCGCATAACAGAACACAGTTCTTCCCTGGTGCAAGTCGCGAGTGAGGTGGCCATCTTTATACTGATACTGCGACGGTATGTGTTCATCTGCACTATGCTGTCACCTACAGGCCATTCTTCACGCTGCTTGTAGCATGCTTACCAACTTACAGGATAACGGCGTGAAATTTTAATCTGTTATTACAAAATTAAGGTTTTCATTTGACTCACCTTCATATAAACCATTGCTGTAAGTGTAATACTTTAAAAAATATATATCATTTGAAAATGAATGAATCATTTGTATAACTCTGTACATTAAAAGCTTTCCAAAGAACAATAATGAACAGTACATTTTATTAACGATATAATGCCTTATCAATTGCTTGGACCTTTTAAAGCATTAACATTATTCAAATGTTACAATTCCTTATATGATCAGTTATTTGACATTCAACCTTTAGAGGTACAGAATGTATTGTAGCAAATTGAATAAGGAAATGGCAAATCTAACAGTTATTTATTCTGAAAACGAAAATAATTCAACTTACTTTTATCTTCTGCCCCACTTCTTTGCTACATAAGTTTTTCACCTTGTTATATCCATCAGCTTTATGACGTACTGTAACAGAAAGAAAACATTTTCAGTTTCAAAGCAGTATAAAGAGACCCTTGGATTATTTGCTAGAGCATATACAGGCTAATTCTTCCTTGGAGATTGTGGAGTGTCTAATGCATTGCTGCTTGGTTACCTTCCTCACTTGTAAGAAATTTCTTTATTTGATTATTAATGCTTTGCCCATGAACCTGAATCATTGAGATTTAGCTTCAGATACTATGGCTATGCTCTGTCATCGTCTGCAACTTAGAAAAAAGCAACCTTCAGCTATGCTTCACAGCTTAGCACCCTCAATCCTTTCGCTATGCTTTATAGTTTAAAGCTCTCAGTCCAAAAGCCTGTCTTTATTAGTCGTGTTGTCATTTAACATCTCCTCCCAACCCCACTGGCTCAATCACATGGATGGCATGTACAAAAGACAGCAGAGGTTCTAAAATCACTCACTCAAAGGGGAGGTGTCATGTGGTGAGATATTCAGACAGGAGCTATACAATACTTCAGGGAAGTGACAAACTATTCAACATTACCTTAATATGATTACTACCCTAACAAAGCATGTCATCAATCTCTCCTCTTTCTATTTGTTGTATCTCTAATACAGTATTTAAATATACAACATGTACAAGGTCCTTGCTTTTATATAAAATATATTGTGATTACAGTCCACTAACTATAACATGACTAATGCTGTGAAATTCGAACTCACTCTCATAAATAGTATCTTTGTGTTCAGTTTGGGCCACCTGCAACCTTCCATGAAAACTAAACTGATGATTATGCATTCCAAGAATTTGCACGACAGTAAGAAATAAATGGTAGACTTGTTGGTTAGGACTAATAATATATGTTAATATATATTATCGTTTAAACCTAGAACAAGGGCTTTCTTGCAGGAGCACTGCTTTTACACAGTAAAGGAATATCTGCAATTTAACAAATCCAGATACTCATACGACATGAATTTACTTAGCTTGTTCATTACTCTCATTTACAATTATGTCCAATTTGTTACATAATAATTGAATGTAGGTTAGGTATATTTGATGTTTAACTTTGTAATTTGAAGTGTAAATTTACTGACGTATCCTATATCACGGTACTATATACAGATTTAATTTTAAAGGATGAATAAATTTGAATTGAACTGAATCGTCACTTCCTTTTGACTTACGAAGAAAACTTAAAATTAAGGTTAAGAATTGCTTAAGTCTTGCTTCCTTTTACAACAAAAATCTGTAATATACAATAAAGTAACTATTGAGTTCAAGAATGGATTTGCCCCTCCTTGCATACACCACCCGTAACAATTAAAATGACTAAAGTGATGCACATGGCCATCACCATTGCATAAGTCATAGAGGAATGTCAATTTAACAGATCATTTTATAGTGTTATTTAGAATTATTCGTAGACACTGATACAAACAAACACTGTACGTTACCCCCTATTTATTTCAATGATATTTGCACGTATCCGACACTTGTAACATAACTGCCACATGTTCAGAGAATTCAATTTTTCTTACATTGTCTCCAAAGAATATCCTTCTCCACTACTTTGTCCACCAACGCTACATCTTTAAATCGTAGCTCTTGATTTCGGCGAATCTTTCCCGGATCGCCGCCTTTCTCGGTTCGAAACAGATCTAAATCTAACACCATTTCGCCACCTTTTGTAAAGTTTGCAGTTAGGTTACGTATACCACGAATACGTCTGCAGGTGACAAGATCCGTGTGGTGTGGTTAGACGACTCGGATCAGTGCTGCCACACCATCATCAAATTGATCCAGAGATGCAATCAAATTAATCAAAGTAAAACACTTCCAGCAACTTTGAAAGAAAAGTGGAAGCACCAGTATAGATTTATCACGGGTATACCGTAAATAAGTAAAATGTTTAATAAACAGCTTACAAAAACTAATAAACAAGAGGATTATTAAATTATTTAACCTTGAAATAAAACCTCGCATCATACCACTGCCAGGCTTTGCTCCAAAACTGTAGTTTTAATGAACAATAAGATAGTATTAATAAAGTGTAAATGATAATTATTCTATTCTGCGAGGAACTATTCACAAAGCTCAGCTCTCTCGAGATTTAAATTACATCAGTAGTTTTATGCACATTTTCCCTCCTTACAGTACGAATGCGTAATTTGCAGCTCTGATTGTTTTTATTATTTTGTTTCATTTAAGATAATTTTGTTCATGAGCTCAATATATTAAAGTATATCGACATAATCGCTACGCCAAATATATATTCATTCTGGATTTTCCGGCTCATTATTTCCTTAATTTACATGCGCATTAATGCAAAATATATATGCCAGGTGAATCTACTGTATAAAATATTGCATTTTTTTAAACCGAAACATTAAAATCTGTTAGTGTCCAAGTAATATATTATTATATGTCATTATATTATTATTATATTATCTCATGTTTATTTGTTGTTAAAAGAAGAGATGGAAATTCCTTAAAGAAGCTACACTTTGCAGGAAGCATATTTGCCACAATTTTACATTACAGTGTCTGCGTAAGGACCGGTTTTAATTTGCCATGGTTTCACTGTCGTTTTAAATTCGCGGAGTGACCTATTGTTCAAATCTTCTCGTTATGGACATTTAAAAATAAAGACAAATCTGTAATATATTTTATGTTTTGGTATATAAATTGTTATTTTTTGTTCTGCTGTCTTACATATTCTTATTTTGCACATATTTTACTCAAACTTCTAAATCTACTTTGTACATATTCAGCAGACATTGCGGGGAAATTTGCAACTAAATATTAAAATAAATTAATTTACAACTTAGTTGCACATTACATAAGAAAATTAGACTAAGAAAAGTATTATATTACATAAAAACTCATTCTTTAATATATATTTTTCAACGGCGATTAATTTTGGCGCGCGCTGGTTCTACCCACCACCCCTCTTTTGTTTCTACTTTGGAACATTCCAAATCGCGCGCCAACAAACCAGGAAAAGGCGCGTCTATCATTTTGAACTACGAAGTCCGCCGAGTTGTAAAGGACACTTTGTGCGGGGTAAGAATTTATTCGGGAAATTCTATTGGTTTGGAATCTTTAGTGTGCTAATGTTACTGATCATTTATCCAGTTTTACCTTCCTATTCGTTTCTCAATATCAGTCTTCAGTCGACATTTACTAATACTTTTTAAAAGTAAGTTAAAATATATTTAATTTGCTTTGCTTCACAAAGCAATCTTAAGATCCATTACAAGCGATTAAAAATAATTACGTTAACAAATCTACTTCTACATATGCTTGTTGAAACACAGTCAAATTAAGCTTGTTTTTTATCGTCCGCCTATTTATCATAATTGAAATGATCTTCAGAAATGTTACAAATTGCTAATTTATTTTGTAAATAATTCTGGTGCCCACTTCCAGGTTTGTCCTACTGAATTTATATTATATTTGACAAGCAATCCATCTTCACTCCAGCCATAAGGTGTTTAGTTTCACATGTTTAGACTTCCTCAAGATTAGAGTGGATTTGCTAATTCAAAATTCAAGGAGGATGAAAGATTTCCTGCTACAGGTTGTTACATTTACATTTTATAGCAGCTAGGTACTCACATCAAATTATTGCTTTTTAGTATTTTCTTTCGGCATCTTCTGAAATTAAAAAAAGTTGATGTTTTCAAACTTGGCTGTTGTATCTCTTGACTGCAAAAAACCTCAAAACACTTACAGATGGTCTTTCCTTTCAGATACTGCCATAGTAGCTGGTATCTATCTTTTGGCAAAGTCAACACGACTCTTTGTACCAATGTTACTGAGTTTGTTCTTTAGGTTAAGCTATGAAACTTCTGTTCCTCATCAATGGACTAAACAGCTTCTATGCTACAGTATTTTATGACAAAGGCACTCCAGTTTATCATCATTTTCTGCCATGTACACTTTGTTCATTTTGATCCTGTTCAAAGTGTTTTTGTCAGTATTTCTATTCCACGATGTACCCATTTCTCCTGCGCACATGTCCATACTGCAATTCTGATACTGTTATCAGTTTGCTAATCCCCCAATTCCCTGCTCAAATTGTTTTTTCTCAGAGTTGTGATTCACAATACCAAACTAAAACTTATGACTGGGTTAATTCCATCTATGCATATTTATTTTAAAGTTCATCTGATTTATTCCCTATGCCCTTCCTGATAGTAACATGTTTGATATGTTTTGACAGGTTAGAGCTATGTATTTGAGTCGATACCTAGTACATCTTCACTGTCGTGATAAACTTGATCTAAGAGATTGATCTTGAACCCTGATTCTTCTATTTATAGAGCTTTATAGCATTCTTCACTAATGCAATGCCTTCAAGAATACTTTAATATTGCATCACATTTTAATTATGCCTAACTGCAATGCCCTGCTTTTTTATTTATTTATTTTGTAATATTTTAAGAATTTCTGAGTGTGGGTTTTGTGTAGTAGAAGTAATATTACTGTAGTGGTGGTAGTAGTAGTAGTGGTAGTGAATTAGCTGCATTTAACTAACAAACTAATCGGCACTAACAAGTAGGGGAAACACTCGGAAATTCCCTTATTTATTTTAGTTTCTTTTTAATTTGTTTTTATTTTTGGCAGACATTGCAGGTTGTAGGCATACAAACAAACTGCATAGCAGATGGCATCTTTGAATTGTCTTAGAGGAATATATTTCCTCAGTATATTTGGTCTTCTATAATAAACAGAACAGGGGTGTAATCTCACATTTAACAATGGCAGTATAAGGAATTTTCTATGGCAATTATTTGCCAGAGTTTATATCTACATGGTTCTCTTTTACATTTCACTATGTGATGTCAAGTTACATGATTTGTGATGCAGTAATTGCTGGGTTCATGAGTATTTTAGTCTATCAACAAGATTGTCCAATTTTTGTGCTGATGTGTTTCATGAACATCTTAAATTTGTAAAATGTTTTTGAATATGTGAATTTCTTGAATTTCAGTTGTTTCTTCTTGAATAAGATTTGTGGTATCTTTTATATGTTTCTGTCATTTACATTTGATAATTTTCTTGTTGATTATTACTCTGAATTTTACTGAACGATTTTGTAAGTTATGTGACTTAATGGAATCTTGAATGAGCTGTAGGAGACTATGGCAAAGATGTCAGTATATAGGTACCAAATTTTGAAAACATCTGGGAAGGAAGTTATCTCTATTTCCAGGTAGTTCATAAAAAATTCTGCAAGGAATGGTGTGAGCTAGTATTTTACTTGCACATGGTCACCCAGACTTCTGTATATAAACTGTTATATGTGATCAGGTCTAATATTTTTTGTACTGTTCTTTAGCCGGTTCTCATCAACTCCTATGATGCCAAATCTAACCACATTTGACACCTTTGTTGTTTTCTATACTCAAATTGTCTGCTATTAGAAAGTCTGAACTTTTCTCCTCAGCAAGTTTTTGGTTTTCTTGCCCAAGTAATCCAGACGCAAGTATTTCATTTCTGTGTTACATTTATTTCAGCAGTATATCTGTCTCATTTTAGGTCTATATATTGTCTTTTACTATTACTTATCCATTATTTCTTGCTAAAGCTTTGTGATAAATGCTGAACATCAGTAAAATTGCTTTCTTTCTCTATTACACATTCGTCCTACATAACTTCACATTTCTGATGTATCTCTTTATATATTTCACTTTTGAACATTTTATAGCAAATTTTTATTGCATCTTTCCAATTAAATTGGTGTTTTTTAACCGCTGAATGTTTCTCTATACCTGATATTGCTTTCAAATGAAAGATCATACAATGGCTGTAGTTTCCATAGCATTTCAAAATTATATTTGATACTAGAAATGAGCATTAGTATCTTAAAGATTCCAAGCCTTGTTCGAGTGTTGTGTTTGGTGCAAACAGTGACAGGATTACTTCGACAAGATAACTGCTGGAAAAGGATTCGTCACCAGCCACATCAAGAAGGTACATAATCTATTTACTTATTATTTGGCACTGTACATAATGCTGTTAACATTAAAGTAGTTAAGGTATAAAAATACAAAGAATGTAAAACTCAAAGAATTCTAAAATAGGAAAGAAAATGAGAGAAAGTAATTTACTAATAATGAGACATTTTTGAGCAGTGAAGTTAACACTAGAAGGACTGGCGAGTATGGTCTACCGAGAAGGACCAACCCATCATTTTGACGGGTGCAGTTTTATTTGCTCTTTTTAAAATGGTAAACAAATTTGAATACAGACCAGTTTATTTAATATTAACATATAAACTTGAAAGAAGCGTAGAGACAGTGAAGCACAACTTAGCACAAAAGTGAATCAAGAAGATATTGACACATTGCTTCACTCACACTGTTTTTTCACAGGACATGTTTCAAGAGCTTTTGCTCTTATCATCAGCTGGTACTTGACTAGTACAAATTGTAGTGGTTATCTCTTTCTCGGTATCGTCGATAGATGACATGATGTACTTGTCAAAGATGTCCGGTGGTGCAGTTTCAAAATTCATGACTCTATGACGATTTTTGTTAATAAAGATTTTTTTCCATACAGAAAGGTCTATGCGGTGATTAACATATTTTATTATAGATGTTTCCAAGTTGATGTCATGTCTAGTATTCAAAAAATGAAAAGCCACTGCTGACATCAGAACTAAAGAATATGTAAGAAACATTAAAAATGGTGAAACAGAAAATCAGCAGTGGCTTTTCATTTTTTGAATACTAGACATGACATCAACTTGGAAACATCTTTAATAAAATACGTTAATCACCCCATAGACCTTTTCGTATGGGAAAAAAATCTTCATTAACAAAAATCATCATAGAGTCATGAATTTTGAAACTCCACCACCGGACATCTTGGACAAGTACATCATGTCATCTATAGACAATACGGAGAAAGAGGAAACCACTACAATTTGCACTCGTCGAGTACTAGCTGATGATAAGAGTAAAAGCTCTTGAACATGTCCTGTGAAAAAACAGTGTGAGTGAAGCAATGTGTCAATATCTTCTCGATTCACTTTTGTGCTATTTAATGTTATTTATACAGTTTACCAATATATAATTTTACTTTTGTCTGAAGAATTACATGGTAAAATGAACATTTTAAGCAAAAAATTAATCCAAATATATATACGATAACCAAATGTGAAATGGACAACTTCCCTTAGCAAACACTTGTTACAACATAAAATTAAAATTTTTAAATTTTGAAAAAGAACACTTATAAACCTGATTTCGTTCATTCAAAGCCACCTACAGCATTGTAGCACCTAACACACGTGTGTTCAGCATTGCCTAAACATGGTCCACAAACATACTCGCTGCTAAGTTGTATATGAACTGACGTCTGCTTACTTTTTCACCTGTTAATTCCTTAGAGTACCCATGCATTAATAGCTGCCAAGGCCAACACATTGAAAAAACATGTATAGGCAACCTTCTGCATCCTTATTTCCCTGTGTACAGTCCAGCCATTTGATTACTGAATGAGGGATTTCCCTTCTACATTTCTTTACTGTGCCCACAATGGCTTGTACTTTTATGCTTTAGACTTTCTGCAAGGCATTTGGTTGTGGAAAAATTGTCACGTGTAATATTTCTTCCTACGAAAACAAAGGGCTGTATAAGACGCATTACAACATGCTCTGCAAGAGGAACTCCTGTGGGTCACTGATCGTCTTTGCCCAGGTGAGAAAAACCATTCACCAGATACTTTGAATTTGCATCAAATGCAAGCAAAAATTTTATTGCAAATTTGTCTGAATTATTGCTCATATATTGAATGAAAGAGCATCTAGCCTTGCAAGGAAACAATTGCTCACGCACAGTTATATTTTAACTTGGAATGTAACATTGCAAGGAATTGGCAATAAAAGGATTCAAGACAGGTGTAGCAGTTGCAAAGCGATCTGTACTTAGTCTTTGAGAACGTGTGTCCTTGTTATCAAATCGCATAAACCACAAAATTTCAGTTAATTTGTTTCTGCTCATTGTGTTCCTGAAAAATGGTGGTCTCCAGGTATTCGAACATAACAACTTCAACGGAAAGTTTTTTGCTCCAACACCTCGTAAATACATAAGTGGTAGTACAAATTGCGCCACTTGGGCAATAAAGCTTTCTTACTCATCAACAGAGTGCCATAAACAAATCAGGAAGGAAAACAACAGATGTGGACAGATTCAAAGGCTATTGTTCACACTTCTGTACCCGTCAAAATGATGGATAGTGGTCCTTCTAGTAGGAGTTGTTTGTACCAGTTTTCAGAAAGGTCCAAAATGCTTAATTCTTTGTGGACATGTTTGTCATCAGTATTTATTAAAAGTCATAGAACATGGGAAGTGTAGAAAAAAACATAAGCAAGAAATAGGTCTTCTAAAGCAGCACATCCGTCAAAATGACAGGCGCTGTCCTTCTAATGTTAATTAAATTAATTGAACAGTTATGTGTACACTACTTCACTTCTGCAAGATTACATATTTCAGAAAAATTTGCTCCCATCGTCGGGTAACAACTGAGTTAACATAGTTGTGGCATCTCATTCTAACTCCCACCAGCTCTGCAAGTTCATATAATCTCCACCAATACAACACGAGATGCCACAACTACAAAAACTACTCAGTTATTAAAAAAAAAAGTTTCTGAAACATGTTCTTATTCTTATTCAAAAGTGAAGTAATGTAAACATAGCCAAAGCTCATTTAATAAGAGATAAAGTAAATTATATATGATTTAACAAGCCGGCCCTCGTACCCATGGTCGCTAGAGCGTATGTCTCTAGTATTCTGTCGTGTAGAGGGTTGTGGGTTCATTTCCCACTTTGGGCATGGATGTGTTGTGTACATGTGTGAAACTAGAGAAAACAGATAAGAAAATAAACAGAAATAATGAAAAAGTGGTTAAATAAGGAAAAAGAAAAGGCAAATATAAAAAGACACACGCAGATGAAAAATAAAAAAAAAAAAAATTGAGCTTAATTATACTGAATTATACTCCATGTATTACTAGTGTTTACCTAGAACACATTTTGTTAGAATCTTCCTTGGCTAATGACCACTGTTGAATTCTGATTTGATAAACTCCTTGGAGGCGATACAGTGTCTGTTGGAATACTGATGAACTTGAAGTTGGGGTTCTTTTCAAAGGTAATGTTGAAATTGAAGAATTTTTCTTCATATTTCTTTATTAACATATTTTCCTATGTGGTTAATGCAGTTGGAATCTGAACATTTTTTAATAAATGAATATCTTGTTCTATATTGTGATTATCATTCCAAAAATGGTACGCTACTGCCGATTTGTCTATTTCTTTGTTCCTGATGTTCCTAAAATGCTCTTTAAGCCTAATGTTCAAGTTCCTTTTAGTTTTTCATATGCAAAAGTTGTCAAGGCCTTTGCAATTTATCAGGGTCTGTGGGCATCTCCTTTGTATTATGTGATTTCAAAAGGTGTTTTACACTGAATTTGTTCTGTGGGGCCAAAGTAAAGTTGTGTTTTTTGAGGAGTTTTTGGAAAAGGTATGTAGCTCTGGGATGGTATGTAAATTTTCTGTATGGAGTTTTATTACTGATTGGGGAAAGATTAGCTGTTTGTCTGCATCTCTGTTGTCTTTTGAATTTATCAATTTTCTTTTTGATTGATTCAGCACTGAATAATCATGATATAGAACAAGAAATCTATTTATTAAAAGGTTTTCAGGGTCCAACTGCATTAACCATGTGGGATAAGATATAAAGAAATATGAAAAAAAAAAAAAAAAAAATTCAATTTCAACACCTTTAAAGAGAACCCCAACTTCAAGTTCATCAAGATACCAACAGAGGTGCCCCTATTGCCTTCAAGAAGTTCACCAAATCAAAATTCAACAGTTAACATTAGCTGAGGATTCTAGGAAGGTCCTAATAAAAGTCGTTTTAGGTACACACTAGCAATATATGGAGCATCAAGTACTGATTGCCCAGGACAAGAAGGCCAAGCTAGAAGAATGTGCAAGATAATCACTTTTGATGTCGCCTCAGGGTGTATGCTCGCCTTCCGAGAATAAGGATGGAAGGCTTGTTTAAAATACACAAGTGTTGTCACATAGCTCACCTATACATAATACCTATCGCTGCAACAAACATTAGATCTGGCAGCATGGGTGACTCATATGCACTCTCATTCACTCATTTCCTAGTAAACAGATCTGCTACCGGAGTAGATAAACAGTTCAAGCAACTCTGCCCTTCATACTCCTCTAGCATTCTTATTGTGGGCATACAGTATAGTTCAACTCAAAGTATATTAATTTTGTAGTGTGTAGGCTTTCACGGCCAACAGTCATTTGGTAGATAATGATTATCTGGGCTTGTAGGCCGCGGTATATTGGAAAATAGTCTTCAGACATTTTGTTCACAACTGTGTCGAACGAAACGTCTGGAAGCTTATTTTCCAATAGATCACGGCCTACAAGCTCGGATAATCATTATCTACCATATATTAATTTGAAGCTTCACTGTATAGCAGTCCTTACTCATAAGTGTATACGATTTGTTGACATGAATAGTGATGAAATGTCTTTGTTTAGTGACACATTCTCTCTTGATGTTTCTCATCCTGACTCAAAGTCGGAAGTTAGGAGAAGGTTTACCAGTTACTTAAAGACAATGTTTTGTTACAGATTCCCCTGCAGCAGGTATTTCTCACCGGGGCTTGAAGACATCGAAAGGTAGAAGAAGAATTGCCACTTACTCACATGTATGGCCGCTGTATCATTGTCTGGCATCGCTCTAGGACCTCCACATGCCTGATGCGACCAAGTTTAAAGATGTACTTCCCTTGAGTGATCTGTTTGTATTAGCAGACTTGCTCATAGGAATACATTTGGGGGCCACAGGTGACTATCTCCCCGGGATCCTGCACCCGACTTGGGGGATGTGGAGGATGTGTTAGGGAGTAGAATAGACAGCCAATGGGGCCTGCAGAGTGGGTACTGTCACTAACCCAGTCCTCCCCTTTCCCATGGTTAGGTCGCGGTACTAACAATAGTCTGTAAGTGCGCCAGAGCGGGCGAGATCTGGAACCAGCTACCTTCGTGTCCTGCTTGATTCTTCCATTGGCTGGGTGATGTCAGACACATGAACAAGGGCTGTACATGCATTGAGAGAAATGTGCTGCCATCTTGTGTTGTTCTTTTCTGTTTCAGGTTATAAAAAGGTGAGGTTATGTCATATACTGTGTTTGTTTCTTGGTGGCACACTTCTCTCAGCAACCAACAGCCAAAGTGAACTTGTATCTCTGGCTGTATCTTATAACCTTATCTTCAAAGGTTATAAGTACTAAGCATTTTTGTTTCTGTCCAGACGTGCTCCCCAGGAAGGTACGTTCTGATGTCTCCAAGATACTGTACTGTTAGTTATGTGAGTATGGTATATGACTCTGGAGGTAGTGTTAGGTTAGCTGACCATTAGGTAGGGTTTAGTTAGGTGAAGAAGCTCCAGTGCTCACTTAGCATCAACATAACCAACAGAAACCCATTTTGTAAACTCTTAACATTTTAAATGTTATTCTAAATTTTCCTGGAGTGGGACAGTGTTCCCACCATTTTTCCCCCTTCTTGCTTCTGTACCTCACCGTGGTTTGGGGGTGGCAACAAGCAAATATTCACTTGTGTCCACCCTTCACAGAACAAAAACTATTATATGTATATGTGTGAATATTCTACAACTTTGCTTGCTTCATACACTTGCACAGGAATTTGTAAACATTAAAGTTAGGAGGAAACAAAATAAAGTTGAACTATACTTAAGTTCTTCTTGGGAAGCAAACCAGGTGAAAAGACGATTAGGAATCGATGTTTCGGGATTGTGCATCTTTCCCATCATCAGGATATTTATAAAATGTTATAACTGCAAATGAATCACTGGATATAACACAAATATAAACAAAGACAAAAGACTATCAAAATTTGCATTACTAAACAAAAGACTGTTTTCAGTAAATTAAATGCTAGGTCAGGAGATGGCATGAGTACAGAAAATTAATTGGGTCAAAGAAATGTAACTACTTAACCTGATTATCAAGCTGTATTGATCTTTGCTTCTTAAGTCGACAGATTTCCATTTTAAGGCCGGTTTTCAAGAGCAGCTGAACTGAAATCCAGCATCACAATTAAACCGGAAACTGGCCTTCAAAAAAAATGGAAATCTGTTGGCCGGGATCTGAACCTCAGATCTCCTGGTTGACTATCAAAAACCTTAGCCTATATACAGCTAGTATGAAGAAATTATTAATTTCCATCAATTAACTAAAATAATAAGAGTTAAATGATGAAGCCTGGGACTCAAGCACTTACGATAGTAAGTCGCCACAAACGGTGTATCTCGAATGCAAGAGCCTCTAGTGGTCTACCGGGAAAATATGAGTCAGTTGGAGAATTTAATGTCAGGGCGGCAAGTTGGCCATGGTAGCTCAATGGGTAAGAGCAACTGGACGGAAACCAGGAGATCCGTGGTTCAAATCCCGGCCGTGGCATTGAATTTTTCATGTTGACTATGAAAAAATCACACCTTTATTGTTTACTTTTGCAATTAGGATAATGAGGCAGAGCTACAAAAGATGAGTTGTGTCTTTACCACATGTGGATAAAATTAGTTTAGCCACAAAATTATGTTAAAGAACTAGATTCCTGTATATCTACTGGAATCAAATCGCAAGCATATGCTTGGCAACCCAGTAACATTGGCATACAGTTAGAATGGAAGGACAGGAATGTAAACAGTAAACCTATCTGCCATGACACTTGGCAAAACAGCAGGTCTGTCAGTGCTTCAGATGCATCTAATGCATTAAGAATTATGGCAATTTAAGTTAATTGATGGAAATTAATCATTTCTTCACACTAGCCATATATAGGCTAAGGTTTTTGATAGAGTCAACATGAAAAATTCAATGCCAGATGGAAGAGATGGTAGTTGGAGAGAAATTGAAAATGGAAGTGATGGCTTCCGAAACTAGTCCCTTGACAATATAAAAATGTAAGTGTCAATAACTCCAACATCAAGAGGGTGACTATTTACAGTAGATGCTTAAATGTGCTATGTTGGGATCTTTGCTATGACTCTTGGGCAGTCAGCTTTGTCATACGCAAGAAGCATACTCTTGATTTGTAAAGATTGCCATGAAAAATACAATGCCATGGCTGGGATTTGAACCACGGATCTCCTGGTTTCCGTCCAGTTGCTCTAACCCATTGAGCAACCATGACCAACTTGCTGTCACATTAAATTCAATTGACTTATATATATATATATCCAGTAAACCACTAGGGGTTCTCATATCATATATACAGCTAGTGTGAAGAAATGATTAATTTCCATCAATTAACTTAAATAATAAGAGTTTAATGATGAAGCCTGGGATTTAAGTACTTATGAGAGTAAGTCGCCACAAACGGTGTATCTCGGACACGAGAGCCCCTAGTGGTTTGGTGGGCAAAATGAGTCAATTGGAGAATTTAATGTCATGACGGCAAGTTGGCCAGGTAGCTCAATGGGTTAGAGCGACTGGACGGAAACCAAGAGACCTGTGGTTCAAATCCCAGCCATGGCACTGAATTTTTCATGGCAATCTTTACAAATCAAGAGTATGCTTCTTGCATATGACAAAGCTGACTGCCCAAGAGTCATAGCAAAGATTCCAACGTAGCACATTTAAGCATCTACTGTAAATAGTCACCCTCTTGATGTTGGAGTTATTGACCATTAATACATTTCCTCATTAGCAACTATGTGGCTTTGATTTAATTTTATACGATATACCTGAATGAGGTATTCCTGTAATTAAAAGTTGAATTTATCTTTCATGAACTTATGCATTGTTTTTATGCAGCTTTTAGTTTAGGTCTCATGAACATGACTGAATAGATCAGAAAAACTATTTGTAGTCAGTTTGACACTTTGTCACTTACATTTTTATATTGTCAAGGGACTAGTTTCAGAAGCCATCGCTTCCATTTTCAACTTCTCTCCAACTACCATCTGTTGTCTGCTCTCTTCCATCTGGCAGTGGAACTATGAACTTCTTTGTCAAATTCCAGTGGGAAGAGAGCAGACAACAGATGCTAGTTGGAGAGAGGTTAAAAATGCAAGCGATGGCTTCCAAAACTCGTCCCTTGACACTATAAAAATGTAAGTGACAAAGTGTCAATAAACTGACTACAAATATATCAAAATTTAACTGCAATGCAACATCTCATGAAATAAAACAATTAGTAAATTATAGATGAGTCATATTTATTACACATCAGCTTCATTTACATACCTATATTGAGGACATGTTTCATGAACTATTGTTCGCATCATCGGCTCTAATGCGACTAAAGCTTGATCCAGTGGACTGGGTAGTTCTGGAGTTGCTGCTGCCATCTGTTTTTGTGATGAATTTAAATGTGAGGTTGTCTTCTGGCGGGATTTCAAAGTTCATAAGTTGGTTTTTATGTTTTTCTATATATACTTTCTCCCAGATGAGGAGCTCTCCATACTTTTGTACGTATTTTAATAATTTGGTGCTATCTTGAATTTCATGATTTTCAGACCAGAAATGAGCTGCTATTGTGGACTTATCAATATTTTTGTATCTTAAGTGCCTGAAATGTTCTTTCCTCCTAGTGCCTATGTTTCTTTTTGTCCTCCCTATGTAAATGTTTTCAGTCACATAGGGCAGGGGGGGGGGGAAGGCACTAGGAAGAAAGAACGTTTTAGGTACCTAAGATGCAAAAATATTGATAGCAGCTCATTTCTGCTCTGAAAATCATGAAATTGAAGATAGCACCAAATTACTAAAATACGTACAAAAACATAGTGGACATCATATGGGAGAAAATATATATAGAAAAACATAAAAACAAACTAATGAACTTTGAAATCCCGCCAGAAGACAACCTCACATTTAAATACATCACAAAATCAACAGATGGCAGCAGCAACTCCAGAACTACCCAGTCCACTGTATCAAGCTTTAGTCGCATTAGAGCTAATGATGCGAATGATGGTTCACGAAACATGTCCTCAATATAGGTACGTAAGTGAAGTTGATGTGTAATACATACAATTCATCTATTATTCAATAATGATTAAAAATAGTTTTTCCAATTAACTTTGACGTCACTTAAATTAAATTTAAAGGGAGTCGATTAATGACACTAAACAAAACTTACTTTTAAATTTTCCCAGAACATGTTTCAGAGACTTTGCCTCCATCGTCAACTGGATATCAACTGGTTCTCAGTGGTGTAGCTGGCGATATTTTGTCATAGGTCTCCTCTGGTGGCGGTTCAAGGAACTTGCTGAACAAATCTGTCTGGGGGATGTCGATATTGAATACTTTGTTACTATTTTTTGAAATGAAGATTTGTTCCCATGTGGACAGTTCTTGTTTTCCTGATATATGTTTGAGTAGTTTTGGTTCTGGATTTATGTTGTGGTTTTTTCCCAAAAATGCGTGGCAACTGATATATTTGTTTATATTTTATAAATATAAACAATTAGAAAAATCAGCAGTTCAGCAATCAGCAGTTGCGTGGCAACTGATATAAATGTTTATATTTTATAAATATAAACAATTAGAAAAATCAGCAGTTGCCACGCATTTTTGGGAAAAAACCACAACATAAATCCAGAACCAAAACTACTTAAACATACAACAGGAAAACAAGAACTGTCCACATGGGAACAAATCTTCATTTCAAAAAATAGGAACAAAGTTTTCAATTTCGACATCCTCGAGAAAGATTTGTTCAGCAAGTTCCTTGAACCGCCACCAGAGGAGACCTATGACAAAATATCGCCAGCTACACCACTGAGAACCAGTCGATGTCTGGTTGACGAAGGAGGCAAAGTCTCTGAAACATGTTCCAGGAAAATTTAAAAGTAAGTGTTGTTTAGTGTCATTAATCGACTCCCTTTAAATTTATTACAACAGTTTTCAACACTTCCAAGAAATGAATTGGATGTCACTGTTACTAAATTTCTCCAATTAC
This sequence comes from Mantis religiosa, assembly GCA_030765055.1. Classification (NCBI taxonomy): domain Eukaryota; kingdom Metazoa; phylum Arthropoda; class Insecta; order Mantodea; family Mantidae; genus Mantis; species Mantis religiosa. The sequence continues at coordinate 156,323,093 of CM060956.1, read as the reverse complement.
ACTACGACTGAAGCAACGACTAAATAGCTTAAAAGAAAACCACCCCACCCCTCGTTATTGGCATTATTTGATAAACACACAGGCATGTGGTGTACCAGCTTTCAAGCACCGGCCTAGTTTAGACTTTCACACATTATACGTGTGAACACATGCCTGTGTGCAAACCAAAACAAAAACATTCAGTTCTACAATCCTACTGTTGCCAGACTTTGCAGATAAGTGTTCAGCAATGTTTAATTATCTCCTTTATCTTTCATGATAGACAAAATTGTTATGGAACTTAATTATTTGTTATTTTTGGATCTCCCAGCTCATGAAATCTGTGCACTCATACTGCTGACACTCTATATATAACATTGGTGCAATTAACTTAAGATGAGTCAACACTGGTAATACTAATATCACTTATTTGTACTCTCTGTAACATGTGTTCCCATCTTAAGAATGTGACACATATGTAAGGGATGTTTACTCGTACAGACTCATTTTAAGTAAATTAATATCTTAACTAATCACTGTTTTTAGCTTCTTCCATATATAAATATAACATTGGTTTCTTCCCTCTAATGACCAGTATAATGTGAAACTCCACTTCTTTGACTGTATGAAGCAAGAATACATGAAAGTTGTGGACACAAGTGAACATTTGCTTGGCAAAAGCAGAGGCACAAATATAATCTATATTTCTCTGAGGTTGTTGCAGGAATCAGCGAAAAGATGCAGCACAGGAAGAGAAAACTGTCCTTATGTACACAATGAAGTATAAGAGGGCAAAACGTGGAAAAGAAAGAACACACCATACACATAAACAGAATGTGAGAACATAAACTACACTTATTATTAGCAGGTGTTTTACTTTCTTTAGCCATATTAGAAGACTTCTAGAAGAAAATGTATTGCTGAGGTAACTAAATAAGTACTTCAGAGAGATTAAAGAATTATATGATATGATATATTAAGTACTAAAACAAATTTTTGCCTAGACAGATACAGCCAGACTGAAAAATTCAATGCCATAGCTGGGATTTTTAGCATGGATCTCCCAGTCTCTGTCCGGTCGCTCTTACCCATCCAGCTACCATGACCAATGTACCGTCACGACATTAAATTCTCCAACGGACTCGTATGTTTCCCAGTGAACCATTAGGAGTTCTCATGTACAATGAGATACACACGTTTTGTGACAACTTACTAACTCTGTAAGTACTTAAGCCCAGGCTTTATAGTTATGTACCACTATTAAGTTAATATATGGAAATTTAATAATTTTTCCACACTAGCCGTGTGTAGGTAAAGATTTGGATAGATAGACTAAACTGAAAAATTCAACGCCATAGCCAGGATTTGAACCATGGATCTCCCAGTCTCTGTCTGGTTCCAGTAGATCCATGGTTGAAATCCCAGTCGTGGCATTGCATTTTTCATGTCGACTATCAAACCAATACCTTAGCCTATATATGGCTAGTGTGAAATGAATAATTTCCATCAATTAACTTAAAAAATAAGAGTTAAATGATGAAGCCTTGGACTCAAGTACTTACGATAGTAAGTTGCCACAAATGGTGTATCTCGAATGAGAGAGCCCCTAGTGGTTTACCGGGGAAATATACGAGTCAATTGGAGAATTAAATGTCATGACGGCACGTTGGCCATGGTAGCTCAATGGGTTAGAGTGACTGGAACGGAAACTGGGAAATCCGTGGTTCAAACCCTGGCCATGGCATTGAATTTTTCATCTCTACTCTATCAATCCAATAATTTTACCTACACGTATTTCTTCATTTAAGGCAGTTAACATTTCATGTGTAAATTTATAAGTTGGATTATTTGTTGATATTCTTTTTTTGAATCCAAACTGATCACAGACAATTTTATATTTGAGGTGTTCGTCCACACACATGCAACAGGATGTAGAGCATGTCAAAATGGTTGTATAATATTTACAATTTAATTTACATTACAGGATGAATATTATGTACAGACTATTAATTACATACATTAGGTGTTGTTAAATCTGTTAACAGTATAAAATAAATTCTCAAGAAGATATTCCTTCAGCTTAATTTTAAATGCTTTATCATTACCGGTCCTCAACCTATTTGGTGCATATTAAATATTTCTTTACACTTGTAATGCACTCCTTTTTGGACACACGTGAGGTTATTTGATGGTACAATTGATCAAATAAATACCAGATTTTTGTTCCTCTGGTTATCTCAGTTTTTAGTTGTGATATTTCTTTTCTGAATCTAAACTGTTCACTCACAATGGTATATTTGCAATAAGGGTGTATTGCATATTGTACTTTTCATGTCCTGCATTCAAGTTCCCAGAGTAAAACACGAGTAACATTAATATTGTATTATTTTTTTTTTCAAAACAAAATTGTGCGACTATCATGATCATAAAACATTTCGAGACAATAATCCAAAACAGAAAATGTTTTTCATAAAAAAGCAGTATTATATAATGCTCTGTATTTGGCAGACGCCTAACCTTTGGGGTTAAAGGTAGATAATTCACACCTGTATCATTGTAAAATCAACATAATAAAGCATACTTGTAATAAACAATACTTGTAATAGACACCTTTGCTATAGAGAAAAGACATAAGTAAACTTGGACTTCAAATCAAAGTGATAGTTATTAGGACGAGTGGAATAAAGTAAACAAAATTCACTTTTTGCTCTGATAATGGGTGAGATAAATAAATAAATGTTTGGTAACTTATCTTTTAACAGCAACATCAAACATTTTTATTCTTTAACTACATGAAAGTGAACTTGTATATTACCACAGAAGTTAATACCTCCAAATGGATTAGCAGTATTTATATCACTACAAATAGGAACTCTCGTTTTATTTCTTAATGTATTACTATCTGTTGTAAAATCGCTTTCTGACTATTTCTCATACAAACCTTTATTACTCACTCATAAAACTTAAAAAGTGTTCAATTTATGGATAAACTCTGTCTCTTGTATATAAATTACTATTCTCATTTAAAACACATTGGGATGGTTTATTTCGTTACAGTTTCTATAGATGTTTTGACAACGCCAAGTTTTTAAAAAGATGTACAGTGAAAATTTTTCCTAGCCTACCAGACATGAAAATAAAAGTTTCCCAGCTAGGTAATGTGGATAACAATGCAATATAACTGTGCCTAAAATTAATCTACCACATGAATATAATAACAGGCTAAATGAGTAACGATTTTACAGCTTGTAATTGTAATACACAAATTTCTCGGGAATATTCTTTCCGTAATGAGAAATGGATAATTAGTCTCGCAGAGCAAATACTAAGATGTTAATAGCACTGAACTACGAACAACTACTGAATAACAAGGCCGACTTGACTGAATAATATGCCTTTCCTTCCCCTATAGGGACAGAACACCAACTTCACAATCTGTGTTACAAGAGTTCAGGGAATGACCGTGAACGATGTTCGTAAAACCCAATAGGCAAACTATTCTGGAGAGAAAGTACCAGCCCTTTTCCCATTCTTAAATTTGAATACTAGCAAAAAGTTTAATGTCGGTATTTTTTAAGTGTTCTTTCCAATACATGAAAGTTATTGTATACACATTTGAATAAGAAAGAGAAATTTGTCAGTACACGTTTTTGTTATGTTGGTAACATAACTATTCATATTCAAAAACTTGCGGACACCACTATTCAAAAATAACAAATATACCGGAAGATAAAAACTCAATTTCTGTCTCCTCTCACCACTGTGGACCCTTCTTCAAAGTGTACATAATATTTAATATGCTTTGGGGCGTGGTTCATGAGTGGCAGCCCTGCCGGCTAGGGTTTGTTTACCTTATAAATTTGCTTATCTAAATTCGCAATGTGTTGCGCCATATGTTCTTAAGATTGTGTTTGAACGTACGTGACTGTGAAAGAGTGAAGTAATTTCGACGCCGGAAAGAAGAATTGTTCTTATTTAGGCGAGTTCACGTTACCAACTGTAATTTTGAGGTACGAATATATCACAGTAGGCTGTGAAGATACTAGGAAATATGAAAGTGCCTTAGGCGACAAGAATTTGATTTGTTTGGTGTGCTGTGATTTGATGCTATTTGGCGGGAAAAAAAGCCGGAAATTTTGGAAATAGGAAGACATTTTTTATTATGTTCAGGTGGTTCAGGAGTAACGGGATTCATCTTTATCCACTGTACCAGAATTATGGAGAAAATAAACAATTCCGTATTTAATAATACAGCACTGTTTGTATTTAATGAAAATATTAAAATGTTTCGGTCCACTTCGTTATTACAGAGCTGTCATCTTCAAGAATGCGGGTATATAATCTCAGAAATTAAATAGCGTGTACCGGGACATCTAAATTATAAGTTGCCACCTATAGTTTAGATTTGTTTATGCAACCTTGAAAGCTAACCTGCGGGTAGGTAAATTGCAGATCTTGCCGCAGACCTATCATGGCAGACGATTTTAATGCGCAGCCACCAATATAGCAAAAAAGCCCAGCATAAATAAACACCAAAACCGTTGAAATGATACTGATCTGTAAAACAAGGCGTCCAACAATAATGAAACGTAAAACTAGTAAAAAAAAAAATCCGAACGATTAAGGAGATGTAGAACAAATAAATAATACAAGTAAAGTTTTGATCGGCAAGTAAATGTAATACACTAAATCGCGAACGCAATGAATACATCAAATAATTGCAGTAAAGAAATGCCATAAAGGTAGATAATATACATGTAAATATATTAAATGAGTAACTAAATATAATTAAAGTGTTCCATGTCCCAATTTTTCATGAGCACAGTTCAAAATTTCAAAGGTTACATGTAGGTTATTCATATTTACTCCCAAGTAAATCACATACCTGAAATTCAGTAACTTGTACCGGAATACGTAATTAGAAATAGTGTACAACTTTTGTTAACATGTTCACTCGCGCAATTTTAGCGGTTTTTCTTTCGACAAGACTGCGTAACTGGCGTTGTGCAGTACTTGCCAGGAAACGTGCATTCACCACAACTACAGAGCTGCCAATATATGACTCGGAAATCGTGATTCTTAAGCGAATGCCGATTGTTCGCCTCTGTAACGCGGTGGTAGCGTATTTGTACAAGAGATCTCGAGTCATGAGTTATCTAGATAAGTTTTTCCTGCAGTTTTCTGTTGTCATGAGAGATGAAATTCGGGTCTATGGACCCTAGGCTCGCATGAGCATCATTTCACCCATTTCATTCATATATCTTAAGTTGGAGAAAGTTAAAAAAGAATTCCAATTGATTTTGGTTGAGGGCCCTGAGCCTACAGTGTAGCAGAGAAGCATATAAATAGGGGAATAAGTAGTTGTCCAACTCTGAAATGATGACAGTGTACCTGTAGGGTTTGTGATGCTGCCTCAGGGATACAGTATAACAGAAAAACATTGGTAATAAGTGGTTCATATAAAAATTATATATATAAAAGAAGTATATTTTAAAGTGAGGAAAGCGAAGAAGTTAAAATCCTGACAGTTTATTAGATGTTATTCATTGAGTTGATATTGCCTCCATGTATGTACTTTAACGGAAAGTGGTACAATTTGTTGATGGTACATATTTTTCTTTGAAAGAAAGCTTACTAAAAAGTGATTGTATAAAGCTGTACAAGTGATAACATCATACTCTCCTCACATAGCTAAGAAGAATGTTTCTATTACCTTGTCATTACAATACACCAGCCTTTTTCTAGGTAGAGCCTAGTCGTAGCTGTCAATCTCTCTGTTCCCATCATACTTCTCAGGAAAGTGTTTATTCTTTTTAATGTTGAAATACAGTTCACTTTCCATTTTCTAACGTAACTTTTATACAAAAAAATTCCAATAAAACTAACTCAATGTTCACTGCTATACTGGAATTTAAGAACTGTCCAGTTCAGTTTGTTTTATGCAGAAAGCAAGAAAACTTCAACCAGATGGTGTGCAGAAGGTTATGTGAACCTTCAAGCCAATTTCTTTTGTCTTTTTCTTCACTGATGGTCACTTCTTTCTGTGATTGGACTAGTCCTTAACATTGCTACCTGTTTGTACAATGTAGCCTCAGGTCAAACAGCAGAAACTCTTAATAAATTATATGAGTTGATGGGTAGGACTTCACTTGTAATTAATGAATGAGTATTTTCAATAGCTCTTGCTTCCATTCTCAAGTTCTTGGTCCCCCTAATGTGGTGTCATGGGTACTCAAGGGAGATACAATGTGGGCAGAGTTACTTGGTGATTTGATAATATATTTACTGAAAAAATCTAAAGATGGGATGTCGAAGTTCATGGTTTACTGTATTTTGTTATAAGATCTTCCTCGAAGTGCAAAGTGCAGAAGGTGGATTAATATTCTTAGGAAGTTTGACTTGTGAAGATATATAATGGTTTTTTCAAACATAAATGATTGGCAACTAGATTTTCCTGTTTGTTTTTGTGCTATCTGACGGAACTGTTCTTTGCATCTAGTTCAGTGTTTCTCTTGGTCTGTCCTATGTAAACTTTGTCATAGTCTATGCAATTTATCAAATACTAAATTTTTAATATAATTTTGAGTCAAACTAATACTCAATGCTCCACTTATTGCTAGTATTTACCTAGAACGAGTTTCGTTAGGATCTTCCTAACATCATCAGCTGTTATCGACTAATGGACGTTGGTTTGGTGAACTCATTGGAGACGATAGGTGAATCTCTGTCCGTATCTTGATGAACTTAAAGTTTGGGTTTTTTTCAAAGGTAGTGTCGAAATTAAACAAGTTTCTTTCGTATTTTTTTATGAAGATTTTTTTGCCATGTGGTTAAAGCAGCTGCACCTTGGAACTTTTTAATAAATGGATTTCTCGTTCTATATCATGATTCTCCTTTCATAAATGGTACGCTACCGCCAATTTGTCTATTTCTTTGTTCCTCATGTTCCTAAAATGCTCTTTAAGCATAATGTTAAAGTTTCTTTTAGTTTTTCCAATGTAAAAGTTGTCACAGCCTTTGCAGTTTATCCAGTACACACCTGATTTTTTGTCTGTGGGTATCTCCTTTATATTATGTGATTTCAAAAGGTATTGTACACTAAATTTGTTCTGTGCGGCCAAAGTAATATTGTGCTCTTTGAAGACTTTTTGGAAAAGGTGTGTAGCTCTGGGATGATATGTAAATTTTCTGTATGAAATTTTATTGCTGATTGGGAAAAGTGTAGTTACTTGTTTGCATCTTTGTTGTCTTTTGAATTTATCAATTTTCTTGTTGACCAATTCAGCACTGAATTTATTGTATTCTGCAATGTGAATGATATTATTGTACTCTTTGTTATATTCCATCTTGTTTAAAGGTACATTAACCAGCCTGTAAGTTTGATAACAGCATGCTTGTGTTGTCTTGGGTTATATGCATCTGCGTGTTTCCTTCCTATGTATGCCAAATTCAAGTTTATTATTTAAATTTTAATATTTAAATTTGTATTCATCTGGTATATTATCCTTTAGATGTGAACTAAGCATTGTAAGCATATATCTATTCTGTAAAGCTAAGACGATTGTTTGATGTGCATTATGAAATACATTGAAATAGCCATGAATTTTGACATCCTATGTTTAGATATTTTCAGTAAATACATCAAGACATCTCTCATGGGCACCCATGACACCACATCAGTCAAGATAGCAAGAGCTATCAAAACTAGTCGTTCATTAATTACAACTGTCTCCAACTTCTGCACTATATTTGAATTAGAAGAAACCCCATTTCAAAGCTTTGGCAGCTTGGCCACAAAATTTGCTGACAAATTTAACTTTTTTCTGTAAATTCAAATGCTCCAGAAAGTGCAATGTCCTTTTTATTCAGTAAGATTTCTGTTTTAGATGAGAAATTAAACTGTTTCATTTTCAAAACATTATTAATATAAAAGTTATAAAATTGACTGTAAAATGCATTTACAAGATTCAGATGGGGCTGGCCCCGTAGCTCAGTCGGTAGAGCACCTGCCTGTCGTGCTAGGGGTCCTGGGTTCGATTCCCGGCGGTGGGGTTGGGGATTTTTCTCCGACCAAGATAATTCCTCATCTTCCCCAAAGTCTGGAAGTATGAATGGGAGTGCGAATGTGTGCGTGATCTAATGATTAAAAACCTAGTGAATACGAGTTAACACCTTCGGTATGTTCCAAAGGAGAACTGCCGCCGATATGACCATAGTAGTTAAAGGCGGGGTATAAATGGAACAAAAAAAAAAAAAAGATTCAGATGGGGTAGGCTGCCAACACTGAGGCTGCATCTTTACTGGTTTCCAGTTCAAAATCTCTTGGTTGCTGACATTTCTTCTTCTTTGTATGAATATGGTGTGAGATTGTTGTGAATGTTTTTGTTTAAAATTTGTAATATTTCTGTATTTGTTACAGCTTTACAAAATATAGAAACCACTGTCTCAAAGTAATCTGAACTGTCAGGAAACTTCTAAGTTTGTGTCTTGTGTCTGGGTTTAGTGTTTATTTATATTCATGCATGTACAAGAATACTTACTAAGCAGTTGCATTACATCAGGCTTCAGTGACATGCTGTTCCATTCTAACAGTGGAATTGTTAAACTCTTGTAAATAAGAGCTCCCTGAAGTACTTACGCCAGTAGAGAGCATTTAAATCACTTTAGATCATTAGTACTGGCAAAGTTGTTAGTGTGCAGCCTTTTTAATCATTCTGTGTATTGTTGTAGTAGATGTGCAGTTTTTATAAAATTGAGTCTTTTGTTTCAAGGTTCTACTGTTGAAACTTACTTTACAATGGCAGCATTGTCTCCAACTGAATCTGGGAAGCTAATTGCAAAGCATGCAACCCAGGTGTCTGTGCACACAGATGGTGTAAAGAAAATAAGTAATGAGGTGAGTATTTAACAATTCTATTCTTTCAGAAACATGTGATTTACATGCTCAAATATGTTTGTCACAGAAAGTATGAGCACACTGGAAATATTTGAATACTAGTTGTGCATGTTAAAAAGCTTTTATAACACTTGACAGTGTGTAAAAAGTAAACAATTTAAAATTGATACTTCTATTCAAGTTTCTTCAAACATAGAATACAAGAATTTACTGTCTGGTATACAAGACAATTTAAGCGTTAGAACAGGGACAAGATGAGCACCCACAGTATGAGAATTGACTGAGATAGAAAGTTGAAATAAGGGGTAAATGATAGAGGGAGAAAGACAGAAATTTGTCAAATAGTAAAAGTGATGCAGGTTGGACAAATAAAAGAAAACCAACAACTATGAGTAGGAGAAACTGGTATAATACTTAAAAAGAGAGATGAGGAAGTGAAAATTAATAGAAGAAAGGAGCAAGCATGTAAATATATTAAATGGCTCCCTAATGGCAAATGGGCAAGAGCCCAATATGCATTCTTTTTAGTATCTACTTAATGAATATCACAAAAGAAATAACATCCACAAAAACAACTCTTTCTGTTTATTATTGTTATTTATTATTATTGTTATTTGTTATTATTTATTATTATTTTTATTATTATTCTTGTTAGTGTGGCTGCAATTTTATCAGTGTATTCATAATTGTAACTTAATGCAGCAGTTATTTTCAAAATTTGCATAATCTAAAATGTTATGAACACCCAGAATGTATACTTACAAACCATTAATGTTTATCACAAGTAAACATTTGAATACTGTTTTTGCTGTTGTAAGCAAAAGTAATATAATGTAACTTGATGCAATAGTAAAATAACTTTTTCTGCAAATTTAATAAAACTAGCTTGTACATCTAGCATTACATGGTTAGCTTTTTAACTTCTAGTGATGAACTACTGTAACTTTCACATGGGACGATGTTTGACCTTGAATGCTACTAGACCAACAACCAGTCAAGAGTCCTGGGATGTTGTCATACTGAATTACCCTTAAGTGGGGTGGGACAAGTGCCAATTGAATCCATCTCTATTAAATACTATTTGCATTAAGATAAAAATTAAAATTTTGCAAAAAAATTTATCCATGAGAAAGGTAGGGAATAATGTTTCAGACATGACCATAAGAAACCCATATTTTTATTGGCTCAAATAGCTTTCATAATACAAGTAAATTGTCTTAATTGGGATGTAAGCACTGTAACAACCATCATTATTGGTTGGCATGCATGCATGGACATACAAGGATGGTCCAGAAACTAACCTCTGTTTGGAAATAAAAATTAAACCATTTGAGATATAAAAATTTTATTATTATATCTGAAAACTGTTTCTGTACATATTCTCCGAACAAATTCAAGCACTTTTCATAACCTTTAAAAGTCTTTGAAATACCCTCCGTGTAATACTCTGCCACCTGTGAACACAGCCAACCTGTCATGGTATGACACAAAGCTTACGACAGCCGAAATTTTGGGAAAATGATCGGAAAGTTCCGTTATCATGAATCGACGATTCTCATGAATTTTTCTATTTTTCCACTTTGTTCAGCAAAGGGTAGGCCTACCACTCCAGTTCACTCCATTCACTTCATGAATGTTTGTTCTCCCAGTTTTTAAAAACTTGTACCCATTTACAGACAACACCTTCACTTGTAATGTTACTCAAGCCATCTCCTGACCTGGCATTTAATTTACTGAAAACGTCTTTTGTTCAATAATGCGAATTTTGATAGTGTTTTGGCTTTGATTATAGTTGTGTTATATCCAGTATTTCATTTGTGGTTATAACATTTTATAAATATCCTGATGATGGGAGAGATGTACACTCCGAAAACGTTGATATCTAATCATCTTTTCACCTGGCTGGCTGCGCGAGAAGAAAGTGAACAGCATTATTATAAAAGTTCGAAAAATTCAGCTTGGGTTCTCTTATGTCTAGACTTTTATGTTCTAGGGTAGAGAGGGTAATATGAAAAGAGTGGGATAACGAGATGACAATGCTAAGCATGCAAGTGTATCTCATTTGCTGCAGACCAGAACCTTCCCATTTGAAGAACATAATAGAAGTGTTTTATAGTTCCATGTCCATCATTGGGCCTTTGAATGGTAAAAGAGTTAACAAATTCAGTGAAGGGGCTTTAGAGGTTACAGATTTTTTCTCACTATGATATTAGTGTAGATGACTGATAAATGTGAGTGTTAAAAAAGTGGTATGAGTGTATGATCTCAGAGTTTTCTGTTTCTCCTTCTCCACTGCCCCACCTCAGAATCCTGTGTTGTGCCAGTGCTACAGTTAGAGCCAAACATTGTTTCCTGTTGAAATCATTTCTAATAATAGAACATGTTCTTGTTTGCAGATTGTTAAATGCCTGAAGAGTAAAGAGCTACATATAAATAATTTCCTTCAGCATGAACTCCACCCTGAAGTGGCTGATGAGAAGGCGATTGATTGGCTGTTTTTGGTTGATACCCTAAACTTCTGTTTCTGGTCAGCAGATAGCTCAAATAAGTGGACTGTTACATATAATGGGAAGCCCTATACAGGCTATTTTGCTCTCTGCGCAGCTATTAATAGAGCTATAAAGGTAATTATAATTATACATTATTAACAACCAAAGTATTGCTGTATGCACTGAATAAAAATACCTGCTGTGAGGTGCAATCTAAATGGCAATCAAGTGGTAATAGAAGGTATAAATATTAAAAGCAGAAGCATTATTAACAGTGAAGTATTCTTCATATTTGAGTTTGATTTATTGAGTCACTATGTTTACACTCTATCTTCACTTACTTGTTGTTGTATAATTGAAACGTTTTCAAGATCATTCAATCTCATCCTCAGCTGTTTGGTGACTAAATGGCTCAAATCACTTGGAATGTCATCACTTGAAATCTCAGATTACATCGAACTTACCAAATTATGCATAGAACAGAATTTCTTCCAGTTTCAAACAAAATATTTCCATCAAACTTCTGGTTTAGCAATGGGCAACGCCTTATCACCCTTCCTGGCCGATCTGTACATGAGTGCACTAGAAATAAGGATCACTAAAGGTTTCCCATGGATGTTCAAACTCTGGCAACGACATGTAGATGACATCCTAAAAACACATCAGTGATGCACTAAAACTTTTAAATATTAAAGAAAAAAGCATCAAGTTCACTGTAGAAGTTGAAAAAGACAAGTATTTACCATTTTTAGATCTAAAAATAATCAGAAATAAAAATAGAATAAACTTTGGCATTTACAGAAAACCAACACAGACAGACAACTACATAAAAGCTAATGGCTACAATCCAAGATCCCACAAACAGGCAATCTTTAATAGTTTAGCACACAGACTGGTCAACATCCCTCTCACAGCAGAAGAATACAAAATAGAATACAACAAAATTATTGAAATAGCACAGAAAAATGACTTTCCCAAATCATTAGTAGACAAAAAGTGAACTTAGCAGTTAGAAGAAACTACTAAAGGAAACCACAACCCTCTCAGCTACAGAAACTAAAATGATCTTCAAAAAATTCACTTACCATCCATGGGCCTTTGATAAATTCAAAAAAGTCTTCAAAAAACAAAACATTCAACTAGCACCAGTCAACCATTTCTCCTTAAAAAACCTAATTTGCTCAAACATCAAAGATGCCATTCCATCTAACAAAAATCTGGTATATATCAAATTGAATGCTGTGACTGTAGTCAAATTTATATTGGAAAAACCAAAAGAAATTTAGAAACAAGAGCAAAGGAACACTTTAGGAACATAAAATACAAACAATTAGAAAAATCAGTAGTTGCCACACATTTTTGGGAAAAAAACCACAACATAAATCCAGAACCAAAATTACTAAAACATACAACAGGAAAAGAAGAACTGTCCACATGGGAACAAATCTTTATTTCAAAAAATAGGAACAAAGTATTCAATTTCGACATCCCCCAGAAAGATTTGTTCAGCAAGTTCCATGAACCGCCACCAGAGGAGACCGATGACAAAATATTGCCAGCTACACCAATGAGAACCAGTCGATGTCCGGCTGAAGATAGAGGGAAGGCCTCTGAAACTAGTTCCGGGAAAATTTAAAAGTAAGTGTTGTTTAGTGTCATTAATCGACTCCCAATTAATTTAAATGAACCTTCCTTTTCTTCCACTACTACGGAGCTCCGATCACTCTGCCATCTGGTGTTAGGGGCACTAAGTTTTAATACTTCATTTAATGCTGGGATTTCAAAATTTATAACTTTATCACAGTTTTTGTTTATGAATATTTTTTCCCAAATATCCAATTCTATGGGTGTACTTAAAGATTTTAACAGTTTAATGTTGTGGCCAATGTTGTGGTTTTCTGTCCAAAAATGGTGTGAAACTGCAGATTTTTCTATTTGTTTCAACTTAATGTTCCTCTGGTGTTCTTTTTGCCTGGTTAACAAGTTTCTCTTAGTTTTTCCTATGTAGCTTTTTTCACAGGTTTCACAATTAATCTGATAAATTCCTGATTTCAAATTGTTGGGGATTGTATTTTTCAGTGGTTTATTTAGTAGGTTCCTCAGACTGAATTTGTTTTGGGGCGCTAGTTTTAAGTTTAGTCTTTTGAAGATTCGTTCAAATTTTCTAAAAGCCCATGGATGGTAGGTGAAATTTCTATATTGCCAATTTGTGTTTTTAAGTGGTGTGAGAGTGGTATTTTTTGATATTATCTTCAGTTTTTCTTTTCTCTTCATCATGTTCCTTATGATGGAACTCATAAATCAAACTCAAATAAATAGAAGGTATGTTCAAAAAGAAACAAGCTGGAGACAATTACAGAAACCAGTACCTGTATGTTAGAAGTATGGCCCTGGTTGTTGAGACACTTGGCCCACTGTGACACAAGGTGGTGAATAGCTGTCTCATAATGCAGCTGTGATGTGAGCCAGTTTTGCACGTACAGCTGGACGTTGTTGTCTGAGGTGAATCATTTGTCCTGTGTAAAGGGTGGCCGAGAACCTCCCATTCCAATTTCTGCAGGAGTGCTGTGACTGTGTTGGCCATATGAGGCTTTTCACTGTTGTGGAGCAGAATGACCCCATGGTTAAGATTGCCTGGTCATTTTGATTTGATTGCTTAGTGAAGGTTGGTCAAGGATTACGAGTAACACTGGGCATTCACTGTTGTTCCATGCTGCAGGTAGTGTATCAGAAGGGGGCCATCTTGGTCAAAGAAGAACGTCAGCATAACCTTTGCTGCATTTGTGTGGATGGCCTTGGCTTTGTTTTGGTGCTGGTGACCCTGGATGCTTCCACTGGAGTTTGACGTTTTGATTCTGGTTCGAAGTGATGATACCATGACTCCTCTCCAGCCACCACACGTGCCAGGAACTCATTCCCTCCCCTAGCATAGCGCTGCAGATGACCAAGACAGTGGGCCATTCAACATGATTGTGTGGTTGAAGACTGTAGGGCACCCATTGCGCACACAATTTGCGCAAGAGCAGTGGTTCGTTCATGATGGTGTGAACACTTCTGACACTCAATCCAAGCTCGGCAGCTATGTCTTTCACTGTCACTTGGCAGTCCTAGGTAATGAGTGCAGCAGCCAGCATGGACCATGTCATCGGTAATGCAGTGTGGTGCTCCAGAACATGCATCATCGGCTAACGACACCCTTCTTCTCCTGAAGAGCTTGTGCCATGCCATGACCTTGCAAGGGACATGCATTATTCGCCGTACACTTGTGACATTTGTCGATGAATGTCTGTTCCCCTACTCCTTCCGCTGTCAGAAAACAAACTACCTCTTTGTTTTAGTTAATTGATGGAAATTAATCATTTCTTCACACTAGCCATATATAGGCTAAGGTTTTTGATAGAGTCAACATGAAAAACTCAATGCCATGGTCGGGATTTGAACCACGGATCTCCTGGTTTCTGTCCAGTCGCTCTAACCCATTGAGCTACCATGGCCAATGTGCCGTCCTGACATGAAATTCTCTATTTGACACGTATAATTCGCCGGTAAATATCTCGAATATAATAATATATATCTGGTGTATCTCAAATGCAAGAGCCCCTAGTGGTTTACTGGGGAAATATACGAGCCAAATGGAGAATTTAATGTCAGGACAGCACATTGGCCATGGTAGCTTAATGGGTTAGAGCGACTGGATGGAAACCAGGAGATCCGTGGTTCAAATCCTGGCCATGGCATTGAGTTTTTCATGTTGAGTATCTATCAAATACCTCTTTGTTCTTCTATTGATGCCTCCATTTCACTGTTTGCAATGCCACTGGTAGCATTTGACGAGTGATGCATGCTGCTGCTAGCTTTGTATAGTCACATGACGTGGATAAATTTTCTGTAGTAAAGGGCTGTGAATTTCCAAGCTGTGGTCAGAACAATACTTCATTACACATGCCACGATATTACTATCCTGCCACTGGTTTGCGCATACCAGACTCCGGCTCGTTTCTTTTTGAATGCCCCTTATATAAAGCAGTAATTAAAACAATAAATCTTACTTCACAAAGTTAAGCATTTGTAGCCACTTTCCACATTGTCACAGTATTTGTATGAATATCATACTCATCCTAATATTAAATAATTTTGTCACCATCTCTCCCTGACATAAAAACATCACAAGAATAACTTGCCATGTTCATTTTTACGGAGTATAAACAGAACTGAACCAAATATGGTCAAACTATAATGGTGAGGATTGAAAATACCCTCCTTCAAATAACAAAATATACCTTTTAATGACCAAGAAGCATACCGTTAGAAAGGTTTGCCCTTTTCAATGACATAAAAGGCATCCCTAAAGGATGGTTTAAAAATAGGTTTCCAGCCTCACAAGCATGATGAAGCAAAGCTTTTCTAAACATAGCACTGGTGTTGGCGTACTGACATTTACCACAACACATTTGTTATAATTTTTCCATAAAGTAAAGGGTCACATCAAGTTGTGTGTTGGATTCATTGTAAATCCCTTAAATATGAAAAATTAAACACTTTGCATATCAGACAATAATCACTGATGTATAAAAAACTACGTTTTTACACAGGATGCAAACTCATAATAAACAGTAGCACATGGCATGCAGGGCTGTCTTCAAACAGGTTGCCACTTCTACCAACAAATTTTTTTCAAATAACCAAAAAAGTGGGAAGAAGCTCCTGTATTGTGTTGGCAACAAGAGTTGGTGCGGAATATGTGGTTCCATGAATCAAATCCATAGCCATGGTAACCAGCAATGCATTCTGCCCCTCCAACTTCTCCTCACTCACTGCAAGTTCTATGGTCACCTTGGCCTTTTAATAACGAATACTAGTCGGTAAGTAAGCTAGCTGCATTATCGACACATAAGTGCCAAGAGAGCGGTTCCATTACAAAATATAACTTGCGAACTTTTATAAAGGAAAATTAAATGCTAGAAGATAAAACATAACCATGTAAGTTATTCAAAAACAAGTAGGTGACTCGGTGATTCAAACATATCGGGGAAGAACTGCCCCTGCTTCTAATTTTTTATCATTTAGACAAGTTATATTTCAATTCCTTTCTTGGAAGTGTTGAAAACAGTGTTGTTATGATAAATTAACTTTAAAGAGAGTCGATTAATGACACTTAACAACACTTACTTTTAAATTTTTCCGGAACATGTTTCTGAGGCTTAGCCTCTATCATCAGCCGGTGCTCGACTGGTTCTCATTGGTGTAGTTGACGATATTTTGTCACAGGTCTCCTCTGGTGGCGGTTCAAGGAACTTGCTGAACATCCCCCAGAAAGATTTGTTCAGCAAGTTCCTTGAACCGCCACCAGAGGAGACCTGTGACAAAATATCGTCAACTACACCAATGAGAACCAGTCGAGCGCCGGCTGATGATAAGAGGCAAAGCCTCAGAAACATGTTCCGGAAAAATTTAAAAGTAAGTGTTGTTTAGTTTCATTAATCGACTCTTTAAAGTTAAGTTATATTTCGTTTAAATGTAGCTTTATTGATGTACCACTGTTAATGGCAGTTTTTACTCATATTCTGGGCACAATATTATGCTATCTCAAACTCAATACTGGTGTTGCTTCTATCACATTTTCTTTTTATTTACATCTAGGAAGGGATTCCAATAACGGATCCAAAGTACTATGTGAACATTACTGCTGAACAGTTGGAGAAGATTTGCCGTTCAGATAATTCTGTGAAAGCACCTCTTTTAAACAAGCGTGTGGAATGCTTGCATGAAGTAGGACAGGTTCTACTTGACAAGTATAATGGTATGTATACGTATAACATATATATTCCTTTAAGTTAATTGATAGAAATTAATAATTTCTTCACACTAACCATATATAGGCTAACGTTTTGGATAGATAGAGTCAACCTAAAAAATTCATAGCCATGGCCGGGATTTGAACCACGGATCTTTTGGTTTCCATCTAGTTGCTCTTACCCAATGAGCTACCATGAACAACTTGCCGTCGTGACATTAAATTCTCCAATTGACTCATGTACAGGTTGTTTCAAAACGACACTGAATGAATATGGCCATTTCATAGTTTATAACATATGTAGTCGGAATTTTGGTGTCGCAGCTTCGAGATTTCCTTAGGTATAATTTTATGCAGCATTAAATATTACATTATTTTGTGATTAGGTAGTGCAGGAACCACTGGTGTGTGAACCTCAAAAGTGGTTAGTGGGACACACCAGTCACGAAAACAAAAGCATTACTCCTTGCTCTTTGTCAGCCTTACTTTCAGGTAATGGTACAAAGGGCAGTTATTTGTGGAAAAGTCAACTAATAACTCAGACAGTTGCAAGATTGCTCATTTTGCTATGACCTTAATTGTACAGTACTTTCAACTACTTACTGTAAAATCAACAGCTTCCTTTTCAGTTACAAATGCTTTATTTAGTATTATTAAACACAGTGGAATAAAATGCTTGTCCCATTTCATAAGACATTAAGTTTTTTATTTCATAACAAAATTTATCTTGATCTATTTGGTTGAGCACGGAAAGATGTTGGTGAAATCCACTCATATCATTATAAGTTAAATCAGCTACATCACAGTGCTTATGCCCTTTACTTTTAGGGTTTCATGGAGTGCACTCAAGACTGTGTGAACAAGAACATGCTGGAGTATGAGCTTTCCCTGACTTGCATTTTGATTTCCTTTCCTTGTTTTTGCAATTCCTACCTCACGTGCATTCCACGACTGGTAAAGTTTCCCAATCTCAGCTCCTGTCTATTGTGCGTGGTACAGTGCACAGTGTCTCAACTAAGAATAAAAATGCCATGTAAGTATAACAAAGCTTTCAGAAATGAATATGAAATCCAAGCACACAACCTGAATTTGCAGTTACTGCCAGCGCTGCAGCAGTGTACAAAGCTTGCAGAAATGATGGAAATTAATAATTTCTTCACACTAGCCATATATAGGACAGAAACCAGGAGATCGTGGTTCAAATCCTGGCCATGGCATTGAATTTTTCAGGATGACTATCTATCCAAATCCTCAGCCTGTATACATGTCTGTATGTGTGCATATATAAAGCCATCATTATAGTTAACTTTTCTTTCAGGTACATTTGTAACTTGTGTGAAGGAAAGTGAACATTCAGCTCAGAAACTTCTGCAGTTGATTGTATCAAACTTCTCTTGTTTCAAGGATGAAGCTAATTACAAAGGTCATAAAGGTAGGTGGAAGTCAAATTGTTTGTAATGAAAAGCAAGCTTTAATGTGCTGCAAGGACTTTAAGTTAATAATATACAAATATATTTTTTTTTGTTCTAGTGGCAATCTATAAACGAGCACAGATACTCATTGGAGATCTATGGTCATGCTTCCGCGGAAAAGGTTTGGGACACTTTGATGACATTGATTCGATCACCATGTTTGCAGATTACAGGTAACCGCTTTGTGATTGTGTAAACTTTTCTTTAGCTAGATAGTCAACATGAAAAATTCAATGCTATGGCCGGGATTTGAACCACGGATCTCCTGGTCCCATTGAGCTATGATGACCAACGTGCTGTCTTGACATTAAATTCTCCATCTGACTCGTATATTTTCCCGGTAAACCACTAGGGGCTCTATATTTCAGATTCACCGTTTGTGGCAACTTACTATTGTAAGTACGTAAGTCTCTGGCTTCATCATTTAACTCTTATATATCTAATTTCTATAGCTATTTATCCAATAAATATTGCAACTAAGCGTACAAGAAGCTTTTTGAAAATTTGTGGTTGAACAATAAAATATCGGGGCTGACCGCGTAGTTCAGTTAGTAGAGCACCTGCCTGCCATGCGAGGGGTCCCAGGTTCGATTCCCAGCTGGGATGTAGACTTTTCTCCAACCAAGGTGATTCCCCATCTTCCCCAGAGTCTGGAAGTATGAATGAGTGTGATATAATGATTATAACCCAACAAATACGAGTTAACATCTTCGATATGTTCCAAAGGAGAACAGCTGTTGATATGACCATTGCAGTTAAAAGTAATGAGATTTAAGGACACTTTTTGACCTTTTAATTTTCAACATAGTTACCTTATAAACTATTACTATAATAGGTGCATTATAAGTTGGTGATTGGCGTTTTGCCTCCACGTGCTGTTCAGCTGCGAAAACAAGGAGAGGAGATAAACACGTCACTGACACGTCATTGCCGTCGCCTAGCAACCAGCAATCCACCAATCAAAAGTAAACTGTTGCCATAGCAACCCGAGCCGCTTATCCTATGTTGCCAACTCTATCGCACTACATCACGTGCTTTATGCATGACGCTATTCTATCGGCATGTTGAGGTTTTCAGTAAACAGACACTGCTCCTATTGTTGCTTCGCTTATGAATCAGCAGTATCACAATGCCGTCGTCGTTCGTTGCCCTTTAGTATGAGACGGAATGCGTTGTTGGAAGGGAACAGGTGTGGATTTAGTTTCAAGGAATATCTTATGACGTTTTCTGGGTCAATGACCAACCTTTACAGTTTAATGACCAACCCTTTCTTAGGGTATTTTTCCCTGTCATCACTGCCAAACTAAGAGTGTGCTGCTTCAGGTAGTGAATGTTTCACAGAGTGTAAACAGCTTTACATTTTCGCAATATAATTCGTGTGTTTCAGTGATCAACTTCAGTGTTTCTGTGATCAACTTTAGTGTTTCAGTGCAACTTTAATATTTAGCTAATTATCGTTACTCATGGCTACCGCAAACACTTGTGCTACAGAAACAGACAGAAAGAAACTATCTGCGAAGACCACAAAAATATTTTTGCGCACGGAATCCCAATTAAAGGACAAGCAAGGGAAATTATATGTTCCGTAAGAAAATCTTTTGAGGATGAAAGAGACAATTGGGGTCCAATAATTCCCGTTTTAAAAGTACTGGACAGAACCTCAGCTGCTGTTGGTGTAAGTAAGAATACTATAGTTAGAGTAGAGAAAGAGAAATACGCTAGTGCAGAAAATCATGCGTGTACATCGCAGTTACAAACTCCAGGGAAGAAGAGGAAGCGATATAACCTGGTCACTAACCTGGATCCATTTCAACAAGATGCCATTCGCTGCCATATTTATGCGTATTATACCAGGAAGCAATATCCTACACTTTAAAAACTGCACTCATCTCTACAAATGGATGATTTTTTACAGGTGGCAAGACCTCACTTCGAAAAATAGTTAAAACCTTAGGATTAGGCTATAAAAACCTAAATGGACGTAAGATCTTACTGGAGAAACCGGACATATGTGCCTGGCGCTGTAGGTTCCTACGAGAAATTATTTCTTGTGATTTTGAGAATATTGTATGGATTGATGAAACCTGGGTGAGCTTCCGAAGATTTCGTATGCTGTACTTAGGTAACTGCTCACTTAAACGTGTAGACAGTCTTACGGCAATCTTACGATTAATACTGCAGTATGCAAATTTCTAGGAATATGTGCGTGTGCATTACTGCAACGGACTGCAACCGAACCTCCACCTCCCCTCTTCCCGTCACCTTCATTGCCTAGTACGTGGAGAGGGACGGTAAAGTGGCAACGGTGCTATCCCCTCTCTTTCCCCACTCCTTCAACTGTCAATCACCAACTTATAATGCACCCATAATAAACCAGCCCACCTCGGTAGCGTAGATGGTAGCGTGTCTGCCTCACGTTCAAGAGGTCCCGAGTACGAATCTCGGTCAGGTTTTTTCCGGGGTTTCCCTTAACCTTAAATACGAATGTTGGGTAACTCTAAGCTCCATGGACCCTGTACTCATTTGAGCATTATTTCACCCAATTTATTCACCATCCGATATGACTTAACGTTGGAGTGCGTAAATTACAAACAAAAAAAAAAAAAAAAAAAAAAAAAGATTACTAAATCATGAGCAAAACAATGTTTGAGGTAGGACTTTCCGAAACTGAAGGCATATAGCTAAGCCCCTCTAGTCTGCCTCTCTTCTGCAACCTGCACTGTCACCTGTATTCAGCTCTGTTGCTTGCATTTATCTCTGAATCGCTGCTTCCTTCTATGTTTACAGAAAAGTAATAATTCTTTCCATTTTTTTTATCGGCAGCGAGATAATTCCTTACATTTGGCTTAAGCTCTTGAAATCACCAAAACCACTGCTCATTAGAATATTCCAATAACTTTTGATGTAACTCTTTTTGTCCTCAAGAGTTCTGCCTATTTGTTGCATAAATTTCCCTTTATATCACCCATACTATTTCTCTGGGGTTAAGTCGGGATGATATGGAGGAAGGCATACAGAATGCTGTATTACTTCTGATGAACCTTATTGGAACTTCCATAATTTTGCTTTCAACATATTTCAATCAAATTTAAAATTATGATTTTTCCATCCAGATTATCATTTCACTCTTCAGAGTAGTCATATTTGGCCTCTTGTGTCTCTCACTGTTATGATAATTATACAGCGTATGATTTTAGAAGGCATATGAGCTGAACCAATGTGTGCATGTTGCCATCTGATGTACCTGAGAGCAGAAAATAGGGAAAGGGAATGAGGAAAGTAGCATTGGATGTCTCACAAATTGTCAGAACGCCAACTAACTCAGCAAAGGATAATTATAACATTATAAACTGTAATATTCAATATTAACATGCTTATTTACTGAAAATAGCATACCTGGATTTCTGAAAACAACTTATTGTGGAGTTGCTAACTTAATGTAAAGGTTTACCAATTTCTGTGCTATAGAACGTCTCACGCTTAGAAGACAATACAGGTCTTATGGGGTACCCTGTGTTACATTGTGTGTGTTGCCCCTCAGTTCGGCTCCATTATGTGGCTGGGGTTTGACTCCTTGGGTTGTCAGCCTCGCCAGTGATAATTTGAAAATATCAATGTCCTCGGCTGCTCTCGGAGTTATCCTAACATTCGTGAATATAGGATCTGTGGCAAGGATCTCTTGATTCAGGGCGTTTTGGGTGGATCAATTAGGGTACTTGAAAAGAGACACAGTTTAATTCTCTTACGACGATTGGTAGTATTTCAATTACTCTCGAAATACATGTTAATTAGACGAACTCTGAATGGTAGGCTTCGCGCTGGCGTGGTTGTACACCCATGTCTATATCATGACTCATCGGATTGGCACCCAGCTACTAACTACCTTTAATTGAACGCGATATCTTTAGTTTACTCGTCCATTCAGTTTGGCCCACAGTAGCCAAATTACCTTAATGAATGCAATTTCTGTTCGTGTGCTATCGCACGACGGTTTACACTGGCCCACAGCCACCAACTGCTTTAATGAACGCGATTTCTGTCCGCGTGCTTTCACACGACGGTTTAGCTCGGCTCTCAGCCACCGACTGAACTTAAGATATATATTTGTTCCCGGATAGGTCATATGACACTTCACTTTGCCCTGCTGTTCATTATTTTAAATTAGTTGGTCAGTAGAACGCATATGGAGTCCCTTTTATGAGAACCTCACTTTAGACCACATAAGATGTCCCCTTCCTGTCAAAACTAATGCTTGAAAATAAACACCGGGTGCGACCCTTAAAATTTATGGTTGCGGCCGGCCTTCCTAGGGGAGAAAAAATCCTACCTCTTCAGAGTCCGCAACAAACTTAACAATGCACACAAGATATTTGTTTCAGTACATGTATATATTCCTTTAACATTCAATTAATCTTCCATATATTCCTTAACAGTTAATTAATCAAATCGAGGAAGAGAGTACCGTTTCACCTGTTGCCACATGTGCCTTACATACAGTTGCAACATCAGCCACAGCAGTGACCGGTTTGCCGGTTTGATATTGTATTGTAAGGGATACATCATAAGTTCAAAACATGATTTTGCAGACAAAAATATATATTAGAACAAACAAAATGCAGACATGCAAGCTTTAAATATGTCATTAAATTAATTAGGAGTCGATTAATGACACAAAACAACACTTACTTGTAAATTTTCCCGGAACCGGTTTCTGAGGCCTTCCCTCTATCTTCAGCCGGACATCGACTTGTTCTCATTGGTCTAGCTGGCAATATTTTGTCATCGGTCTCCTCTGGTGGCGGTTCGAGGAACTTGCTGAACAAATCTTTCTGGGGGATGTTGAAATTGAATAATTTGTTCATATTTTTAGAAATAAAGATTTATTCCCATGTGGACAGTTCTTCTTTTCCTGTTGTACGTTTTAGTAATTTTGGTTCTGGATTTATGTTATGTTTTTTCTCCCAAAAATGCGTGGCAACTGCTGATTTTTCTAATTGTTTGTATTTTATGTTCCTAAAGTGTTCCTTTGCTCTTGTTTCCAAATTTCTTTTGGTTTTTCCAATATAAATTTGACTACAATCACAGCATTCAATTTGATATATACCAGATTTTTTGTTAGATGGAATGGCATCTTTGATGTTTGAGCAAATTAGGTTTTTTAAGGAGTAATGGTTCACTGGAGCTAGTTGAATGTTTTGTTTTCTGAAGACTTTTTTGAATTTATCAAAGGCCCATGGATGGTAAGTGAATTTTTTGATGATCATTTTAGTTTCTGTAGCTGAGAGGGTTGTGGTTTCCTTTAGTAGTTTCTTCTTTTTTGCTAAGTTCACTTTTTTGTCTACTAGTGATTTGGGATGCACTAAAACTTTTAAATATTCAAGAAAAAAGCATCAAGTTCACTGTAGAAGTTGAAAAAGACGAGTATTTACCATTTTTAGATCTAAAAATAATCAGAAATAAAAATAGAATAAACTTTGGCATTTACAGAAAACCAACACAGACAGACAACTACATAAAAGCTAATGGCTACAATCCAAGATCCCACAAACAGGCAATCTTTAAGTTTAGCACACAGACTGGTCAACATCCCTCTCACAGCAGAAGAATACAAAATAGAATACAACAAAATTATTGAAATAGCACAGAAAAATGACTTTCCCAAATCACTAGTAGACAAAAAAGTGAACTTAGCAAAAAAGAAGAAACTACTAAAGGAAACCACAACCCTCTCAGCTACAGAAACTAAAATGATCATCAAAAAATTCACTTACCATCCATGGGCCTTTGATAAATTCAAAAAAGTCTTCAGAAAACGAAACATTCAACTAGCTCCAGTGAACCATTACTCCTTAAAAAACCTAATTTGCTCAAACATCAAAGATGCCATTCCATCTAACAAAAAATCTGGTATATATCAAATTGAATGCTGTGATTGTAGTCAAATTTATATTGAAAAAACCAAAAGAAATTGGAAACAAGAGCAAAGGAACACTTTAGGAACATAAAATACAAACAATTAGAAAAATCAGCAGTTGCCACGCATTTTTGGGAGAAAAACCACAACATAAATCCAGAACCAAAATTACTAAAACATACAACAGGAAAAGAAGAACTGTCCACATGGGAACAAATCTTTATTTCAAAAAATAGGAACAAAGTATTCAATTTCAACATCCCCCAGAAAGATTTGTTCAGCAAGTTCCTCAAACCACCACCAGAGGAGACCGATGACAAAATATTGCCAGCTACACCAATGAGAACCAGTCGATGTCCGGCTGAAGATAGAGGGAAGGCCTCAGAAACCGGTTCCAGGAAAATTTAAAAGTAAGTGTTGTTTTGTGGCATTAATCGACTCCTAATTAATTTAATTTATACAACAACACTGTTTTCAACACTTCCATGAAAGGATTTAAATATGTCGTTTACTTTTATGCTTCTTCTGTGTCATCTGATAAGGGTGCAATTCCTTCCATTTCGTTGTCCATTAGCCTCGACGACAAATCTGATATGTTGTCTTTTTATTAGTATACACTTGTTACCCCTTCTTTCATATTCAAACCCCAAATCGTGTAGGAACTGATTCAAAGTGGCCCTTGAGAAGTTAGTATAGTCATCACTGTTTACCCTTGCCAAAACTAGATTCAGTATGGGTGGAATGTTTTCAAACAGCAAAGGATGAACAATACATTGCACTTTACTTTGCACTATTCCATCATACTGCATTAACCTGACATTTTTTTGTTTCTCTGCCATTTTTTATGGAGTTCATAGGGGACCTCTCATTCATTCCCTTTTTATTCTATATACTAATGTTTCTGAAAATGTGAATACTGATACTAATTTTACTTGAGAAATAACTTAAGACATTCAATACTAACGCACAGTCCTTACTTCTTAGCTTACCAATATTTAGTTTATTCTTAGCTTCCCCTTCCATAACTATAAGTTAAATAGCTTCACATAACACTTCACAATCTTTCACATGCTATAAACATAGGTACTCATAGAAACTCATATTGCAAACATGTTCACTTTGATTGCAAATATTAGACGGGATGGTATAACCTGCCTTGCCTTGCGTGTGTCGCCGTTTCTTTAAATAGATGAATGTCTTTTGTTTATTTGACACATACGACGAATACAAGAAGTTAGAGGATTGTGGTTTCTTTTAAAAATTGCCTTCCACCCTCCTTTAAATATCTCTTGCTTTGTCCCCCTTGCTGCCTACATTTTCTAGTGCATATATATAAAAATTTTCTGAAATGACTTAATGTAAAAAATTATAACACTCATCTGATCTAAGATGGAAAATTAAAACTTGGCAGGTAGGAGCACTGTAGTCGACTCTACCTAAGAAAAAATTGTGTTATTATAGTGGTGAGGTTTAGGTAGCGCATGATGAACATACAAATAGGGCCCATAGAAACACAAAAGACTGTAATAATGACCTAATCTGACAGAGAAAATATTCTGCTTAAGACAGTGTGTTCAAAGTTGCAAATCATTACAGTTAATTATTTATACCATGTTATTAGCAAGTGGCTAAAAAAGGATGAAGCTAATGAGAACTCCGTATGTTAGACAGAAAGAGATATATCCCATTTACTTCTATACTGTGACTTAGTGGGTTCTTAGAATTAAAAATCCAATTTGCAGAAGTTCTAAATGTTCTTTATTTCCATAGAAATACACTCTGTTCAATTCTCACAGAAGCAGAATTACGTCACATACACAATTACAATCTACCAAGGTCAGTGACCACAACAAACAGCATTCTGATTACATCTGTTTACAGCATCAACTCTCGTTACAACACTTTACAACTGTTTACTCCGACTCTTGGCGAGTCGTCGCTTCCTTAAATTGTGCTTGGATTCCGGGACACGTTGGCTTGCCTGGCAACGAGCGGGTGGATTTGGCGGTAAAGGCGGCAACCACAACACCCAAAATCCGAGCTGCTTACGTCACCTCTGAAGACTTCAGGCTAGTTATTCGGAGAGCAGTGCTTTCGTGGTGGCACAAGGACTTGCTGGCTCTTCGTTGTAACAAACTGCGAGAGGTAAAGGACATTCCATCTCTTTGGAGGACCTCGCAGCGTTCTTCTTGTCGCAAAGAAGTGATTCTGGCCCGGCTACGCATTGGACACTGCGCTTTTACCCACGCGTACCTTTTAAAGTGGGTACCGCCACCAGTTTGTCCATTGTGTGGGGACAGTTTGTCGGTCCGTCAAATACTGTTGGAGTGTGCTTCCTTAGGACACCTTCGTGCCACCCTGAACCTGGGTCCGTCAAATACTGTTGGAGTGTGCTTCCTTAGGACACCTTCGTGCCACCTTGAACCTGCCGGACTGTCTTGCAGCATTACTGGCTGATGACTCCAAAGCTGTCCAAAAGGTTATTAAATTCCTATCACAGATACCCTTTGCACTGCATATTTAGATTTAGATATTGGGTGAGGTAGTACTGGCACTAAGCACACTCCACTCCTTTATCTACCACGCTTCTGTGATGCTCCGTGAGTTGTTCACTTGAGGCTGTGCGACCATTACCGTGATTTTAACTTTTTAGCGTGCTGTTTTACCCCCTGACTTTTACAATCGTTTTTATTGCAAAGTCCCCCTGCCTTTTGCACCATCATTTCTGTTGAGGCGCTAATGACCTTGCAGTTGAGCGCCCTCAACTCAACCCAACCCACACTTCCTTAAATACCTCATTGGCAATCCGAGACTGTTCTGTAAGAATCAAGAAATCGAATGTTCTATCACCAGACGAAACTCGAATTTTGTAGACGGGAAACTTTATCTGTGCTGGCAAATATTTTTATCTCCGTGCTATCTTTATTTGTTCCGGCATACTCTTTATCTCCGTGTTGCCTATCAGTTCCTTTGTGTGCACAAGCCACGCTATCGGGATCGGGTATGCGACAATACTGTCTTTTAAGGTTGAGACAAGCTATAGAAGTTTTGCCCTGTTTCACAATAAGTGACACATTATGCACACACACATTGCATGCTCTAGTCGTGAGTTCCTGGCTTTTTGTAATTAAGGCGCGACCAACGTAGGGTTAAACAAGTCTAGATACTTTTTTGAGCTAATTTTAACACTGTGTCACATAAATGTGAATTTAAATAAAGTTTTATTAAATAATAAAACAGGTTAATCATTCCATAGATCTCTCCGTATGGGAAAAAAAGCTTCTTTAATAAACATTTTCATAGAATCATGAATCCACCACTGGACATCTTTGACAAATACATCATGCCATCTACCGACGATACGGAGAAAGTAGAAACCATTACAGTACGCAAATGTTTTCTTGAGTGCTGGATTTATGATGTGATTTTGGCAGAGGGGAAGAAGCAAGAGCTAACGCTCTTTTATCTCTGCAGTGTGGTCAACCTTGAAAAACACAGTTCAGCAAAATAGCGTGTAATATAAGCGAAGATATCACAAGTAACATTGCATCCTCGGAAAACATTCCTTAGTTTTGCCCACGCCAGCTCAATTGCATTCCGATCACAGTTATATGGAGGTAGACGAATAATAATGTGTCCACTTTCGAGAGCCATAACATCCACAAATGTTCATACAAATATAAATCATTTTCAAGTAAATGCTGATGTACATTACCACCACACTCGTAACAAGGATAAACTGGCAATTCGAGCGCACCAAACGAGCCTTTATGAAGGAAGCCTTAACTACGAAGTGATAATGTTATATAATAAACTTCCAAATTCATTTAAATAAGCTGCATCATTAAAACACTTTAAGAATAAGGTTAAGACATTTTTGCACGCACACTGTTTTTATACGGTTAATGAATTTTTAGAACTATAACCATGTAAATGAGCACTGGGAGCATAGTACATTCACAAACCTGTAATATTTATATTATGACATTTCTTGTAGTAAATTAGTCTATGCAAATACCACATGAAACCATAGAACAGCTGCTTACTGTGTATATTGTATGTAATCAATGTGACTTTATGTATATACTATATTTATACATTTTGACGTGTCTCATAACATGTATATGTTGCCAAGGATGAACTAAAATTCTAATTCCTTTCTTGGAAGTGTTGAAAACAGTGTTGTTATGATAAATTTAAAGGGAGTCAATGACACTAAACACTTACTTTTAAATTTTTCTGGAACATGTTTCAGAGACTTTGCCTCTATCCTCAGCCGGCCATCGACTGGTTCCAGAACCAGCTGAGGATAGAGGCAAAGTCTCTAAAACATGTTCCGGAAAAATTTAAAATTCTAATTTTAATTCTAACATACGATTGTTGTAAACTGGTTAGCTAATTTACCTCGAAATTGATCAAAACGAAATATGCCGGACATGATAAAGCTTAGCATATTAGCCACTAGATGTCAGTGTATAAGCGCATTTCAAAGTTCAAAGTTGTCATCTATGTTTTTGTGGAGTTAAACGCAACTTATCGAATGAGGACTTGGAACCCGATCGCTCTTCTTATTGCGTGCATATAGTACAATTTGCTCTAGTCGAGACTCAGCTGATAATGGGAGCAAAAGCTCTTGAAACATGTCCTGTGAAAAATAGTGTGAGTGAAGCAATATGTCAATATCTTCTCAATTCACTTTTATTTTAACTTGTGCTTCACTGTCTCTACACTTCTTTCAATTTTTATACTTTGACTGCACCACATACTTATTTAATAAGCACATTTAGTAAACTTCCTGATTAAATAAGTGATGTAGATTAGTTATTAGTGCTCCCCAGTGTCATGAAGTCCAAGAAAGGTTTATTCCAATCCATTTTTTTGTCTGTGTGATACCTATGAAATGGAAGACTTTCTCATACCCGTAATTTAATGTAAAATGTATGACATGGTCTATCAAGATCTTTGCAATGTTTGCTAACTTACATACCTTCAGTGAGTGATCACAGAGTATGACATTTTGAAATTTTGTCAGAAACTTGTGCGCTGAGCACATAAACACATCTCATTCATTGTGGCCCGGAGCTTATGTTGTTTGAAAAACGTAATTATTCCCCTGTTGCTATTAGATTAAGTTTAATTATTGTTCTGTTAGTTCGTAAGACTGATCCCATATGCCTTTTACCATGTGTGCTGTGTAATGTTTTAGATTTGTAGTATGGTAATGTCCAATCTGTATGCTGTATTTGAAGAAGTCCACTGAGGAACTAATATTAATATTTTCACTGAATGTCTTGTTTTTTTTACAGAATACCACAAGTGCTGATTCACTTTGGAGTAATGAGCTATAGTGATGAACTAATGGAGAAGTTGAAACAAGGTGACTTTAATGTTTATTTGTTACTCATTAAGGTGTATAATAAAACCTGGTTACCCAAAGTAATCTGGCATGGCCATCTCAGATAAATGAGTACTTGGTTTATACAGATGGCTGCAGTGAAATAAAATTTGAGTGAGCTATGTACAGGGTTATTCTAAATGACTCAGTGTTACCAAAGTTAATAACTCACAGTGCAATTGATTAAGAAATATGAATCTTGTTTTATTGTGTACTGTAACTCATAAAGTAGTTTCACATACATTACAAATGCTTGATATATGTGCCTTTTATCACCGTGCACATATACTGGATAGTCTGTCTCTTACCACACACGATCAACATTGCAATAGTGATGGTTTTGGAGCTGGCTTAGGTAAGCTGCTTCAATCCCCAAATATCCACTGGTAGAGGAGGAACAAATACTTGATCTTTAATGTATCCCCAGAGAAAGAAAATCGCATAGTGTAATATCAGGTGAATGGGTGGTTGTTGAAGTTCTTGGTTTGAAAGTTCTCTGACCTCCCTGTGGAAATGAAGTAGTGCATCATCGACATGAAAAATTCAATGCCATGGCCGGGATTTGAACTGCAGATCTCTAGTCACTCTTACCCGTTGAGCTACCATGGTCAATTTGCCGTCCTGACATTAAGTTCCCAAATTGACTCCTGGTAAACCACTAGAGTCTCTTGCATCCAAGATACACCGTTTGTGGCGACTTACTATAAACGGAAACTAGAGATCCGTGGTTCAAATCCCGGCCATGGCATTGCATCTTTCATGTTGACTATATCCATCAAAAACCTTAGCCTATGTACGGCTAGTGTGAAGAAATGATTAATTTCCATCACTTAACTAAAAAAAGTTAAATGATGAAGTCTGGGACTCAAGTACTTACAACATGAGGCAGGATGAGGTGAGAGGGCAGTCGACCCAAGGAGCCATGACAGTGTAGAGGGCAGGTTCCCTACAGTTTACTTAGCTAGAGATTTCCCCCGACAGGCCAGGGCCACAGACACGCTTCCCTACTGTGGGACAACAAGCCCAGCAGCAGAGCCCCAAAGGTCCCTGGCTGGTGGTCCTGAAATAGTCCCAGCAGAGGCACAGAGACTGGCAACCAACCTTTCAGAGCAGGAGGAAGTTTTCCTCAGGGCATATCAGGACTTAAAACAATTGTCAAGGACACCCGGAGGCAGGCAGACATATGGTTTAGGGCAAATGGCTTCTTGCTTAATGAAAAGAAAACACAACAACTTTTAGCTTAAGGGACCTGACAAGTTCAAATGACACTAAAGAAGTCAAATTTTTGGGTGTAATAGTTGACAATAAACTCTCCTGGGAACCACATATTAATTACACCACTACAAGGCTCTCAAAAGTTACATATCTTATCAAAAACTTAAAAAGCTGTGTACCGAATACATACATTAGATCTGCTTACTTTGCTTTTTTTTTTTATAGCATTATACTGTATGGTATCTTACTTAGGGGTAGTAGTAGCCACGTTAGTAATATCCTACTATTGCAAAAGAAGATTATCCATATTATATCTGATACAGACAAATTCGCACATTGTAATTTATATAAAAAAGAATTTATCTGATTACAACTATAGACAGGATATCCATAAATATAATACTAGGTATACAAACCAAATTGATACACCTTATCATAGGCTTGCAAAAGCACATAAGAGTTTTGAAATATTAGGTATAAGAATGTATAATGCACTTCCAGATTATGTAACTCAACTGCCAAATAACAGTTTTGAACATAGGCTTTATGACAGATTATTAATCAACCCATTCTACTCCCTACAGAAGTTTTTTGAAAATGCATCTCAATTGTAAATAGTGTCACCTATTCACTGAACGTTGTAATCTGTATTGTATCTTCTGACGTCTATTGCTGTAAAGCTCAACAACTAAATTATGATACTGGTTGTCACCCCAGCAGTCACGCTGAACTTATAAGTTTCTACTCACTCTGCTGTTAATGGTAATATTTTAATAAATTGGATTGCTCATTAAATTGTATTGTTGCACATATTTTTGAGACTTGCCATGGCTGTATTAAGGTTAATGCATTTAGTTACCTCTGTAGTCAGACTGATAAATACAAAATATACTTACTTCTTTTGTAATGATTTTGTAAAATGACTATGTGAATGCAAGATTGTACTTTCTGTACTACTTATATTATTTTGTTAAATTGTATTGTATTGACGTTGCCTATTGCTGTATTTAAGCTTAATGGCAAAAACATAAATATTATTATTATTATTATTATTATTATTATTATTATTATTATTATTATTATTATTATTATTATTATTATTATTATTATTATTATCATCATCATCATCCTGCCATGCACCACCAAGACACCTGCTGACACTTCTACCCTGAAACAGACCACCAAGTGGTGATGATGATGGATATAGGGGCGCTCAACTACAGCGGTTATCAGCGCCCTTTTAAAAACTACTCATGGCAAAAGCCAGATATAAAAAGTTTCTAAAAACTATACTAATGTAAATAAACCTATTAAAACTACATGTACATAAAAAGGGGGAAAAAACAAAAAAAAAATGAAAACCTACTAAAAATTATGTTCGCTATATCCTAAAGTCTAAACGAGAAAGGAATCTAAAAACCTTCTCCACTACTGTGTTATCGTCCGCTAGCATTTCTGCAAAGCTGACCGGCAGCTGCAGAGATGTTCTAAGGGCTGTTAGGTGAAAACACTCTAGCAGCACGTGTCGTACAGATAGCGCTTCTTTGCAAAACGGACACAGTGGAGAAGGCTCCTCTTTAAGTAGAAAACTATGAGTAAAAAAGCAGTGCCCAATACGCAACCCAGCCAAAATCACCTCCTCGTGACGAGATGACCGACAGGAGGTAACCCAGGGAATCGGAAGTTCCTTGACAGATCTAAGTTTATAATTGCGGAGAGCGGACCACTCTTCCTGCCAGCAGGTTTGCACAGCTCTCCGCAATACGGCCCTAAAATCTTCCTATGTCACACATGGTACTCAAACCCTGGGCTTCATGGTAGCCGTCTTGGCTGCCGAATCCGCCATTTCATTCCCCCGCAAGCCTACGTGACCAGGGATCCATGCACACACCACACTAACGCCGGAAGCATGTAAAACGTGGAGGGCATCCTGTATACGCTGCACAATAGGGTGGTAGTTGTACAGCTGCCGTAGGCTTTGAAGTGCACTGAGGGAATCACTTAGGATTAAGCAGTTCCCCAACTTTCGTCAACGTACCTGTAAAATGGCCCGGTATATTGCATAAAGCTCTGCAGTAAAAATGGAAGTGCTAGTGTGGAATCCGAACGTATATGGTTCGGATCCACACACGTAAGTACAACCAACACCATTTGAGTTCTTGGAGCCATCAGTATAAATTACAAAATGGTCCTCATATCGCGATAAAAATTCTAAAAGACATGTTTGGATACTAGACATAGACATGGTAGATTTATCATATTGGGTCATGCCCAGATCAACGTGGGACGCTCTGCACAACCAAGGAGGGTATGTCCTCTCCCCTCTAGGATACATCTTGGACATTTCAGTATCAAGATGTCTAAGGAGCTCCCGGAAACGAAAACCAGGTGGCTTTGGTTTAATAGAAGTGTTCCTACAACGCGCATCCATTAAGGTGTTAAAGAACGGCGTAAACATTGGATGTGTGGGCATGCAATTAAGTCCACAGCCATAATAACAGACCACCAGATGAGAGATGATATGAAATGATAATGGGAGATGAAATGGAGAGACAGGAAATTCAGTCAATGTAATTAACCTATCCAGTATTCGCCTAGCAACCTGGGAAAACCCCCTGAAAAAACGCATGGGCCAGGTAGGTTGGCCACTGGAATCGAATCTGGGTCTCCCAAATGCGGGGCACAGACTAAATTCCCAAGCCATCCCGCTTGGTTTGTGTACTTGTAAAATCATTTGGTCTTGTATCTTGCAGATTCATACATTGCTTTTGTTTATCCTATAGGTGGACAGATTTATTTGTACAGTTTTTTTCATGTACTTATTTTATGCTTAAATCTAAGTATAAGAGTTTTTGCCATCTCGCCGCCTTTCTGATCCCTCTTTTACTTGGCCCCAAGGCCTTCTGGCTCATCAGTTTTATCTTATAGATCACTTATGTGTTTGTTTCATTTAGATATGTCCAACATAGATTCTATTTTTGTACTTAACAGGTAACTGTATCAGTAAAACTACTTTTGGGAACTAAGTATCACACATAACATACTGCCTTGATGCTTTCAGGCAAACATCTTGAAAATGGCAGTGAAGACGAGGTGGAAATTCGGGGATGCTCCATCTATGCAGTCGACCTGATTGTTGAAGAAGTAAAGAAGATGCTGAAAGCCGAAAAAGATGAAGATATAATGGTTAATGCTGTACTTGTTGATCAGTTCCTGTGGGACTACAGACGTAAAAATGCAGAAATGCTAGAGCATATTCCATTCCACAGGACTCTTAGTGTATTCTACTGAGATGCTTCCATTGGTTGCTATTGTATATTCCATTAAAAAGAGTTAATGTTATATATTGCTTAAGGGGAGTTGAAATGTTATATCTCCTTTGAATTAAGATAGCAAAATATGCTTCTATTCTATCAAAACTACCTCACATTTAACCACCTTATTTCGTTCATATTTGAATGTGTAATGTAGAAGTATAAATATTTTTTTGGATCTTCTTTCTGTTATGCGACACGGTAATTTTTTTCTAATTCCTTCACACTTTTTGATGTTTTTATATAGAACAAGATTTTTAATATAATTTCTTTACTTATTAATGCAATTTCATGATGGAGGGCATTCTTTTAACATTATTGTTTGTTTATTTACTTACTGTCTAATGTAGCCATATTAAAGAATTCAGTGCAGCCAAACTATGCTTGTTTCTCCACTGAACGCAATACTGCCAACAGTCTTACTTGTCCCAAAGTTACACTATCTAACAGACTATCACCCAGTCAAATTTTGTTACTCATGCACTGCTTTGTACATAAACAATCCTATGACATGATGATAATGGAGTGCTCGTAGGAAATACATGTATGAGCTTACGGACTGGTTGGCTACTGCCGCGAGGTGTGCATGATGTCAAATGACTCAAAGTATACTGCCAGGGGGGAAATTGGCGGTCCCGGCCATGTTGTTCAAATCGATGAATGCAAAATAGGACGACCCAAGTTTCATCATGGGAGCTGCAATAAGACTGTAGAGCGTATTTGCATCCCTCCTTGGAACAGGATTTCTATGGTGAAGATGGGATGCACGTTGACTATTTCGAAACCCCAGGTTGAGAAGCCATATGTAATAGGATTTCTATAATCTGCTACTCATGCGATGTTGAATATTGTCACCTAATTATCGGAAAGCACGGTTAGCTGGCAGCTGGGTGGGCGACAGAAGGCATTCAGGCCACACCTACCCATTTATCTTGTACGTTCACTGAAGGGGATGATGAGGAAAGTGTCACCGGTCGCTGGCTACCTCTTTCCCCTCCCCCTGAGGTCTGGAACAGTCGGGATATTTCATCTAACCCGGAACCTTCTAGATAGGTTAGTTGGTCTTATATAAGCGACGCACCGGGCTGGAGAGAGGCAGTTCTTGGCGAGCAGCCGTGAGGAGCGCCGAGTAAGTTATCGGACCGGAAGACTGTGAACGTGCATCAGAGGAGTTGTACATAACTGTGAGCGTGCAGTGGACCTGTGACAGACGAACTGGTGAATTGTAATTGTGTGCATTACGTAATTCTGTGTAATCGGAAAGTGTTCCAACTGTAATTTGCTGTAACATTTTTGAGTTGTGCAATTGGACTTTTAATTTCACGAACCCACAAAGTTACAATATACTATGATCCCCACATTGTGGTTACATATGTAACAGGATTTCTTCATTGTAGTTTGAATTGGTTCTTGAATATTATGTCTGCTTAAATAAGTCATAAGATCTCTTCTTTCCAAGGGTGGTTACGAGTGAAAGAAATAAAATTTGGATGAATTCAATTTCATAATATCTAATTTAATTGTATCATCTGGATTACATTTTACTCGAACTTTCTTTCCTAGTCATGCATTGCAGGTTACCTCCAGCATATCGATAAATCCTTACTTCCTTAATAAATAGTTTCCGTTAATTACATAAAATTGTTCATTCCTGAACGTCCACTCATCACTATCAAAGCTTTCATCTTCCCCACATCTCTTCTCCATATGGAAGATTATTGATTTTCTTTCTCCATAGCAGCCGTTCATTTTTTTATACTAACGTCAATTGTACCAACCAATATACATATCTTGTTCAATTTTCCCTCTAGAATCTCACTTCCACACACTCAACATAAACATTATAATAGTTTTAAACATTTTGCCCAAATTCCAAATAACACCATCAAGCAAATAAACAAAACTCATTTTCAAGGCCAAACAAAAACAACTGTTATATCCTGTTGTTGGGGCATATCGTCCTCCACACCTCATTTGTTTCCATGTCGATCATTCCCAAGATCCAGTTGCCCTCTACGACGTGCCCACGATGAAACTTGCGTCGTCTTATTTTGCACTCGTTGATTTGCACGACGTGGCCGGGACCGCCAATTTCCCCCCTTGCAGTATACTTGATATCATTTGACATCATGCACACTTCGCGGCAGTAGCCGAACCAGTCTGATACAGCCTGTGAGCTCAGACATGTATTTCGTATTGAGCACTCCATTATTGTCGTATCGTAGGATTGTTTATGTGCAAAGTAGTGCATGAGTAACAAAATTTGACCGGGCGATAAATTAGCGTGCTCAAACCATGTTCCTTTGCACATGGACTGCGTCACATGTCTGGGGCATTTTTGCAGAGGTTGGCTGCAAGTCATATCTTTCTCATGTTGGCTGCAACGCGAGAACCGGCTTGGTTGTCTGCTTGGGTATGCGCATACGTGCACCTTTGGACTTAGAAAATATTCTCGCTTCGCACAAAAGAAAGTTTCTCCATACTTTTTTTTTTAGATATAAGAAATGGAAGTAAGAGTGGCAACCTAGTGCAATCATCTCCCAAGTTCTAGGGAGTCGCTGAGAGTTCTTCATAGTGGCTTTTTCCATTAGGATTGATGCTCATTTTATATAACAGCCCGCCTAGCTTGTATCATAATGGAAGTGAGTATGTCACGAGCACCAACCCTTACTGTACACTACTGAAACTTTAAGGATAATAACGCGTAGCCACCATCTGCTAGCTCTCTTGGTTGGTGCTGAAGAACATTGAGATGTCCCACAATCTCACCTAGACATCACTCAGATGTATCCAATCTTTCAAGTTCAACCCAATCTTAACTTCCTGAATTAAAACAAGAACTTTTATATTACAAAACACACATTAAAAGGTGTAGTTTATCATACTGTTGCAATAGTATGTCTGACTCCATTGTTACCAACTTTGTTTTCAAGTCCAATCAAATGGCAATTATCTTTTGCATTTTTTGGTTTGATTAGCTTTTACAAGGGTTATTGGTAAAGTAAGGTCCGTTATTTTTCATAAATTAAACCATCATAGATATTTGCAAATTTTTTTTATTGGATTCCTTACATCTTTCTCTATTTTTCTACCTAGTTGCCATGTTTGTTTAAACATTTGTCATAATGTTCTATAAGCTTCAGTATACCGACGTCATACACGTCTGCCACCTGTGAGGATAACCAGTCTTCAACTGTTTCTTTCACCTCGTCATCTGCGGAAGCGCTTGCTACTGAGAAACTCCTTTAGGTAGTGGAACAAGTGAAAATAGCTCGATGCCAGGTCTGAACTATACTGTGGGTGGTCAATATGTTCACATCCAAAAGAGCCGATGAGATCTTGGGGTTGCCTGACAGAATGTGGTCTGGCATTGTCATGCAGCAGCAACACTCTAGACGTCAGAAGGTGACGTTGCTTATTCTGTATTGTATGTCTGATTTAGAATAGCGCAGTAAGCATCTGCACTGATGGTTGTCCCTTGTTCCATAAACTTGTTCCATAAACATTCCATGTTTATTCCAAAACACATATGCCATCACTTTCCGTGCTGAGATTGTCGGCTTGGCCTTGGCCTTGGCCTTGACTGGTGATGTGGTATAGTGTCATTGCATTGATTGACGTTTTGACTCAAAAGTCACATGAGAAACCCACATCTCGTCCCCAGTAACAATGTGTTCCAATAGTTGATCTCCTTGCTCATGATATCGGCTCAAAAAGTTCAGTGCACAAGCCATTCTTATCATTGTGTTCCTCAGTAAGCAGCCTTGGAACTCAACGTGAACACAATTTGCAAAATTGCAAATTTTCAGAGACAATTTTGTACAGAGTTGTTCTACCCACATTCGAAAATTCCATTACTAAAGTGGAAATTTTGAATCGCCGGTTTTCACGGATCTTTTCATCCACGGCATTCACCAAATCCGATCACTGATGGTCAGCCTGATCGCAGTTCATTATGGACATTGGTGCATCCGCCTTTGAAAGCTCGAATCCACTTACACACTTTGTTGTCACTCATTGCACTGGGGCCGTACACTTTACTGATCTGTCGATGAATGTCCGCTGCTGAAATGTTCCTTACCATCAAAAACCGAGTCACAGACCGTATTTCACTGTCGGCGGGCCACTCGATTTTTTGAAACATTTTTAACTGTCACTGTTAACAGCACACTGCACCACTACCAATGTGAATCGTACCATTTACACGCAAGGCATGCCGGGAGTTGGTCCTCATGCGCGTTTGAATGTTCACGCAAAATTTGATGAGCTACGGCAAATCGGACCTTACTTTACAAATAACCCTCGTACGTTTCAGTATATCATTTTATGTCATTAATAATTTGTCATGTTGGTCATATCTGTTCACCATTCAAATTGTTATACTTCAATTTATTGCAATACATTGTCCAGTTAACCTGTTCCTTTTATTGGTAGTCTGATACTTTCTTTGGTCTGAATTGTTATTCTTTTGCTTATAACATACAAACCGAAAAATGACAGGTTACGAATATGGTGAAATTAAATTTCAAGACCTAGATGAGATTTTGGAAGCTGTCGAAAGGGTACTTTGAATTGTTACCAAAATAATTCTTGTTATATTGTTACCACTATAACCTCTCCATTGACTGGTGCAAGATAAGCAGTTCTAGTAAATCAACAAAACATCTACAGTCAGTGTAAAAAGTGTTCGTACACATAAGAAATTACACTAAAATCTTGGAGAAACAGGAATGGGATGTTTGGCAAATTTATAAATAAATTAATCATGTCTAGTAAAGCATTTATGTTGTTTTTGGTAATATTTTAGATAACAAAACATATAAATTAATTACATCTTAAAATAAAAAATATACTATTATTTCACACAAAAAGTGATCTTACACCTACAGTTTCAATAACATTTGAATAATGTATACCATCCAATATTTGGTGGGCTTTCCTTTTGCTTTTATAATCTATGCGAGTCTCCGCGGCATAGATTCCAATAGTTCTCTTGTTTTCTTTGGTTCAGTTAGGTCCCATTCTATTTAAAGTGCCTGTTTTAATCCTTCTTTATTGGAAAATGAGTGATTTCTGATTTTCCTCTCCAAAATAGACCGCAGATGTTCTATAGGGTTGATATCTGGTGACTGGGAAGGTGTATGAAGTTGTTTTGGCATGTTATAAAGCAGCCACAAGTGAGTATTTCCAGCTGTATGTTTGGGGTGGTCGTCCTGCTGAAATAAAATTGTTCTCAAGACCTAGTTTCTGGGCACTAGCATGGAGATTTTCCTTTAAAATGTCCATATAGACTTTATGCTCCATAGTTCCATTAATAAAGTGCAGTTGACCCACACTTGAATCACTCATACACCCCCAGACCATCCTGGAGCCATCTCCGTGTTTTACTGTAGGCATTAGATGTTTGGGATGCAGCCATACTGTACGTCTTCCATCAGACCCAAAAATATTGAAGTTACTCTCATCGGAAAATATGACTATTCCAGAAGTCTGTTCATTTGTTTTGGTGCTCTTTTGCGAAATTCAGTTGTTTTATTTGATTTTTTTTTTTTTTTTTTTTTTTTTTTTTTTTTTTTTTTTTTTTTTACTCACCCAGAACTTTTTCCGGGGTACTCGACCATGATATCCAGCTTCTCGATAAATATTGCAAACGGTGCTGGCCAAAACATTTATACCATTTCGTCCCAGATCCACAGCCTACTTCACAGCACTGATTTTTGGATCCTTCGTTATTTCACTCAGGATAACTCTTTTATCTTGCTCTGTTAACAACTTGGTCTTCCAGTTCTTGCCCTGTTTTGCACTGCTTTTAAAACACAAAACCTTCTATTATTGTCTGCACGGTGGAGTGAGGTGTGTCAACAAAACAAGATATTTCTTGTAGCGATTTGCATTGATTATGGAGTTTGATAATACATTTTCTTGTTTCTTTGCTGGTTTTCCTACGCTTGCTCCCCATTTTGACGTTCCTGTGTGTTTGTTCGCTGTTCACTTGAACCTGTTCTGTTTCTTATCAGTGCTATCCACAGGTAAGCTGCCAGGTGAATGTTGGCTTGATATAAGCCTTTGAGCTTATGTTCTCAAAGCACTACCGCAGGTGTACGATCACTTTTTGTGCCTATTTTAAACATCTTTTTGTGCATTTTATTTAATTTTTACAATTATACACATCACATTGCGGTTCTGTTTGTGTACTTGCGCAAATAAGTGTTTTGTATGTCTTAAAACCCGTGCTTTTTGTGTGATGCACATTCTAATGCAAAACAGTATAGGTGTACAAACACTTTTTACACTGACTGTACATTCTTTGCTGTTGATCTTGTTCTAGGTGTCATTTTTCGTTGCTGCATTTAGTTCTGAAACCAATATAGTATTATTTTATTTTTTTACAAGTTTCACAGCTGTCTAAACATATTATATATTATATATATTAAAAGTTATTTTATTTTCCTTGGAGGATTGCTCCACTAAAGTTGGTAAACATTTGTAATAGCAAACTAAAAACCTATTTTTAATGCCTGTTTCACTTGATACAGGCTTGAAAAAGAGTTAAACCATTTGTATTATAAGCTTCAGTTGGAATCTCAAATTTTGCCAAGGAATTTATGCTAAAACTTCCATATTTTCTAGGATGTGAAACCTTCCTACATAATTTTAATCCACCAGATTGTGGATTGTATAAACAATTCTGAAAGTTTCAATTGATGCAATTGTTCCTTTCAAACAGCTACATAAATGTTGAAAAGTGATCAGTTGGTGCCTTTACAAACTAAATGCAACTTTTTATGTCTGCACTTCATTGATGTAAACTGATAGAATGTTATTGTGATGATAAAATGTGAAATTTTACTTAAATACGAGTTATTATAAATAGTAATTACAATAAATATTCAGTTGTAATGCGTTTGCATTGTTGTTAGTGCTATATTACAAATTTAAATGCATGGCTGAATGTAGTGTGAGGGGAAGGCTGGCATTATCTTGGAAGGAAATGAGGATTAATGGCGATATACGAGAATGTAACTAGAGTTTTGTTCTCCAGAAAATATAATGCTGTTATTATGTATTTCACTTTATTACAATCCCCTTCTCATATTTTCCTCTCATTTGCATATAACCTAATACCAGGTACAGTACATGCATGTTTTCTTAAGCGCCTGGATTTACGGTGTGGTATGGCCAGAGGGGAAGAAACGAGAGTTAACACTCTTGTTTCTGAGGTGTGGTCAACCCTTAAAAACACAGTTCAGCAAAATAGCATGTAAGATAAGCAAAGATATCACAAGTAACGTCGCATCCTCTGAAAACATTCCTTAGTTTTGCCCACGCCAGCTCAATTGCATTCAGATCACAGTTATACGGAGGTAGACGAATAATAATGTGTCCCCTTTCGAGAGCCGTAACATCCACAAATGTTCATACAAATATAAATCATTTTCAAGTAAATGCTGATGTACCACACTCGTAACAAGGATAAACTGGCAATTCGAGCGCACCAAACGAGCCTTTATGAAGGAAGCTTTAACTACAAAGTGATAATGTTATATAATAAACTTCCAAATTCATTTAAACAAGCTGCATCATTAAAACACTTTAAGAATAAGGTTAAGACATTTTTGCATGCACACTGTTTTTATACGGTTAATGAATTTTTAGAACCATAACCATGTAAATGAGCACTGGGAGCATAGTACATTCATAAACCTGTAATATTTATATTATGACATTTCTTGTAGTAAATTAGTCTATACAAATATCACATGAAACCATAGAAAAGTTGCTTACTGTGTATATTGTATGTAATCAATTTGACTTTATGTATATACTGTATTTATACATTTTGTCGTGTCTCATAACATGTATATGTTGCCAAGGACGAACTAAAATTCTAATTCTAACATACGATTGTTGTAAACTGGTTAGCTAATTAACCTCGAAATTGATCAAAACGAAATATGGCAGACATGATAAAGCTTAGCGTATTAGCCACTAGATGTCAGTGTATAGTGCATTTCAAATTTCAAAGTTGTCATCTATGTTTACGGAGTTAAACGAAACTTAGTGAATGGGGACTTGGAACCTGATAGGTCTTATCGCGCACATATTGTAATGTTGGGGTTGCTCAAGGAGAGTCCTTAACACAACATATAATGTATATCAAACCAAACCTCTTGTACTGTTCTGAAGTCTTAATAACAGCAACAAATGCTAACATCCAAAAACTTGAACAAATACAAAATCAGGCTCTTCGCCTAATCACTGGAGCAGTTAAATCCACACCTGTTGATGTCATGCTTGCCTTAACACGGATCCCACCAATAAAAACAAAAATAGAAGAACAAGCATTGCTTCAACATAAGAAAATGTTACGGCTACCAAACTCTAAATGGACAGAAAAGAACCTCCCTCCTCCAGTTCTTAAAACTCATAGTAGTTTCCTAGAAAAGGTAACACAGATTAAATCTAAATTAAACATTCCTAACACCAGAGAAAACCTACTTATAAGAGAGAATCCATTAGAATTATTGCAACCTACCTTCAGTTTGGAATTAACAGAGAAAACAAGTAAATCAGACACACCAAAATAAATACAAAATCTTCTAGCATTAGAAACAATCAATACCAGATATCCCACAGAAGAATGGTTACACATATATACTGATGGATCCACCAAAGAAAACCTTACTGGAGCTGGAGTTACATGTACACATTTTTCCTTTTATCATTCTGTTGGCAGAGACACAACAAATTATGATAGAGTAATAGAGGCTATACACATTGCTCTCTGACAATTACTAAATCTTCCCTTAAATAAATTTAACAAGGCAGTAATTCTCTCAGATTCTAAAGCTGCAATTCAAGGAATATGTTCAAATGCTACAAAGAACTCAATAAAAATTAGAGAATGCTACAAAATGTTAACACAATTCCCTAAATTTAATAAGATTGTCCATCTCCAATGGATTCCAGCACACTGTGGCGTCATGGGGAATGAAACTGCAGATATACTTGCAAAGAAAGGCACAACAATAAAGCAAAAGTCTAAATTTAATTTCTCATATTCCTCAATAAAACGCTTGATCACTACAAAATTTTCTCACTCATACCTACAAGAAATAGAAACAAATGCCAAAGACAAAAAATGGATCACACTACTTTCCAACACAGATATAATCCCCCAGAGACCAAGGAAAACTGCAGTTGTAGTCTTCGCAGCCTTCAGACTATTGACAAATCACGACTGTCTGGCAAGTCATCTCTACAGAATAGGTATCTCAGCTTCACCAATATGTGTCCTGTGTAACAATCCAGAAGAAATGAATGAAGACCACTTGAAGACCTGGGAAGCATTAAAATCAGAAGAAACTACAGTTCAAAAGTATTGGAAAGCACGAATGCTAATGGCTTCATTGCCAGATGCAAGGCATTAGAAAACAACAACAACAACAACAACAACAACAACAACAACAACATATTGTAATGTAAGTGCCTTTCAAAAATTGAAATTAAGTTTTATTTTTTTAGTTAATTGATGGAAATTAATTATTTCTGCACACTAGCTGTATATAAGCTAAGGTTTTTGATGGATAAAGTCAACATGAAAAATTCAGTGCCATGGCAGGGATTTGAACCACGGTTTCCATCCAGTCGCGCTAACCTTTTGAGCTACCATGGCCAACGTGCCGTCCTGACATTAAATTCTCCATTTGACTCGTATATTTCTCCGGTAGACCACTAGGAGCTCTCGCATTCGAGATACACCGTTTGTGGC
Source organism: Mantis religiosa (assembly GCA_030765055.1). Lineage (NCBI taxonomy): Eukaryota > Metazoa > Arthropoda > Insecta > Mantodea > Mantidae > Mantis > Mantis religiosa. Next base: position 156,278,853 of record CM060956.1, on the reverse strand, counting down.
GACTTACTATCGTAAGTACTTGAAACCCAGGCTTCATCGTTTAATGATTATTATTTTATTGATGGAAATTAATCATTTCTTCACACTAGCCGTATATAGGCTAAGGTTTTTGATGGATAAAGTCAACATGAAAAATTCAGTGCCATGGCAGGGATTTGAACCACGGATCTCCTGGTTTCCGTCCAGTCGCTCTATCCATCAAAAACCTTAGCCTATATATGGCTGGTGTGGAGAAATGATCAATTTCCATCAATTAACTAAAATAATAAGAGTTAAATGATGAAGCCTGGGACTTAAGTACTTACGATAGTAAGTCGCCACAAACGGTGTATCTCGAATGCGAGTGCCCCTAGTGGTCTACCGGGAAAATATACGAGTCAAATGGAGAATTTAATGTCAGGACAGCATATTGGCCATGGTAGCTCAATGGGTTAAAGCGACTGGATGGAAACCAGGAGATCCGTGATTCAAATCCTGGCCATGGCATTGAATTTTTCATGTTGACTATCCATCAAATAAGTTTTATTTAACAACACTCTTTAATTGCAGCAGTTCTTAGTGTCCAATTCTATATTGGGCATAAAAGACCACTTAATTTTGCTCAGAAGTCTCTTTTATCTGCTAAAGGGTTTTTTTGTGCACCATAAATCCATGACACAGGACCACCAGCTTTATTTCCCCTCTGAAACCAAGCGGGATGGCTCAGGTGGTTTTGTTTGTGGCATACATTTGGAGATCCAGGTTCAACTCCCATGGCCGACCTACCAGACCCAAGGGTTTATTCGGGGTTTTCCCGGGTCTCCAGCGAATTAAGATACTGACATCCCCCACATTCCTGTCCCTCCATTTCATCTGCCTTATCATTTCACATCATCTCTCATCTGGTGGTCTCTTTCATGGTAGAAGTGTCGGCGGGTGTCTCGGAGCTGCATGACAGGATGGTATGCTTCTGGTAAATACTTTCTCCTCTGGTGGGATGGTCTACAGTCCCTGAACTACAACATGGTGAGATGTTGGTTGTTCCGGAGTTTCCAGGTATGGACCGTGCCCTCTGCAATGCCGTGGCTCCTTGGAACGGCCGACCCAGTCTCCTCTCGACTTATACTTCTGCAATTACTCCACTTGGGGTCATAGGTACAATAGAACAAGTTTAGACCTCCATGCCGAATCCCCTCTGTAGTCCAGTTCACTTTGAAGGAAGCCATGCCAAGGATTTTTACGCTTTTAAAAAAATCCATCACTCTCCAGGTTTGAACTTGCGACCTTGTGAATCAGAGGCTAGCATATTTTAATTTGAGCACAGAGGATGACAAGTACCATGCAGCATACTAGCATTGCCTGCACCCTATGTTTTAGCAGTAAATTGAGGGCATATCCAGTTGATTTCTCTTTTTCTCATTGCAACTTTTAAAAAATGTGCAGCAATGCAAAGAAGGTCCCTGAAAGGTATGTGCTGCCTTACACAGTGGGACAAGGACAGCTAAGGTGTGGCAGAGAATGCCTGCTACACAAGGAGCAGAACCGTTAAAAAAACATGTGCCCTATTCACTCTATACACTAAAACCGAGAAGATTCATTCACAAAAGTAGAAGCCATCAGAATGTTTTTGAATGGTCTGTAACTGTACTGACATGGGGTGTCATAAACCTGTCAAGGAAGGGTGTGGGAACCTTCACCAACCCCCCTGCGTCTCAGGCCTTGGAGACTTACTCTCCTGTGGAGGATAGTAAATATAACATTTTAGACTGGCTTGGCAATACCTTCCTCTGTAACTAGCCACTAAATTCACTGTTTAAGGCCATTGCACAAGTTCACTCCTATTCTGTTGCTACTGAGATAGATATATAGTTACAAATTTTCAGAAATTATGGTTTATTATAAGCCCAGTTGCATAAAAGATAATCTAAGTTCAAGCATATAAAAATAATCTTCATTCAAGCTGAACTTGGAATTTTGGTTGTATAAACATTGATCTAAGTTCATGGCCTCTTGATCAAAGATCAAACCTAACTGGTGAATTTTCTCCACTTAACTTGATTGAACTTAGATCAGCAGAACTGCAGAATTTACACAATAGTTTCTGAGAAGAAATAAGTAGTGCAGCTTTAAATAAATAGATAAAGCATTTTTTGTGCTTAGTTGCATATATAATTAGCCTCTTTATTTCACAAATGTATTGTAACTTTGTGGGTTCGTAGAGTTAAAAAGCCGAGTTGCAGAAATTAAAAATCTCCTTTATTTCCGTAGAAATACTCTTAATAGATTACAGCAGCATTACGTTATGTCACCATCAGTCTACCAAGGTCGATGACAATAACAAACAGTGACAGTAGATTACATCATTAGCTCTCGTTACAATAACACTTTCAGCTGTCTCTCGTTCATAACACTGTTTCACCACTCACTCTTTGCGAGCCGTCACGTCCTTAAATACCTATTTCGTAAATTTGAGATATTTCTGGCACCCTATTGGTGCCGGCAGGTCTTTTATCTCGCGCTATCATTATTTCTTCCGGCATACTCCTTATCTCCAGGCTTTTTGTGCACACAAGCCGCGCTATCGCGATCGAGTTCGCCACAGTATGTTAAAGTTGCAATGTTTGTGTTCATAACCTATCATTTTTATTATTTTCCTGAATTCAGATTACTCTGATATCTATGATGATTAGAATTTTCAATTTGAAAGGTCTCTATGTTTTCCAACATAGAGTAAATTCCATCTTAGAACTAAAGGACAGAAAATTCAAAATGAGATTTTGACTATCAAAGCATGTAATCAAAGAACTGGAGCATAGCCTACATGCACAGTTAAGAATACAAACCCTGAGGAAATACACACTTAATCCAATATTTATGAGCCTTTTTTTTAGTTAATTGATGATGAAGCCTGGGACTCAAGCACTTGCGATAGTAAGTCGCCACAAATGGTGTATCTTGAATGCAAGAGCCCCTAGTGGTTTTCCGGGGAAATATACGAGACAAGTGGAGAATTTAATGTCAGGACAGCACATTGCCATGGTAGCTCAATGGGTTAGAGCGACTGGACAGAAACCAGGAGATCCGTGGTTCAAATGCCGGCCATGGCATTGAATTTTTCATGTTGACTCTATTTTTGATCCTTCTCACATTAAGGTTCTGTGCAACTGAAATCTTCCAGATGGTGGTTAGGAATATATTCAATATAAATAAAGGGACTGCGTTTAGAACAATATACAAAGTTACCAGGGAGATTGCAGCTTTATGACCTCATTTCATCAGGATGCCTATGGAAAAGGGTGAAATAAGAAGGGTTATGCGAGATTTAAAGCTAGCCTAATGCATTCTCTTTTACTTGAACTTCTATTGTTTGTTTTCCAACTCACAGTATTGTAAACAGACAAATGAAAAAGATGTACATTGGGCATATAATAGAGATAAAGTAAGCAAAATGATTAGCTATTGATAAATACTGTTACAATATCAAGTAAATTCTTAAATTGTTTATTTAAAATAACATTATTTTTAGGATAAATAACCATAAAGCAAAAGATTTATTTAGTTTTTGTTATGTCTAGACTGGCTACTCTGTGCAATTGAATTAAACAGAGTCGTCAGTACTATTATGTGTTTCAAATGGGGAGAGTTCTCGCCTGTAGCGAATCAGATGTGTTAGAGCCTTCACTGTTGCCACCTCGCTACCCCTACTCTTTTTATATTTCCCTCTCTCTCGCACACTTGCGAGTGTTCGTGGAGCTAGACGTAAGGGAAGGCAAACTGAATTTTCCAAAGTTTTATAATAACGCAGTTGTTGAAATCACAATTGCAACATGGATATTTGAATATCATGCAAATGTTTTAAATATTTAGTTTAAAGTTAATTATATTTTATGAATTACTTATTTTTCTAATCCAACGAAAATACCAGTGGTACATCCGTATAGCTGTGAATGTTACTTACGTTAACAGATAATTCGTCATTGCCATTGTCTTCAACGTCTGAGTACTGCAAATTTATGATGATAGCTTCCAAAATCTTGTTACGTGCTATTTCTTTCCAAAAGTCGTGTTCTTGTAGTTTATCTGATGTCTCACGCAGTTTTCCCAGTCTTGTTGTGTTCCTTGTCAATTTCTTCGTGAATAAGTCATTCAGTGTCAGTCACTTTAAAAATATTATTTCCGTTTGCAACATAATTTGAGCCCACATTAACTCTATTGGATTGTTCTAGCAGTAGTAAGGGGTGAGGTGGATCGTGTCTCATTGATCCAGCTGATACACTTTTTCATGTAAGAGTAACTGAATAATGCTGGTTTGAACTCTAGAGTAAATAGAGATTACGAACCATTCATAAACAAAGATATGTGACCACACACGTTCTGCCAGACTAGCAAGAAGTGTATCGTTTCCTCTCATCGAATTTAAGAAACACCTTGGCTTATTCAAAGTACATATTTCTTTTATCACGTCATGTCAAATGTTTACGTTTCAGTTCTGAGTAATTTCAAATATACTGTGACTTTGTGGGTTCGTGAAATAACAAGACAAGGTTACAAACGCAAAAACTACACTTTATTTTCCTAGCAATAGACTGTGCACCATAAAAAATTGCTAGATCACCTCAAAAACTGTTTATTTTTTCCAAACACTACTCTCAACTGTCTCTTGCTTCCGGTAACGATCGGCCCCGAAGTTTTCCGAATCTCCACCGGCCATCATTTATTCATCGGCTTCGCGAGTCTACCGCCAGGGTGACACTGCTCCCTCCTCAAGGCTGGTCGTCCCGAACAGCGCCTTCGTAGCGGGCCAGGCGATCCAGGTGTACCTCCAACATCTTTCCTCGGGGCACCTTCTGGATGCGGTAGACCACGTCGTTAATCCTCTTCACCACACGGTATGGTCCTTGCCATGGCTGCTGAAGCTTCAGGCAACATCCCTTGGTCCGGGTCGGGCGGTACAACCAGACCAGGTCACCTTGCTGGAACCCTTGGCTGTTGGCTTGCCTGTCATATCTGGTCTTCATGCTGTCGCTCGCCTTCTGGATGTTCTGACGAGCCATCTCGTGCATGTCGTGAAGATGGTCCACCAAGTTCTCCACATCCCTCAAGAGTGGCCCCAAGTCTTCCCATTTGAAACACATAATAAGCGGCATTCATTTGATCTAAGATCAGCATTTTACAACCCATGCGGGTTCGCAAACTTAGTTCAATTTTGATCTTCAATTATAAATGAACTGCAGTTAGCAATTTTTATGCAACCGGGCCGAAACGTTTTGTTTATAATGTTTATATTTAAATTTGAATTCTATCATTTTGTGTAAGTGTTGTGAAATATATGAGAATCATGTATCCCTGGTGACTAAAAACGGTTTTTAAAAAACAAGAAAAGGTTTATAGGAAGAAAGAACTTCTAGAGGTGCATTGTATAATGTTAGAACCAAGAATAAATATTCTGTATGTAAGATCAGAGTAATTATTTCACCATGACCTAATGTAAAAATAAGACTTAGCTCACCGGATGAGAGCTTGAAATGGATAATTCTCAGTAGACATCATCTGTAAAGTATCTGACGCAAGTGAAAAATTGTTACTTTAAAATATTTACATCACTATTTAAAGCAGCAACTGATTACTATGAATTCTGAAGGGTAAATGTAAGGAATACTTCAATTAAGACCTGAAGCTTTCCTGGCAACGAATACGCTCAATTTATCGGGCAGTCAGCCAGGTGAAAAGACGATTAGATATCAACGTTTCGGGAGTGTGCATCTCTCCCATCATCAGGATATTTATAAAATGTTATAACCACAAATGTATCACTGGATATAACACAAATATAAACAAAGACAAAACACTATTAAAATTTGCATTACTGAACAAAAGACTTCTTTTCAGTAAATTAAGTGCCAGGTCAGGAGTGTAGAAAATTGGGTCAAAGAAAGGTAACTACTTAACTTGATTATCAAACTGTTGTCTATGCTTCTTAAGCCAACGGATTTCCATTTTAAGGCCGGTTTCCAAGAGGAGCTGAACTGTATTCCAGCATCACAATTAAGCGTGTTCCTTTCAGAGGAAATGGCCAAAGCCTCCTTAATTCTCCGCTCCCAGTAATTATTGTTGCATTTTGCCAAGATGGTTGTCTGCCGACAATTGGCTCTATGGTTGTCAAAACAATGCTCTACTAGTCCAGCCGCGCCGTGGCTCAGTGGTTAGACCACTTGGCTCTCACCAAGGTGGCCCAGGTTTGATCCCAGACGACCGCAAAGTGAGATTTGTGATGGACAACACGGCGCTGGGGCGGGTTTTCTCCGGGATCTCCAGTTTCCACCGCCATCTCATTCCACCGGTGCTCCATTTTCATCTCATGTATCATCAGTGTCATCACCTGCGGTGCCGTATGTAGTAAAAGCGGGCATTAAACACTACACATTTCTGCCAGTCCAGACTTCTCAGGTTGCATTAAACGAATGCTCTGCTCATGTTCGTTTATTCTGGTAGCGATGGCCCTTCCGGTTTGTCCTGTATACAGTGTCCCACATTCACAGGGAATGCGGTACACTCCCACAACTTGGAAGTCCAGTTTGTCTTTCACTGGTCTCGACAGATGTTTAATCTTCGCAGGTGGTTTGTGGATGATCCTGATGTTGTATTTGGCGAGAATTCTGCCGGATAGGTGGCCGGTAAACGGGATGCAGGCTGTAGCGGTAGGCTTATCTGACGCCTGCTGTATTACAGGTTTCCCTCTCCTAGCTTTGGTGATCGAGGCTGCTGATTCTGCCGGATAGATTGCCAGTAAATGGGATGCAGGCTGTAGCGGTAGACTTATCTGACGCTTGCTGTATTACAGGTTTCCCTCTCCTAGCTTTGGTGATCGAGGCTGCTGATTCTGCCGGATAGATTGCTGGTAAATGGGATGCAGGCTGTAGCGGTAGGCTTATCTGACGCTTGCTGTATTACAGGTTTCCCTTTCCTAGCTTTGGTGATCGAGGCTGCTGATTCTGCCGGATAGATTGCTGGTACACGGGATGCGGACTGTAGCGGTAGGCTTATCTGACGCTTGCTGTATTACAGTTTTCCCTTTCATATACACATACCGATCTCTATCTGAACGCTTATAGTTTCCATCATAAGTGTCAACGACTGGGAGTTCTCAATACACTGGCCCACAGAGCTTTGTCTATCTCTGATCCCAGACACTTAATACAAGAATTACATCACCTGAGACTCACTTTCCGTCAAAATGGCTACTCCGAATATGACGTTGAAGCCTCCATCACCAAAGCATATATCTGGCTTTTCTACCCAAAACGGTGGCACTTTCATACGTACCTTGTCAACTTTGGCTTTACTGGAAACGGTAACATTTTCTCCATCGGCGTCCACGATATAGGTATGCTCTTTCCTTTCCAATATCACGTTGGGGAAGTTTGGCTTCAGAGATTTCATTAACCTCATTGGGAAAAGAGGGTAGAAGAACACTTCTCAGCCATTGTGGAGCTTAAGCTACCTCCCTTCTTTACCCCAACAAATGGCACCTTCCAATGCCACAAATCCTGTAAAACCCACATTCCCGTCATAAATAGTTAAGTCCCTCCTAGGACAGGTACATGCATGACACACCATAGGCTGCCTCTCGGCCCGCCAACAGCACGACGACGACGGCAGAAGAACAGATGAACCGGAGTCCCCTATTTTGTACCTGGTAACCAGAGAAAACTATTATCTCCATATCTCCACCAGTTGGTCTGGTTTATCCTGAAACATAGGAAGAAAGAGAGGAAATTATTACCTCTGCTGTTGTACATAATCCATATCGCATCACTTCCATGTAACGTTCCGATTGACTATCGAGCGAGATGGTCGAGACGGTTTCTTCTGTGACCTGCATTCGGGAGGCTCCAGTTAGGTTCCCGTGGCCCACTTACATAACCCATGGGGTTTTCCCGGGTCGCTGGGCAAGTATAGGTTAATTACATCTCCCAAATTTCCTGTAACTCCATTTCATCTGCATTATCATTTCATATCTCTCATCTGGTGGTCTTTTTCAAGATAAAAGTGTCGTCAGATGTCTCGGCTGTGCATGACAGGATGATATGCTCTGGGTAAACCAATTCCTCCTCAGGTAGGAGGATTGCTAGTCTCTTGTGGTGTAGGGGAGGGTAGTCCACAGTGAGACACTTACAATTTTTAAATATGTGTGTAAGTTAAGAAGTGATGCACTCTGGTTGTGAATAGAGGAAATAAAGTTGCAGTTGGCAAACCTGTTTAAATCTAGAATTGTAAGGAATGTTTCTGGTCACAAGCAAATCTTTATTTTCGGATGAGTAAAGAAAAATTTTCAGGGTGTATACTTAGTAAATTTTCAGGGTGTATACTTAGTAGATCATATTGTTTTATTCTTTCTTTATATCATTATGCATTTTGCTTTTCTTAAAAGTAGTGGGTTTCTTCTTCAGAACTAAATAAATAATGAACAGTGGGGTTGAAGTTTAATATTTTGTAAATAATAAAAATATTTTTTTGAGCACGTGGTCCACAATGAGACAGTAGTAGGTGGGGCAGTGTAAGACACTACTGAAATTGAGAAATTTATTAAACTCACAATTTTTTTTCTTCCAGAATGGCTAGAAACAGGCAAAGAAAGGCTCAAATTGGTACATACTCAATTGATAGCATGAGGGAAGCAGTGGACCTTGTTTTGAGACATCCCTGCCTTCAAGCAAAACATGATGCAAACAAACATTTCTACAGGTTTTTGTAAGACTGGAATATTCCCATTCGATAGGAATACAGACTTCTTACCCAGTAGTGTAACTGACAGAAAACACTACCAGATAACACTATGGGATCAGATGACTCAGCAGTTAATAAAATTGGAGCACAACATGTCGCCAGAAATGGAAGTTGTGAAACTGTCTTGGGAGAAAGTCAACCCTCAGTAAACACTTGTGGAGAATTCTGTTGTTTAAGGACTATGATACAATGAAGCACAAAATTAATACAATTTTGAGTCGAACTAATACTCATTGATGTGTGTTTGGAGGAATTTAGTAACAGTGACGTCAAAATTAATATAAAAATTATTTGTGGTTGGTTTATTGACACTCGTCACTTACTTTTTCATATATTTATGAGAGACTAGTTTCAAAGGCCCTGGCCTCCATTTTCAATTTCTTCCCAACTGGCATCTGTTGTTATCTGCTCTCTCTGGTGGTGGAACTATGAACTTTTTTGTCAAATTATCTACTGGCGGGATTTCAAAGTTCATTACGCGATCCTTATTTTTCCAGATGAATATGTTCTCCCATGTTGTCAATCTATTTTGGTTTATCACTCCTTTTAATAATTTTGGATTTGGATCAATGTCATGGTTTTCATTCCAAAAATGAAATGCTACTGCTGACTTGTCTTCTTGTTTCAATCTGATGTTTCTAAAGTGTTCTTTGACTCTGGTTTTTAAATTTCTTTTTGTTTGACCTATGTAGCATTTTTCACAATTCTTACAATTTATTTGGTATATTCCAGATTTGTTACCTGAAGGAATTTCATCTTTTGTTTTTGAATTTAGTAATTTTAAAATTGAGTATCTATTAGTAGGTGCCAAGATGATATTTTGTTCCTTGAATATCTTTTTAAATTTATTAAATGTTTTTGGATGATATGTGAATGAACTGAATATGCTGTTGCTTTCTTTTTCTTTAATAAATGTGGTTGCTTCCTTTGTCTGCTTTCGTATAAACAACATCCTTTTTATTCAGAGATTTAAGTATTTTCACGATTTGAAACTTACCAGAAAACATAATAAACTTGAATTTGGCATACACTGAAAGGAAACACACACAGAAAATTTCATAAAATCAGATGGATATAAGCCAAGACAACACAAGCATGCTGTTATCAACAGTTTAACTTACAGGCTGGTTAATGTACCTTTAAACAAGATAGAATATAACAAAGAGTACAATAATATCATTCACATTGCAGAATACAATGGATACAGTGCTGAATTGGTCAACAAGAAAATAGATAAATTCAAAAGACAACTAAGATACAAACAAGCAACTACTCTCTCCCCAATTAGCAATGAAACCTCATACAGAAAATTTACTTATCATCCCAGAGCTACACACCTTTTCCAAAAAGTTTTCAAAGAACACAATATTACTTTGGCCCCACAGAACAAATTTAGTGTACAACACCTTTTGAAATCACATAATACAAGGGAGATACCCACAGGCAGAAAATCAGGAGTGTACCGGATAAATTGCAAGGACTGTGACAAATTCTACATTGGAAAAACAAAAAGGAACGTGAACATTAGGCTTAAAGAGCACTTTAGGAACATCAGAAATAAAGAAATAGATAAATTGGCAGTAGCGTACCATTTTTGGAAGGAAAATCATGACATAGAACGAGAAATTCACTTACTAAAAAGTGTCCAAGGTCCAGCTGCATTAACCACGTGGGAAAAAATCTTTATAAAGAAATATGAAAGTAAATTGTTTAATTTCGATACTACCTTTCAAGACAACCCCAATTTCAAGTTCATCAAGATACCGACAGAGACGCGCCTATCACCTCCGAGGAGTTCACTGAACCGGCATCCATTAGTCGACAACAGCTGATGATGTTAGGAAGTCCTAACGAAACGCGTTCTAGGTAAATACTAGCAATAAATGGAGCATTGAGTATTAGTTCGACTCAAAATTGTATTACTTGTGGAGAAGTTGAGAATGATCCAACACAAGGAAGTTCTCAGTGTCATGAAAATCCTGATGCTGAAATTCATGAGGGTTTTGACAAGCTTACCATCGACTATGAATAGAGATAAAAGTAACAGTGACATTGTAAGCCCTCATGAATTCAGAGGGTTATCTAAGGCTGCCAACAAAAATCAACTGTTAGGAGAAAGAGGAGAACCATGATACCAACAGATACACCCGAGAAAACAGAACTAGAGGAGAGGGCATTGAAATGTAAACCAAATAAATCTGCAGGTAAGCAGAAAAAAGTTAAAGGAAGAAAATTGTGCACAGAACCAGAATCTTCAGAAGACAATGTAGAAATATCTTCTGGATCCTCAGTTATGGATGAAGAAGAAATTTTTTTCTGGTTTTGAATAGCAGGAAAGAGAGTCTATTGTGGGCGACTGTGCTGACTGAGTTTGCAGGAAAATAAAAAGTGACATATTACATTGTACAAGTCATAAAAGGGAAGGATGCACATGGAGATACGGAAATATCATTCCTGTGGAAAGTGAAAAATACAGACAAGTCTGTGTTTCCGCAGGTTTCAGACGTAGCTTCAGTGAATGAAATTGATATACAAATATTGTTGGGTCAACCACGATTGTTTGGCAAAACAAAACAACAAAACAGTTATTTGATTTTTAAAGTTAAATTTGATAATCTTAATGTAATATAGGTTGTCTCAGTCTGGACCATCGGCCGTCTCAATGTGCCCCACTGTGGGGCAGGATGAGACGATTTACATTCATTTGAATATTGGTGTGGTGTGTCTTCATGATTATTAAAATCAGTGTTTTTATGTTTTGCATTTGTTAATAAAGGAATAATAAAAGCATGTCACTTATTTGCATTCACAACACAAAATAGAAAGAAGTATGGGATTTCAAAAATATTGTGTCTCACTGTGGACCACCCTGCCCTACTTACTATAGTCTGATCCATATAAACCAAGACCATTTCAATAGGCCATAACATTTGAACCAATAAGACACACGAGCAACTTTGTGATAATATAATGCACAATTGGGATATTACATTACACTATATAGATGCCCATCTGAAGAATGGTTACACATCTACACAGATGGATCTAACTTGGACAACTCAGGAGCAGGAATTAAATGTGCACTGTTCTCATTCTATCAACCAGCAGGATATCACACAACAAATTTTGATACAGAAGTAATGGCTATTCATATTTCACTCCAACACCGTCTATACAGAATAGATAAATTAAAAAATGCTGTCATGCTTTCTGATTCTAAAGCAGCATTATGTGCAATAACATCATATAAAATGAGGTTAATCCAAATTAAAGAATGTCACAAAATGATCCGACAGCTTCAAAAACTACAGAAAAGAATTATATTACAGTGGAATTGCTGGAAATAAATCAGCTGATTTTCTTGCCAAAAAAGGTGCAAATTTAATTCAGAACAAAAGTGAAAACTTACCCTTTACATCCATAAAAAGATTAATCAAAAGCAAGTATAAAAACAAACAAAACCAATCAATATCCAAAGATAAAAAAGGGAACATCTTAATTAAAAATCCAGAAATTATTCCAGAAATCCCACGTAAAGCTGCAGTAGCAAATTTTAGATTATTTACGAACATGATTATTTGGCCAAACACTTACACAGAATAGGAATTTATACAAGTCCAAATTGTCCTCTGTGCAACAAAGAAGAGGAAATGATTGATGAACATCCTTTAACCTGTGAAGTCCTACCTGCCGGACCCACTACACAGAAATATTGGAGAGCAAGAGAGCTAATGGCTTCATTGCCAAAGCCTAGCATTTGACACCAAAGAAGAGGAAATGACTGAAGAACATCTAATCTGTGAAGCCCTACCTGTCTGATCCACTACACAGAAATATTGGAGAGCAAGAGAGATAATGTCTTCATTGCCAAAGCCTAGCATTTGACAACAAAGAAGAGGAAATGACCGAAGAACATCTTTTAACCTGTGAAGCCCTAATTGCCGGACCAACTACACAGAAATATTGGAGAGCAAGAGAGCTAATGGCTTCATTGCCAAAGCCTAGCATTTGACAACAAAGAAGAGGAAATGACTGAAGATCATCTTTTAACCTGTGAAGCCCCACCTGCCGGACCCACTACACAGAAATATTGGAGAGAGCTAATAGCTTCATTGCCAAAGCCTAGCATTTAACAAAGAAGAGGAAATGACTGAAGAACATCTTCTAACCTGTGAAGTCCTACCTGCCGGACCCACTACACAGAAATATTGGAGAGCAAGAGAGCTAATGGCTTCATTGCCAAAGCCTAGCATTTGACAACAAAGAGGAAATGATTGAAGAACATCTTCTAACCTGTGAAGTCCTACCTGCCGGACCCACTACACAGAAATATTGGAGAGCAAGAGAGCTAATGGCTTCATTGCCAAAGCCTAGCATTTAACAAAGAAGAGGAAATGATAGAAGAACATCTTTTAACCTGTGAAGTCCTACCTGCTGGACCCACTACACAGAAATATTGGAGAGCAAGAGAGCTAATGGCTTCATTGCCAAAGCCTAGCATTTGACAACAAAGAGGAAATGATTGAAGAACATTTTCTAACCGGTGAAGTCCTACCTGCCGGACCCACTACACAGAAATATTGGAGAGCAAGAGAGCTAATGGCTTCATTGCCAAAGCCTAGCATTTAACAAAGAAGAGGAAATGATAGAAGAACATCTTTTAACCTGTGAAGTCCTACCTGCCGGACCCACTACACAGAAATATTGGAGAGCAAGAGAGCTAATGGCTTCATTGCCAAAGCCTAGCATTTAACAAAGAAGAGGAAATGACTGAAGATGATCTTTTAACCTGTGAAGCCCTAACTGCCGGACCCACTGCAGAGAAATATTGGAGAGCAAGAGAGCTAATGGCTTCATTGCCAAAGCCTAGCATTTGACAACAAAGAGGAAATGATTGAAGAACATCTTCTGACCTGTGAAGCCCTACCTGCCGGATCCACTACACAGAAATATTGGAGAGCAAGAGAGCTAATGGCTTCAATGCCAAAGGCTAGCATTTGAAAACAACAACATTACACTATTTACATCTCAAAGAAAATGTTTGAAGTGTCCTCCGCCAGCGCAGAGACAGCGGGCGACTGCAGATGGAGTAGGACACACCGACGACAACGCATGGACTAAGGAAATAACGAACGGCCACGCCGGAACTAAGGACGACCGAACACATAGCTCGAATTGCATGCAGCGTACAAACCATTGACAAACCCAGGAAACTGGGGCCATAAGTAGAACTAACAACCATACCAATACCAATCCTTGACTATCAGGTCACCAAGGCCTGAGCTTTATTATTATAATACACATAGGTTTACGAAGCACACATAAATAATAGATAAGCTACACGTAACACTGACCAATAGGCCTACCCGGCCTGAGCCACAGGTATATAATTAAACTAAAGCATGAATTACACTTGGTGGTGCCCAGGTTTCATGGTCACCACCAAGAAACAACATAGACGCGCTCGCGTGCATCGCATGCCAGCTTAATAGATACCACATACTAACCGGGGTGCTATGCGGGACCCTACTAAGCATGTTAATAAATGCACGCAAAATAATATAAGATTCACGTAACTAACACGTGGAGGGATTTTTTAGTGAGTATGCCTGGCCCCCTCAGGGCACAGGGACCCTCACACTGTCGGCCATCGCACGTGGGCCGTCGCCTGTAACTGGGTTTTTCCCCTCCACGGTAAAAAAAAAAAAAAAAAAAAAATTACTCGTCTCACCATATTCTCTGAAGTTTTACGGAGAGTATCCTCGCCAATGTTACTTATTGCGGTTCGAATGGATTCCTTGAGGGCATCAATTGTCCGTGGCCTATTCTTGTACACTCTATTTTTAGATACTACAACAAGAAAAAATCCGGTGAGGTTAGGTCAGTGGATCTGGAAGGCCACAGACCTTTTGACATTATTCGATTATCAAAGAAACCGGTTACAAGTTCCATGGTGTCATTAAATGTATGGCACTTTCTCCATCTTGCTAAAAATAACCCTCTCTAAATTCGATATCATCCAGCTGCCCACAAATTGGTGAAGATACTCATATAAACTTCACTGTCTACAGTCGCATCAAAGAAAATGGGACCAACGATTCATAGATGCTCTTGGACACTTCCAACATTTTCTCTGAAATGTAAATGGTGTAGTGTAATTTTCCATTTGTGTATTATAATCTCCCAAAGTTATACGTGTGTCCTATTGAATGGTTCAGATTTATATGGGCGTCACCTGGCGTGGGAAGGGAAACATCTAACGCCTGATAACTAGCCAAGCCCGCATGGCACGTATGACAGAGAAGTTGCCGTCAAGCCAGGCAAATCACAATACACGCGCCTATGAAACTCAGATTTCCTCAAAAAACACCTTTAAATAAAAACAAAAACATGTGTTCAGCTCATGACTTTCTTTACTCTATGCAAACATTTCTTAAAGCTTTTTTTCTTAATTTACGTCCTCCAACGCTAAGTCATATCGGACGCTGAATGAAATGTTCAATTGAGTACAGGGTACATAGAGCTTAGGGTTACCAGAATAATGTGTAGTGTTTAACGCCCGCTTTTATTACATACGGCACCGCAGGCGGTGACACTGATGATGCATGAGATGATGGAGCACCGGTGGAATGAGATGGCGGGGGAAACCGGAGGTCCCGGAGAAAACCCGCCCCAACGCCGTGTTGTCCACCACAAATCTCACTTTGCGAGAGTTACCAGACATTAATCTTTCAGGATAAGAGAAAACCTCCAACGTTAAGTCATATCGGACGTTGAATGAAATGATGTTCAAATAAGTACAGGGTACATAGAGCTTAGAGTTGCCAGACATTCATTTTTCAGAATAAGAGAAAACCTCCAACGTTGAGTCATATCGGACGATGAATGAAATGATGTTGAAATGAGTACAGGGTACATAGAGCTTAGAGTTACCAGACATTCATCTTTCAGGATAAGAGAAAACCTCCAACGTTAAGTCATATCGGAGATGAATGAAATGATGTTCAAATGAGCACCAGGTACATAGAGCTTAGAGTTACCGGACATTCATCTTTCAGGATAAGAGAAAACCTCCAACGTTGAGTCATATCGGACGATGAATGAAATGATGTTCAAATGAGTACAGGGTACATAGAGCTTAAAGTTACCAGACATTCATCTTTCAGGATAAGAGAAAACCTCCAATGTTAAGTCATATCGGACGATGAATGAAATGATGTTCAAATGAGTACAAGGTACATAGAGCTTAGAGTTACCAGACATTCATCTTTCAGGATAAGGGAAAACCTCCAACGTTAAGTCATATCGGACGGTGAATGAAATGATGTTCAAATGAGTACAAGGTACATAGAGCTTAGAGTTACAAGACATTCATCTTTCAGGATAAGAGAAAACCTCCAACGTTAAGTCATATCGGACGATGAATGAAATGATGTTCAAATGAGTACCAGGTACATAGAGCTTAGAGTTGCCAGACATTCATCTTTCAGAATAAGAGAAAACCTCCAACGTTAAGTCATATCGGACGATGAATGAAATGATGTTTAAATGAGTACCAGGTACATAGAGCTTAGAGTTACCAGACATTCATCTTTCAGGATAAGAGATAACCTCCAACGTTTAGTCATATCGGACGATGAATGAAATGATGTTCAAATGATTACAGGGTACATAGAGCTTACAGTTACCAGACATTCATCTTTCAAGATAAGGGAAAAACCACCAACGTTAAGTCATATCGGACGATGAATGAAATGATGTTCAAATGAGTACAAGGTATATAGAGCTTAGAGTTACCAGACATTCATCTTTCAGGATAAGAGAAAACCCCCAACGTTGAGTCATATCGGACGATGAATGAAATGATGTTCAAATGAGTACAGGGTACATAGAGCTTAGAGTTACCAGACGTTCATCTTTCATGATAAGAGAAAACCTCCAACGTTAAGTCATATCGGAGATGAATGAAATGATGTTCAAATGAGTACCAGGTACATAGAGCTTAGAGTTACCGGACATTCATCTTTCAGGATAAGAGAAAACCTCCAACGTTGAGTCATATCGGACGATGAATGAAATGATGTTCAAATGAGTACAGGGTACATAGAGCTTAAAGTTACCAGACATTCATCTTTGAGGATAAGAGAAAACCTCCAATGTTAAGTCATATCGGACGATGAATGAAATGATGTTCAAATGAGTACAAGGTACATAGAGCTTAGAGTTACCAGACATTCATCTTTCAGGATAAGGGAAAACCTCCAACGTTAAGTCATATCGGACGGTGAATGAAATGATGTTCAAATGAGTACAAGGTACATAGAGCTTAGAGTTACAAGACATTCATCTTTCAGGATAAGAGAAAACCTCCAACGTTAAGTCATATCGGACGATGAATGAAATGATGTTCAAATGAGTACCAGGTACATAGAGCTTAGAGTTGCCAGACATTCATCTTTCAGAATAAGAGAAAACCTCCAACGTTAAGTCATATCGGACGATGAGCGAAATGATGTTTAAATGAGTACCAGGTACATAGAGCTTAGAGTTACCAGACATTCATCTTTCAGGATAAGAGATAACCTCCAACGTTTAGTCATATCGGACGATGAATGAAATGATGTTCAAATGAGTACAAGGTATATAGAGCTTAGAGTTACCAGACATTCATCTTTCAGGATAAGAGAAAACCTCCAACGTTAAGTCATATCGGACGATGAATGAAATGATGTTCAAATGAGTACCAGGTACATAGAGCTTAGAGTTGCCAGACATTCATCTTTCAGAATAAGAGAAAACCTCCAACGTTAAGTCATATCGGACGATGAATGAAATGTTTAAATGAGTACCAGGTACATAGAGCTTAGAGTTACCAGACATTCATCTTTCAGGATAAGAGATAACCTCCAACGTTTAGTCATATCGGACGATGAATGAAATGATGTTCAAATGAGTACCAGGTACATAGAGCTTAGAGTTGCCAGACATTCATCTTTCAGAATAAGAGAAAACTTCCAACGTTAAGTCATATCGGACGATGAATGAAATGATGTTTAAATGAGTACCAGGTACATAGAGCTTAGAGTTACCATACATTCATCTTTCAGGATAAGAGAAAACCCCCAACGTTGAGTCATATCGGACGATGAATGAAATGATGTTCAAATGAGTACAGGGTACATAGAGCTTAGAGTTACCAGACATTCATCTTTCAGGATAAGAGAAAACCCCCAACGTTGAGTCATATCAGACGATGAATGAAATGATGTTCAAATGAGTACAGGGTACATAGAGCTTAGAGTTACCAGACGTTCATCTTTCAGGATAAGAGAAAAACTCCAACGTTAAGTCATATCGGACGATAAATGAAATGATGTTCAAATGAGTACAGGGTACATAGAGCTTAGAGTTACCAGACATTTATCTTTCAGAATAAGGGAAATCCTCCAACGTTGTCATATCGGACGATGAATGAAATGATGTTCAGATAAGTACAGGGTACATAGAGCTGAGAGTTAGCAGACACGACAATAGGTTGTTATGTCCGTAGTCTTGTCCTGCCGGGGTAGTTCCTGAATAGAATGTAGGAACCCTGACCTCTGCACTGACAAATCTCACTGTCAAGGGGATCAAACTGAGAATTGCGGTTGACAACGCGGCGCTGGGGCGGGTTTTCTCCGCGTGCTGCCGTTTCTCGCACCATGTTATTTCACCGGTGTTTCATCTTCATCTCATGTATCAATAGTGTCACCGCCTGTGGCGCCGCATATGGCAAAAACGGACGTTGATACTACACTCCTCCTCTTCCTGTTGCTCTTCTTCTTCCTCCTCTTCCTCTCATTCTCATTATTACTACTACTACTAATACTACTATTATTATTATTATTATTATTATTATTATTATTATTATTATTATTATTATTATTATTATTATTATTATTATTATTATTATTATTATTATTATTATTATTATTATTATTATTATTATTATTATTATTATTATTATTATTATTATTATTATTATTATTATTATTATTATTATTATTATTATTATTATTATTATTATTATTATTATTATTATTATTATTATTATTATTATTATTATTATTATTATTATTATTATTATTATTATTATTATTATTATTATTATTATTATTATTATTATTATTATTATTATTATTATTATTATTATTATTATTATTATTATTATTATTATTATTATTATTATTATTATTATTATTATTATTATTATTATTATTATTATTATTATTATTATTATTATTATTATTATTATTATTATTATTATTATTATTATTATTATTATTATTATTATTATTATTATTATTATTATTATTATTATTATTATTATTATTATTATTATTATTATTATTATTATTATTATTATTATTATTATTATTATTATTATTGTTGTTGTTGTTAACCTGTACACTTCTTTGATATGTTCAGAGGCCTTTGTGGCTACTACTGAAATGACTGAATGGAAATCAATTTAATTCAATCTAATCTACGAGGCGAGTCCCTAAAATGTCTCCAAGGCGCTGGAGCCGTGAGGAACGCTATTTCATGAGATCCGGCAACACTGGCGTGTAGCTTGGTTTCACTCCTTTCACTCCATTAGTCTTGGCTGGGCAGCCGTTTGCGACGGAGCTTCCTATCACTTCCGCCGCCAAGTGCGAGTTGCGTGCAGTAATCCGTTTTTTTTTAGTGCCAAGGGCACTACCTCCACTGAAATAGATCGTCAGTTATGCGAAGACTATGGGCCGCAGTGTATGGACGTCAAAAACATGCAAAAGTGGGTCAGAGATTTGAAAGATGGACGTACAGACGTCCACGACGAATAGCGTTCTGGTAGGCCTTCGGTTTCAGCCGAAACAATTGCAAAAGTGGAGCAAGAAATGCTTAAAGATCGGCGTGTGACAGTTCGCGAACTGTGCGAACTTATCCCTGAAGTCAGTAAGACTACGACTGACAAGATTTTGACAGAACATTTGTATTATCGGAAGGTGTGTGCGAGGTGGGTCCTGAAAATGCTCACCGAAGACCATAAAGGGCAACGTGTTGAAGCTGCCCACCGATTCCTGGAGCGCTATGCAGAATAGGGCGAGAAATTGTTGGATTCAATTATCACTGGTGCACTACACAACACCAGAAACTAAACGTTCTCGTCAGTGGCGGCATTCGAATTCACCGAAGTCGTGAAATTTCAAACAGACATTTTCTGCCGGCAAAGTGATGGTCAGTGT
The DNA here is from genome assembly GCA_030765055.1 of Mantis religiosa. NCBI lineage: Eukaryota > Metazoa > Arthropoda > Insecta > Mantodea > Mantidae > Mantis > Mantis religiosa. Next base: position 156,258,823 of record CM060956.1, on the reverse strand, counting down.
GATCTGGGACAGAAAATGTGTATTGTGCGAGTTTGTGCCTACCGGCACAACAATAAACGCCGCTAGCTACTGTGAGACTTTAAAAAAATAGCGACGTGCCATTCGAAGTCGAAGGACGGGAATTTGCTGACGAAGGGAGTGATTTTTCATCACGACAACTCTGGTCCCCAGGCTGCAGATGCAACGGCTGATCTGACCCAGTTCGGATGGGACAACCTCACTCATCCCCCCTACAGTCCAGACTTAGCACCTAGTGATTATAATCTGTTTCCTGAGTTGAAGTCACACCTGGGTGGAACACATTTCCAGACCGACGATGATTTGAAAAACGAGGTTGAGCGCTACCTGCGCAACTTGGCGGGAGAGTGCTATGACAAGGGTATACAAAAAGTGCTACAGCGCAGGCAACGCCGTGGCTCAGTGGTTAGATCGCTTGGCTCTCACCAAGGCGGCCCGGGTTCGATCCCAGGCGACCGCAAAGTGAGATTTGTGGTGGACAACACGACGTTGGGGCGGGTTTTCTCCGGGACCTCCGGTTTCCCCTGCCATCTCATTCCACCGGTGCTCCATCTTCATCTCATGCATCATCAGTGCCATCGCCTGCGGTGTCGTATGTAGTAAAAGCGGGCGTTAAACACTACACATTTCATTTCATTGCCACAGCGCATGTAAAAATGCATCGATCGCAATGTTGATTACGTTGAAAAATAGCTGTAAGTTCCGCCTTTACATCAATGTAAAATTCATTGACAATAAACATGTTTTATATATTAAAATTCGAGACCTTATTTTACGGACACGTCTCGTTATATCAGTACTCCGAGTAAGCTTAATATAAACAATTTATAGGTTCGGAAGATAGGTTGCTAAGAAGCGCCACATTCTAGAAGTTCTGTGCTGTCTTCAATACTTACTCTTGATATCCTCCTGACAAGCATCATAAGTACAAGCACAACCCCCCCCCCCCCCCCGTCCAGGGGTCTACTGCTATAGGTACGGGAATTGGCGATCCCGGGGTCCGAGGCCTCACTCTCGATTGGTTTCCTCGGAGCGGTGAGAGAGCATTTGCCAGACGCCCAAATACGAGGGTGGGTGAAAAAGTAATGCCTCCTATTTTTTCCCTTAAATAAGTTATATGAAAACTTTGAACATGGCGCAATTCCTCAAATCTTCTTCTCCAATCTCCTGCAGTAGTAACTTCCTAAGTCAACAGGTGGCAGCACTGCATCCTCTTGCAAAATGTCTGACATCGACATTCGTATTAGACAGCGTTCTGTGAATGAATATTTGACTGCGGAAGGTGAAACACCAATTCGCATTCACGAAAGGCTAAAAAATGTGTATGGTGATGCAACGGTAGATGTCAGAACTGTTAGACGATAGGTTCGTCGCTGTAACGAAGCTGAAGGGTAAACACCATTGACAGATGAAAAGCGAAGTGGCAGTGACTCCATGCAACATTCAGCGAGTCGATGACAGCATTCGTGGTGATCGCCGGGTAACAGGTGAATTGTGTCGCATTACCTCCCACAGTAAAGACAGTGTGATGACGATTATTTAACAAATGGGTTACTCAAAAGTTAGTTCACGTTGGGTATCAAGAATGTTAACCGCCCGAAACAAAGAAACAAGGAAAACAATAGCCTCCGAACACTTGCAGCGCTTCAATTTGGAGTGAGAGGAGTTTCTGGAAAAAATTACTACTGGAGACTAAACGTGGGTTCATTTTTTTTAACCTTAATCAAAGAGGCAGTCAATGGAATGACATCACACAACGTCACCGAAGAAAAAAAGGTTCAAAACTCAGCGGTCGGCAGGGAAAGTTTTGGCGACAGTGTTTTGGGATACAGAGGGTGTCCTTATGATTGAATTCTTGGAGCAGGAATGCACAATAAATTCTGTCCAATACGTCAGAACTCTCAAAAAGCTGAAAGCACGTCTTCGCCGAGTTCGCCCAACAAAAACTATGGCGGATGTTCTTCTTTTGCATGACAATACAAGACCACACACCAGCCGCTACACTACTACAGAAATTGAGAAATTGGGATGGTAAGTCTTACCTCACTGACCTGGCAGCATAAGACTTCCATCTGTTCGGGCCACTAAAGAAAGCTCATCGTGGGATTCATTTTGAAGATCAGGAGGCTGTGAAAACGTCCGTACGTCAATGGCTTAGGAAGCAAGACCGTGTGTTTTACCACACTGGAATACATGCCCTAGTTAAAAGGTGGACCAAAACTGTGGAAAAGTACGGAGATTATATTGAATAATGACAAATTAATCGTCAATGTTGTAGTTTTCAAGCTATGTAAATTGGATTCAATTTTCTTGGCAATTAAAAGAGCAAAAAAAAAAAAAAAAAAAAAAAAAAATAAAATAAAATAAAAAAAATGGTCCACAATCGTGTTTGACCTAGTGCTGAACACAATCTGATGGATAGCGTTGTGTGGGACAGCAAATGGAGAAGCGTTGTTAGAATCCCAGGGACCTTAACTCGTAGATGGCAACATGTGAAAAATTGGCGCTTACGTTAACATCCGTCTTTGAGACTAACATTATCAAATTTTGCATTTTGTATTCCAGCTTAATGGGTATAGAACATAAATAAGTTTATGGAAATATTAATACTGATATTTTTATTCGGTTTAAAAATATTTTACTATAAAATATGCAAAAAATACTAAGTTAAATATCGGTCTTTCACATGAAACAGTTTCTGAAGTTGATTATACTCACGTGAAAATTACAAAATTGTTTCAAATAAATTAGAATAAAGATGACACTTGTTCTGAGATATATGGTGACCTATATATATTGTCGCTGCGCTGGGCATAAACGTTTCGGAACAAATAGATAATAGATGGCGGATAATGTTTCACGAGCTTGCATAAGTAATCTCTGTTTCATATAACCTTGCCCCGCTGAAATGTATCACTCCGTGTTCAACAACCCTCCCCCTCGCCCTAATTGGCTAATGCTTTCGCGTCATAGGTCATAGGCGGTGCCTTACCGTCACATTTAAACCTACAGTAAACGTAATAATTGCCGGGGAGATAAATAAAATCATACAAATAAGGATATGAAGGCATGCAAAAATACAAGTTTATAATGAACTGAGCAAATTGAAACAGAATGACTGAGCAATGAAACTGAAAGAGTTTATAATGAAAGGCCTTTGGCCTTTTCCACTGGGATTTTTTAAAACCAGCACACATACATTGCAAAAATGCTTGTCTTTCAGTCTTAAAAGTCGTGTCACACCATACTTTACTTTTCGTGTGTTCTTCGTGTATATTTAGCGATTTGTATCTCGGTGCAGTGTGGTTGTCCTTAAATAGCGTCTTCGCCACACAGCAATATCACCTCTGTCTTTTAGCACAATTTTCTTGCCTCTTTTTTCACTCACAAATCCCAGCTGTATAAGCAATCTGCTGAAATTTGGTAAATCTGCATCCTCATTTACAGCAGACGAAATGTTACTTATGTTAGGGAGTTTGTTTCTAAAGAAAAACTACACACATGACGACGCACAACACTTTTCACGTATTTTCTCCGAGCACGCACTTTTGTTTATTCCTGCTTTTGCCTGGAGTGGTAAGTTTTCCTGTTTCCTCAATTTCATGTCGCGATGTTCCTACGGATCTAACACTCACACCTGTAACTTCAGAGCACAGCTGTTCGACTTCTCTCACTGACAAAGACGGATTCTCCTCTGTGAGTGCATTAAACACATGCAACACAATTCTTTTTTCGCCTGTTTTTAAATAATTATCCTTGCGATACTTCAGCGAAAAACTGGCGGTAGACTCTGCCATTATACATATAATAAGTACATGCGCAATAAACGATCAATAAAATAATTTAGCTCCCGCACTCTCGAATGGCGATGCATGACTAATCCAGTTCAAAACAAGGTCAGTGATAAAAGTCATATAAACAAATGTCACCACTACCGCTAAATCACGTGATATCGTGACATGTGCTTGAGAACAAAGGAACCTCTTCTTCACTTCGTTTAAGAATTAACATGCATTTCAGATAAATCAACCCTGTTGCGTTATATATTTAATTAAAACAGTTACGAAAATATAAATTTGACAATTCTCTTCCAACATATAATGATATATCTCCATGTAAAATAACGAACTAATTTTTACGGCACTACAGTCATAACCACAACAGGAACCAATGAGAGGTGATTAGGTCACGTGACCGTTAAGAGATACTGGGCAAGCTTACGTGAAACAAGGTATGGTTAACAATCGCGCAGTTACAAAGCCGGCAAACAATGTTACCTCAGATAAAGGATTCGCCGGCACAGATAGGATTTCATCTCTGGAAGTTTCTAGAGATACCTCGATTGACGGAGAATGGTTGTTTTTCTTGTTTGTTCGAGAAGTTTCTGGAGTTATGAATAAGATATAAAAGGGATTGTGACACGCCAGCAGGACAGTTGTAAACAGCGTGAGTAAGCAGAGTTGTTCTGTAACAAGAGCTGTGTGTAAAACGAGAGTCAGCTTTGAAGTTGTGTAACAAGAGTGTTGAACTGGACGCTCTTATTGTCATCTACCTTGGTAGACTGACGGTGTATATAACGTAATGCTTCTGTAATCTATAAGAGTATTTCTATGAAAATAAAGGAAGTTTTTAATTTCTGCAACTCGACCTTTTAATTCTACGAATCCAGAAAGTCACAACATGTTGTAAATAAGGTGAACGGTTACGTAGTTTCTACACATATTTTCGTGGAACACTGTTAGCAACTTGGTTTATCATACTTCACACACTTGTATCCCGCCATTCTGTTCAGCATGATGGGACAATAACGACGTTTTCTCTCTCTACTATGAGGGCTGTTCAATAAAGAATGATCATAATTTTTCGCACTAAAATTCAATCATTATATTCTGTTAGCTTAATGTGAAACAAACACGCCGTAGTAGTTTCATTGTTGCTGCTCTTGGTTCCCGCCTGTGAGAACCAGGCAAGTTCAGACATGTTCAGTATCGCCTACCGCTGCAATTGAGGTAACACGCGAGTAACAATATGCGGCTTTGAAATTCTGCTTTCGTCTCAACAAATCTTCAGTTGAGGCCCTTACAATGTTACAGGAGGCCTATGGAGAGGCTGTTCTTCCCTACAGCACAGCTCGAAGGTGTTTTAAAGTGTTTAAAGAGGGGACACAATCAGTTTCAAAGGAAGGTGGACGCGGAGCTCCAGTTACTGCTCTTACGGAAGAAAACATCAACACTGCTGCTGTCATTGTGAGAGAGGATGGACGAATTACCTTAGGATCGCTTTCTGAAATACCAAACATTTCATTGGGTGCCCTCCACACGTTGGTGACAGAAACATTACACATGAGCCGTGTTTGTGCGCGATGGGTTCCAAGACTGTTGATTGCCAAACAAAAGGACATTCGCATGCAGGTCTGCACGCAATTAAATTTGACGTTAGAGGAAGATCCGGAGTTTCTTTCAAACGTAATCAATGTGTAGTGTGTAGTGTTTAACGCCCGCTTTTACTACATACGGCACCACAGGCGATGACACTGATGATATATGGAATGAAGATGAGCACCGTGGAGTGAGATGGCGGGGGAAACCGGAGATCCCGGAGAAAACCCGCCCCAGCGCCATGTTGTCCACCACAAATCTCACTTGTGTGGTCGCCTGGGATCGAACCCGGGCCGCCTTGGTGAGAGCCAAGCGGTCTAACCATTGAGCCACGGCATGGCCTAACGTAATCACTGCTGATGAAACTTGGCTACATCATTTTGATCCTGAGAGCAAACAGCAAAGCTCAATGTGGAAATCTTCATCACCAACCCCCAAAATAGCAAAAGTGGTTGCTTCTGCTGGGAAAGTTATGGTCATCTCATTCTTTGATATTCATGGAATGGTTTATCGGCATGTTATACCTGCACACACATCAGTAACTGGGTAATACTACAGGGATGTACTGAAAACATTGCAAGTCCATATCAGGCGCAAAAGACCACATTTACGTGAAGCAGGTTGGATGCTGCACCACGATAATGCATGGCCACATATTGACAGTGTTGTTGCTGAATATCTTGCAAAAATCAACGTCAAGTGTTTCCCTCACCCTCACTATAGTCCGGATTTAGCCCAATGTGACTTTTTTCTATTCCCTAACTTGAAGAAACGCCATCGTGGGAGGCAGTATCCATCATCAGAAGCAGTGGTGAAGGCTGCGGAGGCGATTTTAAAGGATCTATCAAAAATGGTTTATAGCATGTCTTTGAAGACTGGCAGAAACACTGGGACAAGTACACCGCTTTCAGGGAAGACTATTTTGAGCAGGGCCATGAAAATTATGAGGATGAATAGAGATACGTTGTCAAAAAAAATTGTGAACATTGTTGATTGAACAGCCCTCGTAAACTTTGTATGATACACCTAAGCGCTCTAATTTAGGTATTCAACGCGGTAGCAGCGTGCCTTCTGCTGCAGCTGTAGCCGCCCTCCAGTCAGACGGCCACCAGTAGAAGGAAAAAAAAAAAAACAACAACAACAAAAACAGAAGGATGGAATTCCTTGTGTAGAAACAGACTTTACAGTCCTATCCTTGAGGTGGAAGAAAAAGTAATTTTATAATTCCCTTTTCAAGTACAAGTCGATTATAGATGATAAAACATGAGTGTTGCCTTAGGTGTCGAGCGTTTTGAAGGTAGAATGTAGTTATTGTTTTGTTCGCTGCGAGGCATGTTCCATAACAAGTTGTAAAACAAGGCAGGCTCTGTTATGTTTAATCTATTACCGCTTGGTAAACGTTCAATTGAGCTGTCTGTCAGATAATAATGCATGTCATGTCCAACAGTATATTACTCTCCTCTATCAACGACCTGTTGCAAACTACTGCACACCCTTCCACAAAATACTGTAACAAAAGTGTTTACTTAAAGGGTTGCAGCACCAATCTTGCTGAACTTTTTACCATTTAGTTCTGATGCATAGTGGACACAAAATTCACAATTTGGTTTTTATATCTTCAATACTTTTTGAGTAATTAATTTGTGAAGTTCAAAATTTGGGCAAAATTCAAACCGCTCCCCGTGATGAAAATTTTCAAAATTTTAATTTCTCTATTTTTAAAAATATTCAGGTGTTTATGAAGAAAAGACCTATCATATGAATTTCTTATAATGACTTTAGTTACAGAGGAAAAAAATTAGGTGTGGAGCAAACAAAAAAGCCAAAAAATGGTTCAACCTTTGTCTTTTTATATCAATAACTTTAAAAATATGATCAGTATTAAACATTCATATGATACAAACTTTTGTTTGCTTTCTAAGAACATGTGTTGAAAATTTTAGAAATTTTAGAGATTTTAGAATACTTCGTACACAGCAGTCAGGAATTACGTCACATACACAATACAACTTACAAGGTCATCGACCACAAACACAGAGATGTTTACGCACGTGAATTCAATTACCGACTGACTGACGTATCGCATCACAACGCAGGTAGTGACAGGTTGTTAACAGCCAGAAAGTTTTTGCTGCGTACTCACCCAGGTTTTGGGTTTAACCGCAGGTTGAAAATTTGGTGATCCAGGAGGAGGTGGGACTATTTTGTTGAGGAATTTTTAAGAGGTAGCTATTCTTGCTCCTCTGATTTTGTACAGGATGCCACATCATTTTTTTCTTACACCCTGGTGTTCATTGGATTAATAATGGGGTAAATTTTGTAGCCAAACAGCTCATTTGAAGATTATGGAGGTCAGCTTTTGCTGTAGTTTGTTACCTCGGGTGCCCGCATGCCATACGGGGTATCCGGAAAAGCCTGAAGCGGCGTCTCGTAGCGGCGTAATCTCCTAGAGACCGAACCGGGGCGTCTCTGTGTGTTGGAAGTTCAGCGTAAAATTTTGTAGCCCGACGCGTAATTTCGTCCTCCACGTATGGGAGAAGAGAACTGACTGGCGTGTTTTCTTTTTTCGAGTGGAGGAAAAATGCATGTTACGCACTAAACCTGGGATTGGATTGTGGCAGTCCTCTGGGGAATTAAACCACCTACCCCACCCACTAAGAAACCTCCACCGGTGAGTATTCAGGAGTGATGCTGTGGCAGTAATGTCTGTTTAGTTAACGCGTGTGCACGTCAGCTTTTGCCTTTGACGAACCCTTATAATCGTTTTACAACCCCCGACCCTCCTCCCAAAACGTTCTGCAAGGTTGCCACCTTTCTCGATACGTCATGGGTGCCGTACGAGGTTTCGTCTAAATAAATTATCTTACGTCCATTACTGCAAAACTTCCTTAGTTTTGACAAATATATATCGCCAAGCTACAAGTCTACTGCATTCCATAATAACCCTTATCTTATTCAAAGTGCGGTATTTGAAACCCAGCTCCTTTAGGAGACCGCGCAAAGTGCAGTGCCCATAAGGAAAATCACAAATTTCTTGCAAATGTGCAAACAATTCATCTAAGGTGAGCTCTCTCCTTTTTGCATAGAATCTATGAATTTCTCGACGAATTAAATCGCACGTGAAATTATCTACTTTAGAGAAACGTTTCCTTTTGTTTTCACACTTGATCGGCGTCTTTGGTATTCCTTTCGTCACAGTATTTCTTACTGTATTTCTGTGAATACCCAGCATTTATCATCAGGTTCATTGCATGGCCCCTTACCAAGATTATTTGTCAGCACATATTTATTAAGTTCAAAACAAGCGCTTGAATTTGCTTAGAAACAGTTCCCGTTATAACTTCGTTTTTTGAGGCTTTTCCAGTAATATAACTCGGCCCAGTTATTCACACTGTCTTCACTTTGATTATTTTCACGTGACTGAAAGTTATCTCTTCTTCATTTGCATTTACCAGTGCATTTCCCTCCTACGGTCTCCACATCGTGACACACAACGAATTTCTACACGTAATGAAACAGATCAACTGAAAGTTGGAACTTTGGCAACTGAGACTCCACGTGGAGTAGACATGCGTCTGCCACTTCGAGAAAATCAGGGTTGCTATTGATCCTCAACGACATTGTTCCATTTCTAAAGTGTGGAGATAGATTTATGACGGTCATTAGTGGGCGGGCGGCTCAAGTTCCTTTGACTCGGAACTGCACATGCATTAACTAAATAGACTTTACCGCTGTAAACACCTGCGGATTCAGGAAGGGATGTATTGGCCAGGCCGAACCTGGTCCAAGGTGAGGAAGGTGGCAGGACGTAAGCATGACCGAAGCCCATCCTTGATGGATCTCCGGATGGCCAGTGTATGTTCTTGGGTGATTCTGTTCAGAGTCGTTTGGGTATTGTACTGTATTCTGAGGAAGAAGTCATGTTTGTCTTGGACGTCGTCCAGAAGATTGTCAAGTTTAGTGGTAATGTCTGCTGTTGGAGTTGAGGTGAGTAGCTCCTCCAGCTGGGCTACTTTTTCCACCAGGTGCAGTATTTCAGCCTAAATATTTTCCAGCTTTGACAGGATATCTGTCGAGGCTGGAGAGGTGACGGAGAGGGTCGACTGGTCCTTTGTGGCATGTGACGGCAGAGCAGAGGCTATAGGCGGGAGTAGTGTCGTGTTCGTCCGGGGTGATCTATTGTGGTCCTGGCGAGGGAAAGCTGGGCACTGAACCTGGCCGGTAAAATGGCCGAAGCCATTAGAGGTGGCGCAGTACCTGCGTCGGTGACGGAGATCGTGGGCCATGCATGCTGCTGTTGGTGTAGCAGAGCCACAGGAATGAAACCGTGGCGGCGAGGTGCACGTGTCTGCGGTGTGCGCGTAGGCGCAGCAGTGCCTGCACGGGATGTGGCCTCTACCTTCAGCGCTGTCCCAGTAGAGGCAGGCCTGACGTCAAGACAGCGTTGCGATCCCGAAGATAAGCAAACTGCAGGCACACGCAAGTGGTCGGGCCTCGTCTAGACGAGATCCAAGTGGCACTCACAGCTGAAGGCCAATTCTGCGTTGCAGCGGCCAGGATATACCTCACTGGGAGTTCCAGGGGGGCTCCGATGACTATTGCTATGTGTGGTAGTGCCTCCTGATGGAGGTTGAGTTGCCGGCGGTGTTGGTGATGTTGGTTGTGTTGCTACTAGGTAAATCAGTGAAGTCTCCGGCGGTGCTGTGGCGTTGGCTGGCCGTGTAGCGCTGGAACACCCAGCGTTATGTTCAAATAAGTACAGGGTCCATAGAGCTTAAAGTTACCAGACATTCATTTTTCAGGATAAGAGAAAACCTCCAACGTTAAGTCATAACGGACGATAAATGAAATAATCTTCAAAGGAGTACAGGGTACATAGAGCTTAGAATTATCAGACATTCATCTTTCAGGATAAGAGAAAACCTCCAACGTTAAGTCATATCGGACGATGAATGAAATGATGTTCAAATAAGTACAGGGTACATAGAGCTTAGAGTTACCAGGCATTAATTTTTCAGGATAAAAGAAAACCTCCAACGTTAAGTCATATCGGACGATGAATGAAATGATGTTCAAATGAGTACAGGGTACATAGAGCTTAGAGTTACCAGACATTCATCTTTCAGGATAAGAGGAAACCTTGAGACAGAAACCGCAGTTCGAGTCGGAAACCGCAGTTGGGGGAAGAAAATCCATTAACTTAAGGAATGTGTCAAGGGGCGAGGAAGAAACACTCCCCTAAGGAATGTGGGAAGAAGTCTGAATATTTCTTCACATGACCCCGAAGGTCAAAAAGGAGGGACAGAGGGGTGAAAGCCTAGTAAGAGTAAAAATATAGGAAAACGAACCTCCAATAAAAATGGTTATGCATCACGTGATACGGGCGGAATAGTCACGGAAATAGGAAAGGGGCGTGCTAGATAGTCTGCAGTAGGAAAGGACGCTGAGAATGGAGAAAGAAGCGGGACACTTCATCGTAGATCGTTTTCGGGGAAGGTAACGTTGTAACGAGCAAGTTGTTTGGGAGCAAAGTTGTAATCTAAATGTTACATAAATAAACTGGTGGGAAAATCAAGGAAGCAAAGTGTATTTTTATTTGATCGCTGGACCCTGAAACGGAGTCGCTCTACCATACTGATCACTAGTCCGGAGCAAAAATCGGTCTTTCGGTGTAGAATCCTTTATATCCACCGATTACCGCCTCAACCTTCAACGTTAAGTCAAATCGGACGATGAATGAAATGATGTTCAAATAAGTACAGAGTACATAGATCTTAGAGTTACCAGACATTCATTTTTCAGGATAAGAGAAAACCTCCAACGTTAAGTCATATCAGACGGTAAGTGAAATGATGTTCAAATGAGTACAGGGTCCATAGAGCTTAGAGTTACCAGACATTCATCTTTCAGGATAAGAGAAAACCTTCAACGGTAAGTCATATCGGACGATGAATGAAATGATTTTCAAATGAGTACAGGGTATATAGAGTTAAGAGTTACCACACACTCAACTTTCAGGATAAGACCAAACCTATTTTAAATATGTAACCATCGTATCTGTCTCCCGTATCCCCTTTTATCTAAAACTAAATGTGCAATGTAACAGATTAAAGTAAACATTTACATCAAACCTGGAACAGAAGAAATATATGTTGAAAAAGCATCGTGAATGTAAGTCACTATCTTTTATTATAAAATTATATTTGATAGATAACATTTCCTAATTACATTGATTGTTCGGAAAAAGAGATCTTCTGCTATCAAGGGACCAAATTGGCAAGCGAGTTTGTCCTGCTGTACATAGATGGCAGCTCCTATGATATCTTATTGTATGGAAGTAAAGTGTTAAGTGCTTGTGAAGTTTTATAATAAATATTAACTAATTTGAAACGGGTTGTCTTATATTTAATTATGTTTATTGTATATAGATAAATGTTGATTACAGTGTATATTGAGGGAACATGGAAGCTATAAATAATTGATTGTCAGAAAGGAAGACCACTGAGACAAGTATATATACGGACGTTTTGGCAAGGTTTTGTTCTCGACTCGGGTGGACTCTGCTTCTAGACGTCGTGGAGTACACATCGCCTTCAGGAATTGGAGTTGCCAGCGTCCAGAACTTCGGAGTCAGCGAATTGCCGTCATCGGGAGGGACCCTTGGGAAGCTCCCGGCAATTTCGCTAAATCTCACTCGGTGTACTCGTCGCTGGAAAGTTGCGAGCGCCAAGAACAACCTCCTAGAAAACAGCCGGCCAGCTCCACATCAGCCAGGCGAGGTACAAGGCCTAAGCCAACGTCTTAAAAGACGGTATTTTAAGGCGCCTTCGGGTCCGGCCCTCTGTACCTCACGCTTCTTAGCAAACCTGTGCTGACTGGTAAGTTTACAGTCAAGGTTAGCTGTGCACTGCACTTCGATGCAGGGCAAAATGCCCAAAGAAAGGGAACCATCCGACATTGCCACTCCAACCCGCCTTCCAGAAATGGAAGCCATCCCCAGTACAAGCACTGGAATCACCCACCCTGCTGTCGGGGCTCCAACCCTGACTGCAGGAAGCAAACGGCCTCGCCGAAAGCCATCAAAGGGCGTAAATGACAAGGCCAAAAGATTAGCTGTCGCCAAACAGCAAACTGGCAAGGGCCCTTCCCGCGAAACACCACAGCGGGTAGGCAAAATTTCAGAGGGCGAGCCCTCAGACAACTCCTCCTCTGACGAGGAATATTTCACTGACGGAACTGCGGTTCCAAGGCATTCATCCTCCAGGATGGAAGACTCCGATGGGGAACAGAGCTCATCTAACATCTCTACAGATGTTGATGAGGCTGAGTTTCGCACCGTGACCAACCGGCGAAGGGAGAGAAAAGCCCCTCACCTGGAGACAACTGGCACGCCCAGTCGTTCTGGACCACCCAGGAGGCACATTCCTCCTGTGATCGTGGATGACTTCCGGGGCTTGGTGGGCTTTCTAAAGGAAGTCATGCAAACCCTGTCGGTGTCATGCAGGGTCACCAGGAGGAAGATCCGAAATGTCTTCCGGGCGAGTAACGCCGAAGACTACCAGCTTATTGTAAGGGCACTGGACAGGAAGTCCATCCCTTACTTCACCTTCGGCCTAGATAAGAGCCGTGACGTCAAGAGGGTCATCAGAGGCCTACCAGTGGACACACCGGTGGGTGACATCATCGACGACCTTAACCGCCAGGGCATTCAGCCCCGCTTGGTCAGGCAGATGACCAGACCAGCTCCACAGGGTCAGCCAGGCCCTGTCCCAATCCCACTCTTCCTCGTGATAGTGGAACGGGCCAACGATCCGGAAGGGAAGCTAGACGGAGTCTCTACGATCTGCTACCTCCGAGTAAAGATTGAGCCACTGAGGAGCTCTGGCGGTCCACCTCAATGCCATCGCTGCCTGGGATTCAACCACTCAAGCCAGTTCTGCAAGAGGACACCCCGCTGCCTCAGGTGCAGTGAAGCCCACGACAAGGAAGCTTGTCCAAGGTCACCCACAGATGTGCCCACTTGTGCTAACTGCAAGGGAGCACATGTGGCTTGCTACGGCGGCTGTCCTGCCAGAAAGGCAGTTATAGCAGCAAACAAGCCCACAGTGAGACAACAGCAACAGCAGACGACCTCACCAGCGGGGGCGGACCCAAGACCGGTCCCATCAACCAGCTCCAGTGTGCCCACGACTCGGCGGGATGCCGATAGGCCAACAAGAAGTTACGCTCAAGTAGCACAAGGGGCCTCTGATGGACCTAAAACGTCACGGGAGACACACATCCCTCCCACACAGCCACGCAAACAGAAGCGGGCCCCAGCTCAAAAACGAACCGACAACAATGGTAGGAATGGAGGGAGGCCTCCTCGGGAGCCCCAAAATCCTGCTGAACAGGAGAGTCATGGCGAGCCCATGCCTCCTAGACAGCTTAGGGATGAAAGGGCGGGAGGAAGACCTGCACCCATTCGTTCCAGATCAGCCTCTCCTCACAACCAAGTCGCCCACACAAACAACGTTCCCATGACAGCTACACTCGACCTCACGGATGTGTTCAAGTGGCTGCAGCAGTTGTTGCAGACGCATGGACAGAAAATCTGTGAGCTCGTTGTGAAGTTCTTCACAGCCACAGATCCGGCCAGCAAGATGCTGGTGGCAATGGAGGCGATGGCCCTCCTGACCGCAGGCACGCAACAGCTCCGAGATGGCGCATCAAACTAGGTCACGTACCTCGTTTCGATTCGCATTTTGGAATGCGTGCGGCCTAGCAGGTCAGGGGAGCGAGCTGCTTCACTTTGCCCGAGACAATGCCCTAGACGTCATTCTAGTCAGCGAAACGCATCTCCGACCAGACATCCGATTCCGTCTTCCGGGCTACATCTGCCATCGTACGGATCGTCAGGGACGCCCAGGGGGCGGAACTGCGATCTTGGTGAGGCAAAATGTGGTCCACCAGCCCATCCAGCTCCCACCTCTACAAACCCTAGAGGCCACGGCCATTAGTATGCACCTTGGTGGTTTAGAGGTCTTGGTAGTCTCTCTGTATCATCCACCAAACCGACAGTTTGTATCCAATGACTATCTATCCATCCTAGCCCTATATCCCTGTGCTATCATGGCCGGCGATTTCAATGTTAAACACCAACGTTGGCATTGCGGCCGTCGGGCGGATGCAAGAGGCAATGAAATCATTCGCCTTATAGATGCGGACCCTCAACTTCAAGTACAGGGTCCCTGGCAACCCACTCATTACCCGCGAGGAGGAGGACTGCCCTCAGTCATAGACTTCGCAATCACAAAACATCTACCATACCATCTCACACTCACATCATTAAATGCATTACATTCAGATCACAATCCAGTGTTGACAGAGATCAACACAAGGGTTGCCAGTCACGACATCTCGCTTCAAACGCGAGAGGTTGATTGGGAAGGCGTCAGGAACTGCCTCCGCACTTCCATCCCGCCAAATCCCAAAATCACAAATATCCCAACCCTGGATAACGCCGTCTCATCCTTCACTTCCATCGTGAAGCGCACCACCTTTAATTTGACAGTCCATGTTCCGGCTCCTCTTCATCCTGATGTCCTCCCTTTGGACATCCTTCTACTAATCCGGCGATCCTGGGCAGCACGGAGATTATACCAACGTCACCGCACGCCACGTAATCGAGCGCTCCTAAGACGTTTACGTCGAGAGGTCAGCGTCCGTCTGCGCGAGCACAAGGTGCAAGCGTGGGAGGACAAAATGGCCAGGTTGCGCGTCGAGGATGGCGACGTGTGGAGGATAGCCAAAGCCCTCAGAAAACACAGAGGTCAGTACACCTCTCCCATTCATGGCACCCAGGGCCTGGCCTATGAACCCCAAGCCAAAGCCAATGCTTTCGCTGACTATCTTGAGCGTACTATGTGTCCGAGAGATGACCCCCAGGACGATAACTTTTCTGAACGCGTCCGTCGGGAGGTGCGTCGTTTCTTACGTCACCCTCCTGAGGATGCGGAGAGACTCCCTACCATCCGACCTAGTGAAGTCCAAGGCGTACTCCAACGTCTCAAACCAAAGAAAGCGGCGGGGCCGGACGGGCTGACTCCCCTAATGCTCCGCCATCTTCCCTTCAATGCGATTCTCTTCCTGACTAGGATTTTCAATATGTGCCTCGCCCTTGGGTACTTTCCACGAGTGTGGAGAGAGGCCCGGGTGATTTGCATATTGAAACCTGGGAAGAATCCGGTACACCCATCCAGCTACAGGTCCATTAGCCTCCTCTCCACCCTTTCTAAAGTTCTCGAGAGGCTAATTCTTGCTCGCTTGTCCCCAATATTGGTAGACATTCAAGCCATTCCTGACCACCAATTTGGTTTTCGTCCTGGGCACTCGACAGTTCAGCAGTTGCTGCGTGTGGTGGAGACCGCCGCCCTGGGCTTCCAGGAAGGCGCCTTCACGGCCGCAGTTTCGTTGGATGTCGAGAAGGCCTTCTCTACGACATGGCATGTCGGACTCCTACACAAAATGATCCATCTGGGGCTCCCAACACAAGTGATCAACATTCTACACAGCTTCTTGCGACATCGCACATTTGAAGTCTCAGTCGCGGGGAAAACATCAACACTAAGGCCAGTGAGAGGCGGAGTCCCCGAAGGCTCTGTGCTATCCCCCACCCTCTTCAACGTCTTTATGGCAGATTTCCCCACAGAACCACGAGTCGAAATGGCACAATACGCTGACGACGTGTTTCTGTTCTGCAAGGACAAACACATTCTCAGAGCCTTCAACCCCATTCAAAGACATCTCCGCCTAACACAACAGTGGTGCCGGCGTTGGCGGATGTCCGTAAATCCGGACAAAAGCCACGCCATACTTTTTACAAAACGCCACACCCCCGCAGACTGCCCCAACTTCAGCTACCGAGGTCGAAGGATAGAGTGGTCTAACTCTGTCCAGTACCTAGGAGTAAACTTGGATAGAGGTTTAACTTTTCGTCGGCACATCAGGGACCTTTCGGCAAAGGTACAGGGAGCAATTGCTTCCCTGTACCCAATGCTGGGGTCTACCTCGATGCCAGTCCGCATGAAGTTGTACCTCTTCCGAGCGCTGGTAATCCCGGTGATGCTATATGCCTGCGAGGTCTGGGGCATGGCAGCAGACAGCTGTTTAGCATGGCTTCAACGTGCACAGAATAAAGGACTGCGGTCTATTTATTCTGTGGGACGTTATTTCCCTACCAGGTTGCTCCACGAAGCATCGGGTCTTCCATACGTGGAGGATGAAATTAGGCGCCGGGCTTCAAAATTATACGCAAGTTTACCATCTCACAGAAGCGCCCTTGTCAGATCACTGGGAAATTATGACCCCACTAGACGCCGATCTAGACTGCATCGGGTCCCCCGTATGGCATGCGGGCACCCTAGATAACACAGGAGCTGAACCTATCAGCAGCTAAAGCTGAGCTCCTCATAATTCTTCCAAGCTGTTTGGCATCTAAATTTCTCCCCAACTAAATTTACAAAATATTTAAAACAAAACAAAATGGGTGCTAAGTACTGCATCCTCTCTTTCAACCCGAAGGTGCCTTGGTAACCTCAAAATTAACTTCCAATCAAAAACCTACATCACCTTCATCCTACATCTTTCAATAATAATCCTACCTGCGGTAAAACCCTTAATGGGTGGGCACGCAGCAAAAACCTTCTGGCTGTATACAGCCAGCCAGCACGAGCGAGCGAGCGAGCGGTTTTGTTGGAACTTTTAACCGTTTATAAACAGCAACAAATAGTATTTATAAATTGTGTACTTTTCCAAGCTATGCTGGTTTTGTCAGTAAGCCTTTGTCTGATTTTTGTCTTTAAACAAATTCAGAACTTCCGAAGGGATTTTCTCCTGAAAACACAAGGTACTATTTCGTTTGATGTCACTATCTATAATGAAAGTTGTGTAAAATAATAAAGTTCGGTCCGAAAGGTTGGAACCATTTGATAAATCTTATCGAAATATTATATTCTGTGCTATAGAGACATTTTCTGAGAACCGTCCTTGAACGATGAACTTAAATATCAGGTTTGGTATTTAAACAACAATGTTAATAGACACAGATATTTTTATTAAAGGGTTCTCAAAACATGTATGTTCGCCTAAATCTCTGTATTGATATATGAGTGGAACGTAATACGTAGTACAGAAATTAATATTGTTGGATTTAAAGTGACTTACGGAATCCTCTTTTCATTATTTTCTTTCTTCTTTTGTGTTTTATATTTATTTCACTTGTAAGTGATATCTGGTAAATATTATTATAAACCAAAAATATTGCCAAGTCTAGAAGTTAGTAATATTAACACAATTACGTGGACGAAGTATTTGATAAGTTTATTTATTTGTGTATCTCCGTTATAATCAATGAGGGTGTAGTAACATTGTATTATATGTTAGGTATGTACTCAGTCAATACACTTAACAACTAATCACATATACATATTACAGCATCTGCCAACTCGATTTTTAAACATGTAACTGTATGATCAGCCTCCCTATGCCCTTGTATCTATATCTAAATGAGATATAAAACATATTTATGTATACATTCACATTAAACTGGTAGCAGAGGAAAAAACATCTTCTTGTAAAGAGTGGGCTAAAGAAACAGTGTGAGTTGTTTCAGGTTTCAGGTTTCAGGTTTTTATTTTCAGTTTCATGGCCTGGTGCCGGTACAAAGGGGCCCGGCTTACAGGCTAAAGTCTTCATTGAGGTTATATTTTTGGAATTAAATGGTTATTGTCTAGGTGGGTATATATAAAACCCATACGGTGCCCTTTCTAAGTCCACCGAGAACAGTTTTATTATGTTAGTGCCTTAGTGTCCGTTTTTGTTATGTACAATATTTACCCGTGCTTATTTTGCACTTTTATTTACACACAAACACACTTCACTATTTTCACTGCTCCGTGCGGCAGCGTGCTGCTGTCTCCTGGGTTGCTTTGGCTGTGACCTCTACATATGGGGAAAGGTCTGGGCCGGAAGGACTTGGGCGCACATTGTGGTGTAACAGTGACATTAGAATATTTTTATGTCTGCATGCTTACGGTGTTTTGGTTCAGCTTTCCCAATGTTGTTAATTTTTGGATTGCTATGTTGCCGTATGCGCGGCCAGATGGAAGGGGCTCGTCTTATTATGACATCGGGGATGTAGGGGATATGGGTTTCTTGATGAAGGGTGGCAGTAGTCGTGCGGATAGGGGCAGGTAGGATTTTACGTAAGGAGAGGTTGTGTAAAGTTTGGAGGTATTTTAGGGCGGTTTTGGAGGTGTTGGCCCAGACCACGCAGGCGTACAGGACCACGGATAAAATAAAAGATTTGTGGAGCACAATCTTAGAGCACAGCTTTAGCTTTTCGCTCCTTAATATGGGGGCGCACATCTTTAATCCCTGCCGCCCTTTGTTTGCGCTATCTTTTAGGTGGGTAGTCCACTGCATCGTGCGTGTCAAGGTCACGCCGAGGTACTTGACCTGCTGACGGCAGTGCAATGCATGACCATCGACCGTTAGCTCCAATGCCAAAGGGCGCCGCTTTGTAAAACGTATAAGCTGGCATTTGTTCGCATTAATTTTGATTTTCCAGTCATGAAGCCATGAAAGGAAGCGGTCAATGTACCGCTGCATCTCTAAAAGTCCATAATGAGGATTTTTATTATGCTTGTATGTTGCTGCGTCGTCAGCATACATTGCAATTTTGCATCTGGCGTCCACGGAAAGTCGTTGGTGAACAGTATGTACAGGAAGGGAGACATAATGGCCCTCTGTGATACGCCAGCCTGCATCACTCTCTCTTTTGAGGAGGAGCGACCCACTTGGACGTAGAAGCGCCGATTTTCTAAGAAATTATGCAGCAATGGTAGAGAATTTTTGAGGCCGGGAAACTCTCGGTGTAGTTTGTAAATCAGGCCGTTGTGCCAGCACCGATCAAATGCGGCTTCTACGTCCAAAAATAGCGCCAACGTTGAAGCCCCATTGTTAAATTGCTCGGTGACGTCATCTGCTAATCTTAAGAGTTGGAGGGCTGTTGAGTGTTCTTTTATAAAGCCAAATTGCGAGTTAGAAATGTCAATCGACGAAATTTGATTTTAAAGTCGAAAGAGAATTATTTTCTCGATCAATTTACCAATAGTAGACAGGAGACTAATGGGGTATTATTTGTGAGGCTGCCTGGTGCTTTTCCCATGCTTCGGGAGCATTATCTTGGCTCGTTTCCAAGTGTCCGGGAAATAATTTTGCTGCAGACAGGCATTGAACATTTTTGTAAGTTGCACCAGAGCTTTTCCCGGGAGATGCTTGAGTTCCTCATTAGTCACCCGGTCCGGGATGGCGGCTTTCCCATTAGGTAGCTTCCTAATGAGCTTGTAGACTTCCTGCGGTGTTGTGAAGGGCTAGTGTTGCTCATGCCTCTGCGTCACCCAGTTTTGTACCCAAGTCTGGACTTCCCGTTCTAACTCGGGGTTCGTCGCGGGGTTCTCTGTCAATTTTTCTGCCAGACAGTCTGCAAAAACCTCGACTTTCTCCTCGGAGGAGAAGTGCAGGCCGAGGTGAGTGTGCAGCGCCTCAGTGCCTGAGTTGGCGCTCGAGCAGACTTTAAATGCTCTTAATAATTTCCACAAAGGATGGTCCGAATGTGTGGTGTTTAACATTTTCTGCTCCCACTGTTCAATTATGTTAATTTTAATTTGTTGCCGAATGATGTTGCGTAGCCATTTTGCTAGCACTTTATACTCAGGCTGGCGGGTAAGCCGCCAAACTCTCGTCAAGCGTCGCCTCCTGGCAATGAGCTGCTCCACCTCAGGGTACGTGCAAAAACTGGGTGGGCTTGTGGTATAGCTGGTAGAATTTCTTTTAGCCATGTGCAGCGAGGCGGTGTAGTTTTCAATGGCGACGTCGATGTCCCCCTCGCTGTAGTGTGACAGCCCAGGCTGCGCCGTGCTTAGTACCCTTTCCTATAAACTCATATTTTATATAGAACGTTCTTTTATTTAAATTAATTGTTCGGGAGGAGCGAAATATGATATAAAAAGTGCATCACCTTGCTGTGCATAGATGGCAGTACATGTCCTATCTTATCGCACGGAACATAATTTATAATTGTTTAGGAAGTTTTGTTAGAAATTCTAATGATTTTGATAAGGTGCAGTTTAGAATTAAGTGTTTTAACCTGCATGTACAGAGATATTCTGCTAAAATCTAAATTCAGAAACTGGGCAAAGTATAAATATTTAACTGTGGGAAAGGAAGGTTTCTGAGGCGTGTATATGTACATACATTTTGGCAATTCTTTCTAATAAATAGCTGTTAATTGCGACGTGTAATCTGGAATTTTGTTGGAACTTGTATAACGTTATAGACAGCAAATAGTTTGGAATGTCAACTGAGCTAAACACATTTGTAAAATAGCTGATAGTTCGACAGGAATCTCTTTGTGGCTCTAAGTTTATGTATTTATTCACATGACCTTCTCCATTCAATAATTAGAAACTACACGTAGTATAAAATGTTGGTTTGATGTGTGGTCTTTCTCAGACATTTTTAAGTTATACTTTTACAGAAAGAAACAGACGTGCTCACAGAACTTCTAATGAAAACGGAGCTTTGTTTTGTTTTCAGGAAGATTCAAAATCCGTATTCATATTTCGTATTCATGAAGACGTACATTTCCTGTCAATTTGAAATATCGAACGTTTTGTTATAATACAATTCTTGCTCTACCTGCTGTAAGTACGTGGTAGAGAAAGTTGAAAGTTAATTGAAACAGCTAATTTATCCTTCTACCTAAGACTGAGTTAGTGTAGCCTTCTATATCAGGTGGCAGTTTAATTATTTCATGGTTATTATGTTCTAACAATAATATTGTAACAAAAATGACAAGAGAGAGTTCACTTTAACTCCTTCAGTTGTCACTAAAATCGTGAGATCTATGCTAAGTTAATATCACCTTTTATTTTTCTACAAATACTCAATGTCAAAAGTCTCTTTAATTCCGTCTGTGTCTCTTTTGGACGCATCAAGTTACGCCGGGTGCTATTTCTCTGACGGACACTGCTCTGGATGTCGTCTGACACAACAACTCCGATATTCGCTGTTCAACTGTTCACTGTACTACGCACACTGTATGTACACTTGTCACTACGGACCTTGAAGGTAGTACATTCCTGAAGACCGAGTCACAAATCTGGACCGTACTACACTACATTGAAGTGGACAACTTCTCTGCTCTTGACTGAACTCTCAGCTCAACATCGTGTTTTATAGCCTGACCTTAGAGGAACACATAACTGAGTGAAGTGATACCAAAGAAATGTGTGCTTTGGCTACAAAAATTACGTAAAAATTCACAAACAGTTTTAATATCCATATTCCACCGGAAATGCAGTAACGTTCTGTGTGTGTGTGTGTGTGTGTGTGTGTGTGTGTGTGTGTGTGTGTGTGTGTGTGTGTGTGTGTGTGTGTGTGTTTCAACACTATAAATTATAACCGACATTCCGAGTAAATTAACAATAGTAGTTATATAAGAGCAATATCTCCAAAGCCTGTAAGACTTGCAGTTGAGAAGCTAAACGTTACACTAAAAATATGTGAGGGTTTCTTATTTCTTATAAAATATATCTAACAACTTGAACAAAATACACAGTATCTGTATATTCTCATGAAAAACAAAACGTTTAAACTCAACTTTTCGATTGTAATGTTCTCTTTGTTCTGAAGGACCTTTACGTATTCTATTATGTTAAATCATAATATCGAAATCTCCCCTTCAAAACATGCACTTCTCGCTAAAACACATAATTTATCTAAACTGTATTTCTTCTGTTTTTGGAGAGAGCACTGAAGTTTAAAAACAGCATATACGAACTTTAACTTAGAGCAGAGACGTAAAACAGTCGTTGTAGAAAAATGTACTTTAAAAGCAGTGTGAATGATATAAAGTAACTACATATATTATATAGATAGTCATTTTTATTTATATTGCTTCTCTCAAGCAGAAATGTTCTCACTGAGGAGAGATGAAATAGCAGAACTGCCCCCTGCTGTTCATAGATGGCTCTAGCTGTCATATCTTATAGCTAGGAGAAAATTTTTGATTGTTTATTAAATTGTACAGCAGACTTTATTTATGTCCATAAGATATATTTGGATTTAGTTAATTTTCCCTTCTATATAAGAAAGTGTTGTCTGTAGTGTATCTTAAGATAATATTTAACGTATAAGTAATTGATTGTCAGAATGCAAGGCTTCAGACTCTAATACATATGAACACGTAATTCACAATTTCTCGTGAATTTCTTGACAATGCCATAGTATATGGAATTGAATCTAGTGATGATACTTATTCCCTTTCTAATGCTAGCTGAGTCATAATATTTAATTTGTACTGTGTCATGTGTAACAACATTCAATCAAATATATACAAGTAAGCTTTTCATAATTATTCAGAGTCTCAAACTTGTCATTCCATTTGAAGATCGGAGTCGCATTTTTGGTTGGAATGAAGTATTTTTCTACATATTACGTATACGGTGAAAAGAGCAAAACCTGGAAGCGTTTAAACATTTATATCAGTAAATAAGTATCTCAGAAGTTGCTAAGTAAGAACCAGAAGATAAAGTGTGACTCTAAATGAAGCAATATGAAGTTACTAAACCAAAACTGATATTATGTCCATGAATACGTTCTTTTATGTAGAATCTCTCTCTCTCTCTCTCTCTCTCTCTCTCTCTCTCTCTCTCTCTCTCTCTCTCTCTCTCTCTCTCTCTCTCTCTCTCTCTCTCTCTCTCTCTCTCTCTCTCTCTATATATATTCTATCAAAATTGTGATTCTAACTTTCTACCCGAAATATAGTCTAGATTTCTAAGCCTCCTATAAACTGTTCTCAAAAATTGTTCATTGTGTGTGAACAGTATATATCTTACAACAGACATACGCAGTAAGTAGAACATTGTACATATAGAAGTCGACAATCTTCCAGGAATACAGCTATAAGACTTCATAAACTACACTTTGCATCAATAAAAACTGCATCAGATTTTTAATTGTATAAATATATGTATATTTATGTATACATTTACATTATACTTGGAACAGATGAAAAACATGGTAGTAGAAGACTGCTCTTAAAGTATCAAAGTATCTAATTATCTTATAAGTCTACATTTTATAAATCAGTCTTTCCAATTACGTTGATGAAATAAATATTTGTAGTTGAATGCACTAAAAACCTTTGAAAGTGGAAACAAGCACCTTTTATTATAATTATATATTTTATAGAGAACATTTACTAATTACTTAGATTGTCCGGGAGGTAAGGAATACTGTTTAAGAAAGGACAAAATTAATAACCAAACTCATCTTGCTGTCCACAGATGGCAGCAACTCTCATATTCTACCGCGTAGTTGAAAATTTCTAATGTTTTACCAAATTTTACAACCAATAGTAATACAGTTTAAAGATGGACAAAATTAATAACCGACCGTAACTTGCTGCCCACAGATAGCGGCAAGTGTCATTCTACCGCGTGGATGAAAATTTGTAATGTTTTACAAAGTTTGCAACAAAGAGTAGCAATATCATAAGGTATAGCTTATGTTGAGTGTATATTAGTATAAACTGTAGTGTATATTAAGAACGTACAAGTACTTGAATATAAAAAGGGAAGATTTCTGAAATAGATCTCATGGATTGATCTCTCATTAACTTTTGTTACTACATATTTGCTTTGTTACTACAAGGATTGCCAATCATGACGTCTCGGTTCAAAACCGGGAGGTGGACTGGGATTGCGTCAAAGTCTGCCTGGATGACTCCATTCCCCCCAACCCCAACATAACCGACATTCCCTCCCTTGAGGCTGCGGTCTCGTCCTTCACCTCAGTCGTGAAGCGAACGGTCCGCAACCTTACAGTTATCACCCCAGCCCCACTTCATCCGGATGTTCTTCCCCTAGACATCCTACTTCATATTCGCCGTTCATGGGCAGCAAGGCGGCTCTACCAAAGACACCGCACGCCTCATAATCGAGGGCTTCATCGGCGATTGTGCCGAGAGGTTCGTGCCCGCCTCCGTGAGAACAGAGTGCGCGCGTGGGAGGACACGATGTCTCGTATGAACCTCGAGGACGGAGACGTGTGGAGAGTCATTAAAAGACTTCGGAACCGCCAAGGGACACCAAACTCCCCACTCCAGGGTACCCAAGGCCTGTCCTACGAACCACAGGCCAAGGCTACGGTGTTCGCCGAATACCTTGAGAGGACCATGAGGCCTAGAGAAGACCCCCAGGACCCTGTCTTCTCGCGTTAGCCAGGAGGTTCGTCGATACTTTCGGTGACCCCCGGCTGAGGCGGACAGACTCCCAGTTATTAGGCCCAGTGAGCTTCAGGGCGTACTCCGGCGCCTCAAACCAAAAAAGGCGGCGGGACCTCATGGCATAACGCCACTCATGCTCCACCACCTTCCCTTCAGGGCCGTGTTATTTCTAACCAAAATCTTCAATATGTGTCTCTCTCTGAGTCACTTTCCACGTAGTTGGAAAGAGGCTCGGGTGATATGCATCTTGAAGCCAGGGAAAGACCCGGTTAATCCTGCCAACTACCGCTCCATTAGCCTCCTTTCTGTTCTCTCGAAGGTTTTCGAGAGACTTTCTTAGCCCGCATTTCCCCCTTCTGCGGTACATACAAGGCATCCCTCCTCACCAGTTTTGCTTTCGTCCTAGGCATTCTACGTCACAGCAGTTGCTGCGCGTGGTGGAGGCTGCAGCCCTGGGTTTCCAGGACAAGGCATTCACCTCGGCGGTTTCTCTGGACGTGGAAAAGGCTTTCTCTACGACCTGGCACGGGGGTCTTCTGTACAAATTCATCCAACTGGAGCTACCCACTCAAGTCATACTCCTTCTTCACTCTTTCCTAAAACATAGATTCTTCACTGTCACAGTGGCGGGAAAAACATCTACACGAAGGTCTATCCGCGGCGGAGTCCCCGAAGGTTCTGTGTTATCCCCGACGCTGTATAGCGTCTACGTGGCTGACCTTCCCACTGAACAGCACGTCAACATAGCACAATATGCTGACGACGTGCTGCTATTCTCAACAAATTGACACCTACGCAGAACCTCCAACCCCATCCAACGTTACCTAATCCTCCTCCAGTATTGGTGCACGCGTTGGCGATTGTCCATTAATACGGAGAAAAGCCAAGCGATATTGTTCACCAAGCGCCGCTTTCCCGCCAATTTCCCCCAATTTACCTACTTCGGGCAAGGGATCAGGTGGGAGAATTCAATCAAGTACTTGGGAGTCAAGCTGGAAAAGGGCCTAACTTTTCGGGAGCACATCCAGGAGCAAGCTCATCGGTCGTGTGGTGCCGTGGTATCACTATACCCTGTGCTTCTGTCTGGGATGTCTGTTCCCCTAAAGTTGCGCCTCTTTATGGCTCTGGTCCTCCCTATAATGCTCTATGCGTGCGAAGTCTGGGGTATGGCCGCAGGCTCACATCTAGTTCTGCTCCAACGTGCACAGAATAAATGTATTCGGATTATTTATTCTGTTTGCACAAGGTTCCCCATGATATTACTTCACGAGGCTTCATCCCTCCGATATGTGGAGGATGAAATTAGGTGCCGGGCTACCAAATGTTTCGAGAGTTTGCCTCATCATCAGAGCGCCCTAGTCAGATCCCTTGGGGATTATGTACCTCGTGAGCGTCGCTTAAAGCGATACCGGTTACACCGCATGTCTTGCGGTCACTACCGGTAACCACATGATCCCCATTCCAGCCTAAAATACATTTCAGCTAATCCAAAATTTTTATTCTGGAATATTCAAAATTATACATACCTTCTTCCTAGTTTATTAACTAATCCACCAGCGGTGCTCGGTGTCCGTAGCACCCGGTTCATCATTCCCTGACGAGCAACAAGCTACCTCCCTACACTAACCCCACTTAAAATACACCCGTCATTCTGCAACATCCACATCCCGCCACTACGTGGTTAAGCTCTTCCCAGAGCAGGTACACGATTTGACCACCCTTCGGGCTGTTCCAAACAGCCTGCCAGCCTGGAATTGAGTTGAGTTGAGTTGAGTTGAGTGTTTGTTTTTCTGAGCTAGTTTTTTTTTTTTTTTTTTTTTTTTTTTTTGGAAATTATACAATATGATGGCCACAAAGACGTATTTAGCTTAAACTGTGAGTTTTAGTAAGACCTACATTTAGTAAGATGTCTAGTTCCGTATTTGATTGGTGTGTCACATAACCATTCAATCAACCACAGATGTTTAAAAATGTGTAAATCCAATGTAAGCTCGGAGTCAACTGTTTCGTTGTAATGCAATACTTCTCTAATACGTATAAGGGTAGAAGTATTTGAGCATTTGTAGTAGTCAACTATCTCATAATTTGAAAGAAGTAGAAAAGATTGTCTGCTTTAACGATATTTTGATCTGCTGTAGTAAGATTTTGTACGACTATTACGGTTTGTCAGATATGTAACAGTTATACAGAACAAATGACACTCGGAAATGTCACATTCATATGTTTACTATGATCTCAAGCTAATGACATGGAATTCTATAAAAAGCATATACCAACACGATTTTAAATATCTAACTATATGATCAGTCTCCTACATGTCCTTGTATCTAAAACTAAATGAGCAACGAAGTACATTTATAGAATTACAATAAAGCTGTAGCAGATGTAAAAAGTGATTCTTCTAAAGAGTGCGCTAAAGAAACAATGTGACTTGAATTCATTCTCCTTTTTTATAAACATATATTGTATAGAGAACTTCTTCAGACTAAATTAACTGTCGGGAATAGAGAGCTGTTGGTTGAAAACGTGCATCATCTTGCTGCGTATAGATGGCAGTACCTATCATATCTTACCGCACGGAGAGAAATTTGTGATTGTCTAGCAAGTTTTATTAAAAAATTTAATTTTGTTCATAGATAATCGCTTAGATTCAAGTACTAGTTATTCTATATAGAGAGATATTTTTCTTTAGTGTTTATTCTGAAACTCAGGAATGTATAAATAATTGATAGTGAGAAAGGAAGGCTATATAGACAAGTATATGTAAACAGATTTTAGCAACTGTGTCTCATTAATCCCACTTAAATTACACCCGTCATTCTGCAACATCCACATCCCGCCACTACGTGGTTAAGCTCTTCCCAGAGCAGGTACACGATTTGACCACCCTTCGGGCTGTTCCAAACAGCCTGCCAGATTTGTGTCTGTCTGTCTGTGTCTCATGCATCTTTCTTATTCAAGTCTGTCCTTTAGGCATGATTTTGTAGGAAATTCTATCCCATTATAAACAACAACCAATTTGTTTCAGAAATGTCACCTGAGCCTAGCGATGTTACCAGTACCTCATTTGTAAGAACAGTCTATAAAGAATTCTGACAAATATTCTAGTTTGAGAGAAACTGTTTGTGACTTTTATGTTCAGGAATTTTACTCACGTGGATTTCTTCATTAATTGTATCAATTTTATAATAAATAATAATGAAAATGACCATCTCTCACTATGTCGTCAAGCTTCCGGCATTGTTAATTATGTACCCTGAATCATTGTAACTTGCGTTGTCAAATACAGCTATTATAGACATAAACAAAAGATTTGATTGTATAAGCAATAGGCATAGAAGTGCCAAATCTTTTACGACCTGGTTTCTTAGTAGTGACACTGAATGTTAAGAGTTTAGGAGTAGACAGTTTATTGAATATCTTGTGTTATACTTTTGGGGGGTATTCAACATAACTACAAGTTTGGTATTTAATAAACTTGACGTTTTATAGTCATACTTTACACAAACACAGGGGAACTTTTATAAAAAAAAAACAGTTTCCTCTTTCACTTCCAAGAATAGTCCAAACGTCCATATCCTGGTACTTTGAAGTATCAAACGTTTTGTTGCAACAATACTTGCTCTACCTGCTGTAAGTACGTGGTAGATAAAGTGAAAGTTAATAAAAACAGCTGATTTATCCTTCTACCTGAGACTGAGTTAGTCTATTTTTACATATGAGATGATACTTCATTTACTTCATTGTTACTATACTACTATTAATTTGTTGAAAAAGTATTGTGAATGTAATTTGTTATATGTTATTATAAACTTATATGTGATAGATAACATTTTCTAATTAGATTCATTGTGCTAATCAGCGATATTTTTCGTTATAAAGGGAAATATTTGGCAAGCGAGTTTGTCCTGTTGTCCATAGATGGCAGCTCCTGTCATATTGTATGGCAGAAAAGCAGTAACTGTTTGTGAAGTTTTACAAAAAAATTATTTTAATTTGGTTCAAACGGTGTGATTTATATTAAGGTATGTTCATTGATTATAGACAAATGTTGATTACAGTGTATATTAAGGTTACATGGAACCTTTAAATAATTGACTGTGGGAATGGAAGATCACCGAGACAAGTATATATACTGACGTTATGGCAACCTATTCTCTCTTTTGAGCCAGTGGGGGACCACGCCGCAGACTCGACAGCAACATGGGGAAGAAGAGAAACGCCGCAACACGCAAGCAGAGCCAGACAGCTAAGCCACCATCACCGCAGTCTTGCCAGCCAGCCCTCGGGCACCTTCTCCTGCTTCACTGCCGGCACCGGCAGACGAGAGGGAGCCTCCCGCGGAGCTCAAGGGAAAGTTTTGGGCCACTCGACCTGCTTCTCCCACCACGCCAGACGACCGCCTGGAGACCAGTCAGCGGTCGCCGCCAATAGCCGCGGGATCTTCCAGCTCAACACGGCCAGCCTTCACCACAGCACTGCCGGAAACACCACTGCTTTACCGAGCAACCACACAACCAACTTCGCCGACACCTCAGGCTAGCCGATCCCCAACTGCTGCGATCCCCATCCAACCACCGACATGGAACAACACTCACACGGCTGTAGTTATCGGAGTACCACTGGACCTCCCTGCACGGTATATCCTCACCGCTGCTACGGAGAAGTGGCCCACAGCTATAAGCGCCACACGGATCTCGTCGCGACGAGGCCCGACGACCTGCGTGCGCCTTGACCGCAAGTCTGTCTATATTGGGCCAGTTCTTGAATGTGGAGGCCAGCAGACTGCAGCGACACATCCCGTGCCGGAACTGCGGCGCCTACGGGCACCGGGCAGCCACATGCACCGCGCCGCCACGGTTCCATTACTGTGGCTCTCACGCTCCAACTTCAGCATGCAGGGCCCAAGATCTCCGCCGACGCCGCCGGTACTGCGCTTCCTGTGACGGCCTCGGCCACTTCACAGGGCAGATGCAGTGACCTGCGTACCCTCGCGCAAGCTCAGCGAGGCCAACACCCCGGAGCAACGCCACTAGCGAACCTGCGGCATGACAGCAAGCACTTGGTTGCCTCCGGGAGGACCTGCAACAAGTCAATAGCAGACTCCAGTCCCTAGAAGAGCTCCTCACAACTGTCACCGCTGCCAACCACCGGCCTCTACTCAGAGGTCCTAAACCTCAACCAGCGCTTGGGCAACCTGGAGGGATCCGTCACCGCCGTTGCCCAACAACGGAACGACAACCACGCCGCCCTCATCAACCTCCAAGACACATTGACAACTACGCACCGACTAATAACCGACGGACTTACTCCACTGGACAGCCTTACCTCTTCAATAACCAAACTACAGCAGACAGCAGAGACCATCAACTCCCAACTCCAACGCACAGAACAGCTAGCCATGGAACATAAAGACACACTTGCCTCACTACAACGCAAAATGCACTGGGTGGAGACTCACCTCACCGACACACTTTCCTACCAGCCAACGGACTCTTCCACTCTCCTCGATAGAGTCGACCAGCTCCACTCAACACTTAGAGAAGTGTACAACAGCCTCAACACACGAATAAACGACCTGAAGTCTCCAGAAGTAATCATCGCCGACTACAACGCAGAAACAACCAGGAGGCTCAAGGCCCACTTCGACAGCTGGAAACCATCTCGCACACCACCGTACACATGACGACGCCACGACAGCTCTCCCCCGGCAGTAACTGGCGGATATAATGCCCTCCAATACAAGTTTTATATATACTGACAACAAAGACTTTCATTTCTACTCCTTACCCTGAATACCTTCCACACTTACTCTCCACGCGCCTCGTTCAGAGCCTCTTCGGTCATGATGGACGACTGGTAACCTTTCTTTACCCGCTCGCCGTTATTGACGGCCAGCTCCTCAACTTCACCCTTACTAACGGGAGTGCTTTCAGCGGGATCCCACTAAGCCACTCGAACTACCATCCCTAACTTTTCACATTCTAAATAAAAAAAATTAAAAATAATAATAGAAACCAATTCCCATCACAATATATAACCTCAATGAAAATTTAGGCCTGTAAGCTTTGCACCGGCACCAGACCATGAAACTGAAAATGAAAACCTGAAATCTGAAACCCATTTCTCTTGAGTTCCTTGTGAATACCATCCTCAAATCTTGCTTGGTCGGAACCTTCTAAATAGCAACAAATAGTACTTATTAAGGTGTTCTTCAACAAGTTATGCATCATCCGAAGTAAGACTTCCTCTGATAAATAGTTTAAAGACAAATAGAACTTCCTAAGGGATTTTCTCCCAAAAACAAGGTACTATTTTCGTTTGATGACACTACCTACAATGAAAGTTGTATACAATGATAAAGTTTGGTCCGAAACGTCAGAACCATTTGTGAAATCTTAACAAAATATCACATATAAAGCTAATCTATGCTATAGAGTCATTTTCTGAGAACCGTCCTTGAACGATGAACTTAAATATCAGGTTTGGTATTTAAACAACAAACAATGTTAATACACACAGATATTTTGATTAAAGTGTTCTCAAAACATGTATGTTCGCCTAAATCTCTGTATTGATATATGTGTGGAATGTAATACGTAGCACAGAAATTAATATTATTGGATTTAAAGTGACTTACGGAATCCTCTTTTCATTATTTCCTTTCTTCTTGTGTGTTTTATGTTTATTTCACTTGTAAGCGATATCTGGTAAATATTATTATAAAACAGAAATATTGCCAAGTCTAGAAGTTAGTAATATTAACACAATTACGTTGACGAAGTATTTGATAAGTTTATTTATTTGTGTATCTCCGTTATAATCAATGAGAGTGTAGTAACATTGTATTATATGTTAGGTATGTACACAGTCAATACACTTAACAACTAATCACGGGATGTTTGAGGTGATAATGTTGGTGCTACTGTCTGTACAAACTATTACGTGTTAGTTGAGATTGTCATTTGTTGAAATAGTTTTATTATAAATTTACTGTTAAGTACAAAGTCAATAAGAGAATGCAGTAGACTTAAGGGATAGTAAATAGTTACAGATCAAGCCGCTAGTTGATGTTCTGATGTTTTAATATATTTGCGTGGTCAGAGAACAAAAGCTGCATAACAACTACTTAGTGAATAACCTATTTGGAAATAAAAGCGGCTGCCTTCAATTGTTATAAAGTATTTGATTTAAGAAGATACACCTTATTATATATTAAGACTTTTTGAATTAGTTAATCTTTATCAGTTATAAAAGATGTTTAGATTGGAGAGTAGTTCAGAGAATATTCAAACAAAAATAAGGAAATACGTTTTAGTTTCCTTAAAAAATTGTTTGAAATATACTATTATGATCAATATTATTAAGAACCTTTATAGAAGAACTACGAGATAGTCTGCTTAAAAATTATTGTTTCCAGATTTCACAGAAAAATATATTTCAATGTCAAAGTTCTATGTGTGTTGGTGATCAGTGTATATTATCACAGATATTTGGAATAAATAAACAGTAATAGTTGTATAATACCAATATATTACAAGTATACAAGTTTTTCTACAGTAACTGTCATTAATAAACATATACAGATGGCCTTTTTAGTTCTACTGATCGTCTCGAGATATACTCATTAAAAAGAGATGAGATATCAAGACCGCGTCGTGCTGTCCATAGATGGCTCTAGCTGTCATATCTTACAGCGACAAAGAAAATGTATAATTGCTTATGTAGTTCTTTAGCAGAATTTAATGTTGTTCATAGATTAACGTTCAGATTTAAATGCTTTTTTATTGCATATCAGAAGCGTTGTGTGTAATGTATATAAAGATAGTATTGAATATATAACTAACTGATTTTTTAGAGAGAAAGGCATCTGATACAATTATATATTCACATCTTCTGATAAAATTCTCATGATATCCCAGTAATAGCAGAAAAAAACTTTTGGATTTTTGCTCCTTGAACGTAATTATACACAGCAAGATTTAGGAAAGACGTTGGTACTCTCACATAAGTATACCTGAACCACAGTAATTAATTTGAAGTGTGGCGTTTCTGATAACAGTAAATGAGTTTCCTATAATATATCTTATTTTGATAAGAGCTCGTTTGTGAATTTATGTTGAGGTACTTTATTCTCACGACCTTCCTTTGTCATTTTACAATAATTATTATGAAATGGCTCATGTACTGTCAGGCAGATTTATCTTATAACTGATAAGGGTACATGTTCCTGTAGACAAAATAGACATGAATGTGCAATGAAGTGTAACTCTGTATACATTTAAATTGGGGTAGATGGAAAATGCATTTCTCGAAAAATGTGCTGAAGAAGCGTTGAGATGGAGCTGAGTACCTTGCGTTACAAATACAAATTATCGGGTAATTATCTCAAAAATTTGCTTTAAAGCACTGGGGAGTGAATTATGTAGTGATGCTTCTAGGAATTCAGAAAGAAAGGGACCACATGTAGGATTATTTAGAAGTTATACATAAATTTGTGAATGAACTGGATAAATGAGACTCTGCTTCGAGACGTCATGGTCTGCACATCGCCTTCGAGAATTGGAGTTGCCAGCCAGAACTTCGGAGTCAGCGAATTGCCAACATCGGGAGGGACCTTTGGGAAGCTCCCGGCAATTTCGCTAATTCTCAAACACACAGCACAGTGGTGTCGTTGAAGGTGAACCTCCTCCTCAGAGGAGGGGCCTTCGACGTTTTGCCATTTCGGGACATCGTCCCTTACTGGCATGATGGTGGTTGTTTAATGATATGACGGTGGGTGGATGGTGGCGGATATTATTTAAGGGTTGATTGGTTTATTTGTTGGAGGTGAAATGTAATGAACATCTGGAGGGGATTGTATGGGCCTATGGTGGTGCAAGCACTAGTCTGGGTCGCTTGTAGGTTTCACCGGGGTCTAGGTCATATTCACCCAGACCGCGGATTAGGCTGTTGAAGCTTGAAGGGAGCTTGTTATAAAAATTTTGAGATAGGTTAAGGATGTATTCTGTGATTTTTGGGAAGGAGAGATCTGCATGGATATTGTCGTTTGGAATGTACCAGTCGGAAGCGGTTGCTATCCGAAGGTAGCGGTTCTGTAGGACTTGTAGTTTGTAGAGATCAGATTTTGCTGCAACTCCCCAGACTGTGCAAGCATAGGTTAGCGCAGGGCGGAGTATTTGTTTGTAAATGAGCAATTTGTTCTGCAGACTCATTGTAGATTTCCTATTTATCATGGGATATAGCATGGCCATCCTTCTGGACACTTTGTTAGCCACAGTGGTGATGTGCTGTTTCCACGTCAGACGCCAATCCAGGGTTACTCCAAGGTATGTAGCCTCCGAGGACCATTGTACTTCCTCTCCAGCCAGGCGGAGATTGGGTACGTCTTGTAGAGTACGGCGGGTGAATGTGACTGCTTGAGATTTTGTTACATTAATCTTCAAGCGCCAAGTGATGAACCAGGCAGATAGCATGTCAGCGTAACGCTGCGCCTTGGTTACGGCATTAACGTGTCGTTTAGATGAAACCGTTAATGCGGTGTCATCAGCGAATAGATAGAGGTTACAGCCTATTAGGGTAGGGAGGGTGTTTATATAGGTGAGGAACAGGAGGGGACCAAGGACACTGCCTTGTGGTACCCCTGCTTGAATACCATAGGGTTGAGAATGGATGTCGTCCCTGGCGACGACAAAGGAACGGTTTTTAAGGTAGGTGTTGATGAGTTGTATAAGGTATGCTGGGATATTGTAGTGGATGAGCCGATGGATGAGGCCGTCATGCCACACCGAGTCGAATGCTCGAGAGATGTCTAGGAATAGTGCTGTTACGTAATGCCGATTATTAAACCCGCGTATTACATCGTCCACGAGGCGGAGTAACTGGTGAGAGGTGGAATGTTGACGTCGGAAACCAAACTGCTCGGGTCGTAGCACATTGTGTTGGTCCAGCAGATGTTGAAGGCGGGCCTGCAACACCTTCTCGAAGATTTTACCGATGGCCGGCAGCAGACTGATGGGTCGGTGACTACTAATGTTTTTGGGGTCCTTTCCTGGCTTAGGAATGGTGATAATCCTAGCGTGTTTCCACGCAGCAGGGAAATGAGCTAGTTGTAGTAGGCTGTTGAACAGGTGGACCAACAGTATTATCCATGCTGCTGGTAGTGCTTTAAAAGCAGCATACGGCAAGTTGTCAAACCCTGTTGCTTTATAGGGGCGCACTTTAGTCACAATACTCCTCACTTCTGCGACTGTTGTTAAATGCACATCGTCCGCATTAAAGGGAGTGGAAAGAAAAGCTTCAACACGTTCCACTATTTCATCAGAGAGCTCCTGATCATGAGATTCTGCTGGATGAAAAGTGGAGGCTAGATGTTCAGCCATTAATTCCACTTTTTCTCTCGTTGCCTCTGCTGTCCTTCTGCCATCGGTAAGAGGTGGATCAGAAGAAGGTATTCGCAGCAGCGCCTTGGACATGCGCCAGAGTGATTGGTCCTGCGGATCAAGAGCGCATAGACGGCGTTCCCACTCGTCATTCCGGAAGTCAGCGAGCTCTGGTTTGACTAGGTGTTGTAGTCTGTTCCACTCCCTTTTGTGTAAGGGATTACGCGTGTTCTGAAACCGACGCCTAGCTTTGTTTTTATCAGCTATTAACTTCCGTAGTTGTGAGGGAAGTGGCTTCTGAGCACTATAGAACTTGCGCTGTGGTGGAGTGGCTTCAACCATTGCTTGTGCCATTGTAGAGGTGATAGTTTTTGCTAGGTTATCGGCTTCAGCTACGCTGGTGCATGGTGTAACCTCAGCTGATTTTGTTGCCATTATCTTTGCATACATGCTCCAATTAGTCAGACGAGGATTCGGACTATTTGGTGGAGCCTTGGCTGTTGCCCTGGCTTGGTATAGAAAAAGGATGGGGTAATGGTCTGAAGAAAGTTCCGGAATGGTAAGGATTTTCGGGTGACCTCGAATATGCTGGAGGATAGCAATATCCAACCAGTCAGGTGGTCGGCGATCCCCGTAAGTTATGGTTGGTGATGATGGAGCAAGTACTACGAGGTTCCGCCGTTCCAGATAGCGTTCCAGCACCATGCCTCTGTGATTTCTGATTGTGGCGTTCCACTGTGGGCTTTTGGCATTTAGGTCACCCATGGCAATTGTTTGGGCTCCTGTGGAAAACACTGCGTCCAAATCGCCCTGCGATATTGGTCTGCCAGGCGGAATGTAGAGGGAGAAGATGTTTAGAGGCCCTCTATTTGTGGTCAACTGTATACCAGTTGCTTCGAGAGCCACTGTGGTTGCCAGTTGTAGCCGATGATGTGGAATATTGCGGCTTATGTAGATGGCCGTACCACCATAACCATCTGCTCGGTCGGTGCGATGGCTGAGCATGCCAGGGATGGAGGCCTTCTGGGCACTAGAAAGATGTGTTTCTTGCACCAGAAGAATCTGCACTTTGTTGACCGCTATGAAGTTTGAGACTTCAGTTAACTTGTTCCGGATACCATTGGCATTCCAGGAACAAATTTTGAGTCCAAGGAGGTCTGATATCCTATTAGTCCTGTCTGCCATAGCGTCCCATAAAGATGAAAACAGTGTGGACTAATATGGTTTCGGGAGGAATATTTTAAGGACGCTGTACCAGAGCTTCAGCTAGGACGGTAGCAAAGTCCGGTTGGTGATGGACAGGGATTCTGCTCATCAGATTTAGGAACTGAGCATCAGGGATGGTGGGTTTTTGCATGGGTTTGCTTGGAATGGTGGTGGTGGGCGGGATATGTGCCGGCAGGCGCTGCTGGGCTGGTTGCCTCAATCCACTGTTGGAGGGACGTGGACGCTGCACGTTCTCCTTCTGGGCAGCTGGTCGGGCACTTCCAGGCTAATTCTCCAAGAGAAGGCAGCAGCGTGCGAGCGACAAGAACAACCTCCAAGAAAACAGCCGGCCAGCTCCGCATCACAGCCAGGCGAGGTACACGGCCTAAGCCAACGTCTTAAAAGTCGGCTTTATAAGGCGCCTTCGGGTCCGGCCCTTTGTACCTCACGCTTATTAGCAAGTCTGTGCTGACTGGTACGTATATAGCCTAGGTTAGCTGCGCACTGCACTTCGGTGCAGGGCAAAATGCCCGATCAAAAGGGTCCAACCCCACCATCCCAAGCATCCAACCATCAAGTAATGGATGCAATACCTAGCACCAGCACTGGTGTAACCCACCCTGCAGTCAGGGCCCCAACCCAGACTGTAGGAAGCAAGCGGCCTCGCCGAAAGCTCGAAAAGAGCGTAAATGACAAGGCCAAAAGACTCGCTGTCGCCAAGCAGCAATCAGACAAGGACACTTCCCGCGTTATATCGCAACGGATATGCCAAAACACAGAGAGTGAGCTCTCAGATTCCTGCTCCGATTCTGAAGCAGAATTTTTCAACGCAAATTCATCCCCCAGAATGGACGTCGGCGAGGAGGAGCTCAGTTTGTCAAACGTCTCCACGGATGTTGACGAGGCTGAGTTTCAAAGAGTATCCAACCGGCGTAGGGAAAGACGGGCCGCTCGTTTGGAGACAACTGGAGCGCCCAGTCAATCTGGACCAAGCAGGAGGCACATTCCGCCTATAATCGTGTACGACTTCCGGGGTATGGTGGGCTTCCTGAAGGAAGTCATGCCTACCCTCTCGGTGTCGTGCAGGGTTACTAGGCGGAAGAGCCGCTTTGTCTTCCAGGCCAGCAACGCCGAAGACTGCCAAATCCTCCTCAGGGCACTGGACAAGAAGTCTATTCCCTACTTCACCTTCGCCTAGACAAGAGCCGTGATATCAAGAGGGTCATCAGAGGCCTACCAGTGAACACACCGGTGGGTGATATTGTGGATGACCTCAGCCGTCAGGGCATCCAGGCCCGTTTTGTCAGGCAGCTGACCAAACCAGCTCCGCAGGGTCAACCTGGCCCTGTCCCCATCCCCCTATTCCTGGTGATAGTGGAACGTGACAACAATCCGGAGGGGAAGCTGGATGGTGTCACAACCATCTGCTACCTCCGAGTGAGGATAGAGGCAGTCAGGAGCTCTGGCGGTCGCCCCCAATGTCACCGGTGTCTGGGATTTAACCATTCCAGTCACTTCTGCAAGAGGACTCCCCGCTGCTTGAGGTGCAGTGGACCTCATGAGAAAGAGGTTTGTCCCAGGTCACCCACCGATGAGCCTACATGTGCCAACTGCAAGGGCAAGCATGTGGCTTGCTACGGCGGATGTCCTCCCCGTAAGGCAGTCATAGCTGCTAATCGAAGAAACCCTTCAAGACAGCAGCAGCCAGCAACAACCAGGGTGGAGCAAAGACCGCTCCCAACAACGACCACCAGCGCCCGGCCCAGCCACCAGCAGGAACAACAGGAAAATGAGAGACCGTCCTACGCTAAAGTAGCACAAGGGGCCTCTGATGGACCAAAGATGTCACGGGAGGTACACAATACTCCCACACAGCCACGCAAACAAAAGCGTGCCCCAGCCCCTAAAACGCTGACACCAACCAGAATAGGAATGGTGGGAGGCTTTCTCGCGAGCCCCGAAATCCTACTGATCAGGAGAAGCATGGCAAACCCATGCCTCCTAGACAGTTAAGGGACGAGAGGGCGGGAGGAAGACCTGCTCCCATTCGTACACGCACACCCTCGCCACCAAACCAAGTCGCCCAGCCGGCTACACTTCAAACCACTCCTCTCACAGCTACACTCGACCTCTCAGATGTGTTCACGTGGCTGCAGCAGTTGCTGCTGACGCATGGACAGAAGATCTGCGAGCTCGTCGTGAAGTTCTTCACCTCTTCCGACCCGGCTGGCAAGGTGCTGGTAGCAATGGAGGCGATGGCCCTCCTGACAGCAGGTACGCAGCAACTCCGTGATGGCGTATCGAACTAGGTCTCGAACCTCATTTCGATTCGCATTTTGGAATGCGTGTGCCCTGGCCGGTCAGGGGAGCGAGCTGCTTCACTTTGCTCGAGCTCATGCCCTGGACGTCATCCTAGTCAGCGAAACGCATCTCCGTCCAGACTCCTGGTTCCGCCTTCCGGCTTACATCTGCCATCGTACTGATCGACAGGGACGCACGGGTGGCGTAACTGCAATCCTGGTACGGCAGAATGTGGTCCATCAGCCCATGCAGCTCCCACCTCTGCAAACCCTGGAGGCCACGGGCATCAGTATGGACCTTGGCGGATTAGAGGTCTTGGTGGTCTCCGTGTACCATCCACCACGACGACAGTTTGTCCCAAATGACTACGTCTCCATCCTAGCACTACGTCCCAGTGCCATCATGGCCGGCGACTTCAATGCTAAACATCAACATTGGCATAGCGGTCGTCGGGCCGATGCAAGAGGCATTGAAATCATTCGCCTGATAGATGCAGACCCGCTACTTCAAGTGCAGGGTCCCTGGCAACCCACTCACTACCCGCGAGGAGGAGGACTGCCTTCAGTCATAGACTTCGCCATCACAAAGCATCTACCATTTCATATCACCCTAACATCCTTAAACGCATTACATTCAGACCATAATCCGGTGTTGACAGAGATCAACACCAGGGTTGCCAGTCATGACATCTCGCTTCAGACAAGAGAAGTCGATTGGGAAGGCGTCAGGAATTGTCTCCGCACTTCCATCCCGCCAAATCCAAGGATCACAAACATAGCCACCCTGGAGAATGCAATCTCATCCTTCACTTCCATCGTGAAGCGGACTACCCACAATCTGACAGTCCACTCCTCGGCTCCTCTCCACCCTGATGTCCTTCCTTTGGACATTATCCTTCTCATCAGAAGATCCTGGGCTGCACGGAGACCATACCAGCGTCACCGCACGCCACATAATCGAGCGCTTCTAAGACGCTTGCGTCGTGAGGTCAGTGCCCGACTGCGCGAGCACAAGGTGCAAGCGTGGGAGGACAAGATGGCCAGATTGCGCGTCGAGGATGGCGACGTGTGGAGGATAGCCAGAGCCCTCAGAAATCACAGAGGCTAATACAACTCCCCCATCCATGGCACCCAAGGCCTGGCTTATGATCCCCAAGCCAAAGCCGATGCTTTCGCTGACTACCTTGAACGTACCTTATGTCCAAGAGATGACCCCCAGAACGATAACTTTTCCGAACGCGTTCGTCGGGAGGTGCGTCGTTTCCTACGTCGCCCTCCTGAGGACGCGGTTCGTCTCCCCACCATTCGTCCCAGTGAAGTCCAGGGCGCACTTCAGCGTCTCAAAGCAAAAAAGGTGGCAGGGCCGGACGGGCTGACCCCCCCTAATGCTCCGCCATCTCCCCTTCAACGCGGTTCTATTCCTCACTAGGATTTTCAACATGTGCCTCACCCTTGGGTACTTTCCACGAGAGTGGAGAGAAGCCCGGGTGATTTGCATATTGAAACCTGGGAAAGATCCGGTTCACCCCTCCAGCTACCGATCCATCAGCCTCCTTTCCACCCTCTCGAAAGTTCTCGAGAGGTTGATTCTCATCCGCTTGTCCCCATATTGGGAGACCTTCAAGCCATTCCCGCACATCAGTTTGGTTTTCGTCCTGGGCACTCGACAATCCAACAGTTGCTGCGGGTGGTGGAGACTGCTGCCCTGGGATTCCAGGAAGGCGCCTTCACTGCTTCAGTCTCTTTGGATGTCGAGAAGGCCTTCTCCACGACATGGCACGCCGGGCTCCTCTACAAATTGATCCACCTGGGGCTACCAACACAATTAGTCAACATTATACACAGCTTCTTGCGACACCGCACATTCAAAGTCACAGTCGCGGGGAAAACATCTACACTCAGACCAGTGAGAGGCGGAGTCCCCGAAGGCTCTGTACTATTCCCCACACTACTCAACGTCTTTATGGCAGACTTCCCAACAGAGCCACGAGTCGAAATGCACAATACGCTGACGACGTGCTTCTGTTCTGCAAAGACAAACACATCCTCAGAGCCTTCAACCCCCTACAAAGACATCTCTGTCTCACACAGCAGTGGTGCAGGCATTGGCGGATA
Source organism: Mantis religiosa (assembly GCA_030765055.1). NCBI lineage: Eukaryota > Metazoa > Arthropoda > Insecta > Mantodea > Mantidae > Mantis > Mantis religiosa. Next base: position 156,218,091 of record CM060956.1, on the reverse strand, counting down.
TCCGATAATCCGGACAAAAGCCACGCCATACTTTTCACAAAGCGCCACACCCCCGCAGACTGCCCCAATTTCAGCTACCGAGGTCGAAGGATAGAGTGGACTAACTCTGTCCAGTACCTAGGTGTTAACTTGGACAAAGGTCTAACCTTTCGCTAACACATCAGGGACCGAGTGGCTAAGGTACAGGGAGTAATTGCTTCACTGTATCCAATGCTGGGGTCAACCTCGATGCCAGTTGGCATGAAGTTATACCTTTTCCGAGCGCTGGTAATCCCGGTTATGCTGTATGCCTGTGAGATCTGGGGCATGGCCGCAGACAGCGTGCTAGCATGGCTCCAACGTGCACAGAATAGAGGTCTCAGGTCTATATATTCTGTGGGTCCTTATTTTCCTACCAGGTTGCTACACGAGGCCTCGAGTCTCCCATACGTGGAGGATGAAATCAGGCGCCGGGCATCAAAATTGTACGCAAGTTTACCATCTCATAGAAGCGCCCTTGTCAGATCCCTGGGAGATTATGACCCCACTAGACGTCGCTCTAGTCAGCACCGGTTACCCCGCATGGCTTGCGGGCATCCGAGATAACCAAGGAGCTAATCCAAACAGCAGCTAAAGCTGAGCTCCACATAATTCTTCCAAGCTGCTTGGCATCAAAATTATAAACCCAAAATTTAAATAAATAAAACACCAGGGTGCAAGGTGTTGCATCCTGTCCTTCAACCCACAGGTACATACTTGTAACCTCAGAAAAATTCATCTTCCTAAAAATCAACATTTCACTCTACAATATCCAGATATTTACCTTACGTGCGGTAAAACCCTTAAAAACGGGAGGGCACGCAGCAAAAACCTTCTGGCTTTATACAGCCAGCCAGCACCACATGGCATGGCAGGTTTTGTTGGAACTTTTAACCGATTATAAACAGCAACAAATAGTATTTATAACTTGTGTACTTTTCCAAGCTATGCTTGTTTTGTCAGTAAGCCTTTGTCTGATTTTTGTCAGTTTAAACACATTCAGAACTTCCGAAGGGATTTTCTCCTAAAAACACAAGGCACTATTTCGTTTGATGTCACTATCTATAAAGAATGTTGTGTAAAATAATAAAGTTCGGTCCGAAATGTTGGAACCATTTGATAAATCTTATCGAAATATTATATTCTGTGCTATAGAGGCATTTTCTGAGAATCGTCCTGGAACGATGAACTTAAATATCAGGTTTGGTATTTAAACAATATTAATAGACAGATATTTTTATTACGGGTTCTCAAAACATGTACGATGGCCTAAATCTCTGTATTGATATAGGTGTAGAATGCAGTACGTAGTACAGCAATTAATATTGTTGGATTACGGAATCCTCTTTTCATTATTATCTTTCTTCTTATGTGTTTTATATTTATTTCACTTGTAAGTGATATCTGGTAAATATTATTATAAAACAAAAATATTGCCAAGTCTAGAAGTTAGTAATATTAACACAATTACGTGGACGAAGTATTTGATAAGTTTATTTATTTGTGTATCTCCGTTATAATCAATGAGAGTGTAGTAACATTGTATTATATGTTAGGTATGTACTCAGTCAATACACTTAACAACTAATCACATATGCATATTACAGGATATGCCAACTCGATTTTTAAACATGTAACTGTCTGATAAAGCCCCACTATGCCCTTGTATCTATATCTAAATGAGCTATAAAACATATTTATGTATACATTCACATTAAACTGGTAGCAGAGGAAAAAACATCTTCTTGTAAAGAGTGGGCTAAAGAAACAGTGTGAGTTGTTTCAGGATTCAGGTTTCAGGTTTTTATTTTCAGTTTCATGGCCTGGTGCCGGTACAAAGGGGCCCGGCTTACAGGCTAAAGTCTTCATTGAGGTTATATTTTTGGAATTAAATGCTTATTGTTTACGTGGGTATATATAAAACCCATACGCTGACCTTTCTAAGTCCACCGAGAACAGTTTTATTATGTTAGTGCCTTGCAGTGACCGATTTTGTTATGTACAATATTTACTCGCGCTTATTTTGCACTTTTATTTACACACAAACACATTTCACTATTTTCACTGCTCCGTGCGGCAGCGTGCTGCTGTCTCCTGGGCTGCTTTGGCGGCGGCCTCTGCATATGGGGAAATGTCTGTGCCGGAAGGACTTGGGCGCACATTGTGGTGTAACGGTGGCATTAGAATACTTTTATGCGTGCATGCTTACGGTGTTTTGGTTCAGCTTTCCCAATGTTGTTAATTTTTGGATTGCTATGTTGCCGTATGCGTGCCCAGATGGAAGAGACTCGTCTTATTACTGCATCGGGGATGTAGGGGATATGGGTCTCTTGATGAAGGGTGGCAGTAGTCGTGCGGATAGGGACAGGTAGGATTTTGCGTAAGGAGAGGTTTTGTAAAGTTTGGAGGTATTTTAGGGCGGTTTTGGAGGTGTTGGCCCAGACCACGCAGGCGTACAGGACCACGGATAAAATAAAAGTTTTGTGGGGCACAATCGTAGAGCACAGCTTTAGCTTTTCGCTCCTTAATATGGGGGCGCACATCTTTAATCGCTGCCGTCCTTTGTTGGCGCTATCTCTTAGGTGGATGCTCCACTGCATCGTGCGTGTCAACGTCACGCCGAGGTACTTGACCTGCTGACGGCAGTGCAATGCTTGACCATCGACCGTTAGCTCCAATGCCAAAGGGCGCCGCTTTGTAAAACGTATAAGCTGGCATTTGTTCGCATTAATTTTGATTTTCCAGTCATGAAGCCATGAAAGGAAGCGGTCAATGTACCGCTGCATCTCTAAAAGTCCATAATGAGGATTTTTATTATGCTTGTATGTTGCTGCGTCGTCAGCATACATTGCAACTTTGCATCTGGCGTCCACGGAAAGTCGTTGGTGAACAGTATGTACAGGAAGGGAGACATAATGGCCCTCTGTGATACGCCAGCCTGCATCACTCTCTCCTTTGAGGAGGAGCGACCCACTTGGACGTTGAAGCGCCGATTTTCTAAGAAATTATGCAGCAATGGTAGAGAATTTTTGAGGCCGGGAAACTCTCGGTATAGTTTGTAAATCAGGCCGTTGTGCCAGCACCGATCAAATGCGGCTTCTACGTCCAAAAATAGCGCCAACGTTGAAGCCCCATTGCTAAATTGCTCGGTGACGTCATCTGCTAATCTTAAGAGTTGGAGCTCTGTTGAGTGTCCTTTTGCTAAAGCCAAATTGCGAGTTAGAAATGTCAATCGACGAAATTTGATGTTGAAGTCGAAAGAGAATTATTTTCTCGAGCAATTTTCCAACAGTAGACAGGAGACTAATGAGGTGGTAATTCTGAGGCTGCCTGGTGCTTTTCCCATGCTTCGGGAGCATTACCTTGGCTCATTTGCAAGTGTCCGGGAAATAATTTTGCTGCAGACAGGCATTGAACATTTTTGTAAGTTGCACCAGAGCTTTTCCCGGGAGATGCTTGAGTTCCTCATTAGTCACCCTGTCCGGGCCGGCGACTTTCCCATTATGTAGCTTCCTAATGAGCTTGTAGACTTCCTGCGGTGTTGTGAAGGGCTAGTGTTGTTCATGCCTCTGCGCCACCCAGTTTTGTACCCAAGTCTGGACTTCCCGTTCTAACTCGGGGTTCGTCGCAGGGTTCTCTGTGAATTTTTCTGCCAGACAGTCTGCAAAAACCTCGGCTTTTTCCTCGGAGGAGAAGTGCAGGTCGAGGCGAGTGTGCAGCGCCTCAGTGCCTGAGTTAGCGCTCGAGGAGACTTTAAATGCCCTTAATAATTTCCACAAAGGATGGTCCGAATGTGTGGTGTTTAACATTTTCTGCTCCCACTGTTCAATTATGTTAATTTTAATTTGTTGCCGAATGATGTTGCGTAGCCATTTTGCTAGCACTTTATACTCAGGCTGGCGGGTAAGCCGCCAAACTCTCGTCATGCGCCGCCTCCTGGCAATGAGCTGCTCCACCTCAGGGTACGTGCAAAAACTGAGTGGGCTTGTGGTATAGCTGGTAGAATTTCTTTTAGCCATGTGCAGCGATGCGGTGTAGTTTTCAATGGTGACGTCGATGTCCCCCTCGCTGTAGTATGACAGCCCAGGCTGCGCCGTGCTTAGTACCCTTTCCTATAAACTTATATTTTATATAGAACGTTCTTTTATTTAAATTAATTGTTCGGAAGGAGCGAAATATGATATAAAAGGTGCATCGCCTTGCTGTGCATAGATGGCACTACATGTCATATCTTATCGCAGGGAAGATAATTTATAATTGTTTAGGAAGTTTTATTAGAAATTCTAAAGATTTTGATAAGGTGCAGCTTAGAATTAAGTATTTTAACCTGCATGTACAGAGTATTCTGCTAAAATCTAAATTCAGAAACTGGGCAATGTATAAATATTTAACTGTGGGAAAGGAAGGTTTCTGAGGCGTGTATATGTACATACATTTTGGCAATTCTTTCTAATAAATAGCTGTTAATTGCGACGTGTAATCTGGAATTTTGTTGGAACTTGTACAACGTTATAGACAACAAACAATTTGGAATGTTACCTGAGCTAAACACATTTGTAAAATATCTGATAGTTCCACAGGACCCCTTTGTGGCTCTAAGTTTATGTATTTATCCACATGACCTTCTCCATTAAATAATTAGAAACTACACGTAATATAAAATGTTGGTTTGATGTGTAGTCCTTCTCAGACATTTTTAAGTTATACGTTTACACAAAGAAACAGACGTGCTCACAGAACTTCTTATGAAAACGGAGCTTTGTTTTGTTTTCAGGAAGATTCAAAATTCGTATTCATATTTCGTATTCATGAAGACGTACATTTCCTGTCAATTTGAAGTATCGAACGTTTTGTTGTAATACAATTCTTGCTCTACCTGCTGTAAGTACGAGGTAGAGAAAGTGAAAGTTAATTAAAACAGCTAATTCATCCTTCTACCTAAGACTGAGTTAGTGTAGCCTTCTATATCAGTTGGCAGTTTAATTATTTCATGGTTATTATGATCTAACAATAATATTGTACAAAAATGACAAGTGAGAGTTCACTTTAACTCCTTCAGTTGTCACTAAAATCGTGAGATCTAGGCTAAGTTAATATCGCCTTTCCTTTTTCTACAAATACTCAATGTCAAAAGTCTCTTTAATTCCCTCTGTGTCTCTCTTGGACGCCCCAAGTTCGCCGGGTGCTATTTCTCTGACGGACACTGCTCTGGATGTCGTTTGACACAACAACTGCGATATTCGCTGTTCAACTGTTCACTGTACTACACACACTGTATGTACACTTGTCGGTACGGACCTTGAAGGTAGTACATTCCTGAAGACCGAGTCACAAATCTGGACCGTACTACACTACATTGAAGTTGACAACTTCTCTGCTCTTGACTGAACTCTCAGCTCAACATCGTGTTTTATAGCCTGACCTTACAGGAACACATAACTGAGTGAACTGATACCAAAGAAATGTGTGCTTTGTTTACAAAAATTACGTGAAATTTCACAAAAGAAATTAATAGCCACATTTCACCAGAAGTGTAGCAACGATGTATCTGTGTAGGTCAACATTATAAATTATAACCGATATCTCGAGTAAATTAACAGTAGTAGTTATATAAGAGCAATATCTTCAAATCCTGCAAGACTTGCAGTTCTGGAACTAAGCATTGCTCTGAAAATATGTGAGGGTTTCTTATTTCTTAAAAAATATATCTAACAAATTGAACAAAATACACAGTATCTGTATATTCTTATGATAAATAAAATGGATAAACACAACTTTTCGATGTATCGATTGTAAAGTTCTCTTTGTTCTGAAAGACGTTTACATATTCTATAATGTTAAATCATATCGAAATCTCCCCTTCAAAGCATACACTTCTTGCTAAAACACATAATTTATCTAAACTGTACTTCATCTGCTTTAGGAGAGAGCACTGAAGTTTAAAAACAGCATATACCAACCCGATTTTTAAACATTTAACATTCTGATTATTATCCCAAATCCCCTTTATATAAAACAAAGTTTGGAATAAATATATCTTTATATACTTTTAGCTTATGCTTGGAGCAAATACGCAAAACAGTCTTTGTAGAAGAATGTGCTGTAAAAGCAGTGTGAGTGATATCAAGTAACTACATGTATTACACAGATGGGCATTCTTAGTTATATTATAGAATAGAAATGTCCTCATCGAGCAATGATGAAACAGTAGGACCTCCTTCTGCTGTCCATAGATGGCTCTAGCTGTCATATCTTATAGCGACGAAGAAAAGTTACAATTGTTTATGAAGTTCTGTAATAGAATTTAATTTTGCTCTTAGGTTATACTTCATATTTAAGTGCTACTTGTTGCATATAGACAAAAGTTGTCTGTAATGTATATTAAGATAGTATTGAATGTATAACTAATTGATTTTCAGAAAGAAGGGCATCTGATATAAATATATATATGCAAATTCTGACACAAATTTTCATAATTTCCTAGCAATTTTTATCAGATCTTTCTAGACTTGTTTGAACTTGTATCTAATTATACACCACAAGGTTTAGGAAAGACGTTGATGTACTCATCAATTTTACCAGAGCCACAGTAATTCATTTGAAATGTGGCTTTTGTGACGACAAATAATAAGTTTGTCTATTATTTGTTCTATTTTGATTGGAGTCCGTTAGTGGATTTACGTTGAGGTATTTTATTCTCATGACCTTCCCTTCTCATTTTTAAATAATTGTTATGACAATGCCTAATGCACCGTCAGACAGAGTTATCTTACAATAAAGATATATTTTGCTGTATACTTCTTGCAGCGGGAGAATAACGCAGATGTAAACAAAACCACGTGACTGTTGATCGTAGCGCGACTTCTTCACAATTGGCATGAAGCTTCCGCCGTGTAAATACTTCCTTGAAAAAGCACTGCTACCGAGGTGTGGAGTCCTGAGTTTGTTTTGTTAAAGGCCACAATTGAGTATTAAGAAAATTTCAGCCATAAAACCATAATAATAGATAGGTAAATTAATTTGTAGTTATATTAAATCATGTTGCGCGCGCATATTGGACCTGATACACGTATCCAGTTGTGAATCATGGCGGAACTGTCGAGTACTGTTAAACATGCGCGCGGAAAGCCTTTAAGAAGTGGTGAAAAGATAAGAATATTGAGTGTATTTAACAAGTTCTGTGAAAAGTTTCCATATGTTGCTATCGATGAAGTGGTTAAGTTAACATCTGAGTTGACCGGTGAGTCGGTTGTCCAGCATTTATAATGCACACAGGGAAAACGTCACATTCGGTGAAGCTTCAACTCCCGGCAAAAAGAGATCACGTGACAGATCAATGAAGAAATGAATAGCGACGTTTTCAAATCCTGATTTAAAAAGATTCTCACCAAATTACAACCGAATAGCGTTATTGTGATGGACAATGTCTCCTGCCACAGTGTGAGGTTACAACATATACGACACAAGTGACATCATAACATGACTACAGAGTAGAAACATAGTTTTCCACGAGGGTTATGTTAAGGTGGAATAGCTGGCAATGGTCAAGTCTCGTGCTAAACTGTACTTAAAATACGTAATTGACGAAATGACAAAATTTACAAGTCACACTGTTCCAGTATGGGAGGTTATCCGTCCCCTTCAGCTGCCGCGGTGCGAGCGCTGTAGACCCTTAGCACTCGTGGTACCTCTGACGTTACTAGAGGAACCTCGGGCCGAACTGCCAAGCCCCTCCCGTCGGGGAGTTGTTCGGATTGGGTTGGACTCAAGGGGGCAGGGTGATCCCGACATCCACGGGGAATTGGGTACCTCCGGCAAGGCTACGGCCACCCGGAGGGGGTAGAGAGTTGCCTAATAAGACCGAAGTACTAGCCTACAGAGCTAGTAGAGGGTGTGTTAGAAAACCAGGCGTCCCCACGGAGGTTTTCGGTAGTCTTCTTTGCGGGGTTGTAAATTTGCGCGTAAGTTTCGTGTCCACTTCGTTCCGCATTAACGATGTGCTCAGCGAGGGAGGGTTGTTTAAGAGGTAATTTAGAGTATTGCCCTATTGAAAGAGCCCCAGAGTATCCATGGCTCCCGGGTTGAAGGAGCCCAGGGTCTTAGGTCTTATGGGTCCTAGACTGATTGGGTATAACCTCTGCACATAACTAACTGTACTCAGACTGTCACCTCATCATTGTTACTTGAATGGATCGAGCGACACGGAGACGTCGGACCTGGAGGATATCGAACCAATTTCCAGCTCAGATTAGAGGAATGCAATTGACGTAGGTAATAGCTAATTATCATGGATATTAGTAGTGTCCTGCGTGATACATAGCTCGAAAAATTGTGTTTAGTGTCAAAAATTTATATTAATATTATATTTAACGAAGTGATAAAGCTGTTGGCTTGAATAAATGCGCGTTCTTTGTACTGAAAATGCGTATTCATATTAATATTATGCTTAACGAAGCGGTAACAGTACTGTCATTCCGAACGCACGTGGACGCGGAGTGATAGGTTACCTTTTTTCACGCTGGACATAGTATAGACAAAATAGACATGAATGTGCCATGAAGTGTAATTATGTATACATTTAAATTTAAATTGGAGCAGATGGAAAATGCGTTTCTCGAAGAAGGCGCTGAAAAAGCAGTGTGATGAACCCGAGTACCTTCCATCACAGACACCGTATTTTATCGCGTAATTGGTCCTTTTTTCATCCAAAATTTGCTTGAAAACACTGGGGATTGAACTATCTGAGTGGTGCTTCTAGGAATTCAGAAAGTATTTATCCAGAAAACCGTGTCTAGCCAGCAATCTTCTCTTCATTCTCTATGATTTATGTAGTGTTTTATAAATCTTAAAACAAAACACAGAAAGTCCCCCCGCCCCAAATGTATACATCTCTTTAAAACAGAATTTATCTCAAATGTATTTCTTCTGATTTTTGTATAACACTAAGTATTATAAAAACAGAACACACCAATCTGAATTTTAAACATTTAACAGCCTCAAATGTTCACTGTAAATATACTTCTATATACATTTACCTTAAACTTGAAGAAGATAGGGAGAAAAGCTTTTGTAAAAGAGTGAGCTGAAACAGCAGTGTGAGTGACATCAAGTAACTACATGTATTATATAGATGGCCCCCGAGGAGATATGTTCCGATTAAGAAGAGATGAAGTAGCAGGAACGCTCCGTGCTGTCCATAGATGGCAGCGCCTGTCATATTTTTCGCACCGAAAGAAATTAATGATTGTATACAAAATAGTCTAAAGAACTGTAACCAGGTTCATAAGATAAACCTTAGATTTGATTATATTTCATTTTACGTAGACAAGTGTTGGCTGCAGTGTATATTGAGATAAGAAAGAACGAATTAATAATTCTTTTATAGAAAGCAAGGCTTCTCAAATGACTATATATAACACGTTCCAGAAATGGTTTTTCGTGAGTTCTTCGTCAGTTCTATGTGTTTTAATTGGAACTTGTATTGAATGAACTACAAATTGGTACAGTTGAGTAAGTGGTAGCTTGTTGCACGCACTTTTCATTTGGGGCGTAGACAGGTTGGTCACACATATCTTATGATGCTAACCAGTTACTGCTCATCTAGTCAACATGTGTCTGAGCTCATAGTTTGTCGAGGTCCATGGTCTCAATGCTGTAAAAGTCTTCCCATATGCTCACTCTCTCCTTGATGTGTTGTTCTGATGACAGTTGTAGCCTGACTTTGATGTCTATGTAGCGCTGCTCTTTTGTTAGTTTATAAACTATACGTATTGACACACATAGCGTACGACTAAGGAAACTTGCCTTTACTCGTTCTGTTCTTGTTAAATCCGTAGTTGTTAAATGCTGACATATCCGCTGGAGGCCATTTGTGAGTATGGGAGTGATTTTATCATTATAAACATCCAGGACTTTAACAATCGTATTGAGTTTACTAGTGTCCCAATTGTAGAAACGTTTTTTTTAATAAGTAATATCTAATTGTGTGAAATTATGCATAAATGAGTGCAGGATCCATAGCTCTTACAGTTGCACAACATTTGCCTTTTACGATAATGAAAGTATTCAACGTTAAGTCATAGAGAACGAAGAATGGAGCTTTGTTAAAAAGAGTACAGGGTCCATTGATCTTAGAGCTACTAGAGATTCTTGTTTTACGGTAAGCGAAACCCGAGGGAAACGTTTCCCACGTAATCAGGTAACTCGCCATGACCGAGGTTCCAACACGGGACCTCATGAACGCTACCAGTACGCTACAGATGCGGGCTTGTCCTACGTCCCTTGTAAATATAAGGAACCAAACATAGACATTTTCTGTAAATGTTTACCTCGATTAACATAAAGTATATACAAACATAAGCTCCTGTTATTTTTTTGTAGAATGAGTAAAGAAAATAATGTTAATAGAAGTCATCAGATTTTTAAAATGTCGCTACAACTGCCATCTTTTGAATACTAATGCACATTCCTGTACTTCTTGTGATTTCAAGTGAACATCATGGAATTGTAAAAACAATATACACGAGCCGATATAACTAAATGTGCAATGAAATATATTTATGTATATATTTACATTAAACTTGCAGCAGATGAAAAAGTGTGTTAGTAGAACAATATGCTGAAAAAGAATTGTCAGTGAAATTAAGTAACTTTTATTACAAATATATATTTGATAGATCACTTTGTGTAATTACATTGATTATCCGTCAAAAGAGAACTCTTTTGGCTATGAAAGGAGCAGATTGTCAATCTACCTCGTCTTGCTGTCCATAGATAGCAGCACCTGTCATATCTTATCCAGCGGAGATAAGAGAGCAACTGTTTACGAAGCTTTAGAACATATTTTATTCAGGTTGGTAAGAAACACTTTGGATTTAATTAGCTTTTATGTCTTATCGACAGATATTTTGTGTAGTGTATAGTAACAGAATATGGGACAGATAAATAATTGATTGTTAGAAAGGAAAGCCGGCGAGATAAGTATATATGCACATGCTTTGGCACTTTTGTTCCATCAGCCGAAATTACATTTCAGCTATTTCAAAGTTTTTATTCTGGAACTATCAAAATTACTTACATACCTCCTTCCTAGTTTATTAACTAACCCACCAGCGGTGCACGCTGTCCGAAGCACCCGGTTCATCATTCCCTGAGGAGCAAAAAGCTACCTCCCTACACTAACCCCACTTTAAAAAACCGTCATTCTGCAACATCCACATCCCGCCACTACGTGGTTAAGCTCTTCGCAGAGCAGGTACATAATTTGACCACCCTTCGGGCTGTTCCAAACAGCCTGCCAGCATGGAGTTCAGTTTCTGTTCCATAGATTCCTCGTTAATATGGAATTTGAATGATATGCTTTTGTTAGAACATTTATTTATATATGATTAGCAACGAATTTCAATTGAGTTGGACTCAATAATTCATTGTGATACTCGGGAGGTGATCCACGGATCTCTCGCGTCCGTCTGTCTACGGACATTGAGCTACTATGACCAACATAACATTAAATTCCCCAACTGACTCGTATGTTTCCCGATAAACCACTAGGAGTTCTCATATACAATGAGACACGTACCTTTTGTGACGACTTACTATGATGTAAGTACTTGTCATAGTTAACACTATTAGCTAAATTGATGGAAATTAATTAATTTGTGACAGCAGTTCATAAATATTGCTATAGCTTCTAGCTCGACAGTAATCCGTTTGTGGCTTCAAGTTGAGGTATTTTATTTACACTGCCTTCTCCATCAATTGTTTCTATAATTATTGTGACGATGACATACCTGCGCTGTCAAAGCTATTTTACAAATATATAAAAGTATATTTACTTGTGCAAAGAATAGACAAACAAATGTGCTAGCTTTACGAGCTGTCGCTAAGTGATGACGTTAATATTGCTGTGTTTACTTTAATTAGAAGGTAATTATATTTGATTATTAAATAAGAACGTGGAATTATATAAGCACCAAAAACAGATATTCCTTTTAAATGTGTAACTATATGATTAGTATCCTGTATCCCTTTGTATGTAAAACTGAATGAGTAGTGGAATGTATTTATCTATATATTCACATAAGCTTTTAGTAGATGAAAATGCGCTAATGAAATAATGTAAGTTGAATTTAATATCCTGTCCTAAAAACATATTTTATAGAAGAGGTTTTATCTCAGAAACTAACTAAAAGAAATAGTAAAAATTGTCTGCTTTAACGATATTTTCATCTGCTGTAGTAAGATTTTGTTCGACTATTACTATTCACCGGGCCGTACCCTTAAATTTCTATGCCACATTCCAATAATTTAAGTAACTTCAAGGTAATAGCATTGAATTGTATAAACAGAATATGCCGACCCGATTTTTAAACATGTAACTGTATGATCAGTCTCCTTATTTCTTTGTATCTATAACTAAATGTGCTATGAAACATATATGTATACATTCACATTAAACTGTTAGCGGATGTAAAAACCTTCTAGTAAAGAATGGGCTAAAGAAACAGTGTGAATTTTATTTAATACCCTTTCCTATTAACTTATATTTTATGGAGAACGTTTTTTATTTAAATTGGTTGTCCGGAAAGAGCGAAATTTGATTTAAGAAGTGTATCACCTTGCTGTACATAGATGGCAGTAGCTGTTATATCTTATCGTGCGCAAGAAAATTTGTAATTGTTTAGGAAGTTTTATCAGAAATTCTAATTATTTTTACAAAGAGTAGCTTAGAGTTAATTACTTTAACCCGCATGTACCGATATGTTCTTTTATAATCTAAATTCAGATACTGGGCAGTGTATAATTAAGTAATTCTGAGAAAGGAAGGTTTCCGAAACGTGTATATGTACATACGTTTCGGCAATTCTTTCTAAGAAATTGCTGTTAATTGTAAGTAACAAGCCGGAAATTTGTTGGAACTTTTATAACGGTATAAACAGCAAACAATTTGGAATGTCTCCTGAGCTAAACACATTTGTAAAATATCTGACAGTTCTACAGGAATCCCTTTGTAGCTCTAAGTTTATGTATTTATCCACATGACCTTGTCCATTCAATAATTAGAAACTACACGTAGTATAAAATGTTGGTTTGATATGCGGCCTTTACAGACATTATTAAGTTATACTTTTACACAAAGAAACAGACGCGCTCACGGCACCTTCATGAAAATGGATTACTATTTTTGTTTTAAGAAGATTCAAAACGTACATTTCCTGCTAATTTGGAGCATCAAACATTTAGTTGTAATATAATACTTTCTCTACCTGCTTTAAGTACGTGGCAGAGAAAGTGAAAGTTAATTAAAACAGCTGATTTATCCTTCTACCTGAGACTGAGTTTGTGTAGCCATCTATATGAGATATCAGTTTATTTATTTCATGGTTATTATATTCTAATAACAATTATAATAATATTGTAACAAAAATGACAAGAGAGAGTTCACTTTAACTCCTTCAGTTGTCACTAAAATCGAGAGCTCTATGCTAAGTTAATATCACCTTTTCTGTTTCTACAAATACTAAATGTCAAAAGTCTCTGTGTCTCTCCTGGACGCACCAAGTTACGCCGGGTGCTATTTCTCTGACGGACACTGCTCTGGATGTCGTTTGACACAACAACTCCGATATTCGCTGTTCAACTGTTCACTGTACTACACAAACTGTATGTACCCTTGTCGCTACGGACCCTGAAGGTAGTACATACCTGAAGACCGAGTCACAAATCTGGACCGTACTACACTACATTGAAGTTGACAACTTCTCTGCTCTTGACTGAACTCTCAGCTCAACATCGTGTTTTATAGCCTGACCTTACAGGAACACATAACAGAGTGAAGTGATACCAAAGAATACTGCAATTTGGTTACAAAAATTTTGTGAAAATTCACAAAAGAAATTAATTGCCACATTTCACCGGAAATGTAGTAACGTTCTGTATGCGTTCGTCAACACAATAAATTATAAGCGATATTTCGAGTATATTAACAGTAGTAGTTATATAAGAGCAATATCTTCAAAGCTTGCAAGACTTGCAGTTCAAAAGTTAAACATTACTCTAAAAATATGCGATGGTTTCTTATTTCTTATAAAATATACCTAATAACTTGAACAAAATACACAGTATCTGTATATTCTCATGATCAACAAATCGATAAACTCAACTTTTCGATGTGTCGATTGTAAAGTGCTCTTTGTTCTGAAAGACGTTTACGTATTCCATAACGTTAAATCATATTATCAAAATCTCCCCTTCAAAACATACGCTACCCTCTAAAACACATGATTTATCATAATTTATCTTTTGTTTGGAGAAAGCACGGAAGTTTAAAAACAGCATATACCACCCCAATTTTTAACCGTTTAACATCCTGATCAGTCTCCCAAATCCTCTTTATATAATACAAAGTTTGGAATAAATATATCCTTAGATGCAATTTACTTTAAACTTGGGGCAAATACGTAATACAGTCTTTGTAGAAGAATGTGCTGTAAAAGCAGTGTGAGTGATATCAAGTAACTACACGCATTATATAGATGTCCACTTTTAGTTATATTGCTTCTCCGGAGGAGAAATGTTCTCGTTGAGGAGAGCTGGAATGGCAAGATCGACTCCTATTGTACATGGATGGCTCTAGCGGTCATATCTATCGCTAGGAATTAAATCTGCGATTGTTTACGAAATTGTATAGCTGAATTTACTTATGTTCATTGGATATGGTTGGATTTAGTTACTTTTTTCCTCTGTACAGGGAAGTGCTATCTGTGGGGTGTTTTAAGATAATGTTTAACGTATAAGTGATTCATTGTCGGAATGGAAGGCGTCAGACGCAAATACATAAGAACACGTAATTACACGATTTTTGTTGAATTTCTTGACAACGCTCCAGTATTTTGGATTGGATCTTGTTTCGCCCTCAATAATGCTAGCTGAATCATAATATTTAATTTCTACTATGTCATGTGTAACAACATTCAATCAAATATCTCCAAGTAAGCTTTTCATAATTAATCAAAAACTCTCAAACTTGTCACTCCAGTTGTAGCTCGGAGTCGCATTTTTGGTTGGAATGAAGTATTTTTCTACATAATACGTATATGGCAAAAAGAGCTAAAGGTGGAAGTGTTTAAACATTTATATCAGTAAATAAGTAACTCAGAAGTTGCTAAGTAAGAAACAGAAAATAAAGTGTGACTCTAACGAAATATACATCTTTTGTAGTAATATTTTTTCCAATGTTATAGTTTGTCAGTTGTGCAGTCGTTCTTAATAAATATGAAATCCGAAGAGATTCCCATAATTATGGATATAATTTTATGGATATTATGGTAAACATATGAAAGGTCAATAAAAATTATTAAACTCATTTCTTGTCAAAAATACTGCATGCAAAGTTTGTCTGTGGTAGAGAGACTTACTTCAGAACCATCCTTGGACGAGCAACTCAAATATCGGGTTTATTATTTAAACAAATGCTAACTAAAAGAAACAAAATTCCTTTTTCTTAAAATACATAGTGTAAAGTTCTTTTATATCTCTGTATTACGTACCAACTTGTACTCCGTACAGCTTCCACGACCTACACACAACGTTTCCCTTTTTCACAGCTTGACTTGGCACAACTCCGATATTCGCTGTTGAACTGCTCCACTACACTGTCACATTGTCTGTAGATTCATGACTACGGACGTAGAACTTACAGCATTACTGAGTACCGACTCATAACTCTAGACGTTACTGTACTACCTTGACTTCTCTGCTCTGTACTCAACTGCCAGTTCTACTGTCATTTATATCACTGTCAGCTATGACCTGCTGGTCGCTGTGAGAATGTTGTCGAAGTGGAATGTTCTGCAACAAGACCCTCAGGTTATCAATTCAGTTCCCGCTAGAAACTTGCTTTTGTTAGTTTGTGACTCTCCTTGGATATTGCGAGCTTATTAATTCATTTTATTTACAATAATTTCGTTGGAGTGGTTAGTCCCACATTTGATTTCTTCATGGCCGCCACTCACCACGTCGGACATCACTTGGGAAACACACAGGAAACGCGTAATTTGAGATCTAAATATGTTATTATACCTGAAAGGACAATAAACTAATGGATTTGGGCATTTTGCTAAAGTCATGATAACAAATATTAACAAAATAAGCCAACGCTTCAGATATTAAAGAATACGGTCTCAGGATTTGTCACTTGGAATACAAGGATCAGAATATGCTTGATACGCAAGATTGAAATACTGGAAAACAAAAACTTCTGTTCCTTGAATATATAACATATGTTTACAAAATTATCTTAACGAGAATTATTACTATTACTAAAATATAAAGGCTATCAAAAGAAATATTTCTAAAAGAGTGTTCCAGATATCAGTCTAATAGAACTAACTGCCTTTCATTATCAATATATATTTGATATATCAATTTTTGTAATTACATTGACTGTCCGACAGAGAACGTTTTTCAGTATACAAATGCCAACCGATCACATTTTGCTGTCCATAGATGTCTCTACCTGTCCTTTCCTATCCTTGGGAAGGACATTTGTAATTATTTATGTAGTTTTAAGACACACTTAACTGCTGTTCACTAGGTATACTTTAGATTATTGTATTGGTTTATTCCTTGTAGTCAGGTTGTAATATATATTAAGACAATAAGGAATGTATGAATAACTGAATGAAGGGAGGGAAGGCTTCTGAGTCATTTATATATGTACATGCTTTGGCAATTGTATCTCGTTATTTCTTTGCTAGTTGATTGTGCTTTCACATTTTACGAAGTTTTGTTGAAACTAGTTAAAGATAAAAATGATAAAAAACTGATAAAGTTACACTTTCTTGTAGACAAAATAGACATGAATGTGTAATGAAGTGTAATTATGTATACATTTAAATTGGAGCAGATGGAAATTACGTTTCTCGAAGACTGCGCTGAAGAAGCAGTACGATGTATCTTCAATTACAAATATCGTATTTTATCGGGTAATTCCTCCCCATATTTTTCAAAAATTTGCTTGAAAACACTGGGCGAGTGGTGTTTCTAGTAATTCAGAAAGGAAGGGAAACATGTAGTATTATGTAAAAGTTATATAGGTATACAGTAATTTGTAAATGAACTGAATAAGTGCCACGGTTTCATTGCTTCCTTTCTTGACTATTCTGCAGTCTCATTTTCGTCATTATTTTCATTTATATCTGGCTCAGATAACAAATCTTCATTTGCACTAATCCACAACATGCCGTATGTGAGTTTTGCTAAAGTAACTGTCATTAAAAACACACAGAGATGGCGCTATCTAGTTCTATTGACCGTCTCGAAGGACACGTACTCATTGAGGAGAGATGAAATATCAAGACCACGTCCTGCTGTCCATAGATGGCTCTAGCTGTCATATCTTATAGCGACGAAGAAAATTTGTAATTATTTACGAAGTTGTACAACGGACTTGAGTTATACTCATAGGTCGTAGTTTAGATTTAAATTTTTCTTATTGCATATTGACCAGAATTGTCTGTCGTGTATATTAAGAAAAGATTGAACGTATAATTATTGATTGTAAAAAAGGAAGACGTCTGACACTAGTATATACTGGCACGTTCTGACATCAATTTCTCATGACTTCCTGGTCAATTTCGTGTTGCAAGAATGGTTATTTTATAGATCTAGATAATTATACACGACATACAACTTGTGAATGACATTTTGGCTCTCAGCAATTGTAATTTAGCCATAGTACATCATTTTATGTGTGGCATTTAGCCGTTCAAAAATAATTTTAACTTTTGATAGGAGCCCGTTTGTGGATTTACGTTGAGGTGCTTTGTTCACATAACCTTCTCTTCTCATTGTTCAGTAGTTATGACAAAGCCTGAGATTAGAAATATAATCGAGATTAATGGAAATGAAACTATATATGCTTCACCAGTTTTTAGTAATTTGTGATGAACCGTCAGACAGAGTTATCTTACAATATTTAAAAGTGCATTTTCTTGTCGACAAAATAGACATAGAAGAGTTATACGAATTTGGTCGTTAAATAGTAACATTTAACTAAAATGTCTTTGTATGGTACAGAGAGTAAAATCCTCATAACTAGAGTCCGGAGTTTATGTAATTACATATTCTGTTCCTGTATATGTAGTCAAAAGAGAAGATAAAATATCGACGAATTACACTGACAGGAACATTATTACAAAGTTTTAAATTATATATTGTAAGTTGTAAGACATATCTGGTCAGGATTTACATCTTTTAATATTATTACGGATTATGTATACATTTTCATAATTTACATTTAATATCATGACGTAATCTAAAGACTTCGATATTGTTATGTAAAAATTGAAACTGCTGTCAGTGAAGTAATAATAACTAAACACTAGTAACACAACTTCACTATTTACTTATCTTATCCAAATCCTGGGATCGGTTTCAAAGCAAAACAAACATCCAAACAAAGCTTCATCCTCAACCACTCAGCTTGACACTCACCACACTCACGCCGTCGCAGTGACAATATTAACTTTGTTCAACTTTGTAGTTCAAATGGTTTTCAGAGTTTTGTAACATGAAGTATATACAAACATAAGCTCCTGTTAGTTTTTGTAGAATGTGTAAAGAAAATAATGTGAATAGAAGTCATCAGATTTTTAAAATGTCGCTCTAACTGCCATCTTTAGAATACTAATGCACATTCCTGTACTTCTTGTGATTTCAAGTGAACATCATGGAATTGTAAAAACAATATACACGAGCCGATGTAACTCTCTTATCAGTCTCCTTTATCCCCTTGTAGCTAAACCTAAATGTACAATGAAATATATTTATGTATATATTTACATTAAACTTGCAGCAGATGAAAAAGTGTGTTTGTAGAACAATGTGCTGAATAAGCATTGTCAGTGAAATTAAGTAATTTTTATTACAAATATATATTTGATAGATTACTTTTGTTGGTTACATTGGTTATCCCTGAGAAGAGAACTGTTTTTGTCATGATAGGAGCAGATTGTGAATTAGCCTCGTCTTGCTGTTCATAGATAGCAGCACCTGTCATATCTTGTCATATCTTAAATTCAGAAACTAGGGAATGCTTAAATATCTTTGATTGTGAGAAAGGAAGGCTTGTGAGACAAGCATATGTACACAAATTTTAGCAAATTTTTTCTCATAAATCTTCCTCATTGAACAGCATGTCTATTGTATGATTTTGTTGGAAACTTTATCTAATTATAAACAACAACCAATGTTCAGATTCAAAATAAGTAGAACATGGTACATATAGAAGTCGACAATCTTCCAGGAATACAGTTATACGACTCCATAATCTACACTTTACATCAACAAAACTGTATCAGATTTTTAATTATATAAATATATGTATATTTATGTATACATTTACATTATACTTGGAACAGATGAAATACATGGTTGTAGATGACTGCGCTAAAAGTATCAAACTATTAACTATCGTATAAGTCTGCATTTTATAGATCAGTCTTTCCAATTACGTTGATGAAATATATATTTGTAGATGAATACACTAAAAAGCTTTGAAAGCGGAACTAAGTACCTTTTATAATAAGTATATTTTTTATAGAGAACGTTTACTAATTACTTTGATTGTCCGGGAGGAAAGAATTACTGTTTAGAAAAGACAAATTTAATAACGGACCTCCTCTTCCTGTCCACACATGGCAGCAACTATCATATTCTACCGCCTGGATGAAAATTTCTAATTTTTTACCAAATTTTCCAACAAATAGTAATTATGTTTTTAAGAATTAGCTTAGACTTAATTGTCTTATCTTGAGTGTAGATAAGTATTGACTGTAGTGTATACTAAGGCAATATAGAACGTACAAGTACTTGAATATAAGAAAGGAAGGCTTCTGAACGATTTATATATACCCACGTTTTAGCAATGGTTTTTCATTATTCTTTGTTATTGTCTCACCATTTATAGGTTTTGTTGGAACTTATAAAACTTAATGGAAAGAAAGGTCTATTTATCTTATCTTATCATACCTACATTTAATAAGATGTCTAGATATATATTTTATTGGTCGGCGTCATAAGCAATCAACCACAGATGTTTAAAAACGTGCAAGTCCAATGGAAGCTCGGAGTCAAACTTTTGTTTGAAATGCAGTACTTCTCTAATACGTATAAGGTTGGGAGTATTTGAACATTTGAAGCATTAATTATCTAAGAAACTGAGTAAAAGAAATAGTAACGATATCTTCATCTGCTGTAGTAAATTTTGTTCAACTACATTCCAGTTGATAGCATTGAATTCTATAAACGGAGTATGCCGCCTTGATTAAAAACATGTAACTGTATGATCAGTCTCCTTATTTCTTTGTATCTATAACTAAATGTAACATATTTATGTATACATTCATATTAAACTGGTAGCAGATGAAGAAACATCTTCTTGTAAAGAGTGGGCTAAAGAGACAGTGTGAGTTGTACTTAATTCCCTTTCCTATAAACTTATATTTTATTGAGAACGTTCCTTTATTTGAATTGATTTTCCGGAAGGAGCGAAATTTGATTTTAAACGTGCATCATCTTGCTGCGCATAGATGGCAGTAGCTGTCATATCTTATCGTGCGAAAGAAAATTTGTAATTGTTTAGCAAGTTTTATAAGAAATTCTAATTATTTTGATAAAGTGCCACTTATAATAAATTACTTTAACCTCATGTACCGATATATTCATCTATAATCTAAATTCAGAAACTGGGCAATGTATAATTAAGTAATTCTGAGAAAGGTAGGTTTCCGAAACCTGTATATGTACATACGTTTCGGCAATTCTTTCTAATAATTTGCTGTTAATTGTAAGAAAATATCCGGACTTTAGTTGGAACTTTTATAACGTTATAAACAGCAAACAACTTGGAATGTCACCTGAGCTAAACACATTTGTAAAATATCTGAGAGTTCCGCAGGAATTCCTTTGTAGCTCTAAGTTTATGTATTTATCCACATGACATTCTCCATTCAATAATTAGAAACTACACGTAGTATACAATAGTGGTTTGATATTTGGACTTTCTCAGATGTTTTTAAGTTATACTTTTACACAAAGAAACAGATGCACTCACAGAACTTTTTATGAACACGGATTACTATTTTGTATTTAGGAAGACTGAAACCTATCATTTGCTGTTAATTTGAAGTATCGAACGTTTTGTTGTAATACCATTCT
Source organism: Mantis religiosa (assembly GCA_030765055.1). NCBI lineage: Eukaryota > Metazoa > Arthropoda > Insecta > Mantodea > Mantidae > Mantis > Mantis religiosa. The sequence goes on along the minus strand of CM060956.1, from coordinate 156,196,854 downwards.
TGCTCTACCTGCTGTAAGTACGTGGCAGAGAAAGTGACAGATAATTAAAACAGCTGATTTATCCTTCTACCTGAGCCTGAGTTTGTGTAGCCTTCTATATCAAATGGCAGTTTATTTATTTCATGGTTATGTCATAATAATATTGAAACAAACATGACAAGAGAGAGTTCACTTTAACTCCTTCAGTTGTCACTAAAATCGTGAATTCTATGCTAAGTTAATATCACCTTTTCTTTCTCTGCAAATACTCAATGTCAAAAGTCTCTTTAATTCCCTCTGTCTCTCTCTTGGACGCAGCAAGTTACGCCGGGTGCTATTTCTCTGACAGACACTGCTCTGGATGTCGTCTGACACAACAACTCCGATATTCGCTGTTCAACTGTTCACTGTACTACACACACTGTATGTACACTTGTCCCTACGGACCTTGAAGGTAGTACATTCCTGAAGACCGAGTCACAAATCTGGACCGTACTACACTACATTGAAGTTGAGAACTTCTCTGCTCTTGACTGAACTCTCAGCTCAACATCGTGTTTTATAGCCTGACCTTACAGAAACACATAACTGAGTGAAGTGATACCAAAGAATAGTGGGCTTTGGTTACAAAAATTACAAAATTTACAAAAATTCACAAAATAAATGAATATGCACATTTCACCAGAAGTGTAGCAACGATGTATCTGTGTGGATCAACGTTATAAATTATAACCGATATTTCGAGTAAATAAATAGTAGTACCTTTATAAGAGTAAATTCTTCAAAACTTGCAAGACTTGCAGTTCAGAAGCTAAATATTACACTAAAAATATGTGAGGGTTTCTTATTTATTATAAAATATACCTTACAACTTGAACAGAATACACATTATCTGTATATTCTCATTAAAAACAAAATGTTTAAGCTGAACTTTACGATGTATCGATTGTGAAGTTCTCTTTGTTCTGAAAGACGTTTACGTATTCTATAATGTTAAATGATGATATCGAAATCTCCCCTTCAAAACATACACTTCTCGCTAAAACACATAATTTCTCTAAACTGTATGTCTTCTGTTTTCTAGAGAAAGCACTGAAGTTTAAAATGAGTATATACCAATCCGATTTTTAAACATTTAAGGTCCTGATCAGTCTCCCAAATGCCCTTTATATAAATCAAAGTTTGGAATAAATATATCCTCAGATACATTTACTTTAAACTTAGAGCAGATACGTAAAAGTCTTTGTAGTAGAATGTGCTGTAAAAGCAGTGTTTCGTTGCTGCAACGAAACTGAAGGGCAAACACCATTGGCAGATGAAAAGCGAAGAGGCAGGCCGGTGACTGCAGCGAGTCGATGACATCATTCGTGGTGATCGCCGGGTAACAACAGGTTAATTGTGTCGCATTACCTATCTCAGTAAAGGCAGTGTGCTGACAATTATCCAAAAACTGGGTTACTTAAAGGTTTGTTTACGTTGGGTACCAAGAACATTAACCGCCCTAAACAAAGAAACAAGGAAAACAATTGCCTGCGAACACTTGCAGCGCTTCAATTTGGAGGGAGAGGAGTTTCTGGAAAATATTGTTACTGGTGACGAAACGTGGGTTCGTTTTTTAAATCTGAGTCACAAAGGCAGTCAATGGAATGGCATCACACAACGTCACCTAAGAAAAACTATTCAAAACTCAAAGGTCGGCCGGGAAAGTCACGGCGACAGTGTTTTGGGAAGCAGAGGGTGTGCTTATGATTGTTCTTTTGGAGCAGGGATGCACAATAAATTCTGTCCAATACGTCAGAACTCTCAAAAAGCTGAAAGCACGTTTTCGCCGAGTTCGCCCAACAAAACCTATGGTGGATGTTCTTCTTTTGCATGACAATGCAAGACCACACACCAGCCGTTACACCACTGCATAAATTGAGAAATTAGGATGGCAAGTCTTACCTCCCTGACCTGGCACCATCAGACTTCCATCTGTTCGGCCCACTAAAAAAAGCTCATCGTGGGATCCATTTTGAAGATGAGGAGGCTGTGAAAACGGCCGTGCGTCAATGACTTAGGAAGCAAACCGTGTGTTTTACCACACTGGAATAAATGCCCTAGTTAAAACTTGGACCAAAACTGTGGAAAAGAACGGAGATTATATTGGATAGTGACAAATTAATCGTCAATGTTGTAGTTTCCAAACAATGTAAATTGGATTAAATTTTCTTGGCAATTAAAAGAGAAAAAAAGTAGGAGGCATTACTTGTTTACCAACCCTCGTACAAAAGAAGAATTGCAATGTAAAATATTTAACTTCAGTGGTTAATTCCATTGCAGCGTGTCATATGTCAGTTATCAACATACGTAATTTCTGAGTAGTTTAAATAGTGACAGAGTATTTTGAGTAAACCGAATTGATTACTTGTGCAATACCAACAGTTCTGTTTCATGAAGGTACTATGCTAAGTATATTATTTTAAATTTAAATAAGTAGCTCTGATTTAGCATTAATATTGTTGTGTTACTTTCGAAACTGCAAACGACATGGAAGTTATTTTCGTGCTGATTTAAGGTTATGTATATCACATAGACACTGGTTTATGATCGATTATATATCAAATTTCAACTGTCAATATATATCACCTCTACAAAAACTACCGAAGAGGTTATCTAAGGTACTAAATATGATGTGCAGAAGTATTGAAAACTTTCTGTCAAAATAAAATAAAATTCCAACCCCAACTTCTGTATTGAGTAACGAATTACTCTAAATACAGAATTTCTGTGTAAGCCTTTCAGTGAGATTTGTGTAGGTATGCAGTATTATGTACAGAGCGAACTCAATGCCAGCAGTTCTGTACGCTACTTTCAGTTGTTTCTGATATCTTTGTAATTGAAATGTGCAGCTGTATTTAGAAATGATGTTGCATTATGGGCATGTAGACTGCAACAATGTTTAAGGTTATATAGTAACTTGGTCACTATTTAATCTGAAATTCTCCATAATTTACTTTTACTTACTTTTAATAATGTTTTTGTTTTCTAAGACACAGCCTTTATGGACATAATACTCTGTTAATACTGCTTATGTGTATATTACAGCGTCCAAGTTGTATTTCTGGCAAAGAATGGTTTATACGTATTAAGGAGCAATAGCGGCCGCCATTCTAAATGCCAACGTCAGCTGTGTAGAGTAGGTCATGGAATTGCTAACAGAGCGCGTCGTGTTGTCCATAGATGGCAGCTCCTGTCGTATCTTATCCCTAGGAAGAAAATCTCCAATTGTTTACCAAGTTTTATAACAAATTATGACCTTGCTGTAAACATGTACGTTATATTTAATTACCCTTTAGTTCATATAGACAATTATTGGCTGCAGTTTACATTAAGAGAATACTTAACGTATAACTAACTGAATGTAAGAAAGGAAATCTTCTGAGTGGATTATATAAGTACACATTTTGGCATTGTTTCACATGAGCTTATTATTATTACCGAACGCTACTTAATGGAGTTTTGTTGGAACTTGTTGAATAATAAATGTAGTTTTGTTACACATAGACATATCCTGCAGATATAAGTTTTATTCTATTGCAATGGATACTCAGGGTTGATTATTTGGGTTAAATGCAGTATACATATTTCAACTTCATACGGTTGTGGTGTACAGAGCGGAAGTATTTCAACATTTGTAGCAGTAATTAAGTATATGAAAAGCTTCTAACCATTTCCAGCACTAATGTTTTTAGTAGTAAGATTTTCAATGACTTTTGTTACTTCTGCTACAGAATGAAGGACACTCCTCAGGAGAGCTCCTGAAAACACAAGATAACATTTTATTTGTTGCAGTTTGTCATTCAAATACGGTAAAAATACGAAAGTTTAATCCGAATTGTTAGAAGCATTTCTGAAAAGTAAATATACTCCACGTAAAGCAACTCTGGATTGTATACATTTCTTTGAGAACCATTCTTCAACGATGAACTTAAATATTAGATTTAGTATTTTAACAACTAACATTGTTAATAAACACATAAAACATTTTTTATTATATGGTTGTCAAAATATGCGTGTTTGTTCAAAATTCTAAGGATATTTTAAGTGGACTGCAATAACTACCAAATGAATTAAAATTGTTAGATTTAGTGTGATATTTTTAAATCAGTATACGCCAATCCGATTTTTAAACATTTAACGTCCTGATCAGTCTATCAGATTCCCTTTATCTAATACAAAGTTTGGAATAAATATATCTTTATATACATTTACCTTAAACTTAGAGCAGTTACGTAAAAGACTTTGTAGAAGAATGTGCTGTAAAAACAGTGTGAGTGATATCAAGTAACTACATGTATTATATAAATGGCCAGTTTTAGTTATATTGCTTCTTCCGGGGAGAAATGATGTCACTGAGGAGAGCTGAAATAGCAATACCTCCTCCTGCTGTCCATAGACGGCTCTAGCTGTCATATTTTATCTCTTTGGGCAAAGTTTGTGATTGTTTACAAAGTTCTATAGGAAACGTTATCTATATTAATAGGATATGGTTGGATTTAGTTACTTTTTTACTTCATATACGAAAGTATTCTCTGTAGTGTATCTTAAGATAATACTTATCGTATAAGTAATTGATTGTCAGAAAGGAAAGCTTCTGACTCAAATACATATAAACACCTAATTACACAATTTTCGCGTGAATTCCTTGACAATTACAGAACATATCATACACTAAGATAGTTTTGTTGGAACTTAACTCTAAATATAGATGGTTTAAGTCTAGTATTAATACTTTTGCCATCACTATTGCTAGCCGAATCACAATATTTAATTTGTACTGTGTCAGGTGTCACATCCTTCAATCAAATATCAACAAGTAAGGTTTTCATAATTATTCAAAAAGTCCAAAGTTGTCATTCCAGTCGAAGCTGCGAGTCACATTTTTGGTTGGAATAAAGTATTTTTGTACATAATACGTATATGATGAGAAGTGCAAGAGGTGGAAGTGTTTAAACATTTATATCAGTAAATAAGTATCTCAGAAGTTACTAAGTCAGAAACAGAAGATGAAGTGTGACTCTTAATAAACCAATATGAAGTTTCAGAATTGATATTATGTCCATGAATACGTATATGAATAGAATCGGTATATTAATTTTCTGTCAAAAGTTTGATATTAAATTTTTACCCCAAATATTCTTTAGATTACTAAAACTGTTTTCGAAAATTGTTCCTTGTGTGTGTACAGTATATAACGTACAACAAACATTCGCAATACGGTACATATAGAAGTCGACAATCTTCCAGGAATGCAGCTATACGACTCCATAACCTACAGTTTACATCAACAAAACTGCATCAGATTTTTAATGGTATAAATAGAGCACGTTTACTAATTACTTTGATTGTCTGAGAGGAAAGAATTACTGTTTAAATAACGACAAAATTATTAACCGACCTCATCTTGCTATCCACAGATGGCAGCAGCTGTCATATTCTACCGTGTGAATGAATATTTGTAATTTTTAACAAAGTATGCTACAAAGAGTAATAATGCTAATAATGTGTAGCTTACATTTAATTCTCTCGTGTTGAATGTAGACAAGTATTGATTGTAGTGTATAATAAGACAATATAGAACGTACAAGTACTTCAATATAAGTAAGCAAGGTTTCTGAAACAATTATATATACACAGGTTTTGACAATGTCTTCTCGTTAATTTTTGTTATTGGTTCCTTACCTTTTTGAACAAGTTTTCTTGGAAATCGTTCAATAGGTTGGCCACAAAGTTTTGTGAGTTTTAGTAAGACCTACATTTAGTAAGATGTCTAGTTCCGTATTTGATTGGTTTGCCATATAAACATTCAATCAACCACAGATGTTTAAACATGTGTAAATCCAATGGAAGTTCGGAGTCAAATGTTTCGCTGTAATGCAATACTTCTCTAATACGTATAAGGGTAGAAGTATTTGAGCATTTGTAGTCGTCAACTATCTCAGAAACTGAAAGAAGCAGAAAAGATTGTCTGCTTTAACGACATTTTGATCTGCTGTAGTAAGATTTTGTACGACTATTGCGGTTTGTCAGATATGTAACAGTTATACAGAACAAATGACACTCGGGAATGTCTCATTCATATGTTTACTATGATCTCAAGCTAATGACATGGAATTTTATAAACAACATATACCAACACGATTTGAAATATCTAACTATATGATCAGTCTGCTACATGTCCTTGTATCTAAAACTAAATGAGCAACAAAGTATATTTATAGAAAAACAATAAACTTGTAGTATATGGACAAAATGCTTCTTGTAGAATGCGCTAAAGAAATAGTGGGAGTTTAAGTCAATATACTTTCTTATTAGCATATATGTTATAGCGAACGTTTTCCAATTAAATTGATTGTCCGGGAGGAGAGAACTGTTCGTTGAAAATGTGCAGTGTCTTGCTGCGTATAGTTGGCAGTACCAGTCATATCTTACCACACAGAAAGAAATTTGTCATTGGGTAGCAAATTTTATTACCAAATTTAACTGTGCGCGCAGCAAACACCTTCTAGCTATATACAGCCAGCCAGCAGCACATGGCATGGCATGGCATGGCATGGCATTGTCTCTCATGAATCCTTCTTAATCCAGGACGTCGTCTTGCATGATTTGGTTGGAAATTCTATCCCATTAGAAACAACAACCAATTTAGTTAAGAAATGTCATCTGAACCTTACGATGATACCAGTACCTCATTTGTAAGAACTGTCAATAAACATATCTGACAAACCTTCTAGTTGGAGAGAAACTGTGTGGCTTTTATGTTCAGGAATTTTATTCACATCATCTGCTTCAATAATTTTATCAACAATAATAATTATGAAAACGACCATCAGAAATCTCTCAGATAACGCACTGATTATTCTTTTAAGAGTGTGAGGGGTACTGACGCGACTCTCGTTCGTATGCTAAGCACCAATGAACGCATCACTTCAGCCTATGGAATTCGGAGGAATCACAAATGACAGATAGATGTTCACTCCACGTGGAGTTATTAGTGCGTTATCTGAGAGGTATCTATTACCAAAGATAAGTCCATGGTAATCGTTCGTGCAGCACGACTATATCCGTCTACTAAAGAACAACTCCAGCGCAGTAATGACGAAGAGAAAAATCCAAATCTTAGAAAGCTAGTACCTACTCATATTCACTTGCCAATCTTCATACACGAAGGGTCATACTCTAAGCAGCAGCAACAACAATGTTTAAAAAGTTTAATCTTTAGTTTCATAGGCACATATTAATATGCTGTGCCGCACCATGGCTGAGTGGTTGGGCTCTCTCTAGGCGGACAAGGTTCGATCACAGGGGACCGCAAAGTGAGATTTGTGGTGGACAACATGGCGCTGGGGTGGGTTTCCTCCGGGTACTCCGGTTTCCCCCACCATCATTCCACCCATTGTTCTATGATTCATCTAATAATCCCAGGCGTTGGGCCGACCCCTCAACCCTGGTACCTCAGGTCAAACGCTTCGGCTCCCTCGCTGAGGGAACCCGAGCGACTCCTAACACCAGCATTGGTGAGGAAGGGAGAAATAATAATAATAATAATAATAATAATAATAATAATAATAATAATAATAATAATAATAATAATAATAATAATAATAATAATAATAATAATAATAATAATAATAATAATAATAATAATAATAATAATAATAATAATAATAATAATAATAATAATAATAATAATAATAATAATAATAATAATAATAATAATAATAATAATAATAATAATAATAATAATAATAATAATAATAATAATAATAATAATAATAATAATAATAATAATAATAATAATAATAATAATAATAATGATCATCATCATCATCATCATCATCATCATCATCATCATCATCATCATCATCATCATCATCATCATCATCATCATCATCATCATCATCATCATCATCATCATCATCATCATCATCATCATCATCATCATCATCATCATCATCATCATCATTATTATTATTATTATTAATTATTATACTGACTTCTGTCGCTTTTTGATCATAGCCTCCATTTTTTGCAGTTCTCTATCCTTACGATAAAACTGCGTCCCTGATCTGAGGAGGAAACCTCCTCAAACTTATTATAAAATTAAATGTTATTTAAGATTACTGATTATCTCAGCCTCCCATTCTGTATTGGGTGTCAAAGATCACTTAATTTTGCTCTTTATCAGACTTGAGGTTCATTTACGAGTCTTAAATCGATGACAGAGTATCTTGTGAAGGAAGTCAAGCTTTCCCCAACTCGGCAACAGGAGGTTAGGATGACACAATTGTTATTTTGAATTATATATCACATAAAATGTTTAAAAGTCATCCTCATACTGATTTCGTCCCTTGATATGACAACCAGGGTACAAATTTGGACTACAGGATTTGGCTAAAACAATAGAATACCACAAAGCTTACAATATACTTATATAGAAACTGTAACCAAACTAGACAAAACACTGTTTATGAGAATAGAAAATGAGTAAACCTTTCATGAGGTGACTTGTGAAATATAATTATTTATTTTATTTTATACAAGTAAGTATAATACTTACGTGCTGCACTCACTTGCCATTCTGTACATATTGTTCTACAAAGATTTTTATAAAATCTAATTTCCTTCTATTTCAAGTTGCTGTTTATGAATATTTGCAGAAACTGGTGTTAGTAACAGTCAAACCATTTAAGATTTGCTCAACATGTGACTAGTTTAAAACTGTGTATGATCCAGAGAAAAAGGAAGAAAAACAAAAAGCAATTTTAAAAAATAAACTAAATTAAGGCTTCCATTTATGAAAACAACGTTAGTGATTTGATCGAACGAAGAGGATCCTAATATTTATTCTTAATTTCAGTCCTGTAACGTTAAGTCAACTCGGAAGATGAACGAAGTGATATACATATGAGTACAGGGTACATAGGGGTAAGAGTTACCACACATTCAATTTTCAGGATAAGACCAACCCTATTTTAAACACGTAACCATCTTATCTGTCTCCCGTATCCCCTTTTACTTAAAACTAAATGTAAAATTTAATATTTTAACGTAAACATTTATACCAAACTTGTAGAAAAATAAAAATATGTTGAAAAAGTATTGTGAATGTAATTCATTATCTTTTGTTTTAAACTTATGTTTCATAGATAGCATTTCCTAATTACATTGATCGTCTGAGTTCGGAGTTCTTCTGTTATAAAGGGAGCAAATTGGCAAGCGAGTTTGCCCTGCTGTCCATAGGTGGCAGCTCCTGCCATATTTTATTCTGTCATATTTTATAATGTTCATTTCTGGTATCTTATATTCAATTAGTTTCATTGCATATAGGAAAATACTGATTACAGTGTTTATATTAAGGGAATATGGAAGCTATAAATAATTGACTGTGAGAAAGGAGGACCACTGAGACAAGTATAGATACTGACGTTATGGCAAACATTTCTCATTAGTTCCTTGTGATCATCCAGTGCATTTTACTTTTGTTGGAACTTTTAGGCATTCATAAACATCAAGAAACGAATAGCATTCAGAAATTGTGCAGTTTAACAACCTATGCATGTTTTGTAGTAAGGCTTTGTCTGATTTTTGTCAGTTTAAACACATTCAGAACTTTCAAAGGGATTTTCTCCTAAAAACACAAGGTACTATTTCGTTCGATGTCACTATCTATAATGAAAGTTGTATAAAATAATAAAGTGCGGTCCGAAATGTTGGAACCATTTCTGAAATCTTAACGAAATATTACAAATAAAGCTAATCTGTGCTATAGAGACATTTTCTGAGAACCGTCCTTGAACGATGAACTTAAATATCATGTTTGGTTTTTGAACAACAAACAATGTTAATATACACAAATATTTTTATTAAAGGGTTCTCAAAACATGTATGCTTGCCTAAATCTCCGTATTAGTATATGTGTGGAATGTAATACGTAGCACAAAAATTAATATTGCTGGATTTAACGTGACTTACGGCATCCTCTTTGTAAGCTTTCCTTTGTTCTTTTGTGTTTTATATTTATTTCACTTGTAAGTGATATCTCGTAAATATTATTATAAACCAAAAATATTGCCAAGTCTAGAAGTTAGTAATATTAACACAATTACGTGGACGAAGTATTTGATAAGTTCAACGAGAGTGTAGTAACATTGTATTATATGTTAGGTATGTACTCAGTCAATACACTTAACAACTAATCACGGGATGTTTGAGGTGGTAATGTTGGTACTACTGTCTGTACAAAACTATTACGTGTTAGTTGAGATTGTGATTTGTTGAAACAGTTTTATTACAAATTTGCTGTTAAGTACAAAGTCAATAAGAGAATACAGTAGACTTAAGGGATAGTAAATAGTTACCGATCTGGCCACTAGGTGACGTTATAATGTTTTAATATCTTTCCGTGGTCAGAGAACAAAACCTGCATAACAAGTACTTAGTGAAGTATGTATTTTGATATTAAAGTGGCTGCCTTCAATTGCTTTAAAAATTAGATTTAAGCACATTTTTATATAATAGGACGTTTTGGATTAGTTAATCTTTATCAGTTACAAAAGACATTTAAGCTGGATAGTAGTTCATAGAGTATTCAAACAAAAATAAAGAAATACCTTTTATTTTTCTTAACAATTTCTTTGAAGTATATTATTATGATCAATATTATTAAGAACCTTTGTACAAGAATTACAAGATAGTCTGCTTGAAAATAACAGTTTCCACACTTCACAGAAAATATAGTTCAATGTCAAAATTTCTACGTGTGTTGGTGATCAGTGTATATTATCACAGATATTTGGAATAAATAAACAGTAGTGGTTGTATAATACCAATATATTACAAGTATGCAAGTCTTTGTACAATAACTATAATTAAAAAGCATATACAGATGGCCTTTTTAGTTCTACTTAACGTCCCGAGATGTACACGTTAAGAGAGATGAAATAGCAAGGCTGCGTCCTGCTGTCCATAGATGGCTCTAGCTGTCATATCTTACAGCGGCGAAGCAAATATATAATTGTTTATGAAGTTGTGTCACAGAATTTAACTTTGTTCATACTTTTTAGCTTAGATTTAAATGCTTTTTATTGTGTATAGAGAATTGTATGTAATGTATATTAAGTTAATACTGAATGTACAAGTAACTGTTTTTGAGAGAGAAAGACACCTGACATAAGTATATATATTCGCAAGTTCTGACAAAATTCTCGTGGTTTCCTAGCAATTCAAAGTTGAACGTTGATTTGTTGGAAGACTTTTTGAAGCAGGTGTAGGTTTGTGAGCTTGTATCTCATTATACACAACAAGATTCAGGAAAGACGATGCTCTTACTAATTTTACCTGGATCACAATAATTCCTGAAATAATGCTTTCTATAATATTTTCTATTTTGATAGGAGCCCGTTTGTGAATTTGCGTTGAGGTATTTTATTCCCATGAATAAAATATTTCACAACAATTATTATGAAATGCCTCATGAACTGTCAGGCAGAGTTATCTTACAACTTTGTCTTATCTTGTAGACAAAATAGACATGAATGTGCAATGAAGTGTAATTATGTATACATTTAAATTGCAGTAGTTTCAAGAATGCGCTGAAGAAGCAGTGTGATAGAGCTGAGTATCTTCTATTACAAATATCGTATTTTATCGGGTAATTACCTCAAACATTTCCTTGAAAACACAGGGGAGTGAATTATGTGAGTGGTGCTTCTAGGAATTCAGAAAGAATGGGAAACCATGTAGGATTATTTAGAAGTTATATTGGAATTTGTGAATGAACTGTATAAATACCACGGTTCCATTGTTTCTTTTCTATGAGTATTCCGCGGTCTCACTTTCGTCACGAACATTATTATCTGGCTCATATAACACACCATTATCCACATACTATTCACTATTCCATAACATATTGTGACTTTGTGGGTTCGTGAAATAAAAAGTCCAATTACACCACTCAAAAATGTTCTTTATTTCCACCGACTTACAGTTTAACACTTGCCAATTACAGAGAATTACTTGCTGCACATAATTACAATTCACCAGTTCGTCCGTTACAACTTCACTTGTACTCGCGATTACATAAACTCCGATACACATACACAGTTCGTACAGTCTTCCGTTGCACAATCTTTTCGTTCATTAACACGTCACTGACTAACTCTTACACCAAGAACTGCGACTGTCTCCTCACTCACACTCACTAACCAAACCAACAACTGACTGACTGACTCTCTTCTGTCTGTCTGTGACTCTCTTTATATAGGAATATCGCCGGTTTCTAGTGACCAGGAGAATGTTCCAGATTCCGTAATTTCTGGAACCAGGTGGACAGAAACAGACGGCACACTGATGTTTTTCCTCCCAACCACTGCCTGTCACCACTACAAGACAAACGAGGGGGAGGTGTGGCTAACGCGGTCCTCCCCTGCCTTCCGTTCCCAGCTGGTTCCACAGGGTGTTCCAGTGCTCGGGTTACACTGCTCCCTCCTCAAAGCTGTTCGCCCCGAACAGCCCCATCGTAGCGTGCGAGGCGGTCCAGGTGTACCACCAGCATCTGCTCGGAGTCTCAGCCAGAAGTAGCGCTGCCGTAGTTTGTGAATTATTCGGTTCGCTCCCAGTTGTCCTCCTTAAGTACCGGCGTGCACTTCCTCCAAGACTTCCGGGACCTTGCTCCGGGGAAGTACCAACTGTCCTCTCTGCGCCTTCCCATCGGGTGACTCCCATACCCGGAACAGCACGCCCACTCTGGTCTTCAACGAGTCCCATTGGGCCCAGTACGACTTGTAGGTGGCGCTCCTCGGTGCGATGTCCTCCCAGGTTGGCCTCGTCCCTGCCTCCACTTCCCTCAAGGGTGGCCCCAAGTCTGCGTCCGCCAGCTGCTCCCTCCTCAGGCCTGCGCTATCCCAGCCTTCAGCAGGCACTGCCACAACTACTCGGACTGCTGCGACACGCTCCTTCTCTTCCACTCTTGTGCGCTCATGGCCGTCCTGGATCTGCGATAGGACACCTCCAATGCAATGGTCGCTGGCGTCGGTGTCCACAATGAAGGCGCCACCCGGTTGTGGGAAACCCAAAATTGGAGCACTGCACAGGGTCCCCTTCGGGTGCTGGAAAGCGTCTTCGGCGTCCTCCGTCCACACATAAGGCCGGTTTTCCTCCGTCAGGCGGGTGAGGGGTTTGGCGATGTTGTCGGCCTTTTCCTCTAAATCGTTAAGGCGGTCGTCTACTAGCTCATCCGCTTGCCCAGCTTCGTGACGTCATCCCTCACGCCGGCCAACTGTTCGTCAAATTTGGCGGCGAGAGCCTCGTTCGCCACCTTCATTTCGGTAGCCAGACCGTCATTCGCTGCTCTCATTTCCGTGGTTAACTCGGCCTTCATTTGTTCCATCTTCTCGGCGATGTTGTCGTTGGCCGTCTTCGTTTGTTTCAACTTGGCGATGAGGTTGTTGTTTGCCGCTTCTATTTTTGCAACGAGGTTTTCATTTGCCGTCTTCATTTCCGAGATTAGTTCGGCCTTCATTTCTTCCATCTTCCCGGTGATGTTGCCGTTGGCCGTCTTCATTTCTGTCAGTTCCGCCTTCATTTCCATCATCTTCTCCAAAATTTTCTCCAATGCCGCGTCCATGGTTGTAATGTTCGGTGATGTTATCTTCCCGCTTCCTGACACCAGTGTGACTTTGTGGGTTCGTGAAATAAAAAGTCCAATTACACCACTCAAAAATGTTCTTTATTTCCACCGACTTACAGTTTAACACTTGCCAATTACACAGAATTACTTGCTGCACACAATTACAATTCACCAGTTCGTCCGTTACAACTTCACTTGTACTCGCGATTACATAAACTCCGATACACATACACAGTTCGTACAGTCTTCCGTTGCACAATCTTTTCGTTCATTAACACGTCACTGTCTAACTCTTACACCAAGAACTGCGACTGTCTCCTCACTCACACTCACTAACCAAACCAACAACTGACTGACTGACTCTCTTCTGTCTGTCTGTGACTCTCTTTATATAGGAATATCGCCGGTTTCTAGTGACCAGGAGAATGTTCCAGATTCCGTAATTTCTGGAACCAGGTGGACAGAAACAGACGGCACACTGATGTTTTTCCTCCCAACCACTGCCTGTCACCACTACAAGACAAACGAGGGGGAGGTGTGGCTAACGCGGTCCTCCCCTGCCTTCCGTTCCCAGCTGATTCCACAGGGGTTCCAGTGCTCGCGTTACAATATCGTCCACAGAACCACCAATGACAAAAGAAGTTCCACTTTTTTAAACTCTTCTTAATATCGACACGGATTATCCACTCTCACATCGTCGGTATTGATGTCTTCCTTATGACTCAAGAGACTCGTTCATGTCAGATCCAATACTCAAAAGATGGGAACAGGTATTAAAGCTGCTCTGTATTACAGCGATTATTTGGAAGATGTGAGAAAGGTGCTCGACGTGATGTACAGAAATATCAGTTAACTCTTGCAGTGAGAAGTGTCTCCAGAGTAAGTTAGTGTTTATTAAATCCTAGCTACAATTACACCAAGTTGCTGTCTTTGGAGACATATCAGAGAAATAGGAACTGTTTACGTAATAAAGTTGGCAAAACTGGAGCAAGGAGTTCAGATTTAATGTTTTTTCTTTCGTAATTCAAACAAGACACAAGGAGAAACTGTTAAAGAACTCAGCGCCCGTTCAGTTGGTGAAATAGCCTGTTTTGGATAATGTCCTGTGACTTTGTGTAAGGTAGACAGATCATTCACTTTATGTAAACAACAATTTTAACAACAAAATTGTGTAAAGTTTACAATGTAAATGATTTCTTGCTCCAGGGGAAAATTGTGTTGCATTTGTCGAAACTGTCTAACTGGTGTATTTGTAGAGAGACAATGTGTTTGGCTACTACGTTCATAATAACATTTATTTGTTCTAAGTTTGGTTTTAATGAGATCTAATCAGTCCGTTGCCACTTTCTATCTGTTCTTGTACTTCAATTGTTTACAGAAAATTCGAGACTTACTGTAAATTTAGTAACTCAATGGTATGTAAAGTTTAGTGGACATAAATGAGCGATAGATCAGGAAAATTACTTTGGTGTACAAAACTGCGTGAAAATTAACAAAGACAGCCCCTATCCTATGTTTGCTATGATCTCAACCTAACGGCATGCAACTCTATAAACACTATATACCAATCTCATTTTAAATATGTAACTATATGGTTAGCCTCTTGTATAACCTTGTATCTAAAGCCGAAGGTACAAAGAATTTGTAGCAAGTCTGAATTTTCTTCAAAGCGCTTTCTTATTAATATATATTTTATATAGAACATCTTACAGTTAAACTGATTATCCAGGAGGAGAGAAATGTTGGTTAAAACCCTAGAGCAACTTGCTGTACATAGATGGCAGCACCTGTCATATCTTATTGCGCAGAAAGAAATTTGTGATTGTCCAGCAAGTTTTATTACATATTTTAATTGTGTTCGAAAGATGTCGCTTAGATTTCATTACCTTTTGTTGTAGGTAGAGAGATCCTTTACTGTAGTGTATATTCAGAAACTGGGGAATGTATAAATAATTGATTGTGCGACAGGAAGGCTTTTGGGACAAGTATATGTACACAGATTTTAGCAATTTTCTCTCATTGATCTCCCTTAATCGTGAGTGAGCTTTTGTATGATTTTGTTGGAACCTTTATCTAATTATAATCAACAACCAATGTGGTACAGAGATGTCACCACAGTCATGCGATGTTACCAGTACCCCATGTGTAACAACAGTCCATAAACATTTATGACATATCTTCTAGATTGACAGAAACTGTTTGTGGCTTTTAGTTCAGTTACTCCATTCACATGGCCTTCTCCATTAATTGTATCAATAACAATTGTGACAAAGACTAACTCTGTAATTTATTTTAAACCAGTATGTCGACAAACTTCCGTCATCATTACTTATATATCATGTATCATATTAACCTGCACTGTCAGAGGTATTTCACTAATAAATGAAACTATATTTTCTTGTGTAAGCAATAGGCATAAAACCATCAAATCTTTTACGAGGTGGTCGCTAAGAAGTGAAATCGATATGATATTGTCTTTGAGTGATAAGTGTATATAATAATAATAATAATAATAATAATAATAATAATAATAATAATAATAATAATAATAATAATAATAATAATAATAATAATAATGATACCGATGATGATGATGATGATAATAATAATAATAATAATAATAATAATAATAATAATAATAATAATAATAATAATAATAATAATAATAATAATAATAATAATAATAATAATAATAATAATAATAATAATAATAATAATAATAATAATAATAATAATAATAATAATAATAATAATAATAATAATAATAATAATAATAATAATAATAATAATAATAATAATAATAATAATAATAATAATAATAATAATAATAATAATAATAATAATAATAATAATAATAATACCAAGTTACTTGGATGCTATTTCTCGAACGTACACACATCGTTTCCCATTGACACAGCTCTGTTTGCCAACTTTGATACAACTCCGATATTCGCTGGTGAACTGCGCTACTGTACTGGGTACACTAACTACAGACTTATCACTAGGGACCTGGAACGTACTGTATTATTGATCACCGACTCACAACTGTACTACCTTGACTTCTCTACTGTCCACTGAACTGCCAGCTCTAGTGACAAGTTCGACTCCGCCTTTCGTAGCTTGCCGGTCTGGACGAGAAAGTTAGGGAGGTGGAATTCCCTCGATTTTTGTAGGTCTAAAGTGTCTAGACGTAATCCTTGTACTGGTTAGGGCAGTGGTTCCCGACAGTCATGTGTACTGGTTACGTCTGCCTGACCGACCACCGTCCGCAGACTGCAGTACGTACAGAACCGGGCATTAAGAATGATCTATGATACTGGGCGCAGATTCCCGTCTCATATCCTACATGACCAATCCCGAATCCCTTATATCGTGGAAATGGTGAGAGAGGGACCTCGAACTCTCTGCCCACCCCAATCAGCTGGTTAGCACATTGGGTCGTTACGACCATAAAGCTCCTCGAAATAAGGCGAGCTACAAACTACCAAAAATGTCATTTGCTACTAGCATGTCCCTACACTTGTCCTAAATCCCAGGCCCAGAAATGAGTCTGCCGTCCTTATTCTACACACAATTCCTGCCCCCTGTCAACGTGCCGCCTGCACTCTGACCTCTTACATGCGCTAGACCAAGTGAAGGCGTACTTGGGCGTACATATGGAATGGGCGACCATTCGCACGTGTGGTAGCCTGAGTGGCTTAAGCCCAACAGGTCAGAGAAACCTATGACCAGAGAGAAACGCTTGAAACAATCGACTAACCTCTAATACCCCCGAGATAAAGTCGCACTAAGCGGCTAGGATCTGTGGCGTAAACACCCCCACTGAGGTAAAGCTGTTGGTCTCCTGCTCGTCTGCCTGGCCGCCCCAATGGGGCTGAGCGACGCCTAACGGACGTTCCGGGTACTAAACTACAGAGCTAGTTCCTGATGTGCTAGGGCACTAGCGCCTCTACCGGTGTTTTCAGTAGTCTGACCCTGCGGGTTTTGGCGAATGTAGGTGGCGTATTAACTTCAACCCTGTAAACACTCAAGGAAGCACATACTTTCCTGGTTGAAGGGGTGGGGGTAGTCAGAACTCCTGGTAGCCCTCACACTGAACTGTCTACAAAACATCCCTCATAGCAAGACACGCGCTTAGTGACGTAGGCTAGCGACTGTCCTATTATATCACATTCCTCTTTTTCTTCTTGCGACAGTAAACAAATTTGTTTGGATGGTCAGACTCACATTCAATTTCACTCGCCGTCACCGTGACAGTATCAACAACGCTATACGCTTCGGAAATACTCAACTAATGAACAATTTAGGAATCTAGATAAAAGTTTTATACCTAAAAGGTATCAAATCACAGTTCCTTTAGCGTTACCTTCGCAGAATTCATTAAAAGTATAATAGAAAAGTTCCATCTACGAGATATTCACATGGTTTTAGATTTTAGGAACATTAACTTTTATATTAGTAAACTTCAACCTCATTTCACTAAGTTACAGTAACATAGACTACCTTCTGGAACTTTATTACAAATATGGGATATGCTTTACCTCAAAAAGCTAAACAGTGAGACTTAAAATGATTAAACATTAAGTTATTTTAAAACAGTTGTACATTTATATTACATTTCTTTCATATTTCACTGATGATTCATCAAAATTTTTGTGATTCTGACAAAACAGAGCTCAGCTGAATCAGTATATAGATATTTATATGATAAGCTAGCGTTACATACAAATCAACATTCTTTTGTCTATCTAGATCAACAATTGTACACTTATAATATAAAACATAACGAAAATGATAAGGCTCCTCACAAACTTGTAATATCTGAACAATTTTTACATTTATACAATATAATTTGACACAACAACCTCGAAACCTTCTCAAACTTATTATAAATTGACATTTTATTTAAGAACACTGATTATCTCAGCCTTCCATTCTGTATTGGGTGTCAAAGATCACTTAATTTTGCTCTTTATCAGACTTGAGGTTCATTTACGAGTCTTAAATCGACGACAGAGTATCTTATGAAGGAAGTCAAGCTTCCCCCAACTCGGGAACAGGAGGTTAGGAAGATACAATTCTTATTTTGAATTATATATCACATAAAATGTTTAAAAGTCATTCTCATACTGATTTCGTACCTTGCTATGACAACCAGGGTACAAATTTGTACTACAGGACTTGACTAAAACAATAGAATACCACAGAGCTTACAATATACTTATATAGAAACTGTAACCTAACTAGACAAAACACTGTTTATGAGAATAGAAAATGAGTAAACATTACAAGAGGTGAGTTCTGAAATATAATTTCTTCTTTTATTTTATACTAGTAAATATAATATTAACTTTAAAAAATATTTTTGATACATTACTGGCACATCTCTCATTTTATACGGAGAATCTTGTATCAGGTCAACAATAAACGTTCTGACGTGCTGCACTCACTTGATTTTCTGTACATATTGTTCAACAACGATTTTTATAAAATCTAATTTAATCCTATTTCCTGTTGTTTGTAAATATTTGCAGAAAGTGATCTTAGTAACTGTCAAACATTTTTAGAGTTACTCAACAGGTGACTACTTTAAAACTGTATTTGTATGATCAGAGAAAAATGAAGAAGACGAATCAAAATTTAACACTAAAAAAGAAACCAAACAAAGGCTTCCAGTTATGAAACGTTAGTGATTCGTTCAAACGAAGAAGATCCGAAAATTTATTCTTAATTTCAGTCCTCTAACATTAAGTCAGATCGAACGATGAACTTAGTGATATACAAATGAGTGCAGGGTACATAGAGTTTAGAGTTACCACACATTCAATTTTCAGAATAAAGCCAACACTAGTCTTAAACATGTAACCATCTTATCTGTCTCCCGTATCACATTTTATATAAAACTACATGTACTGTATAATATAGAACGTAAACATTTGCATTAAACCTGTAGCAGAAGAAAAATATGTTGAAAAAGCATTGTGAATGTAATGCATTATCTTTTATTATAAACTTATATTTGATAGATAACATTTTCTAATTACATGGATTGTCCCGTGTTCAGAGATCTTCTTCTGCTATAAGGAGATCAAATTAGCAAGTGAGTTTGTCCTGCTGTCCATAGATGGCAGCTCCTGTCATATCTTATTGTATGGAAGAAAAGTAGTAACTGTGTGTATAGTTCTATAACAAATTTTGCCTATGTTAAAGCGGTGTGCCTTATATTTAATTATCTTTATTGCATACAGTCAAATGTTCATTACGGTGTATATTAAGGTAACATGGAAGCTATAAATAATTGACTGTGAGAAAGAAAGACCGCTGAGGCAAGTATATATACTGACGATATGGCAACCATTTCTCATGAGTTCCTTGTAAATGGTACGTATCCATGTTGGTTTTGTTGGAACTATTTACCATTTATAAACATCAACAAATGGCATATCAACGATCTATTCATGGTTTGCAGTAAGACTTTGTTTGATATTTGTCAGTTTAAACACATTCAGAACTTCCGAAGAGATTTTCTCCTAAAACACAAGGTACTATTTCGTTTGATGTCACTATCTATAATGAAAGTTATGTAAAATAAGGTTTGCTCCAAAATGTTGGAACCGTTTGTCACATATTAACAAAATATTACATATAAAGCTAATCTGTGCTATAGAGACATTTTCAGAGAACCGTCCTTGAACGATGAACTTAAATATCAGGTTTGGTATTTAAATAATAAATAATGTTAATACACACAGATATGTTTAATAAAGGGTTCCCAAAACATGTATGTTCGCTAAATCTCTGTATTGATATATGTGTGGAATGTAATACGTAGTACAGAAATTAATATTGTTAAATATAAAGTGAATTACGGAATACCCTTTTCATTATTTTCTTTCTTCTTGTGTGTTTTATATTTATTTCACTTGTAAGTGATATCTGGTAAATATTATTATAAACCAAAAATATTGCCAAGTCTAGAAGTTAGTAATATTAACACAATTACGTGGACGAAGTATTTGATAAGTTTATTTATTTGTGTATCTCCGTTATAATCAATGAGAGTGTAGTAGCATTGTATTATATGTTAGGTATGTACTCAGTCAATACACTTAACAACTAATCACGGGATGTTTGAGGTGGTAATGTTGGTGCTACTGTCTGTACAAACTATTACGTGTTACTGGAGATTGTCATGTGTTGAAATAGTTTTATTACAAATTTACTGTTAAGTACAAAGTGAATAAGGGCATACAGTAGACTTAAAGGATAGCAAATAGTTACAGATCTGGCCACTAGTTGATGTTCTGATGTTTTAGTACCTTTTTGTGGTCAGAGAACGAAACCTGTATAACTACTTAGTCAATAACGTATAACTAACGTATTTGGAAATAAATACAGCTGCCTTCAATTGTTATAAAATATTTTATTTAAGCAGATACAATTTTTTATATAATAAGCCTTTTTTGGACTAGTTAATTATATATTAGTTAAAAAAGGCATTTAGATTGGAGAGTATTAAAACCAAAAATGAAATACCTTTTATTTTTCTTAAAAATTTCTTTGAACATATACTATTATGATCAATTTATTAAGAACACTTATAGCAGAATTACAAGATAGTCTGCTTGAAAATAACAGTTTCCACATTTCACAGAAAAAATGTAGTTGAATGTAAACCGTTCTATGTGTGTTGGTTATCAGTGTATATTATCACAGATATTTGGAATAAATAAACAGTACTAGTTGTACAATACCGATATATTACAAGTATGCAAGTTTTCCTACAGTAACTCTAATAAGCATATACAGACGGCCTTTTTAGTTCTACTGATCGACCCGAGATGTACACGTTAAGAGAGATGAAATAGCAAGGCTGCGTCCTGCTGTCCATAGATGGCTCTAGCTGTCATATCTCATAGCGGCGAAGAAAATATATAATTGTTTATGAAGCTGTGTCACAGAATTTAATTTTGTTCATAGGTTTTAGCTTAGATTTAAATGCTTTTCATTGCATATAGAGGAGAATTATATGTAATGCATATTAATATAATACAGAACGTATAAGTAACTGTTTTTGAGAGAGAAGGGCATCTGACATAAGTATATATTCGCAAGTTCTGACAAAATTCTCGTGGTTCCCTGCCATTCAAAGGAGAACATAGATTTGTTGGAAGATTGTTTGAAGCAAGTGTAGATTAAGATTTAGGAAAGACGGTGCTCATACTAATTTTACCTGAGTCACACTAATTCCTGACATAATGCTTTCTATAATATTTTCTATTTGGATAGGAGCCCGTTTGTGATTTTACGTTGAGGTATTTTATTCCCATGAATAAAATATTTCTTATTTCACAATAATTATTATGAAATGTCTCATGCACTGTGAGGCAGAGTTATCTTACAACTTTGTCTTATCTTGTAGACAAAATAGACATGAATGTGCACTGAAGTGTAATTATGTATACATTGAAATTGCAGTAGTTCGAAGAATGCGCTGAAGAAGCAGTGTGATAGAGCCGAGTACCTTCCATTACAAATTTCGTATTTTATCGGGTAATTACCCGAAACATTTGCTTGAAAACACTAGGGAGTAACTTATTTGAGTGGTGCTTCTAGGAATTCAGAAGGAAGGGAAACCATGTAGAATTATTTAGAAGTTATATTGGAATTTGTGAATGAAGTGGATAAATACCACGGTTTCATTGTTTCTTTTTTATGACTATTCTGCGGTCTCACTTTCGTCACTAACATTACTATCTGGCTCATATAACACATCATTATCCACATATTATTCACTATTCCACAACATATCGTCCTCAGCACCATCAATGACACAAGAAATTCCACTTTTTAAAACTCTTGTTAATATCGACACGGATTATCCACTCGCACATCGTCGGTATTGATGTCTTCCTTATGACTCAAGATACTCGTTCATGTCAGATCCAATACTCAAAAGATGGGAACATGTATTAAAGCTGCTCTGTATTACAGCGATTATTTGGAAGATGTGAAAAAGGTGCTCGACGTGATGTACAGAAATGTCGGTTAACTCTAGCAATGAGAAGTGTCTCCAAAGTAAGTTAATGTTTATTAAATCCTGGCTACAACTACACAAAGTTGTTGTGTTTGGATACATATCAGAGAAATAGGAACTGTTTACGTAATAAAGTTGGCGAAACTGGAGAAAGGAATTCAGATATAATGTTTTCCTCTTTCGGAATTCAAACAAGACGCAACAAGGAGAAACTGTAAAAGAACTCAGTGCTCGTTCAGAAAGTGAAATAACCTGTTTTGTATACTGTCCTGTGACTTTGTGCAAGGTTGACAGATCATTCACTTTATGTAAACAACAATTTTAGCAACAAACTTATGTAAAGTTCACAATGTAAATGATTTCTTGCTCCAGGGAAACATTGTGTTGCATTTGTCGAAACTGTCTGACTGGAGTATTTGTAGAGACACAATGTGTTTAGCTACTAAGTTCATAATAACATTTATTTGTTCTAAGTTTTGTTTTAATGAGATCTAATCAGTCCATTGCCACTTTCTATCTGTTCTTGCACTTCAATTTTTGACAGAAAATTCGAGACTCATTTGTTATATCAGTAACTCGAACGTATGTTGAATTTGTGAAGACATAATTCAGTTAAGTGAAACAGAAAGAAAGGTGTACATGAAAACTGTGTCTTGGGGTACAAAACTTTCGTGAAGATTTATAAAAATATGCGTCAACGTTATAAATTAAAACCGATATTTCGTGCAAATTAACTGTAGTACTTATATAAGAGCAATATCTTCAAAACTTGCAAAACTTGCAGTTCAGAAGCTAAACATTACACTAAAAACATGTGAGGGTTTTTTATTTCTTATAAAATATATCTAACAACTTGAACAGGCTACACACAGTATGTGTATATGCACTCTCAGACAGAGTTATCTTATAACTGATAAAAGTACATTTTCTTGTAGACAAAATAGACATGAATGGGCAATGAAGTGTAATTATGTATACATTTAAATTGCAGTAGATAGAAAATACGTTTCTCGAAGAATGTGCTGAAGAAGCTGTGTGATGTAGCGAGTATCTTCCATTACAAATAATGTATTTTAATGTATTTTATCGAATAATTCCTCCCCATTTTTTAACCAAAAATTTGCTTGAAAACACTAGGTACTTCTAGTTATTCTGCAGGGAAGGGAAACATGTAGTATTATGTAAAAGTTATTTAGGAATACAGTAATTTGTGAATCAACTTGATTAGTACCACGGTTTCATTGTTTTTTTCCTCTGACTATTTTGCATTCTCATTTTCGTCACTATCTTCACTTATATCTGGCTCAGAAAATATATTTTTATTTTCACTATTCCACAACATGTCGCATGTAAGTCCTGCTAAAGTAGCTGTCATTAAAAACAAAACACAGATGGCCATTTCTAGTTCTACTGATTGTCCCGTAGGACACGTACTCACTGAGGAGGGATGCAATAATAAGAACACGTCCTGCTGTCCATAGATGGCTCTAGCTGTCATATCTTATCGCAACAAAAATATGTGCAATTATTTCCGAATATGTATATCATACATTAGTTATCGCCATAGGTTATAGTTAAGATATACTGCTATATATATACTACAGAAGCGGAACACGACACTCCTCTTTGGCCCACAGGAAGCAAGTATTTGTACGTACAGAACGTGTGGCATTCTACCCAGAAATACTGATGGAGATGTTTTGAAGTACCGTGATGAAAATAAAAATATTCTTCTACAAATATTCATGACTGTATGTGTGCAAATGAACTGCATAGCACCAAAACAAAAGTGGCTTATATAACGTAGTATGCGAGTTAAATTTCTTCTTAGAATGGGCCACACAGATAAAAAATACACTAACCTTTATATAGAATAATTCCCCGTAAACAGTTCACCAAAATTTTTTATTTGGCCTTCAATTTACGTCCTCCCAACTTATGTCAAATTTGACTATGAATAAACTTATCTTAAAATGACTGCAATTTACGTAGAGCTTACAGTAACCATTATTCATCTTTCAGAATAAGAGAAAACCTCCAACGTTAAGTCATATCGGACGATGAATGAAATTATGTTCAAATGAGTAAAGGGTACATAGAGCTTAGAGTTACCAGACATTCATCTTTCAAGATAAGAGAAAACCTCCAACGTTAAGTCATATCGGAGAATGAATGAAATGATGTTCAAATGAGTAATGGGTACATAGAGCTTAGAGTTACCAGACATTCAACTTGCAGGATAAGAACAACCCTATTTTGAACATGTATGCATCTCATCTGCCTCTAGTATCACTTTTTATCTAAGACTAAATGTGCAAAATAATATACTGACCTAAACATCTACATCAAACATAGATATAGAAGAAAAATGTGTTGAAAAAGGACTGTGACTGTAATTCATTATCTTCTATTATAAACTTATATTTGAAAGTTAACATTACTTAAATGGACTTCCCAGGATCAGAGGTATTTTTCGTTATGAAGCGACCAGTTTGGCAAGCGAGTTTGTCCTGCCGTCCATAGATGGCAGCACCTGTCATATCTTATTGTATGTAAGAAAAGTAGGAACTGTTTGTGAAGTTTTATAACAAATTTTAATTGTGTTCAAACGTTGTGACTTATAGTTAATTGTGTTTATTGCATATAGACAACTGTTGATTACAATGTGTAAATTAAGGGAACATGGAAGCTATAAATAATTGATTGTGAGAAAGGAAGAGCACTGAGACAAGTATATATACGGACGTTATGACAATCATTTCTTCTCTTTAGCGTGTATGTGGCGGATCTCCCCACGGAGCAACACGTCAACATATCCCAATATGCGGACGACGTACTACTACATAACACAAACAGAAACGCACGCAGAGCCTTCAACCCAATACAGCGACACCTAAGCCTCATTCATGATTGGTGTAGGCTTTGGCGATTGTCTATCAACCCAGAGAAAAGCCAAGCTATACTCTTCACTAAGCGTCACTTTCCCGCCAACCTCCCCGCCTTTAATTATTCTGGCAGAAGGATAGAGTGGACAAATTCTCTAAAATACTTAGGTGTAAAGCTGGACAAGGGCCTAACTTTTCGGGGTCACATCCAGGAGGTAACTCATCGGGCATGCGGAGCTTCGGCTTCGTTATACCCCATGATGCGCTCAGGAATGCCGACACCCCTTAAGTTGCGCCTTTTTCAGGCTTTAATCCTTCCAATCATGCTTTACGCTTGTGAGATCTGGGGCATGGCCGCAGGATCCAATCTGCGTCAAATTCAGCGTGTACAAAATAGATGTCTTAGGGCCAACTATTCTGTTTGCTGGAGGTTTCCCGTGAGATACCTTCATGAAGCCTCATCTCTCCACTATGTGGAAGATGTCATTAGGCGCCGGGCCACGAAATTCTACGCGAGTTTGCCTCAACATCAGAGTGCCCTGGTTAGGTCTCTAGGGAACTACAGAACAACCGAAAGACGCTACAAGCTGTACCGGCTTCCCCGCATGGCATGCGGGCACACCCGGTAACAATAGATTACTTATTTCAACCTAAAATTACTACTGTTTGAATTTAATAGACATTCTAAATTAAACTCTTCCTGAAAATTATCACACCAGCGGTGCTAACATAGCGTTGCACCCGAGTTGGCTACCATGAGGAGCTACGGCTACCTCCCTTCTTTTCATCCACATTATCTTAAACCACCAACCTGCAAAACCCCACATTTGCTGTCATTAAGTGGTTAAGTCCGTGTAGGACAGGTACACGAATGACACACATCGTGCTGACCCTCAGTCAGCCGCCAGCTACTTGAATGAATGAATGAATGAATGAATGAATCATTTCTTATGAGTTCATTGCGGTCAAAAGAAACTGGTAAAAATGTGTTGTAGGTTTTAACCATTTATAGGCAGCAACAAATATCATCTATAAATTGTGTAATTTAACAGGCTATGCATGTTTTGTAGTCGAATTTATCTGGCTTTTGTCAGAACTTCCCAAGGGATTTTCTCCTAAAAACACAAGTTACTATTTCGTTTGATGTTCCTATCTATAATGAAAGTTGTGTAAAATAATAAAGTTTTGTACAAAATGTTGGAACCAGTTGTGAAATCTTAATAAAATATCACATATAAAGCTAATCTGTGTTATTTAGACTTTTTCTGAGAACCGTCCTTGAACGATGAACTTAAATATCAGGTTTGGTATTTAAACAAGTAACAATGTTAATAGACACAGATATTTTATTAAAGGGTTTTCAAAACATGTATGTTCGCCTAAATCTCTTTATTGATATATGCAATACGTAGCACAGAAATTAATATTGTTGGATTTAAAGTTACTTACGATATCCTCTTTTCATTATTTTCTTTCTTCTTGCGTGTTTTATATTTATTTCACTTGTAAGTGATAGCTGGTAAATATTATTATAAACCAAAAGTATCGCCAAGTCTAGAACTTAGTAATATTAACACAATTACATGGACGAAGTATTCGATAAGTTTATATATTTGTGTATCTCCGTTATAATCAATGAGAGTGTAGTAACATTTACATAAGACATTCGTATTTGCAAATAAAACCAATAAAGAATATTTTAGACTTGGCAGGTCCATAAAATTGTAATAAAATGTTTGATTTAAGCAGATATAGGTTTTATACAATGTTAGACTTGTGTTTATCAGTAACAAAAGACATTTAGAATTGAGAGCAGTTTAGAGATTATTCAAACAAATTACAGTAGTATATTTTATTTCGCAACAATAATTCTTTAAAGTATGTTATGGTAATCAAGATTATTAAGTACCCTTAAGTGATAATCCCCTTCAAAATAATATTTCACATTTCACAGGAAAATATACTTCAATGTCAAATGTTCTGTGTGTATGTTGGTGAAGTATAAATTATCACAGGTATTTGGGATAAACAAACAGTACTAGTTGTATAATACCAATATATTACAAGTATGCCAGTCTTTCTTAAGTAACTGTAATGATGGCCTTTTTAGTTCTACTGATCGTCCCGAGATGTATTCATTAAGAACAGTTGAAATAGCTGTCCATAGGGGGCTCTAGCTGTCATATCTTATAGCGACGAGGATAAGCTACAATTGTTTAAGAACTTCTGTAACAGAATTTAATTTTGTTCTAAGGTTATAGTTCAGATTTAAATGATATTTGTTGCATATAGAAAAAAGTTGTCTGTAATGTATAGTAAGATAATGTATAAGTAATTGATTTTCAGAAAGAAGGGTATGTGATATAAATATATATACGCAAATTCTGACTGTGGCGAGGCTGGCCACAGAAGAGCAGATTGTCCGAGATTGGGAGTACCTGGATCCCAGGCCACCTGTTACAACTGTGGTGGCGATCACTCATGCCGGTATGCCAAATGCCCTGTCTGGCAAGAGGCAAGGGTGGAGATGCACCTGAATAAAAATGGCCAACGTTCAAGGCACGATGCAGCTCCAAAGGTACCAAATCCCATGGGCCTCCCCAAGGAAGCTTTTAAAGGTACCCGCTATCCTGGACTACCACCACCAATAAGGATACAGCACAAGAGTTATGCAGCTGCCCTTCAAAGTAGAGCAGACACCAACCCATCTGAGGTTGAAATGACAACTTCAACAGTGAAGGAACCAGCAACTGCTACAAAACCCCAGCAACCGGCAACTAACCCAGGGAAAACAATTCCCCCAATGCAACAGAGGAAGTTAGAAAATGTTACAACAACACGTAGCACTACCTCCAGGAATATGGAATCTACGCATCCCAATGCTGCACCTGTATCTGGGACAAGGCAACCAGCTCAACAACGGCTGCCAGTTACACGTCCTCCAACATCCACCGCTCCGTCATCTTCACTGCACTTTTCTGCTATCCCTGACGCCCAATTTCTGAAGCTCATGGATAGAATACCCATTCAGATGCAAACTGACTTTGCTATAGCCTTGGCTGACGCAATGGCGCAGAGACCAGCCACCATACAACCAGCAACCATTCTAGTGCACACAGTCTTCACTTTCTTAGGTCAACATGGCGGACAGTACTAAAATTTTGAATAACATTCTGAGTCTAAAATTATGTTCCTGGAACGCCAATGGCTTAAGAAATAAATTGAAAGAAGCCGCAAATTTTCTGGCTGTAAATAAAATACAGATCTTCCTGGTGCAGGAAACACATTTATCTAGCCATCTTAAAGCCACCATCCCAGGAATGATCTGTCATAGGACAGACAGGGCTGATGGATACGGTGGCACAGCAATATATGTAAACCGCACCTTGAAACACCATCGGCTACATCTGCCTACCACTGGCGTGTTAGAGGCTACAGGTATCCAAGTGGCCACAAATAAAGGACCTCTGAACATCTTTTCTGTTTATATACCACCTAGCAGGCCCTTCAACGTCAAGGAGCTCGATACGATTTTCTCTGCAGGTACACCCACAATAGCTATGGGTGATTACAATGCCAAAAGCACGCTGTGGAATTCTACAATATGTAACCCGAGAGGTTCTCTTCTTGAGCGTTATCTAGAACGCCACAACCTTGCTGTACTTGCTCCTACATCACCCACAATCACTTATGGGAACCGCCATCCACCAGATTGGCTGGATATTGCCATCCTTCAAAATATCCGTGGACACCCTCATGTTCTATCCATCCCCGAACTTTCCTCAGATCATTATCCTGTTCTCTTTCTCTATCAAGCCCGCGCAACTGCTAAGGCACCCCCTAACTCACCAAATCCACGCTTCACCAACTGGAACAAGTACACCACTATAATGGCAGAGCAGAATGCGGATTTACCTCCTTGCAACTCCACTGAAGAGGCAGATCAGCTGGCCTCCACTATCACAGCTACCATGGCCACAGCCATGGCACAAGCTACTCCCCCTAGACGTGCCAACTTTAGTGCCCAGAAACCTTTACCACCACCATTACGGCGTCTCATTGCAGACAAAAATAAAGCTAGACGTCGTTATCAGCTAACACGCGATCCCCAACACAAGCGTGAATGGAACCGCCTCCAACATCTGGCAAAGCTTGAGATAGCTGAACACTGCAATGAAGAGTGGGAAAGAAAGCTGTGCACTTTAGATCCAGAGGACTTATCCCTATGGAGAATGACCAAGGCACTACTTAAGATCCCTTCATCAGATCCACCATTAATTGATGGAGGAAGAGTAGCTTCGTCTGCTAGAGAGAAGGCTGAAATGATGGCGGAACACTTAGCCTCCACCTTCCACCCGGCAGATTCCATCGATGATGACCTGACTGAAGAAATATCAGCTTCAGTACGCCGTTACCTTAGTGTTCCGCACGAGGTCCCGGAGATTAGCCTCACCTCCCTTGCTGAGGTTCAAAATATCATTAACTCCGTTCGTCCCTACAAAGCCGCTGGAGTTGATCAGCTCCCTTATGCAGCCTTCAAAGCACTACCACAATCTTGGGTTCGTCTACTAGTGCACCTCTTCAACAGCCTGCTCTTACTGGCCTACTTCCCAACGGCATGGAAACATACAAGAATCATCACTTTACCAAAGCCAGGGAAAAACCCAAGAGACCTAAATAGTCACAGGCCCATTAGTCTCCTTTCGTCAATCAGCAAATTGTTTGAGAAGGTGGTACAGCAACGTCTCCAATGCATTCTGGATGAACATCAGGTGCTACGTCCAGAGCAGTTTGGATTTCGGAGAAATCACTCTACTACACACCAGCTACTTCGTCTAGTAGATGAAGTGATTAAAGGCTTTAACAACCGGCACTTTATTGCAGCTCTCTTTCTCGACATCTCCCGAGCCTTCGACTCTGTCTGGCACGAAGGCCTCCTACATCGCCTCATCCAATATAACATCCCATCTTACCTTGTACATCTCATCCATCATTATCTAAAAAATCGATCCTTTGTTGTCATGAAGGACGACATCCTGTCGCAGCCATATGCCATTAATGCCGGTGTGCCACAAGGTAGTGTCCTTGGGCCCCTGCTTTTTCTGGCGTACATAAATACT
The DNA here is from genome assembly GCA_030765055.1 of Mantis religiosa. NCBI lineage: Eukaryota > Metazoa > Arthropoda > Insecta > Mantodea > Mantidae > Mantis > Mantis religiosa. The sequence goes on along the minus strand of CM060956.1, from coordinate 156,166,161 downwards.
CTTCCAACCCTAAGAGGCTGCAACCTGTACCTGTTCGCCGATGATACCGCCATAACAACAGCGTCCAAACGGCATGAAATTGCTGTACAAAGAATACAAAACTTCGCAAACATGTTGTCCGTCTGGTTTGCGACATGGCGCTTAAAGCTAAATGCCACAAAATCTCAGGCAATCACTTTCACTAGACGAGAGCTGCAGGATGTACCGAACCTAAGAATAGGTGGTACCGAAATACCCTGGTCAAATCAGGCAACATATTTAGGAGTGCTCCTAGACATGCGCCTCACATGGAAGGACCACATAGCAGCGGTAGCTAACAGAGTTAGTAGAAGGATGGCCATGCTATATCCACTATATAACCGAAAGTCGCCAATGGCTCTTCGAAACAAGCTTCTGCTCTACAAGCAGGTATTGAGGCCGGCAATTACATACGCCTGCCAAGTCTGGGGTGCAGCAGCCAAAACCAATCTTTCCAAACTCCAAGTCCTCCAAAACCGCTTCCTTCGGACTGCAATTGCAGCCGAATGGTACATCCCAAACGATAACATCCATTTAGACCTATCATTTCCAAAACTTTTCGATTACATCCTACAACTGTCCCACTCTTTCTATTCAAAATTACCAACCAGTTTTAACAGCCTCATCCGATGACTTGGAGAATACGACCTAGACCCTGGAGAATCATACAAGAGGCCAAGACTTGTCCTAGGACCTCCTTAATTCCAAGCTATTTTCTTCAACAATTCTTCAATCCCTGACTGTTTATCACCTATCCTAAATTAAATAATCACCATCAACCCACCATCATTCTTCAAAAACCCTCTTAATGCCAATAAGGGACCTAGTCCCGGTGTGGCACTAGTCGAAGGACCCTCCTCTGCGGAGGACTCCCTTCAACGACACCTCTGTGCTGTGTGCTGTGTGCAAATTCTCATGATTTCCTAGCAATTTTTATCAGATCTTTCTACATTTGTTGGAACTTGTATTTAATTGTACACCACAAGATTTAGGAAAGACGTTGATATACTCATCAATTTTACCAGAGCCAGAGTAATTCATTTAAAATGTGGCGTTTGTGACAACAATAAATAAGTTTGTCTATTATATGTTCTATTTTGACAGGAGTCCGTTAGTGGATTTACGTTGAGGTATTTTATTCTCATGACTTTCCCTTAATATTTTTCAATAACTATTATGACAATGCCTCATACACCGTCAGACAGAGTTATCTTACAATAAAGATATATTTACCTGTATACTTCTTACAGCAGGAGAATCAGGTAGATATAAACAAAACCACGTGACTGTTGACCTTAGCGCGCCTTCTTCTCAATTGGCATGATGCTTCCGCCGTGTAAATAGTTCCTTGAAAAAGTACTGCTACCGAGGTGTGGAGTGTTGAGTTTGTTTTGTTAAAGGACACAATTGAGTATTAAGCTAATTGCAGCTATTAAACCATAATAATAGATGGTTAGGTTAAATTGTAGTTAAAATAAATAATACTGGGAAGCTGGGAAACGTATCCAGTTCTGAATCATGACGGAAGTGGCAAGTGCTGTTAAACATGCTCGCGGAAATCCTGTACGTAGTCATGAAAAGTTAATAATATTGAATGTATTTAACAAGTTCTGAGAAAAGTTCCCATAACTTGCTATCGATGAAGTGGTAAAGTTAACATCTGTGTTGACCGATGTGTCGGTGTCCAGCATTAATAATGCACGCAAGGATAAAGTCACATTCGGTGACGTTTCAACTCCCGGCAAGAAGAGATCACGTGCCAGATCAATGAAGAAATGAATAACCAAGTTTTCAAATTCAGGTTTAAAAAGATTCTCCCCAAATTACAACCGAATAGCGTTATTGTGATGCACAATGCCCCCTACCACAGTGTGAGGTTACAACGTATACGAAACAAGTGACATCATAACATGACTACAGAGTATAAATAATAATTTTCCACGAGTGTTGTATTAAGGTGGAATTGCTGGCAGTGATCAAGTCTCGTGCTAAACTGTACTTAAAATACGTAATTGACGAAATGACAAAATTTACAAGTCACACTGTTCCCTTAGGGGAGGGGAACCTTCACCTTCAGCTGCCGTGGTACGCGCGCTGCGGACTCTTAGTAGAGGAACTAGTAGAGGAACCTCGGGCCGAACTGCCGAGGCCCTCCCGTCCGGGAGTTGTTCGGAATGGGTTGGACTCGAGGGGGCAGTGTGTTCCCGACACCCATGGGGAATTAGATACCTCTGACCAGGCTACCGCCTCCCGGAGGGCGTGGAGGTTTGTCTTATGAGTCCGGGGTACTAGCTTACAGAGCTAGTGGAAGGTGTGCTAGATCACCAGGCGGCCATAGAGGTTTCCGGTAGTCATCTCTGCGGGGTTGACGCGCGTAAGTGGCGTATCCACATCCATCCCCTCTTGACGGTGTCCTCTGCGGGGGGGGGGGCTTTTTAAGAAATCACTTATTGCCCTATAGAAATAGCCCTGGAGTATCCATCGCTCCCGGGTTGACTGAGGGCAGGGTCTTAGGTGTTACGCGTCCTAGACTGATTGGGTATAACCTCTGCACATAACTAACTGTACTCAGACTGTCACCTCATCATTGTTACTTGAATGGATCGAGCGACACGGAGACGTCGGACCTGGAGGATATCGAACCAATTTCCAGCTCAGATTAGAGGAATGCAATTGACGTAGATAGTAGTTAATTGTCATGGATATTAATAGTGTCCTGCGTGATACATAGCTCGAAAAATTGTGTTTAATGTCGAAAATTTATATTAATATTATACTTAACGAAGTGATTAAGCTGTTGGCTTCAATAAATGTGTGTTCTTTGTACTGAAAATGCATATTCATATTAATATTTTACTTAACGAAGCGGTAACAGTACTGTCATTCCGAACGCACGTGGACGCGGAGTGATAGGTTACCCTTTTCTCACGTTGGACATAGTATAGACAAAATATACATTAATGTGCCATGAAGTGTAATTATGGATACATTTAAATTTTAATTGGAGTAGATGGAAGATACGTTTCTCGAAGAAGGCGCTGAAAAAGCAGTGTGATGATCCCGAGTACCTTCCATCACAGACACCGTATTTTATCACGTAATTTGTCCTTTTTCATAAAAAAATGTACTTGAAAACACTGCGTAGTGAATTATCTGAGTGGTGCTTCTAGGAATTCAGGACGTATTGATCCAGAAAACCGTGTGTAGCCAGCAATGTTGTCTCCATTCTCTATGATTTATGTAGTGTATTATAAATGTTAAAACATAACACAGAATGTCCCCCCGCCCCAAATGTATCTATCTCTTTAAAACAGAATATATCTGAAATATATTTCCTCATATTTTTGTATAACACTAAGTATTCTAAAAACAGAGCACACCAATCTGAATTTTAAACATTTAAAAGCCTCAAAAGTCCACTGTAAATATACTTCTATATACATTTACCTTAAACTTGAAGAAGATAGGGAGAAAAGCTTTGTACAAGAGTGAGGTGAAATAGCAGTGTGAGTGACATCAAGTAAATACATGTATTATATAGTTGGTCAGCGAGGAGATATGTTCTGATTATGACGAGATGAAATAGCAGGAACGCGTCCTGCTGTCCACAGATGGCAGCGCCTGTCATATTTTTCGCACCGAGGAAAATTATGGAAGGTATACAAAATAGTCTAAAGAATTGTAACCAGGTTCATAAGGTAAACAGCTCTTTAAGACAGAATTTATCTCAAATGTATTTTTTCTGATTTTTGTATAACACTAAGTATTCTAAAAACAGAACACAGCAATCTGAATTTTAAACATTTAACAGCCTCAAAAGTCCACTGTAATTGTACTGCTATATACATTTACCTTAAACTTGAAGCAGATAGGAAGAAAAGCTTTGTACAAGAGTGAGGTGAAATAGCAGTGTGAGTGACATCAAGTAACTACATGTATTATATAGTTGGTCAGCGAGGAGATATGTTCTAATTATGAAGAGATGAAATAGCAGAAACGCGTCGTGCTGTCCATAGATGGCAGCGCCTGTCATATTTTTCGCACCGAAGATAATTAGTGATCGTATACAAAGTAGTCCAAAGAACAGTAACCAGTTTCATAATATAAGCCTTAGATTTGATTATATTTTATTTCACGTATGTAAGTGTTGGCTGCAATATATAATAAAGAACGAATAAGTAAGTATGTTATAGAGAGCAAAGCATCTCAAATAACTATATATAAAACGTTCCGAAAATGGTATTTTGTGGCAAAGGTCAATCCACCTCACCCATCCACGGCACCCAAGGCCTGGCCTATGAACCCCAAGCCAAAGCAAATGCATTCGCTGACTATCTTGAACGCACCCTATGTCCATGTGAGGACCCCCTGGACGACATCCTTTCCGAACGCGTTCGTAGGGAGGTACGCCGATTTCTTCGACGCCCTCCAGCGGACGCGGAACGACTTCCGGTCATTCGCCCTAGTGAACGCCTCAAACCAAACAAGGCGGCGGGGCCGGACGGGCTGACACCCCCTATGCTCCGTCACCTTCCCTTCAATGCCGTTCTTTTCCTGACCAGGATCTTCAATATGTGCATTGCCTTAGGGAACTTTCCTCGCGAGTGGAGAGAGGCCCGGGTGATATGTATATTGAAGCCTGGGAAGGATCCGGTACATCCTTCCAGCTACCGATCCATCAGCCTCCTTTCTACCCTCTCGAAGGTATTCGAAAGGTTAATCCTAACTCGAATGACTCCCATCTTGGGAGATGTTCAAGCTATTCCTGACCACCAGTTCGGATTTCGTCCTGGGCACTCGACTACCCAACAGCTGCTACGTGTGGTGGAGACAGCGGCCCTGGGTTTCCAGGAACGCGCCTTCACGGCAGTGGTATATTTGGATGTCGAAAAGACCTTCTCCACGACATGGCATGCCGGTCTGATCTTCAAACTTCTCCAACTGGGGCTACCTACACAGCTAATCAACATCCTACACAGCTTTCTCAGACACAGATCATTTAAAGTCACAGTAGCGGGGAAAACATCTACACTGAGACCCGTGAGAGGCGGAGTCCCCGAAGGCTCTGTACTATCCCCCACACTATTCAGTGTTTTCATGGCAGATTTTCCAACTCAACCACAGGTCGAAATGGCACAATACGCTGACGACGTGTTGTTGTTCTGCAAAAACAGACATATACTCAGAGCCTTCAACCCAAATCAGAGACACCTCCGTCTCACACAAGAATGGTGCAGGCGTTGGCGGATGTCCGTAAATCCGGACAAAAGCCACGCCATTCTTTTTACGAAGCGCCACACCCCCGCTGACCGACCAAACTTCCACTTCAGGGGCCGAAGGCTAGAGTGGACTAATTCCATCAAGTACCTGGGCGTTCAACTTGATAGAGGCCTAACTTTCCGCGGACACATCAGGGAACTATCGGCACGGGTGCAGGGGGCTATTGCCTCTCTGTACCCAATGATGGGTCCTCGCTCGATGCCAGTCCGCTTAAAGCTACACCTCTTTCGAGCGCTGTTAATCCCACTCATGTTGTACGCCTGTGAAATCTGGGGCATGGCTGTCGATAGCTGGATAGCATACCTTCAGCGTGCACAGAATAGAGGACTCCGATCCATCTATTCTGTGGGGCGTTCTTTTCCCGTGAGGTTACTTCACGAAGCTTCCCTTCTCCCATACGTGGAGGACGAAATTAGACGCCGGGCAACAAAATTTTACGATAAAATTCCAGCTCATAGAAGCGCCCTGGTTCGGTCTCTAGGAGACTACGACGCTGCGAGCCGCCGATTCAGGCTTTATCGGGTACCCCGTATGGCATGCGGGCACCCGAGGTAACAAAGGAGTTAATCCTTACAGCAGCATAAGCTAAATTAAAAATCTCCAAAAGAGCTGTTTGGCTACTAAATTTACCCCATTTTAGAAAAATAAAACACCAGGGTGTAAACAAAAAAGCGGTTTGGCATCCTGAACAAAATTAAAGAGGAGCAAAAAGCTACCTCAACAAAATTTTCTTCAACAAAAATATCACATCATCCTACAAACATCAAAATTAACAACCTGCGGTCAGACCCACAACCTGGGTGGGTACGCAGCAAAAACCTTCTGGCTGTTAACAGCCTGTCAGTACACGACTTGTACTTGGACTTGGAGTTTACTCATGAATCCCTTGTCAGTTCCACTTAGCAATATTAATTTGTTGCACTTATATTTAATAATAGAGGGATTACATGTAGCATTAATATTTTTGCTCTCACAAATACTAGCTCAGTCACAATATTTAATTTGCCCAGTGTCATGTGTAACAACATTCAGTCAAATATCTACAAGTAAGCTTTTCATAATTATTCAAAAGAGTCTGAAATTTGTCATTCCAGTTGAATGTAGTTGTCTCATGTGTTTTTAGAACTCCTAGAGGTTTACCGGGAAAAACACGAGTCAGTTGGAGAATTTAATGTCATACCCGGGTCTTAAAGTACTTACAGCATAGTAAGTCGCGATTAAGATAGTTGTCTCATGTGTTTATAAGAACTCCTAGTGGTTTACCGGAAAAAACACGAGTCAGTTGGAGAATTTAATGTCATACCCGGACCTTAAAGTACTTACAGCATAGTAAGTCGTCATTAAGGTAGCTGTCTCATGTGTTTATGAGAACTCCTAGTGGTTTACCGGGAAAAACACGAGTCAGTTGGAGAATTTAATGTCATACCCGGACCTTAAAGTACTTACAGCATAGTAAGTCGCCATTAAGATAGTTGTCTCATGTGTTTATAAGAGCTCCTAGTGGTTTATCGCGAAAAACACGAGTCAGTTGGAGAATTTAATGTCATACCCGGACCTTAAGGTACTTACAGCATAGTAAGTCGTCATTAAGGTAGTTGTCTCATGTGTTTATGAGAACTCCTAGTGGTTTACCGGGAAAAACACGAGTCAGTTGGAGAATTTAATGTCATACCCGGGTCTTAAAGTACTTACAGCATAGTAAGTCGTCATTAAGGTAGTTGTCTCATGTGTTTTTAGAACTCCTAGTGGTTTACCGGGGAAAAACACGAGTCAGTTGGAGAATTTAATGTCATACCCGGACCTTAAAGTACTTACAGCATAGTAAGTCGTCATTAAGGTAGTTGTCTCATGTGTTTATGAGAACTCCTAGTGGTTTACCGGGAAAAACACGAGTCAGTTGGAGAATTTAATGTCATACCCGGGCCTTAAAGTACTTACAGCATAGTAAGTCGTCATTAAGGTAATTGTCTCATGTGTTTATGAGAACTCCTAGTGGTTTACCGGGAAACATACGAGTCAGTTGGAGAATTTAATGTCATACCCGGACCTTAAAGTACTTACAGCATAGTAAGTCGTCATTAAGGTAATTGTCTCATGTGTTTATGAGAACTCCTAGTGGTTTACCGGGAAAAACACGAGTCAGTTGGAGAATTTAATGTCATACCCGGACCTTAAAGTACTTACAGCATAGTAAGTCGTCATTAAGGTAATTGTCTCATGTGTTTATGAGAACTCCTAGTGGTTTACCGGGAAACATACGAGTCAGTTGGAGAATTTAATGTCATATCCGGACCTTAAAGTACTTACAGCATAGTAAGTCGTCATTAAGGTAGTTGTCTCATGTGTTTATGAGAACTCCTAGTGGTTTACCGGGAAAAACACGAGTCAGTTGGAGAATTTAATGTCACATCGGCACGTTGGCCATAGTAGCACAACGGTAGTACGGCTGGACGGAAACCAGAAGATCCGTGGTTCAAATCCCGGCTATGAAATTGAATTTTTCATTCCGACTCTAGGTTTCCACAAGTAAAGAAAAAATTTAATCACGTACCTCACCTTGCTATTCATAGATGGCAGCAACTGTCATTCTACCGCTTGGATGAAAATTTGTAAGTTTTTACCTAATTTTGAAACAAAGAGTAATTATGATTATAAGTTATACCTTAGATTTAATTGTCTTATGTTCCGTGTAGTGTAGTATTGACTGTAGTGTATATTAAGACTATATAGAACGTACAAGTACTTGAATATAAGAAAGGAAAACTTCTGAGTCAATTATATATAAACACGTTTTAGCATTAGTTTCTCGTCTCAGACTGTCACTGGAGGGGCATATCAGATTTTAAAGGCGAGGTCATGGACGCCAGCCGCTAGCCTGCAGTCCTACGTGCGGTATTGCAGTAAGTAACGTACGCTACTTGCAGCCAGACAAGTAGGGCAACACCACCTTAGCCAACAGCTGTAACGCTGGAACCAAGGCGCCTTCGGGTCCTGGTGCTCTGTTGTCCGAGCTTCTTAGCGCTTGCTGAGCTGCCTCTTTTTCTCCTTCTATCACTATTTTCCTCTTTTCTGTCTAGATGTAAGTTCCCTCCCCTGCTAGGTCCCCAAGAGCTAGGCTATCTAGCACACTTCTCTCTTCACTCTCTCTCTTCACTCTTCACTCTCCAATCTTCTCAGAATCAGGACTATGCACAAGTAACAAATATAACCGCTATCAAATCCTAAAGAGCGAGTAGCCAACGGCCTGCTGCTGCCTTTGTCAAGGACTCCAGCAGGCTAATTACCACTCTGTCTTTATTAAGGCAAGTGGACGTCATCCTTGATTTTTAGTAAAAATTCACACAGAAAAGGTAGTAAAAAAAAATGGTTAAGACACGAAAACGAGTCCACCTCTCGCACAATGAAAACACCTCGCAATCCCCCTGCAATCTAACTGTCAGGGGCCAAGCAGTCTCTGCCGTAAGCCTCACCATGACCGACACCGACCACGAAGCCGATGAGATTGTAGCACCGCCCACCCCTCCCGGCTACGTGTCCCCGCTTCCCGACTCTAACCCTCACTCTCCTGTTGGGCCAGTTGGTGAAGAACGGGTTGACCGAGAGAGGTCTCCCGGCCCCTACAATGACTTCACTGACCAAGACCGACCTCCACGCAACTTAACACAGCTGCCAGCCGCCGCGGCGACACACTCATCTGCAGTAGTCACCACGGAGTCACCTAGCCCCGACTCGAGTGTGCTCCCTTCTGGCACAGCACACAATGACCCCCCCTCAGAGAACATGCCAGTCCCAGCCACAGCCCAGACCGCGACCTTCTCAGCCAGTAGAGAGCTGTCTGTCGCTGGCTCCTCCCATGCCCCACCACTGGTGACCGCAGCACCACTAACCGGCACTCAGTCGCCTACTGTCCCCCATTGTTCTCGGGACTCTGGAAACCGCGGGACTGTCGCGGGCAACAGCAGTGGACCCAACACATCTCCCCACACCACTGCAGCTCAACAGCAACCAACGCCGATCCGAAATAGTAACGACACCGAACAGTGCTGCCCTCCCATCTACGTACATAAAGAGCACACCACAAAGCTCAACCAAATCCTCCCGCAATTCCCCTCAATCAACCTTCAACTCAGCAGAGCCCGATTTTCTCACGACACCCAAATCCACATTAATTGTCCAGTGGACTATGGCCGCATGATCAGCTTCCTAAAAGATCATAAGATCAACTTCCACCTCATGCCCCCACGCTCAGAAAGATCCTTCAGAGTGGTTGCCAAGGGAATTCACTCAAATGACATCGAAACCACCCTGAAGGAGGAACTCATGGCCAAGAAAATCGATCCCATCCGGGTAATCCAACTCCACCGATGGAACAGAGCCAAGACACCTCTTCCCATATACCTCATAGAAGTAAAAACCCGTGATGAGTACGAAGCACTTATGAAACTTACACACCTTTCATACTACGCCATTCGCACAGAGGACTACAAACGCCCCAACGTCCCTAAACAATGTAACCGATGCCAAATGCTCACTCATCACGAGCGAGATTGCCATACCCCTGCCGAGGTATGCTCCAAATGCGCTGAGCCACACTCGTACCGGGCGTGCGAGGTGGCGGGCGCCGACCGCCGATGTGCACTTTGCCGACAGACGGGCCACGGCTCCCGCTACCGCGGGTGCCCAGAATACCAAAGGGTTCTTACAATGCGCCAAAGGCGCCGGCCCTCAAACCCTCACCATGGCCGCCCAGGGCTTCAAAACCCTTGGAACATGAACCCCAGGGGGCAACACCAATGGAGTCAAGTCCCGTGGGGGCAGCAAGCCTCAGCACCGCCTGCGCTACCACACATCTCCTCACAAACACATCCAAATCCCCCTAACCCCGAGTGGCGCACAGTCGGCCCTCGAGGGCGCCCAAGACAATATAACCGCCCAAACAGGCCAAATGACCCTCCCCAAGAACACGTACCTACACAAGGCAACTCTAGCAGAGCCCCCCCACAGCCACAGCACCCATCCCAACCACGACCCAAACGTGCTGAAATGGAAAAAATACGTCGCAGGGACGCCATTATGCACAAATTGCAGGACCTTAGGCTTAGCACTGAAGCTCTCTCCACTATTGCCACTACAGTAGGCCAAGTGCTTATTGAGCAAGCCTCAGACTTGCCCAATGCCCTTGCAGCGAACTATGATTTCTTCGAACCATTTTTCCTGTTATTTGTTGACAACCATGGCTAATCAAAGGACAACGATTTTAACTTGGAATGCTAATGGAATCCGCCAACGAAAAACAGAACTAAGGCACTTCCTCCATACCAACTCTTATCCCATTGTAGCCCTTACTGAAACACACCTAGACTCAACCGACAGATTACACATTCCCGGCTACAAGATCTACCGGGCCGACAGAAATCACAGAGGAGGGGGCGTCGCCATTCTTATAGGAAACCACATAGCACACCACCAAACCCACATACCCCAACTGCAAAGACTTGAAGCCATAGCTGTCACCATCAGAATTGCCAACACCGACACAACCATCATCTCAGCCTACAACCCTCCAGATGACCTCTCCACCAACGACATAGACAGGCTCCTCCACACAGCCCATAAAGTCATAATCATCGGGGATCTCAACGCCAAACACAGCAATTGGAACTGCACACACACAAACAGAACAGGCCTTAAGCTAGCAGCCCATGAACTCCAGTCCAATTACATCATACATGCCCCCACCCAGCCTACACACATCCCTTGGCAACACAGGTACTCTCCGGACATTCTAGACATCGCCATCACCCAAAACGTGAATCACCCCATCCAGCTCTCTACCATCAATGACCTCTCTTCCGATCACCTACCAGTTCTAGCCACCATCGATGCAGCTACATCCCAAACCCAGCGCCCTCCTCGTTATAACTTCAACAAAACTAACTGGGACAATTTCACGCATTACATTGACCTTCACCTTACAGAAACAGCCCTTAACTCCCCAGCAGACCTCAACACCGCCATCGAACACATTCACAACTCTATCTCCCAGGCTATCTCCTCCTCCACTCCCTTCGTCACTCCCAACCCAGGACGCAGACACCAACCGCCCGACGTTAAAGACCTCACCACAGAGCGCAACAGAACCAGGCGACTCTGGCAACACACCCGCCATCCAACTCACCACAGACGACTTATGGAACTTAACGCCCAAATCAGACAACGCACAACCCAAATACTTAACGATCAATGGAACAATAAACTGGCCGACATAGACCCAAACAGAGGCGACATCTGGCGGATAACCCGTTATCTAACCAAAAAACCCATCGAAATCCCACCACTCCGGACCACCAACAGATTAGCCGAAACCGATCTTGACAAAGCAGAAGCACTCGCAGACGCCTTAGAACACACTCTGACCCCAAACGACCAGCCCTCATCCGCACGTTTTATCCGCGAAACCCTTCAAATCACGCGAGAAGTTCACGTTCGTCGCACCCACAACAGAATGAGGCGGACATCCCACTCCGAAATTGCATGGCTAATCCGCCACCTTCCAAACAGGAAAGCACCTGGCCCTGACCAAATACCCAACATAGCCCTCAAGCATCTTCCCCTGAAGCTACTCAAATACCTAGCGCTGATTTTTAATTACTGCCTGGAACAGGGAATCTTCCCAACTGCCTGGAAAACCGCCAATGTGCTACACTTCCCCAAACCGCACAAACCACCTAACAACCCTAACAATTACAGACCCATCAGTCTTCTGAACTCACTGAGCAAACTTTTTGAGAAAATTATACTGAAACGTTTAAACGCACATGTCAAACGTACAGGGCTACTCCGCAACGAACAGTTCGGCTTCAGAACACACCACTCCTCCACACTTCAACTAATCAGGGCCACCGAACATATTACCCACGGCTACAACATAAACAAATCCACCGGAGCACTTTTTCTTGACTTAGAACGAGCCTTTGATAAAGTCTGGCACGATGGACTTCTGCGCAAAATGATATCCTACAACTTCCCGGACTCCGCAATCAAACTGACCGCTAACTACCTCACAGCACGTTCCTTTAGATCATCAGTAAACGGAATCCACTCCAGCCTACGAACAATCCGCGCCGGCGTACCCCAGGGTAGCATCCTAGGACCCCTACTCTTTAACATTTACATCAACGACATTCCTATGCCAGATTCCGTCAAAACATTCGTTTATGCAGATGACACAGCCATCATGGCTCAATCCTGGTCGCCAAAACTTATTCATAAACGCCTACAAAGCTACATCGACCAGCTCGTACCCTGGCTCACTGACTGGCGAATCAAGCCGAACCCCACCAAATGCCAAGCGATCATATTTACAAAACGTACGACTCACCGAAGGCAAAACCTCCCTCCCCTACAACTCTTCGGCACTAACATAACCTGGTCACCCGCAGTTAAATACCTAGGCATCACCATGGACAGAGGCCTCACCTGGCGCGAACACACTCATAATATCAGAGGAAAAGCCTACGGCCGTTTAAGGGAACTCTACCCACTACTTAATTACTCCAGTCATCTCCCCATCGAAACTGCCCTCGTGGTTTACAAAACCCTCCTCCGACCACTCCTCACTTACGCCGCCCCGGTTTGGGGCTTCGCGGCCGTCTCGCACATAAAAAGACTTCAAGCATTCCAAAATAAAATCCTACGGCTAATCTGCAAACTTCCGCGGACCACCCCAGCAACACCCTTACACACAGAACTCAGAATGCACACCCTCAACGAATTTATCCGCAAACTCGCCTTTGATCTTTACAAAAACGCTGAACACCATACTAACCCGCTCATAGAAAACATAGGCAATTACGACCCACTTGCAAACAAACACAAACGCCCCCTTTATCTCTTCCACAGACACTCAGACAATGACGTCAGCGAACAGGATATCCAAGATTACATCGACCAACTCATCCCCATCTAATACCTAGCACAACCACAATAGCACCTACCCACCGAATTCCCTGAGCATTCCAAGCCACTACTATATTTGCATGACTAACCACCTACTAACACATAACCTCACAATTACTAACGTACCATCATTAACATGCATGCCCATACTAACCCAATCACTAACCCTCCACAACGCATGGACCAGCATGCACCGCAATACGCACTACCTACACGCATACCACTGCACGACACAATTCAGTAACAACCAACTCACATCACGACCCCCCAGTCTGGCACTCAGGGCACTTCGCCATGTTTGCCACACTGGCCTTTTACACCACGCCTGACTCAGCATGACACATGCTGTGCACATCATCCTCAACACTATCCAGAGTGCTTATTGCGGGATCTGCCAAATAACACAACTAATCTCTCACACCTAACCCCGCATCCCTGCATGTTAGTATTAACAGCATGCGGGAGGCGATGTAGAATGCATGCCGATGAATGACGGTTGATCGCCACCGGGCAGGCGGGGAGGGGCCTGTCTAAAAAAAAAAAAAAAAATAAAAAAAGTTTCTCGTTATATTTTATTATTTCATCCTATTCCTAGGTTTTGTTGGAAGTTATAAAACGTAATGGAAAGGAGGGTTTATTTAACTTATGAGACCTACATTTAGTAAGATGCCTGGATAAGTCTTTTATTGGTCGGCGTCATAAACATTTAATCAACCACAGATGTTTAAAAACGTGCAAGTCCAATGAAAGCTCGGAGTCAAACCTTTGGTTGAAATGCAGTACTCTCTAATACGTATAAGGTTGGGAGTATTTGAACATTTGTAGCATTAATTATCTCAGAAACTAAGTAAAAGGAATAGTAAAAATTATCTGCTTTAACGACATTTTCATCTGCTGTAGTAAGATTTTGTTCGACTATTACTATACACTGGGCCGTACCCTTAAATTTCTATGCCACATTCCAATAATTCCTATAACTTCAGAGTAATAGCATTTAATTTAATTCTATAAACAGCTGTAGGATCAGTTTCGTTATGCCCTTGTATCTATAACTAAATGAGCTATGAAACATTTATGTATACATTCATATTAAACAGATAGCAAACGAAAAAATCTTCTAGTAAAGAATGGGCTAATAAAAAAGTGTGAGTTGTATTTAATGTCCTGTCCTATAAACTTACATTATATGAAGAACGTCCTTTTATTTAAATTAATTGTCCGGAAGGAGCGAAATTTGATTTAGAGAGTGCTTCATCTTGCTGTACATAGATGGCAGTACCTGTCAATTCTTATCGCACATAAGAAAATTTGTAATTGTTTAGAAAATTTTATTAGAAATTATAATTATTTTGATAACGTGCAGCACAGAATTAATTGTTTTAACACGCACGTATAGAGATATTCTTCTATAAACTAAATTCAGAAACTGGGCAGTGTATAATTATTTAATTGAGAGAAGGGAAGGTTCCTGATACGTGTATATGTACACACATTTTGCCAATTCTTTCTATTAATTGCTGTTAATTGCATTCGATCATATGGAATTTTCTTGGAGCATGTATAACGTTATAGACAGAAAACAATTTGGAATGTCATCTGAGCTAAACACATTTGTAAAATATCTGATAGTTCTATAGGAATCTCTTTGTGACTCTAAGTTTATGTATTTAGCCACATGACCTTGTCCATTCAATAATTACAAACTACACGTAGTATAAAATATTGGTTTGATACGTAGCCTTTCTCAGACATTTTTAAGTTATACTTTCACAGAAAGAAACAAAACCACTCACAGAAAGTTTTATGAATACGTATTTTTGTTCTGTCTTTGGAAGATTCAAAATGTACATTTCCTATTAATTTGAAGTATCCAACGGATTGCTGTAATACAATACTTGCTCTACCTGCTGTGAGTACTTGGTAGAGAAAGTGAAAGTTAATTAAAACAGCTGATTTATCCTTCTACCTGAGACTGAGTTAGTGTAGCCTTCTATATCAGTTGTCAGTTTACTTATTTCATGGTTACTGTATTCTAATAATAATATTATAACAAAAATGACAAGAGAGAGTTCACTCTAGCTCCTTCAGTTGTCACTAAAGTCGTGAGCTCTATGCTAAGTTAATATCACATTTTCTTTTTCTACAAATACTCAATGTCAAAAGTCTCTTTAATTCTCTCTGTGTCTCTCTTGGACGCACCAAGTTACGCCGGGTGCTATTTCTCTGACGGACACTGCTCTGGATGTCGTCTGACACAACAACTCCGATATTCGCTGTTCAACTGTTCACTGTACTACACACACTGTATGTTCACTCGTCGCCACGGACCTCGAAGGTAGTACATTCCTGATGACAGAGTCACAAATCTGGACCGTACTACACTACATTGAAGTTGACAACATCTCTGCTCTTGACTGAACTCTCAGCTCAACATCGTGTTTTATAGCCTGACCTTACAGGAACACATAACTGAGTGAACTGATACCAAAGAAATGTGTGCTTTGGTTACAAAAATTACGTGAAAACTCAGAAAAGAAATTAATAGCCACATTTCACCAGAAGTGTAGTAACGTTCTGTGAGTGTGGGTGTACATTATAAATTATTAACCGAAATTTCGAGTAAATTAACAGTAGTAGTTATATAAGAGCAATATCTTCAAATCCTGCAAGACTTGCAGTTCAGAAGCTAAACATTACACCAAAAATAGGTGACGGTTTCTTATTTCTTATAAAATATATCTAACAACTTGAACAAAATACACAGTATCTGTATATTCTCATGATAAACAAAATAGATAAACAGAACTGTTCGATGCATCGATTGTAAAGTTCTCTTTGTTCTGGAAGACCTTTACGTATGCTACAATGTTAAACAACAATATCAAAATATCCCCTTCAAAACATGCACTTTTCGCTAAAACACATAATTTATCTAAACTGTATTTCTTCTGTTTTTGGATAAAGCACTGAAGTTTAAAAACATTATATACCATCCCGATTTTTAAAAATTTAACATTCTGATAAGTCTCCCAAATTCCCTTTATATGAAAAAAGTTGGACTAAATATATCTTTATATACATTTACCTTAAACTTAGAGCAGAGACGTAAAGCAGTCTTTGTAGAAGAACGTACTGTAAAAGCAGTGTGAGTGATATCAAGTAACTACATGTACTATATAGAAGGCCAGTTTTATTTATCTTGCTCCTCCAGAGGAGAAATGTTCTCATTGAGCAGAGATGAAATAGCAAGACCGCCTGCTGCTGTCCATAGATGGCTCTAGCTGTCATATCTTATCGTTAGGAAGAAAATTTGCACTGTTTACGAAATTGTATAGCAGACTTTATTTGTGTTCATAGGATATAGTTGGATTTAGTTATTTTTCCCTTCTATATAGGCAAGTGTTGTCTGTAGTGTATCTTAAGGTAATATTTAACGTATAAGTAATTAATTGTTATAAAGGAAGGCTTCTGACTCAAATACATATAAACATGTAATTACAAGGCGCTTGCCGTCCTTCAGACTGCCGAGAGACGTCCTGGGACCCCTTGGGCAACCCAAGGAAAACCCCAGATGTCTCTGGGAACAACTTCTACGCCAAAGGACAAGCACTACACAACCCGTATCCAAAACGGGGCAAAAAACTAATTCGTGTCTCCCAAAAAGGGAGAACGATTAAGTACAGCTGCCCACGACAAAGAGGGGCAACCCATTCCAAACCTCTCCAAAATTTCAAACAGTAAACAAATTCAAACACCCCAGCAGAACATGGATCTACTAGTTCATTTCGCAGGTTAAGCCGCAAAGCGGCTAGGTACTGCGGCATATGACACCCGGACGGGGAAACCCCGCCCGACTAGGACTACCTCTGGACCTCCTCATTCCTCACGATCGACGTCCTTTTGCTGAGGCGGACCGACTACCTGTCATTAGACCCAGTGAGCTCCAGTGCGCACTCCGGCGTCTAAATCCCAAAAAAGCGTCGGGACCTGATGGGTTCACACCTATCATGCTCCGCCATCTTCCAATCAAAGCCGTTCTTTTTCTTACTCGGGTTTTTAACATGTGTCTCGCCCTGGGCCACTTTCCACGGCAGTGGAGGGAGGCTCGGGTGATTTGCATTTTGAAGCCCGGTAAAAACCCGGCTCTCCCCGCCAGTTACCGCTGCATTAGCCTCCTGTCAGTCCTCCCATCAGTTTGGTTTTCGTCCTGGGCACTCGACATCACAGCAGGTGCTCCGTCTGGTGGAGGCCGCTGCCCTGGGTTTCCAGGAAAGGGCATTCACTGCGGCGGTATCTCTGGATGTCGAGAAGGCCTTCTCTACCACCTGGCATGCAGGCCTCCTACATAAACTAATCACCCTGGGGCTTCCTGCACACATGATACACATTTTACACTCATTCCTCAAACACAGACATTTCACAGTTACTGTGGCGGGAAAGCTATCTACCAGACGACCCATAAGAGGAGGCGTCCCAGAAGGCTCTGTCTTATCCCCTACACTCTTTAGCGTGTATGTGGCGGATCTCCCCACGGAGCTACACGTCAACATAGCCCAATATGCGGACGACGTGCTGCTATAAAACACAAATAGAAACGCACGCAGAGCCTTCAACCCAATACAGCGACACCTAAGCCTCATTCATGATTGGTGTAGGCTTTGGCGATTGTCTATCAACCCAGAGAAAAGTCAAGCCATACTCTTCACTAAGCGTCACTTTCCCGCCAACCTCCCCGCCTTTAATTATTCTGGCAGAAGGATAGAGTGGACAAATTCTCTAAAATACTTAGGTGTAAAGCTGGACAAGGGCCTAACTTTTCGGGGTCACATCCAGGAGGTAACTCATCGGGCATGCGGAGCTTCGTCTTCGTTATACCCCATGATGCGCTCAGGAATGCCGACACCCCTTAAGTTGCGCCTTTTTCAGGCTTTAATTCTTCCAATCATGCTTTATGCTTGTGAGATCTGGGGCATGGCCGCAGGATCCAATCTGCGACAAATTCAGCGTGTACAAAATAGATGTCTTAGGGCCAGCTATTCTGTTTGCTGGAGGTTTCCCGTGAGATACCTTCATGAAGCCTCATCTCTCCACTATGTGGAAGATGTCATTAGGCGCCAGGCCACAAAATTCTACGCGAGTTTGCCTCAACATCAGAGCGCCCTGGTTAGGTCTCTAGGGAACTATAGAACAACCGAAAGACGCTACAAGCTATACCGGCTTCCCCGCATGGCATGCGGGCACACCCGGTAACAATAGATTACTTATTTCAACCTAAAATTATTACTGTTTGAATTTAATAGACTTTCTAAATTAAACTCTTCCTAAAAATTATCACACCAGCGGTGCTAACATAGCGTTGCACCCGAGTTGGCTACCATGAGGAGCTATGGCTACCTCCCTTCTTTTCATCTACATTATCTTAAACCACCAACCTGCAAAACCCCACATTTCGTGTCATTAAGTGGTTAAGTCCGTGTAGGACAGGTACACGAATGACACACATCGTGCTGACCCTCAGTCAGCCGCCAGCTACTTGAATGAATGAATGACTTCCTCACGAATTTCTTGACAATTAGAGAGTAGATTCAGTTTTGTTGGAACTCATATCTAATTATTGAGGGATTAAATAGAGTTTTAATATTTTTTAACTCTCTAATGTTAGCTGAGACATAATATTTAATTTGTACTGTGTTATGTGTAACAACATTCAATCAAATATCTACAAGTAAGCTTTTCATAATTATTCAAAGAGTATCAAACTTGTCATTCCAGTTGAAGCTCGGAGTCGCATTTTTGGTTGGAATGAATTATATTTCTATATAATACGTAATGGTGAAAAGGTTGGTAGTGTTTAAACATTTATATAAGTAAA
Source organism: Mantis religiosa (assembly GCA_030765055.1). NCBI lineage: Eukaryota > Metazoa > Arthropoda > Insecta > Mantodea > Mantidae > Mantis > Mantis religiosa. The sequence goes on along the minus strand of CM060956.1, from coordinate 156,147,032 downwards.
TAAGTATCTCAAAAGTTGCTAACTAAGAAACAGAAGATAAAGTGTGACTCTAACGGAGTATAGGTATGTCTTTTGTAGTAATACTTTGTCTAATTTTACGTTTATAAGTTGTTCAGTCATTCTGAATAAATCGGAACTCCGAAGAGATTCCCATAATTATGGATATTATGGTAAACATAATACATAAGTTTTTTGGTGAAATGCAATGCTTCTCTTATACGTACATATGTGGCAGACGCTTCGGCAGCGTCTCTGCCTCACGTTCAAGATGTCCTGAGTTCGAATATCGCTCAGGTTTAGTAACCTCGATAAGGCATCTTACCGTGTTTTCGGGTAACTCTAGGCTCCATCATACCTCGGCTCGTTGAACATTATTTCACGCAATTTGTTCTTCATTCGATATGACTTAGAACACGTTAATTAGAGAGAGAAAAAAATACAGAGAGCAAAGGGTATAAGTATTTAAACAATTGTAGAAGTAATTAATTATCTCAGATACTCCCAAGTAAATTAAATGGTCAAACATTGTCTGCTTTAACGATATTTTGATCTGTTGTAGTAAGATTTTGTACGACAATTACGGTTTGTCGGATATGTAATAGTTATACAGAACAAATGACACTCGGGAAGGGAGTTCCAGAAAGCAGAGCATAAGGTTTCATTTAAAGTCATCATTTCTTATTAACATATGGTAAAGTAAATAATGTCACCGTACCTTCCAAAATGGCAAACCGTATTCCAGTGTTTGCTGTGATATTAACTCCAAGAACAACATACAAGAAACTGGTTTTTAAACATATAACTGTCAGATATGGCTTGTATTGTGACGTTGGCGTCGCGCCTCCACCAGATATAACGTTCAAACGTTATACCTGATGTGACGTTATGTTCAACTTGGGGCACAGAACGTCACTAGGGGTTTCCGTCTTTAAGTGATACACTGGAGAATGTTAATAAACCAAAACATTAGTATGTCCCGTAATTGTTGCATTGCGGACTTAAATCCAATTACGAGGGTGCGTCAAAAAGTAAAGTCTCGTATCTTTTTCCCCTTAAATATGTTAGTTATGTCAAAACTTTGAATTTGGCGCAATTCCTCAAACCTTCTTCTCCAAACCCTGCAGTAGTAACTCCCTAAGTCAACAGGTGACAGCACTGCATCCTCTTGCAGAATGGCTGACATCGACATTCGTATTAGACAACGTTCTGTGATTGAATTTTTGACTGCGGAAGGTGAAACGCCAATTCACATTCACGAAAGGCTAAAAAATGTGTATGGTGATGCAACGGTGAATGTCAGCACTGTTAGACGATGGGTTCGTCGCTGTAACGAAGCTGAAGGGCAAACAACATTGACAGATGAAAAGCGGAAGCGGCAGTGACTCCATGCAACATTCAGCGAGTCGATGACATCATTCATGGTGATCGCCGAGTAACAACAGGTGAATTGTGTCGCATTACCTCCCTCAGTAAAGGCAGTGCGATGACGATTATTCAACAACTGGGTTACTCAAAAGTTTGTTCAGGTTGGGTACCAAGAAATTAATCGCCCTAAACAAAGAAACAAGGAAAACAATAGCCTCCGAACACTTGCAGCGCTTCAATTTGGAGGGAGAGGAGCTTCTGGAAAAAATTGTTACTGGAGACGAAACGTGGGTTCATTTTTTTGAACCTGAATCAAAGAATCAGTCAATTGAATTGCATTACACAATGTCATCTAAGAACACATATTAAAAACTCAGCGGTCGGCAGGGAAAGTTATAGCGACAGTGTTTTGGGATACAGAGGGTGTGCTTATGATTGACTTTTTGGAGCAGGGATGCACAATACATTCTGTCCAATACACCAGAACTCTCAAAAAGCTGAAAAAACGTCTTCGCCGAGTTCGCCCAACAAAAACTATGGTGGATGTTGTTCTTTTGCATGACAATGCAAGACCACACACCAGCCGCTACACCACTGCAGAAATTGAGAAACTGGGATGGCAAGTCTTACCTCACTGACCTGGCACCATCAGACTTCCATCTGTTCGGGGCACTAAAGGAAGCTCATCGTGGGATTCATTTTGAAGTTGAGGAGGCTGTGAAAACGTCCGTGCGTCAATGGCTTAGGAAGCAAGACCGTGTGTTTTACCACACTGGAATACATGTCCTAGTTAAAAGGTGGACCAAAACTGTGGGAAAGAACGCAGATTATATTGAATAGTGACTAATTAATCGTCAATGTTGCAGTTTCCAAACAATGTAAATTGGATTCAATTTTCTTGGCAATTAAAAGAGAAAAAAAGTAGGAGGCATTACTTGTTTACCAACCCTCGTACAAAAGAAGAAGTGCAATGTAAAGTTTTTAACTTCAGTGGTTAATTCCATTGCAGCGTGTCATATGTCAGTTATCAACATACGTAATTTGTGAGTAGTTTAAATAGTGACAGAGTATTTTGAGTAAACCGAATTGATGACTTATGCAATACCAACAGTTCCGTTTCATGAAGGTACTATGCTAATTATATTATTTTAAATTTAAATAAGTAGCTCTGATTTAGCAATAATATTGTTGTGTTACATTCAAAACTGCAAACGGCATGGAAGTTATTTTCGTGCTGATTTAAGGTTATGTATCTCACATAGACAGTGGTGTATGATCGATATTTCATATTTCAACTGTTAGTATGAATTCCCGCTACAAAAAATAGGGAAGAGGTTATTAAAGGTGCTAAATATGATATTTCTGCAGAAATATTAAAAACTTTCAGTCAAAATAAAATAAAGTTCCATCCCTAGCTTCTGTATTGAGTAACGAATTGCTCTGAATACAGAATTTCTGTGTAAGCCATTCAGTGAGATTTGTGTAGGTATGCAGTGTTATGTACAGAGGGAACTCAATGCCAGCAGTTCTGTACGCTACTTTCAGTTGTTACTGATATCTATGTAATTGAAATGTCCAGCCGTATTTAGAACTGCTGTTGCATTATGGGCATGTAGACTAAAAGAATGTTTAAGGTTATATAGTAACTTGGTCACTATTTAATATGAAATTGTCTTTATTTTACTTTTACTTACTTTTAATAATGTTTTTGTTTTCTAGGAAACAGTACTTATGGACATAATATTCTGGTGCTACATTATAAGTGTATATTACAGCGTCCAAGTTGAATTTCTGGCCAAGAATTGTTTATACGTGTTAAGGAGCAATAGCGGCCGACATTTTGAATGCCAACGTCAACTCTGTAGAGTAGAAGGTCATGGAATTACCAACAGAGCGCGTCCTGCTGTCCATAGATGGCAGCTCCTGTCGTATCTTATCCCGCGGAAGAAAATCTCTAATTGTTTACCAAGTTTTATAACAAGTTATGACCTTGCTGTAAAGATGTATGTTAGATTTAATTACCCTTTATTTCATGTAAATAATTATTGGCTGCAGTTTATATTAGGAGAATAGTTAACGTATAACTAACTGAATGTAAGAAAGGAAATCTTCTGAATGGATTATATAAGTACACTTAAATTACACCCGTCATTCTGCAACATCCACATCCCGCCACTACGTGGTTAAGCTCTTCCCAGAGCAGGTACACGTTTTGACCACCCTTCGGGCTGTTCCTAACAGCCTGCCAGATTTGTGTCTGTCTGTCTGTTTCACATGAGTAGATCAGTATTCCTGCATGTTAGTAGAAGCAGTTTTGTTGGAACTTGTTGAATAATATACATAACCAGTAAGGTTTCCAGCACTAACGTTTTTAGTAGTAAGATTTTCAATGACTTTTGTTACTTCTGCTACAGAATGAAGGACACTCCTCAGGGGAGCTCCGGAAAACACAAGATAACATTTCATTTGATGCCGTTTGTCATTCAAATACGGTAAAAATACGAAAGTTTAATCCGAATTGTTTCAAGCATTTCTGAAAAGTAAAAATACCCCACGTAAAGCAACTCTGGATTGTATACATTTATTTGAGAACCATTCTTCAACGATGAACTTAAATATTAGATTTGGTATTATATGGTTGTCAAAATATGCGTGTTTGTTCAAAATTCTAAAGATATTTTAGGTGGACTGCAATAACTACCAAATGAATTAAAATTGCTAGATTTAGTGTGATATTTTTAATCCTCTTTTGTTAATTTGCTTGGTACATTTTATATTTATTTACTTGTTTAATTTACTTGTATGTGATATCTGACACATATAAATGTAAATCAAAAATGTTCCCAAGTCTAGAAGTTTGTACGAGGGCTGTTCAATCTAATTTATTCATCCAGTTAAAATAATGAATAAAATGTCTTAAAAACAGTTACATGATGTACGTCGTCTAAGTTCATTCATCCTTACTTATGTGTCCAGCATCATTGTATTTACTTGCACTGTCAGACATATTTTACAAATAAAAAAACGTATATTTCTTTGTATAAACATAAGTACAACCTTGATATTTAATAAACTTGACGTTTTTGAGTCATAATTAACACAAACAGACGAGCTCACAGAACATTCTTAAAATTTTCTTTTTTTCTATTCAAGAAGAGTGAAAACGTACATTTCCTGTTAATTTGAAGTAACGAACGTTTTGTTGCAATACAATACTTGCTCTACCTGCTGTAAGAACGTGGCAGAGGAAGTAAAACTTAATTAAAACAGCTGATTTATCCTTCTACCTGAGCCTAAGTAAGTGTAGCCTTCTGTGTCAGTTTACTTATTTCATGGTTATTATATTCTACTAATAATATTATAACAAAGATGGCAAGAGAGAGTTCACTTTAACTCATTCATTTGTCACTAAAACCGTATATATTAACTGTATGGCAGAAAAGTAGTAGCTGTTTGTGAAGTTTTGTAACAAATTTTAATTATGCTGTAACGGTGTGTTTTACAATTATTTATGCTTATCGCATATAGACAAATGTTGATTACAGTTTATATTAAAGGAACATGGAAGCTATAGATAATTGACTGTCAGAAAAGAAGACCACATAGACAAGTATATATACCGACGACATGGCTATCATTTCTCATGAGTTCCTGGCGAATAATATGTGTATATCGTGGTTTTATCCGTTTTTAAAGAGCGACAAATTTATAAATTGTATACCTTTACAAGCTATGTATGTTTTGCAGTAAGCCATTTTCTGATTTCTGTGTTTTTAAACATATTCAGAAGTTCCGAAGGGATTTTCACCTAAACGCACGAGGTACTATTTCGTTTAATGTCACTATCTATAATGAAAGTTGTGTAAACTAATGAATTTCACTCCGAAACGTTGGAACCATTTGCGAAATAATAACAAAATATTTCATATAAAGCTAATCTGTGCTATAAAGATATTTTTTTGAGAACCGTCCTTGAACGATGAACTTAAATATCAGGTTTGGTATTTAAACAACAAACAATGTTAATAGATACAGATATCTTTATTAAAGGGCCCTCAAAACATGTATGTTCACCTAAATGTCTGTATTGATATATGTGTGGAATGTAATACGTAGTACAGAAATTATTAATATTGTTGGATTTAAAGTGACTTACGGAATCCTCTTTTCATTATTTTCTTTCTTCTTGTGTGTTTTATATTTATTTCACTTGTAAGTGATATCTGGTAAATATTATTATAAACCAAAAATATTGCCAAGTCTAGAAGTTAGTAATATTAACACAATTACGTGGACGAAGTATTTGATAAGTTTATTTATTTGTGTATCTCCGTTATAATCAATGGGAGTGTAGTAACATTGTATTATATGTTAGGTATGTCCTCAGTCAATTCACTTAACAACTAATCACGGGATGTGTGAGGTGCTAATGTTGGTGCTACTGTCTGTACAAACTATTTCGTGTTAGTTGAGATTGTCATTTGTTGAAATAGTTTTATTATAAATTTACTGTTAAGTACAAAGTCAATAAGAGAATACAGTAGACTTAAGGAATAGTAAATAGTTAAAGATCTGGCCGCTAGGTGATGTTCTGATGTTTTAATGTATTTTCGTGGTCAGGAAACAAAACCTGCAATAACAACTACTTAGTGAATAACGTATTTGGAAATAAAAGCGGCTGCCTTCAATTGTTATAAAATATTTGACTTAAGCAGATGCACATTTTTATATAATAAGACTTTGAAATAGTTAATCTTTACCTGTTACAAAAGATATTTAGATTGGAGGGTAGTTACGGAATATTCAAACAAAACGAAGGAATATATTTTATTTTTCTTAAAAATTTCTTTGAAGCATACTATTATGTTCAATATTATTAAGAACCTTTATAGAAGAATTACGAGATAGTCTGCTTGAAAATAACAGTTTCCACATTTTACAGGAAAATATAGTTCAATGTCAAAAGTTCTATGTATGTTGCAGATCACTGTATATTATCACAGATTTTTGGAAAAAATAAACAGTACTAGTTGTATAATACCAATATATTACAAGTATACAAGTTCTTTTACAGTAACTGTCATAAATAAACATATACAGATGGCCTATTTAGTTCTACTGATCGTCCCGAGATGTACTCATTAAGAAGAGATGAAATATCAAGACCGCGTCCTGCTGTCCATAGATGGCTCTGGCTGTCATATCTTACAGCGACGAAGAAGATCTATAATTGCTGATGTAGTTCTTTAGCAGAATTTAATGTTGTTCATAGGTTAACGTTCAGATTTAAATGCTTTTTTATTGCATATACAGAAGCGTTGTGTGTAATGTATATTAAGATAGTATTGAATATATAACTAACTGATTTTGAGAGAGAAAGGCATCTGATACAATTACATATTCACAACTTCTGATAAAGTGCTCATGGCCACGAGATGACCCTCAGGATCTAGACTTCACTGGCCGCGTCAAGCGGGAGGTTCGTCAGTACCTTCGACGTCCTCTTGCTGAAGCGGACCGACTACCTGTCATTAGACCCAGTGAGCTCAAGGACGCACTCCGGCGTCTAAATCCCAAAAAAGCGTCGGGACCTGATGGGTTGACACCTGTCATGCTCCGCCATCTTCCATTCAAAGCCGTTCTTTTTCTTACTCGGGGTTTTAACATGTGTCTCGCCCTGGGCTACTTTCCACGACAGTGGAGGGAGGCTCGGGTGTTTTGCCTTTTGAAGCCCGGTAAAAATGCGGCTCTCCCCGCCAGTTACCGCTCCATTAGCCTCCTGTCAGTCCTCTCGAAAGTTTTCGAGAGGCTTGTTTTAGCCCGCTTGTCGCCCCTACTGGGGGACATTAAAGCTATTCCTCCCCATCAGTTTGGTTTTCGTCCTGGGCACTCGACATCACAGCAGCTGCTCCGTCTGGTGGAGGCCGCTGCCCTGGGTTTCCAAGAAAGGGTATTCACTGCAGCGGTATCTCTGGATGTCGAGAAGGCCTTCTCTACCACCTGGCAAGCAGGCCTCCTACATAAACTAATCACCCTGGGGCTTCCTGCACACATGATACACACTTTACACTCATTTCTCAAACACAGACACTTCATAGTTGTTGTGGCGGGAAAGCTTTCTACCAGACGACCCATCAGAGGAGGCGTCCCAGAAGGCTCTGTCTTATCCCCTACACTCTTTAGCGTGTATGTGGCGGATCTCCCCACGGAGCAACACGTCAACATATCCCAATATGCGGACGACGTGTTACTATATAACACAAATAGAAACGCACGCAGAGCCTTCAACCCAATACAGCGACACCTAAGCCTCATTCATGATTGGTGTAGGCTTTGGCGATTGTCTATCAACCCAGAGAAAAGCCAAGCCATACCCTTAATTAAGCGTCACTTTCCCGCCAACCTCCCCGCCTTTAACTATTCTGGCAGAAGGATAGAGTGGACAAATTCTCTAAAATACTTAGGTGTAAAGCTGGACAAGGGCCTAACTTTTCGGGGTCACATCCAGGAGGTGACTCATCGGGCATGCGGAGCTTCGGCTTCGTTATACCCCATGATGCGCTCAGGAATGCCGACAACCCTTAAGTTGCGCCTTTTTCAGGCTTTAATCCTTCCAATCATGCTTTATGCTTGTGAGATCTGGGGCATGGCCGCAGGATCCAATCTACGTCAAATTCAGCGTGTACAAAATAGATGTCTTAGGACCATCTATTCTGTTTGCTGGAGGTTTCCCGTGAGATACCTTGTGCCGTTTGTTTTTTTTCCCCGGCACATTTTTGTTGCCCTTCCGGTTCGGGGGCGCTGACGTCTTGTTGGTTTCGGCTTTCCGCCGTTTCTCCCTGGGGGCGCGGCGGTGCCCGAGACTTCTTGGGTGGCTCCTCCGAGCCGGGAGAGCAGTGAGAGCGTGTGCCTGGTTGGTGTCGTGTGGGCGTTTTCTTAGGGTGAGTGCTCCAATTCGGGTTCCCCGATTTTTCTCTTAGTTTTTTATAATTGGTCTTTTGGTGAGCCGTGTGTTTTGGTGGGGCTCTTTCTCCCAGATTCGGGGCCAGAAGTATATAGTTATCTTTATCTGTCTGGTTGGTTTAAGCAAAGTGTAGCAAAGAACAAACGAGAAAATAAATACATGTTAAGGTTCCAATAAAGGCGTATGTTTTCAATTTAATCTCATGACCCTGGGTTGGCCTGCACAATTTGGTAGCAGAGCGTGGTTACTTTGACGCTTGGCTCTCGGCTTGGTTTCCGCGCGTTTGTGTTTGTTGCTTTTGACGTTCTCGGTGCCTACAACTGCATTCTTTGGCAGTGAGGAATGGCGACTTCCTTAGTAAATGTTGACCGCTTGCGTAAAGGTGAGCTGATGTTTGAGTTGTTAATTCGTGGTGGGCAGGTCTCTCCTGCGGCCGACTGGTCGGCCATATTAGACGCATTGCGGCTGGTCAAGGACAAACCGTTTATTGCTTTACCTGATAAGCATGATTTAGTTGCCAATTCCCCTCAAGTGTGTTCTGAAGCGCTTTTAGAGTTGGGTGAGGTTATCCAAGATTTGGAGCGTGAGGGGACCCCTTCAAGAGGACAGCAGGTTCGTTTATTGGCGCGCATCCAGCATTATATCAACAGGTTAGATTATCTCATTACCTATTTTCCGCGTTCCGAGGTTTTACCTCGTGTTAAGACACTCAAACAAAATTTTGAGGCGCTCCTCGAGAAATTTAACGCCATGGCTCGTCAAGGGGGAGAAGACGCTAAGCTGCATTTTCCGGAGACCTCGTCTTCCCCGGCTGTGAGTCCCGTAGCTTCTCTTTCGACGCCGTTTCGTGCCTTAAAAATCATTCACCCTTTACAACAGTTGGTGGAGGCAGTGGATATGTTCGAGGTGTCGGATGTGCTGTCGGCTTTCAAATTTTTGAAATTCCTAGTAAAGCTTAAAAAGGTAGCCATGGTGCACTCGGTTTCTTCCGATTTAACCATGCAGGCAGTTGCGACCAAGGTCAAAGGTGTAGTTTTGAATCTTTTGCTTAGAGCAAGGCAATCAGCTGACCCTTTAAGTACTTTTCATGCTTTGGTTTTGGAATTCTTTATCCCGCGTCGTGAATCGTTAAAATTATTGCAAGACCATTATTTACGACCTCAAGGTCTGGCCGAACCGTTTGTCCAGTATATGGAACGGGTCAGAGACTTGGCCTTGGCCTTACGTCTCCCAGATACGGAGCAGGCAGTTTGTGACGTCATCATTTCGGGTTTGAATCCCGAAGCTCGCTCCAGTCTTGTTTTCGCGACACGTCCTAATACGTTCACGGCATTGGAATCTTTAGTGCCCTTGCTTAATGAATGTTCTTCTGTAGATCGATCTCGCTTAGGTGAAGTGTTGAATTCACCTCCCCCACCACGAGCGAATCGTGGAGATGGTTTAACGCCCGGCGTCCGACCTGGGTCATCAACTCACGGGCCCCGGGTAAGATGCTACCGTTGTCAGGAGGTAGGACATATGGTTAAGAACTGTACTTTTCCTCGCCCAACGGGCATGGACCCTTCGAAATCTGGACGTGATAGTCAGTTCCGGCAGCGTCCCATTTCACGCCAGAAGTTGCCTGCCATGAGCGCGAGTTTGGCCCCATCGCGGCGCATTTTGGCTTTACCCCATTCTATTAAACCTCTTGTGCAGGTTGTTGTCGGTAAGGTGAGCGTTTTAGCCCTCCTTGATTCCGGTAGCTCATTTTCTCTCATTAATCAAGTATATTTTCGCAATACATTGGCGCCTTCGTGTCCCAAGGAGGTGAGCTGTCAGGTGCAATGTTTGGCAGTTAATGGTCAGTCCTTTAATGTGTCTAGCAAGGTTAGGTGTACTATCCGCTTTCCTAAGTTCACTTGGAAACATGAGTGCTATTTGGTCCCTGACCTAACCTATTCTGTAATCTTGGGGGCCGATTTTATGTCACGCTCCCGTTTGTGTTTAGATTTTGCGAAGAAACAAGCCACTTTCGGGTTCGCCACTGGAAGTAGTGTACCTTTTCAGGAGAAACTATATGACGTTCCACCTCGCCCTCGTCTTGGTAACGTCACGCTATTAGACGAGCGTGAGGCAGATATTTCCTTGTCTCATTTGACTCATCAACAAGCCGCAGTGGTGGAAGGTTTGGTTCAGGAATTTTCCTCCTTGTTTTCCGACCGGTTGGGTGTTACTCATCTTATTACCTACGATATTCAGCTGACTGACCCGTCCCCTGTTAAGCTTTCTCCGTACCGTCTGACACCACCCAAAATGGCCATTTTGAAGGCTAAAATCAATGATATGTTGGATAAGGGTATCATTAGACCTTCCACTTCGTCTTATAGTAGCCCGGTTTTCTTAGTTCCTAAGGGTGACAATGATTTCCGTCCTGTCGTGGATTATCGCCAACTCAATAAAAAAATACTTATTGAATCTACTCCCATGCCAGACCTCCATACTGCCGCCCATCATTTTGCTGGTGCACGCGTGTTTACGACTCTGGATTTAAACAGCGCCTATCATCAGATTCCTTTGTCGGATGAATGTAAACACGTGACTGCCTTTTCATCTCCGTGGAGATTGTATGAGTTTAATAGGATTCCCTTTGGAATTGCTACCGGTGCGCAGGTACTTTCCCGTCTCTTGGACAATTTGTTTTCTGACATTAAATTTAAATTTCTTTACCACTATTTAGACGACCTAGTAGTGTACTCTCCTGATTTTGATTCCCATATCTTACATTTACGTGTGGTGTTCGACCGCTTACAAAAGGCTGGCCTCACGGTTAAAAGGTCTAAAGTGAAGTTTGCTACCACAGAGATTTCTTTCTTGGGCCATTGGGTGTCGCCCGCCGGAATTACTATTGATTTAGAACGCACCAAAGCCGTGCGCAATTTTCCACCCCCTAAGAACTTACGTGCATTGGCTCGCTTTGTTGGTATGGTGAATTTCTTTTCCAAGTTTATTCCTTCCTTCGCTGCCCGGGTTGAACCTTTGAATCGCCTTCGACGGAAGGGTATTAAGTACGTCTGGGGTGACGAACAACAGCGTGCGTTCGAAGACCTTAAGTCCGCCATTTCCTCTCCTCCTGTTTTGGCGTTTCCAGATTTCAATAGAACTTTTATTCTCCAGACTGACGCTTCTAGTTATTCCCTGGCGGCGGTTCTTCTCCAGGATTTTCCGGAGGGGCGCCGTCCCATTTGCTATGCTTCGCGAACTCTATCTGAAGCTGAACGCAAGTTTTCAATCTATGAGCTCGAAACCTTGGCAGTTTTGTTTGGTCTCGAGAAGTATAAACCCTACCTGGAACATGTATCTTTCATATTGGAGTGTGATAACCAGGCTCTCACGTGGGCGTTAGGGACACCACGTAAAACCGGTAGGCTCGCCCGTTGGGGCGTGCGGATTGGGGCGTTTAAGTTTACACCGAGGCACATTCGTGGTTCTGATAATGTAGTTGCTGACGCTCTTACACGTATGTTTTCTGAGGAACCGCCCCTGTTACCATCTTCGGGGACGGTTTCCGGCTCTAACGCCTGTCTGTCGTTCCCCGAAATGTTTACCAGCATCGCTGAACATCAGCGCAGGGATGCCTGCATTAATCAGATTATACAGCAGTTTGAGGACGGCCATCCTGTCCCGCCGTATTGCTTACGTGATGGTGTTCTTATGGCGCGTGCTAATTTTGACGGCAAATTTAAGATCATTTTGCCCGATAGTACCATTCCGATGGTATTTGCTTACTTTCATCTTTCACCCTTTGGTGGGCACCTTGGTGTAAACAAGACTCGCGATAAAATACGTGAGCGCTTTATATGGAAAGGCATGGATCGCGATATTGCGACCCGTGTTAAAGCTTGTAATATTTGTTCCATGGCTAAGCCGGCGCAGCGAACCACGTGGGGTGGTCTCGCGTCTGAAGTGGCATCTAAGCCGATGGAAAAATTATTTGTAGATTTTATAGGCCCATTTCCCCGGTCGATTCAAGGTAATACTTATGCCCTTGTGGTTGTTGACGCCTTTTCTAAGTTCGTGTGGATTTCGGCCGTGCCACGTGCCACGGCTCGTACTGCTACGAAGGTCCTGAATAACATCTTGGCTGCTTTTGGTGCTCCACGTTACGTTGTGTCTGACAATGGCTCGCAGTTCACTTCCAATTGGTTCAAACAATTCTGTTTTCAGTGGGGGGTAAGACATATCACTACCACCCCACATTACCCTAATCCTTCCCAAGCCGAGAGGGTTAATAGAAATTTGAAATCCGCTTTGATTGCTTTCCATCATGAGCACCACAATCAGTGGGATACTAACTTGGGAAAACTACAGTTTGCTTTTAACTCTGCTCGTCATGAAGCTCACCAAACCACCCCCTTCAGTTTAATGTTTGCTTTTGTACCCAGTTCCCCTTTGGCGAATATGTGGTCCTTAAATGATCTACTTCCTCAGACCTTTTCTCCCGAAACTATTAGACAGAACTGGAGGAGAGCCTTTAATAATCTAAAACGTGCGCATGAGCTCACCAAAAGGCGTTATGAAGAAAATAGAAAACCATCTCCTTTCGCGGTCGGTCAACTGGTTATGTGCAAATCTTTCCCTATAAGTTCGCGTAAGGATGCTTTTGCTGCTAAATTAGCTCTGCGTTACTCTGGCCCCTATAAGATCATTAACATTTTTAAGGGCGTGTCCGTTACTCTGGAGCACTGTAAAACCCATGAAATGCGTCGGGCTCACATCACTCAGCTAAAACCGTGCCCTGACGCGATGATTTGATGTCTGTTTTGCTTTGCACTGTTTGTTTTGGTATTTCAGTGTTTGTTTTCGTTCCCGTGTTTGTTTTGCTTCTGCGCCCTTGACCTCGGGGCACGGTTGTGTTGTGTTGTGTGTAGCTCGCGTGCCGTGTTGCCAAGGCATGTTCTCACTTTCACTTTCCTCTCTCTCTCTATGCCGGCATATCTCTCTCTTTCTCTTTCTTTCTGTGTGTGTTTTTCCTGTGTGTGAGTGTTATTTAAAAAATTGTTGGGTACCCATGATATAGTGTGTTATTTACTTGTTTATATATGTATGGGTGTATGTGTATATATGTATGTGTGTGTGTATATATATATATCCAATTATGTTGATGTGCTTAATATAGTCTAAAGGTATTTTTTCCTTTTGTGTTAAAATTTGGATTATTGTTTGCTGTTAAAGAAGTTTAGTACTGTTACTCGTTTGAAAATATTTATTACTTGGAAAGTGTTTATTAGTATTGGTCACTTCAATGGTATTTATCCTTATTGTATTTATTTAAAGACATTTATTACTGTTACTCGTTTGAAAATATTTATTACTTGTCCTTCTAAGATATTTCTGCCTCTTATGACCTAAAAATATTTTACAAATTTTGGCTGGTTAATATTCTTAGGTTACCACTTCTGCTTCTGGTTCCGTTTCTGGCTTTTGTTTTATGTTTCAGCCGCCCCATCTCCTACCGTGATCCTTGCCTGTTCTGTCATCCTGGATTTTTCCGCCTTGTGCCAGCACCATCCGGGGGTCCCGGTGTGACAGTGACCTTCACGTGCGCCACGCTTTTTCTCCACCTCGGGAGAGTCGCCACGTGGGAGCTAGCTTCGCTTCTTCTTCTTCGACTTCAAGCCACGTCATCCGTCTTTACCTTGGTCACCCTTCCGTGACCTACCTGGCTGTTTTTAGGCGTTCAAAGGACTAACCTGCTGCCCTTTGGTAACGTTTTGCCTCTGTTCACTTCTGCTCCTGAAAGACTTGCCGGCAGTGTTCTGCTCTCTACGTCACGCCTGTGTGTGCAAAATAGAGAAAGTGTTCTCCGTGTAAGAGAGACGTATGGTATGTCACGGTTGTGAGTGTAAAAAAAAGGGGGAAACTCAGTTTCACATCTGCTCTCTACGTCACGACTGTGTGTGCAAAATAGAGACAGTGTTCTCCGTGTAAGTGTGACGTATGGTATGTCACAGCTGTGAAGAAGGAAAGACTCAACAAGTGTACGCAATACTCATTCTCATTGCTACTCAGGGCAGACTTTCTGTGATGTTTGGTGCTCGTCCGACTCTCCTTGGGTTTCCTTCTTCGGGCTTCTTCACCCCGGGGTCTGGTATGGCTTTCTTCCTTTCCTTGGTTTCTTCCAGCCTTTCCTTTCTTTCCGTTTGGCTTCTCCACCCTGTGTTTCCGATGGGGAGGGGGTGTTTGTGCCGTTTGTTTTTTTTCCCCGGCACATTTTTGTTGCCCTTCCGGTTCGGGGGCGCTGACGTCTTGTTGGTTTCGGCTTTCCGCCGTTTCTCCCTGGGGGCGCGGCGGTGCCCGAGACTTCTTGGGTGGCTCCTCCGAGCCGGGAGAGCAGTGAGAGCGTGTGCCTGGTTGGTGTCGTGTGGGCGTTTTCTTAGGGTGAGTGCTCCAATTCGGGTTCCCCGATTTTTCTCTTAGTTTTTTATATTTGGTCTTTTGGTGAGCCGTGTGTTTTGGTGGGGCTCTTTCTCCCAGATTCGGGGCCAGAAGTATATAGTTATCTTTATCTGTCTGGTTGGTTTAAGCAAAGTGTAGCAAAGAACAAACGAGAAAATAAATACATGTTAAGGTTCCAATAAAGGCGTATGTTTTCAATTTAATCTCATGACCCTGGGTTGGCCTGCACAACCTTCATGAAGCCTCATCTCTCCACTATGTGGAAGATGTCATTAGGCGCCGGGCCACAAAATTCTACGCGAGTTTGCCTCAACATCAGAGTGCCCTGGTTAGGTCTCTAGGGAACTACAGAACAACCGAAAGACGCTACAAGCTATACCGGCTTCCCCGCATGGCATGCGGGCACACCCGGTAACAATAGAATACTTATTTCAGCCTAAAATTATTACTCTTTGAATTTAATAGACATTCTAAATTAAACTCTTCCTGAAAATTATCACACCAGCGGTGCTAACATAGCGTTGCACCCGAGTTGGCTACCATGAGGAGCTAGGGCTACCTCCCTTCTTTTCATCTACATTATCTTAAACCACCAACCTGCAAAACCCCACATTTCCTGTCATTAAGTGGTTAAGTCCGTGTAGGACAGGTACACGAATGACACACATCGTGCTGACCCCCAGTCAGCCGCCAGCTGCTTGAATGAATGAATGAATGAATTTGTTCCATAGACTCCTTGCTAATCCCCTTGATTTGATTTTTGCTTTCGTTGGATCATTTAGTTGTGTTCAATGAGCAGCGAATATAAATAGAATTTCATTAAACAAATCAGTGTTATAGTCGGGATTTCAAGCACAGATCTCCCGTCAACGGCTTACTGCTGTAGGTACTTGTCATAATTACCACTATTAGATAAATTGATGGAAAATAATTAATTTGAGACAGCAGTTCATAAATATTGCTATAGCTTCTAGCTCGACAGCAGTCCGTTTGTGGCTTCAAAATGAGCTATTTTATTTACACTGCCTTCTCCATCAATTGTTTCTATAATTATTGTGACGATGACATAGCTGCACTGTCAAAGGTATTTTACAAATATATAAAAGTATATTTACTTGAACATAGAATAGACATACAAATGTGCAAGCTTTACGAGATGTCGCTAAGTGTTGACTTTAATGTCACATTACTTTTAGTGGTACAATGTATAAAGCACAAGGGTAGGTTCTATTTGACAAGAATAAAAAAGATAAGTATTTTGAAATGTCTGTGTGCAGAAGTTATTATAAAACTTATTATAAATTGACATTTTATATAAAAGACTCATTATCTCAGTCTCCCATTCTGTATTGGGTGTCAAAGATCACTTAATTTTGCCCTTTATCAGACTTGAGATTCATTTACGAGTCTTAAATCGACGACAGAGTATCTCATGAAGGAAGTCAAGCTTCCCCCAACTCGGGAACAGGAGGTTAGGATGATACAATAATTACTTTGAATTATATATCACATAAAATGTTTAACAGTCATCCTCATACTTATTTCGTCCCTTGCTATGACAACCTGGGTACAAATTTGGACTACAGGACTTGACTAAAACAATAGAATACCACAGAGCTTACAATATACTTATATAGAAACTGTAACCTAACTAGACAAAACACTGTTTATGAGAATACAAAATGAGTAAACCTCTCAAGAGGTGACGTGTGAAATATAATTTCTTCTTTTATTTTACACAAATATGTATAAAATTTGTTTTAAAATCTATATTTGTTATATTACTAGCACATCTATCATTTTATACAGAGAATCTTGTATCAGGTCAACAATAAACGTTCTGACGTGCTGCACTCACTTGAATTTCTCTACATATTGTTCAACAACGACTTTTATAAAATCTAATTTACTTCTATTTCCTGTTGTTGTTTGTAAAATTTTGCAGAAACTCTTCTTGGTAACAGTCAAACCCTTTAAGTCTTGCTCAACATGTGACTACTTTAAAACTGTGTTTGTATGATTAAAAAAAAAAGGAAGAAAAAACAAAAAGCAATTCTAAAAAATAAACTAAATTAAGGCTTACATTATGAAAACAACGTTAAAGATTTGATCAAACCAAGAGGATCCGAATATTTATTATTATTTCCGTCCTGTAACGTCAAGGCAAATCGGACGATGTACGAAGTGATCTACATATGAGTACAGGGTACATAGAGGTAGGAGTTACCACACATTCAATTATCTGGATAAGACCAACCCTATTTTAAACATGTAACCATCTTATCTGTCTCCCGTATCCCCTTTTACCTAAAACTAATTGTGCAATTTAATATTTTAACGTAAACATTTATACCGAACTTGTAGTAGAAAAAAAAAATTGTAGAAAGTATTGTGAATGTAATTCATTATCTTTTATTATAAACTTATATTTCATAGATAACATTTTCTAATTATATTGATTGTCGGAGATCAGAGATCTTCTGTTATAAAGGGACCAAATTGGCAAGCGAGTTTGTCCTGCTGTCCAAAGATGGCAGCACCTGTCATACCTTATTGTACGGAAGAGAAGTAGTAACTGTTTGTGAAGGTTTGTAACAAATTTTCACTATGTTCAAACGGTGTGTCTTGTATTTAATTATTTTTATTGTATATAAACAAAAGTTGATTACAGTGTGTATATTAAGGGAACAAGGAAGCTATAAATAATTTATTGTGCGAAAGGAAGACCACTGAGACAGGTATATACACTGACGTTATGGCTACCATTTCTCATGAAGTACTTGTCAATATTGCTAAATTCTTTGATTTTGTTGGAACCTTTAACCATTTATACACCTCAACAAATAGCATTTATAATCTGTGTACTTTAACAAGCTTTGCATGTTTTGCAGTAAGCCCTTGTCTGAGTTTTGCCACTTTAAACACATTCAGAACTTCCGAAAAACACAAGGTACTATTTCGTTTGATGTCACTATCTATGATGAAAGTTGTGTAAGGTAATAACATTTAGTCCGAAATTTTGGAACCATTTGTGAATTCTTAACAAAATATTACATATAAAGCTAATCTGTGCTATAGAAATATTTTCTGAAAACCCACCTTAAACGATGTACTTAAATATCAGGTTTGGTATTTAAACAACAAACAATGTTAATAAACACAAATATTTTTAATAAAGGGTTCTCAAAACATGTATATTCGCCTAAATCTCGGTATTGATATATGTGTGGAATGTAATACGTAGTACAGAAATTAATATTTTAGGACTTAAAGTGACTTACGGAATCCTGTTTTCATTATTTTCTTTCTTGTTGTGTTTTATATTTATTTCACTTGTAAGTGATATCTCGTAAATATTATTATAAACCAAAAATATTGCCAAGTCTAGAAGTTTGTAATATTAACACAATTACGTGGACGAAGTATTTGATAAGTTTATTTATTTATCTCCGTTATAATCAATGAGAGTGTAGTAACATTGTATTATATGTTAGGTATGTACTCAGTCAATACACTTAACAACTAATCACGGGATGTTTGAGGTGATAATGTTGGTACTACTGTGTGTACAAGCTCTTACGTGTTAGTTGAGATTGTCATTTGTTGAAAAAGTTTTATTACAATTTTACTGCTAAGTACAAAGTCAATAAGAGTTACAGTAGATTTAAGGGATAGTAAATAGTTACACATCTGGCCGCTAAGTGATGTTCTAATGTTTTAATATCTTTTCGTGGTCATAGAACAAAACCTGCATAACAACTACTTAGTCAATAGCGTATTTAGAAATAAAGAAATAAATTCTATGGCATTGTTATAAAATATTTGGTTTAAACAGATAAACATTTTTATATGATAAGACTTTTTGGATTAGTTAATCATTATCAGTTACAAAAGACATTTAGATTGGAGAGAAGTTCAGAGAGCATCAAACAAAATAGAGATATACCTTTTATTTTCCATAAAAGTTTGTTTGCATTATACTATTATGATCAATATTATTAAGAACCTTTATAGAAGAATTACGAGATAGCCTGCTTAAAAATAACAGTTTCCACATTTCACAGAAAAATATAATTAAATATCAAAAGGGTGTTGGTGATTAATGTATATTATCACAGATATCTGGAATAAATAAACAGTACTAGTTGTATAATACCAATATATTACAAGTATACAAGTTTTTCTAAAGGAACTGTCATTAAAAGCATATACAGATGACCTTTTTGGTCTACACATCGTACCGAGATGTACGCTAAGAAGAGATGAAATATCAAGACTGCGTCCTGCTCTCCATAGATGGCTCTAGTTGTCATATCTTACAGAGAGGAAGAAAATGTACAATTGTTTATGAAATTCTGTGGCGGAATTTAATTTTGTTCATAGGTTGTAGCTTAGGTTTAAATGCTTTTTATTGCACATAGATAAGCGTTGCCAGTAATGTATATTAAGATTTTATTGAATATATAAC
This sequence comes from Mantis religiosa, assembly GCA_030765055.1. Taxonomy (NCBI): domain Eukaryota; kingdom Metazoa; phylum Arthropoda; class Insecta; order Mantodea; family Mantidae; genus Mantis; species Mantis religiosa. Next base: position 156,127,800 of record CM060956.1, on the reverse strand, counting down.
CAAAAGATTTTGAGAGCGAAAGGCATCTGATTTAAATATATATAGGTATGTTCTGACATAAATTCTCATGATTTCCTACCAAATCAATTGTAGCTTAATTTAGATTTGTTGGAACTTGTATCGAATTATACACAGCAAGATTTAGAAAAGACTTTGGTGATCTTTCTAATTTTACCTGAGTCACAGCAATTCATACGACGTGTGACATTTGTCAAAAAAGTAAATAAGTTCTGCTATTATATTTTCTATTTTGATAGGAGCCCGTTTGAGGATTTACGTTGAGGTATTTTATTCTCATGACCTTCAGTTCTCATTTTACAATAATTACTATGACAATGCCTCATGCACTGTCAGGCATACTTATCTTTTAACTGATAAAGGTACATTTTTTTGTAGACAAAATAGACATGAATGTGCAATGAAGTGTAATTATGTATACATTTAAATTGGAGTAGATTAAAAATACTTTTCTCGAAGAATGCGCTGAAAAAGCTGTATGATGGAGCTGAGTACCATCCATTACAAATACCGTATTTTATCGGGTAATTCCCCTTTCTTCTGAAAAATTTGCTTGAAAACACTGGTTAGTGAATTATGCGAGTGGTACTTCTAGTAATTCGTAAAGGAACGGAAACATGTAGCATTATGTAAAAGTTTTACGGGAATACAGTAATTTGTGAATGAACTGGATAGGTACCACGGTTTCATTGTTTCTTTTCTCTGACTATTCTAAAGTCTCACTTTGATCAAGGCTTTAAAATAAATCTGGCTCACAGAACATATCTTCATTTGTCACTATTTCACAACATGCCGTTTGTTAGCTTTTCTACAGTAACTGTCATTAAAAACACACATAGATGGCGCTTTCTAGTTCTACTGATCGCCCCGAAGGACACGCACTCTTTGAGGAGAGATGAAATAACAAGACCACGTCCTGCTGTCCATAGATGGCTCGAGCTGTCATATCTTATAGTGAAAAGGAAAATCACAATTATTTACGAAGTTGCATAACGGACTTTAGTTATCGTCAATGATTATAATTCAGATTTAAGTGTTCCTAATTGCATATGGACGAGCATTGTCTGTAGTATATATTATGATAGGATTGAATGTATAATTTATTGATTGTAAATAAGGAAGACGACTGACACTAGTATATATTCGCTCGTTCTGACATAAATTTCTCATTACTTCCTCGTCAATTTCGTGTTGCATGAATGGTTATTTTGTAGATTCTAGCAAATTATACACAACAAACAATTTGTGAATGCCAATTTGGCTCTCAGCAATAGTAATTTAGCCATTCTACGTCATCTTAAGTGTGGCATTTAGCCGTTCAAAAATAATTTAAACTTTTGATAGGAGCCCGTTTGTGGATTTACGTTGAGGTGTTTTATTCACATAACTTTCTTTTCTCTTTGTTCAGTAGTTATAACAATGCCTGAGATTCGAAATATAATCGAGATTAATGGAAATGAAACTATATATGCTTCACCAGTTTTTAGTCATTTGTGATGAACCGTCAGACAGAGTTATCTTACAATATTAAAAGTGCATTTTCTTGTAGACAAAATAGACATAGAAGACTTATATTTATTATCGTTTGGTCTTAAAGTAGTAACATTTAACTAAAATGTCTTTGAATGGCCGAGGGAGTAAAATCCTCATAACTAGAGTCCGGAGTTTATGTAATTACATATTGTGCTCCTGTATATGTAGTTATAAGAGAAGATAAAATATCGACGAGTTACACTGATAGGACCATTATTACAAAGTTTTAAATTATATATTATGAGCTGTAAGACATATTTGGTCATGATTTTACATCTTTTAATATTATTGTGGATTTTTTATACAATTTCATTATTTACATTCAATATCATGACGTAATCTAAAGACTTTGATATTGTTATGTAAAAACTGAAGCCGCTGACAGTGAAGTAATAATAACTACACACTAGTAACACAACTTCACAATTTACTTATTTTATCCAAATCCTGGGACCAGTTTCAGAGCAAAACAAACATCCAAACAAAGCTTCATCCTCAACCACTCAGCTTGACACTCACCACACTCACGCCGTCGCCGTGACAATATTAACTTTGTTCAACGTTGTAGTTCAACTGACTTTTAGAGTTTTGTAACATGAAATATATACAAACGTAAGCTCCTGTTAGTTTTTGTAGAATGTGTAAAGAAAATAATGTGAATAGAAGTCATCAGATTTTTAAAATGTCGCTCTAACTGCCTTCTTTAGAATACTAATGCACATTCCTGTACTTCTTGTGATTTCAAGTGAACATCATGGAATTGTAAAAACAATATACACGAGCCGACATAACTCTCTTATCAGTCTCCTTTATCCCCTTGTAGCTAAACCTAAATGTACAATCAAATATATTTATGTATATATTTACACTAAACTTGCAGCAGATATAAAAGTGTGTTTGTAGAACAATTTGCTGATAAAGCATTGCCAGGGAAATTAAAAAACTTTTATTACAAATATATATATATTTCATAGATCACTTTTTAATTACATTGATTATCCGTCAGAAGAAAACTGTTTGGTCATGTATGAATCAAATTGTGAATAGCCGCGTCTTGCTGTCCATAGATAGCAGCACCTGACATATCTTATCCTGCGGAAGAAAAGGGTAACTGTATACGACGATTTATGACAAATTTTATTTAGATTCGTAAGGTACACTCTAGACTTAATCACATTTTATGTCTTATAGGCAGATTTTGGCTGTAGATTATAATAACAAAATATGGAATAGATAAATAATGGATTGTTAGAAAGGAAATCTTGTAAGACAAGTATATATACACCTGCTTTGGCAATTTTGCTCCATAAATTCCTTGTTAGTCTCGTCTTTTACACTTATACGCTTTTGTTGGAACTTTTATCTATCTACAAACAGCAACCAATTTGAATATGTAGAGTAAGCTTAAATGATACGTCATATACGGGCTTTCAACCAGAGATCTCCCATTTCCGTCTGACTGTGTTTAACCAGTTTAGGAGTTCTCATATACAATGAGACACGTACCTTTTGTGACGACTTACTATGCTGTAAGTACTTGTCATAGTTACCACTATTAGCTAAATTGATGGAAATTAATTAATTTGTGACAGCATTTCATAAATATTGCTACAGCTGAAACAAATGACGAAACTTAACGAGCTGTCGATAAGTGATGACTTTAATATCGATGTGTTTTCTTTGACTAGAAGTTAACGACGTGGAATTATATAAATACCAAATACAGACCAGTCCTCCTGTCCATAGATGGTAGCTTCTGTCATATCTTATTGTATGGTAGAAAAGTAGTAGCTGCTTGTGACTTTTTATAACAAACTTCAATTATGTTCAAACGGCGTGTCTTATATTCAATTATGTTTACTACATATACACAAATGTTGATTACTGTGTATATTAAGGGAACATGGAAGCTATAAATAATTGAACTGTGAGAACGGAAGATCACAGAGACAAATATATCTCCTTAGGTTATGACAAACATTTCTCATGCATTCCTGGCGATTCAGCTGAGCGAAATTTGCCTTTGTTGGAACCTTTAGCCACTTATAATAAACAATAAATATAATCTCTGTACTTTAACAAGCTATGTAGCTTTCGTGGTCAGCCTTTGTCTGATTTTTGTCAGTTTAAAAATATTCAGAAATTCCGAAAGGATTTTCTCCTAAAAACACAAGGTACTATTATAAAGGTGTTATTATAAATTTACTGTTAAGTACAAAGTCAATAAGAGAATGCAGTAGACTTAAGGGATAGTAAATAGTTACAGATCTGGCTCCTAGGTGATGTTCTGATGTTTTAATACTTTTCGTGATCAGAGAACAAATCCTGCATAACAACTACTTCGTGAATAACGTATTCAGAAATAAATAAATAAATTCTATGGCATTGTTATAAAATATTTGGTTTAAACAGATACACATTTTTATTTAATAATGCTTTCTGGATTAGTTAAGCTTTATCAGTTACAAAAGACATTTAGATTGGAGAGTAGTTCAGAGAGTATTGCAAGAATAATAAAGAAATATCTTTTATTTTTATTAAAAATCACTTTGAAGTATGTTCAAAAATATTAAGAACCTGTATAGAAGAATTAGGAGATAGTCTGCTTGAAAACAAGTTTCCACATTTCACAGAAAAATATAGTTTAATGTCAAAAGTTCTATGTGTGTTGGTGATCAGTGTATATTATCACAGATATTTGGAATAAATAAACAGTACTAGTTGTATAATACCAATATATTACAAGTACGCAAGTTTTTCTACAGTAACTGTCATTTATAAACATATACAGATGGCCTTTTTAGTTCTACTGATCGTCCCGAGATGTACTCATTAAGAACAGATGAAATGTCAAGACCGCGTCCTGCTGTCCATAGATGGCTCTAGCTGTCATATCTTATAGTCAGGGGGAAAATGTACAACTGTTTTGGAAGTTCTGTAGCGGAATATAAATTTTTTCATTGGCTATAGCTTATATTTAAATGCTTTTTATTGCGCTTAGCGAAGCACTGTCTGTAATGTATATTAAGATAGTATTGAATGTATAACTATTTGATTTTGGGAGAGAAAGGCATCCGGTAAAAGTATATATTCGCCAATTGTAACAAAATTTTAATGATCTCCTAGCAATTATAGCTTTTTTTCACAAGTAGCTTTGTTGGAACTTGTATCTATTCATACACAGGAAGATTTAGGAGAGACATTGGTGCTCTCAGTAACTTTACCTGAGTCACAGTAATTCATTTAAAGTGTGTGGTTTGTAACAACAGTAAAGAGTTTTCCTACAATATTTTGATAGGAGCCCGTTTGTGGATTTACGTCGAGGTTATTCTCATGACAGCACTGCTCATTTTACATTAATTACTGTGGCAGTGCCTCATGCACTGTCATCTTATAAGTGATAAAGTTACATTTTCTTATAGACAAAATAGACATGAATGTGTAATGAGGTGTAATTATGTATACATTTAAATTGGAGCAGATGGAAAATACATTTCTCGAAGAATGCCCTGAAGAAGCAGTGTGATGGAGCTGAGTACCTTCCATTACCAAATTTTATCGGGTAATTTCCCCTCCTTTCTTATGAAAAATTTGCTTGAAAACACTGGGGATTGAATTATGCGAGTGATGCTTCTAGTAATTCAGAAAGGAAGGGAAACCTGTAGTATTATGTTAAAGTAATACGAGAATACAGTAATTTGTGAATGAACTGGATAGGTACCACGGTTTCATTGTTTCTTTTCTCTGACTATTCTAAAGTTTCACTTTGATCACGGCTTTAAAATATATCTGGCTCACAGAACATATCTTCATTTGTCACTATTCCACAACATGTCGTATGTTAGTTTTTCTACAGTAACTGTCATTAAAAAAGCACACAGATGGCGCTTTCTAGTTCTACTGATCGTCCCGAAGGACACGCACTGATTGAGGAGAGATGAACTAACAAGACCACGTCCTGCTGTCCATAGATGGCTCTAGCTGTCATATCTTATAGTAAAAAGGAAAATCACAATTATTTACGAAGTTGTATAACAGACTTTAGTTATCGTCAATGGTTATAATTCAGATTTAAGTGTTCCTAATTGCATATGGACGAACATTGTCTGTAGTATATATTAATATAAGATTGAATGTATAATTAATTGATTGTGAATAAGGAAGACGTCTGACACTAGCATATATTCGCTCGTTCTGACATCAAGTTCTAATAACTTCTTTGTGAATATCCTGTTGCACGAATGGCTATGTTGTAGATTCTAGCTAATTATACACAACAAACAATTTGTGAATGACATTTTAGCTCTCAGCAATTGTAATTTAGCCTTTGTACGTCATCCTAAGTGTGGATTTAGCTGTTCAATAATAATTTTAGCTTTTAATACGAGCCCGTTTGTGGATTTAGTTGAGGTGTTTTATTCACATAACTTTCTCTTCTCATTGTTGAGCAGTTATGACAATGCGTGAGATTCGAAATATAATCGAGATTAATGGAAGTGTAATAATATGCTTCACCAGTTTTAGTCATTTCTGATGAACCGTCAGACAGAGTTATCTTAAAAATATTTAAAAATGAATTTTCTGGTAGACAAAATAGATATAGAAGACTTATATTTATTACGATTTGGTCGTTAATTAGTAATATTTAAATAAAAGCCTTTGAATGGTACAGCGAGTAAAATCCTGAGAACTAGAGTCCGGACTTCCTGTATATGTAGACATAAGAGAAGATAAAATATCGACGAATTACACTGATAGGACCATTATTACAAAGTTTTAAATTATATGTTGTAAGACATATTTGGTCATGATTTTACATCTTTTAATATTATTGCGGATTATTTATACATTTTCGTCATTTACATTCAATATCATGACGTAATCTAAATACTTCGATATTGTTATGTGAAAAATGAAGCCGCTGACAGTGAAGTAATAATAACTAAATACTAGTCACACAGCTTCACAGTTTACTTATTTTATCCAAATCCTGGGACCAGTTTCAGAGCAAAACAAACATCCAAACAAAGCTTCATCCTCAACCACTCAGCTTGACACTCACCACACTCACGCCGTCGCCGTGACAATATTAACTTTGTTCAACTTTGTAGTTCAACTGATTTTTAGTGTTTTGTAACATGAAATATATACAAACGTAAGCTCCTGTTAGTTTTTGTAGAATGTGTAAAGAAAATAATGTGAATAGAAGTCATCAGATTTTTAAAATGTCGCTCTAACTGCCATCTTTAGAATACTAATGCACATTCCTGTACTTCTTGTGATTTCAAGTGAACATCATGGAATTGTAAAAACAATATACACGAGCCGATATAACTCTCTTATCAGTCTCCTTTATCCCCTTGTAGCTAAACCTAAATGTACAATCAAATATATTTATGTATATATTTACACTAAACTTGCAGCAGATATAAAAGTGTGTTTGTAGAACAATTTGCTGATAAAGCATTGCCAGGGAAATTAAATAACTTTTATTACAAATATATATATATTTCATAGATCACTTTTTAATTACATTGATTATCGTCAGAAGAAAACTGTTTGGTCATGAAAGGAGCAAATTGTCAATCTACCTCGTCGTGCTGTCCATAGATAGCAGCACCTGACATATCTTATCCTGCGGAAGAAAAGGGTAACTGTATACGACGATTTATGACAAATTTTATTTAGATTCGTAAGGTACACTCTAGACTTAATCACATTTTATATCTTATAGGCAGATTTTGGCTGTAGATTATAATAACAAAATATGGAATAGATAAATAATGGATTGTTAGAAAGGAAATCTTGTAAGACAAGTATATATACACCTGCTTTGGCAATTTTGCTCCATAAATTCCTTGTTAGTCTCGTCTTTTACACTTATACGCTTTTGTTGGAACTTTTATCTATCTACAAACAGCAACCAATTTGAATATGTAGAGTAAGCTTAAATGATACGTCATATACGGGCTTTCAACCAGAGATCTCCCATTTCCGTCTGACTGTGTTTAACCAGTTTAGGAGTTCTCATATACAATGAGACACGTACCTTTTGTGACGACTTACTATGCTGTAAGTACTTGTCATAGTTACCACTATTAGCTAAATTGATGGAAATTAATTAATTTGTGACAGCATTTCATAAATATTGCTACAGCTGAAACAAATGACGAAACTTAACGAGCTGTCGATAAGTGATGACTTTAATATCGATGTGTTTTCTTTGACTAGAAGTTAACGACGTGGAATTATATAAATACCAAATACAGACCAGTCCTCCTGTCCATAGATGGTAGCTTCTGTCATATCTTATTGTATGGTAGAAAAGTAGTAGCTGCTTGTGACTTTTTATAACAAACTTCAATTATGTTCAAACGGCGTGTCTTATATTCAATTATGTTTACTACATATACACAAATGTTGATTACTGTGTATATTAAGGGAACATGGAAGCTATAAATAATTGAACTGTGAGAACGGAAGATCACAGAGACAAATATATCTCCTTAGGTTATGACAAACATTTCTCATGCATTCCTGGCGATTCAGCTGAGCGAAATTTGCCTTTGTTGGAACCTTTAGCCACTTATAATAAACAATAAATATAATCTCTGTACTTTAACAAGCTATGTAGCTTTCGTGGTCAGCCTTTGTCTGATTTTTGTCAGTTTAAAAATATTCAGAAATTCCGAAAGGATTTTCTCCTAAAAACACAAGGTACTATTATAAAGGTGTTATTATAAATTTACTGTTAAGTACAAAGTCAATAAGAGAATGCAGTAGACTTAAGGGATAGTAAATAGTTACAGATCTGGCTCCTAGGTGATGTTCTGATGTTTTAATACTTTTCGTGATCAGAGAACAAATCCTGCATAACAACTACTTCGTGAATAACGTATTCAGAAATAAATAAATAAATTCTATGGCATTGTTGTAAAATATTTGGTTTAAACAGATACACATTTTTATTTAATAATGCTTTCTGGATTAGTTAAGCTTTATCAGTTACAAAAGACATTAAGATTGGAGAGTAGTTCAGAGAGTATTGCAAGAATAATAAAGAAATATCTTTTATTTTTATTAAAAATCACTTTGAAGTATGTTCAAAAATATTAAGAACCTGTATAGAAGAATTAGGAGATAGTCTGCTTGAAAACAAGTTTCCACATTTCACAGAAAAATATAGTTTAATGTCAAAAGTTCTATGTGTGTTGGTGATCAGTGTATGTTATCACAGATATTTGGAATAAATAAACAGTACTAGTTGTATAATACCAATATATTACAGGTACGCAAGTTTTTCTACAGTAACTGTCATTTATAAACATATACAGATGGCCTTTTTAGTTCTACTGATCGTCCCGAGATGTACTCATTAAGAACAGATGAAATGTCAAGACCGCGTCCTGCTGTCCATAGATGGCTCTAGTTGTCATATCTTATAGTCAGGGGGAAAATGTACAACTGTTTTGGAAGTTCTGTAGCGGAATATAAATTTTTTCATTGGCTATAGCTTATATTTAAATGCTTTTTATTGCGCTTAGCGAAGCACTGTCTGTAATGTATATTAAGATAGTATTGAATGTATAACTATTTGATTTTGGGAGAGAAAGGCATCCGGTAAAAGTATATATTCGCCAATTGTAACAAAATTTTAATGATTTCCTAGCACTTATAGCTTTTTTTCACAAGTAGCTTTGTTGGAACTTGTATCTATTCATACACAGGAAGATTTAGGAGAGACATTGGTGCTCTCAGTAACTTTACCTGAGTCACAGTAATTCATTTAAAGTGTGTGGTTTGTAACAACAGTAAATGAGTTTTCCTACAATATTTTGATAGGAGCCCGTTTGTGGATTTACGTCGAGGTTATTCTCATGACAGCACTGCTCATTTTACATTAATTACTGTGGCAGTGCCTCATGCACTGTCATCTTATAAGTGATAAAGTTACATTTTCTTATAGACAAAATAGACATGAATGTGTAATGAGGTGTAATTATGTATACATTTAAATTGGAGCAGATGGAAAATACATTTCTCGAAGAATGCCATGAAGAAGCAGTGTGATGGAGCTGAGTACCTTCCATTACCACATTTTATCGGGTAATTTCCCCTCCTTTCTTATGAAAAATTTGCTTGAAAACACTGGGGATTGAATTATGCGAGTGATGCTTCTAGTAATTCAGAAAGGAAGGGAAACCTGTAGTATTATGTTAAAGTAATACGAGAATACAGTAATTTGTGAATGAACTGGATAGGTACCACGGTTTTAATGTTTCTTTTCTCTGACTATTCTAAAGTTTCACTTTGATCACGGCTTTAAAATATATCTGGCTCACAGAACATATCTTCATTTGTCACTATTCCACAACATGTCGTATGTTAGTTTTTCTACAGTAACTGTCATTAAAAAAGCACACAGATGGCGCTTTCTAGTTCTACTGATCTTCCCGAAGGACACGCACTCATTGAGGAGAGATGAACTAACAAGACCACGTCCTGCTGTCCATAGATGGCTCTAGCTGTCATATCTTATAGTAAAAAGGAAAATCACAATTATTTACGAAGTTGTATAACAGACTTTAGTTATCGTCAATGGTTATAATTCAGATTTAAGTGTTCCTAATTGCGTATGGACGAACATTGTCTGTAGTATATATTAATATAAGATTGAATGTATAATTAATTGATTGTGAATAAGGAAGACGTCTGACACTAGCATATATTCGCTCGTTCTGACATCAAGTTCTAATAACTTCTTTGTGAATATCCTGTTGCACGAATGGTTATGTTGTAGATTCTAGCTAATTATACACAACAAACAATTTGTGAATGACATTTTAGCTCTCAGCAATTGTAATTTAGCCTTTGTACGTCATCCTAAGTGTGGATTTAGCTGTTCAAAAATAATTTTAGCTTTTAATAGGAGCCCGTTTGTGGATTTACGTTGAGGTGTTTTATTCACATAACTTTCTCTTCTCATTGTTGAGCAGTTATGACAATGCGTGAGATTCGAAATATAATCGAGATTAATGGAAGTGTAATAATATGCTTCACCAGTTTTAGTCATTTCTGATGAACCGTCAGACAGAGTTATCTTAAAAATATTTAAAAATGAATTTTCTGGTAGACAAAATAGATATAGAAGACTTATATTTATTACGATTTGGTCGTTAATTAGTAATATTTAAATAAAAGCCTTTGAATGGTACAGCGAGTAAAATCCTGATAACTAGAGTCCGGACTTCCTGTATATGTAGACATAAGAGAAGATAAAATATCGACGAATTACACTGATAGGACCATTATTACAAAGTTTTAAATTATATGTTGTAAGACATATTTGGTCATGATTTTACATCTTTTAATATTATTGCGGATTATTTATACATTTTCGTCATTTACATTGAATATCATGACGTAATCTAAATACTTCGATATTGTTATGTGAAAAATGAAGCCGCTGACAGTGAAGTAATAATAACTAAATACTAGTCACACAGCTTCACAATTTACTTATTTTATCCAAATCCTGGGACCAGTTTCAGAGCAAAACAAACATCCAAACAAAGCTTCATCCTCAACCACTCAGCTTGACACTCACCACACTCACGCCGTCGCCGTGACAATATTAACTTTGTTCAACTTTGTAGTTCAACTGATTTTTAGTGTTTTGTAACAAGAAATATATACAAACGTAAGCTCCTGTTAGTTTTTGTAGAATGTGTAAAGAAAATAATGTGAATAGAAGTCATCAGATTTTTAAAATGTCGCTCTAACTGCCATCTTCAGAATACTAATGCACATTCCTGTACTTCTTGTGATTTCAAGTGAACATCATGGAATTGTAAAAACAATATACACGAGCTGATATAACTCTCTTATCAGTCTCCTTTATCCCCTTGTAGCTAAACCTAAATGTACAATCAAATATATTTATGTATATATTTACATTAAACTTGCAGCAGATGAAAAAGTGTGTTTGTAGAACAATGTGCTGAGATAGCATTGTCAGTGAAAATAAGTAACTTTTATTACAAATATATATTTGATAGATGACTTTGTGTATTTACATTGATAATATGTGAGAAGAGAACTGTTTTGGTCATGAAAGGAGCAAATTGTCAATCTACCTCGTCGTGCTGTCCATAGATAGCAGCACCTGTCATATTTTATCCAGCGGGAGAAAGGGAGTAACTGTTAACTAAGTTCTATAAAAAATTTTATAGGTTGACGGGAAACACTTTGGATTTAATTAGCTTTTATGTATTATTGACAGATATTTTGTGTAGTGTATAGTAACAAAATATGCGACAGATAAATAATTGATTGGTAGAAAGGAAAGCTTGCCAGTAAAGTATATATGTACATGCCTCGGCAATTTTGTTCCATAGGTTCCTCGTTAATCGATGCAATGAATGTTTTGCTTTTGTTCGAACATTTATTTATATATGATGAGCAACGAATTTTAATTGAGTTGTATTAAATAATTCAGTGTCATACCCAGGAAGTGAACCACGGATCTCCCGTCTCCGTCTGACTGCGGTTAACCATTAAGCTACTATGACCAACATGACATTAAATTCTCCAAATGACTCGTACGTTTCCCGATAAACCACCAGGAGTTCTGATATACAATGAGACACGTACCTTTTGTGACGACTTACTATTCTGTAAGTACTTGTCATAGTTAACACTATTAGCTAAATTGAGGCAAATTAATTAGTTTGTGACAGCAGTTCATAAATATTGCTATAGCTTCTAGCTCGACAGCTATCAGTTTGTGGCTTCTAGTTGAGTATTTTATTTACACTGCCTTCTCCATCAATTGTTTCTATAATTATTGTGACGACGACATAGCTGCCCTGTCAAGGCTATTTTACAAATATATAAAAGTATATTTACTTGTACAAAGAATAGACATACAAATGTGCAATATTTACGAACTGTCGCTAAGTGATGACTTTAATATTGCTGTCTTTACTTATTTAGAAGGTAACAACATGGAATTATCTAAACAGCAAATGCAGACCAGCATTTTAAATATTTTAAATATGTAACTATATGGCTAGGTTTCTGTATCCCCTTCTATCTAAAACTAAATGTGTAGTGAAATATATTTATCTATATACTAACATTAAACTTTTGGTAGATGAAAGTTGCTCCTTGTAAAGTCTGCGCTAATGAAATGGTGTAAGTTGAATTTAATAACCTTTCTTATAAACATATATTTTATAGAAAAGCTGCACGAATGAGATTATCACAAGCTTTTGGAGTTTACCAACATTAAGAGTATAACAATGATCTTAACTTTTTTATCAGGAATTTTCAATCCAGTTTCACTGATTGGGTGTACCAAGGCTTCCCTTTGACACTTTATTACAAATATGGGACATGCTTCACCTCAAAAAGGTAAACAGTGGGACATAAAATGATTAAACATTACGTTATTTTAAAACAGTTCTACATATATATTACATTTATTTCATATTTCACTGATTATTTATCAAGATTGCTGTGATAATGACAAAACTCAGGTCAGCTGAATCCTAGAAGTAGATAAAAATATGATAAGGTAGATTTACATACAAATCAACATTCTTTTGTCTATCTAGATCAACAATTGTACACTTATAATATAAAACATAACGCAAATGCTAAGGCTCCTTACAAACTTGTAATATCTGAACAACTTTTACATTTCTACAATAGAATTTGACACAACCACTCAGAAAACCTCCTCAAACTTATTATAAATTGACATTTTATTTAAGAACACTGATTATCTCAGCCTCTCATTCTGTATTGGGTGTCAAAGATCACTTAATTTTGCTCTTTATCAGACTTGAGGTTCATTTACGAGTCTTAAATCGACGACAGAGTATCTTATGAAGGAAGTCAAGCTTCCCCCAAATCGGGAACAGGAGCTTAGGATGATACAATTCTTATTTTGAATTATATATCACATAAAATGTTTAAAAGTCATCCTCATACTGATTTCGTCCCTTGCTATGACAACCAGGGTACAAATTTGGACTACAGGACTTGACTACAACAATAGAATATCACAGAGCTGACAATATACTTATATAGAAACTGTAACCAAACTAGACAAAACACTGTTTATGAGAATAGTAAATGAGTAAACCTCTCAAGATGTGTCTTGTGAAATATAATTTCTTCTTTTATTTTATACAAATAAGTATAAAATTTGTTTTAAAAACTATATTTGTTATATTACTAGTGCATCTCTCATTTTATACGGAGAATCTTGTATCACATCAACAATAAAAGATCTGACGTGCTGAACTTACTTAACATTCTGTACATATTGTTAAACAATGATTTTTATAAAATACAATTTCCTTCTATTTCAAGTTGTTGTTAATTAATATTTGCAGAAACTAGTGTTAGTAACAGTCAAACCCTTTAAGAGTTGCTCAACATGTGACTGCTTTAAAACTGTATTCGTATGATCAGAGAAAAACTGAAGAAGACAAAACAAAATTCAACACTTATAAAGAAACCAAACAAAAGCTTTCCAATTATGAAACGTTAGTGACTCGTTCAAACGAAGAAGATCCGAATATTTATTCTAAATTTCAATCCTCTAACATTAAGTCAGATCGGACGATGAAGATAGTGATATAATATGAGTACAGGGTACATAGAGATAAGACTTCCCACACATTCAATTTTCAGGATAAGACCAACACTAGTCTTACACATGTAACCATCTTATCTGTCTCCCGTATCCCCTTTTACTTAAAACTAAATGTGCAATTTAATATTTTAACGTAAACATTTATACCAAACTTGTAGTAGCAAAAAATGTGTTGAAAAAGTATTGTGAATGTAATTCATTATCTTTTATTATAAACTTATATTTCACAGATAACATTTTCTAATTATATTGATTGTCGGACATCAGAGATCTTCTGTTATAAAGGGACCAAATTGGCAAGCGAGTTTGTCCTGCTGTCCAAAGATGGCAGTAACCATTGTCTGAGTTTTGCCTTTTAAACACATTCAGAACTTCCTAAAAACACAAGGTACTATTTTGTTTGATGTCACTATCTATGACGAAAGTTGTGTAAGGTAATAAAATTTAGTCCGAAATTTTGGAACCATTTGTGAATTCTTAAATAAATATTACATATAAAGCTAATCTGTGCTATAGAGACATTTTCTGAGAACCGTCCTTGAACGATGAACTTAAATATCAGGTTTGGTATTTAAACAACAAACAATGTTAATAGACACAAATATTTTTATTAAAGGGTTCTCAAAACATGTATATTCGCCTAAATCTCGGTATTGATATATGCGTGGAATGTAATACGTAGTACAGAAATTAATATTATTGGATTTAAAGTGACTTACGGAATCCTGTTTTCATTATTTTCTTTCTTCTTGTGTTTTATATTTATTTCACTTGTAAGTGATATCTGGTAAATATTATTATAAACCAAAAATATTGCCAAGTCTAGAAGTTAGTAATATTAACACAATTACGTGGACGAAGTATTTGATAAGTTTATTTATTTGTGTATCTCCGTTATAATCAATGAGAGTGTAGTAACTTTGTATTATATGTTAGGTACGTACTCAGTCAATACACTTAACAACTAATGACGGGATGTTTGAGGTGGTAATGTTGGTGCTACTGTCTGTACAAACTATTACGTATTAGTTGAGATTGTCATTTGTTGAAATAGTGTTATTATAAATTTACTGTTAAGTACAAAGCCAATAAGAGAATACAGTAGACTTAAGTGATAGTAAATAGTTACAGATCTGGCCGCTAGGTGATGTTCTGATGTTTTAATACCTTTTCGTGATCAGAGAACAAAACCTGCATAACAACTACTTAGTGAATAACGTATTCAGAAATAAATAAATTCGATGGCATTGTTATACAATATTTGGTTTAAACAGATACACATTTTTATTTAATAAGGCTTTCTGGATTAGTTAAGCTTTATCAGTTACAAAAGACATTTAGATTGGAGAGTAGTTCAGAGAGTATTCCAAGAATAATAAAAATATCTTTTATTTTTATAAAAATCACTTAGAAGTATACTATTATGTTCAATAATATTAAGAACCTGTATAGAAGAATTAGGAGATAGTCTGCTTGAAAATAACAGTTTCCACATTTCACAGAAAAATATAGTTTAATGTCAAAAGTTCTATGTGTGTTGGTGATCAGTGTATATTATCACAGATATTAGGAATAAATAAACAGTACCAGTTGTATAATACCAATATATTACAAGTATGCAAGTTTTTCTACAGTAACTGTCATTTATAAACTTATACAGATGGCTTTTTTGGTTCTAGTGATCGTCCCGAGATGTACTCATTAAGAACAGATGAAATGTCAAGACCGCGTCCTGCTGTCCACAGAAGGCTCTAGCTGTCATATCTTATAGCCAGAGGGAAAATGTATAACTGCTTATGTGGTTCTGTAGCGGAATTTAAATTTTTTCATAGGGTCTAGCTTATATTTAAATGCTTTTTGTTGTGTATACAGTAGCGTTGTCTGTAATATATATTAAGATAGTATTGAATGTATAACTATTTGATGTTGGGAGAGAAAGGCATCCGGTAAAAGTATATATTCGCCAATTGTAACAAAATTTTCATGATTTCCTAGCAATTATAGCTTTTTTCACAAGTACCTTTGTTGGAACTTCTATCTGTTCATACACAGTAAGATTTAGGAAAGACGCTGGTGCTCTCACTAATTTTACCTGAGCCACAGTAATTCATTTAAAGTGTGTGGTTTGTAACAACAGTAAATGAGTTTTCCTACAATATTTTGATAGGAGCCCGTTTGTGGATTTACGTCGAGGTTATTCTCATGACACCACTGCTCATTTTACATTAATTACAGTGGCAATGCCTCATGTACTGTCATCTTATAAGTGATAAAGTTACATTTTCTTGTAGACAAAATAGACGTGAATGTGTAATTAGGTGTAATTATGTATACATTTAAATTGGAGCAGATGGGAAATACATTTCTCGAAGAATGCCATGAAGAAGCAGTGTGATGGAGCTGAGTACCTTCCATTACCATATTTTATCGGGTAATTCCCCCTCCTTTCTTCTGAAAAATTTGCTTGTCGTATCTTATCCTGCGGACGACAATCTCTAATTGTTTACCAAGTTTTATAACAAATTATGTCCTTGCTGTAAAGAGATACCTTAGATTTAATTACTCTTTAGTACATATAGACAATTATTGGCTGCAGTTTATATTAAGAGAATACTTAACGTATAACTAACTGAACGTAGGAAAGGAAATCTTCTGAATGGATTATATAAGGACACGCCCTGGGCTTCCAGGAAGGCGCCTTCACTGCTGCAGTTTCGTTGGATGTCGAGAAGGCTTTCTCTACGACATGGCATGCCGGACTCCTACACAAAATGATCCATCTGGGGCTCCCAACACAAATGATCAACATTCTACACAGCTTCTTGCGACATCGCACATTTAAAGTCTCAGTCGCGGGGAAAACATCAACACTAAGGCCAGTGAGAGGCGGAGTCCCCGAAGGCTCTGTGCTATCCCCCACCCTCTTCAACGTCTTTATGGCAGATTTCCCCACAGAACCACGAGTCGAAATGGCACAATACGCTGACGACGTGTTTCTGTTCTGCAAGGACAAACACATCCTCAGAGCCTTCAACCCCATTCAAAGACATCTCCGCCTAACACAGCAGTGGTGCCGGCGTTGGCGGATGTCCGTAAATCCGGACAAAAGCCACGCCATACTTTTTACAAAGCGCTACACACCCGCAGACTGCCCCAACTTCAGCTACCGAGGTCGAAGGATAGAGTGGTCTAACTCTGTCCAGTACCTAGGAGTAAACTTGGTCAGAGGTCTAACTTTTCGCCGGCACATCAGGGACCTTTCGGCGAAGGTACAGGGAGCAATTGCTTCCCTGTACCCAATGCTGGGGTCTACCTCGATGCCAGTCCGCATGAAGTTGTACCTCTTCCGAGCGCTGGTAATCCCGGTGATGCTATATGTCTGCGAGATCTGGGGCATGGCTGCAGACAGCTGTTTAGCATGGCTTCAACGTGCACAGAATAAAGGACTGCGGTCTATTTATTCTGTGGGACGTTATTTCCCTACCAGGCTGCTCCACGAAGCATCGGGTCTTCCATACGTGGAGGATGAAATTAGGCGCCGGGCTTCAAAATTATACGCAAGTTTACCATCTCATATGAAGCGCCCTTGTCAGTTCATTGGGAAACTATGACCCCACTAGACGCCGATCTAGACTGCATCGGGACCCCCGTATGGCATGCGGGCACCCTAGATAACACAGGAGCTGAACCTATCAGCAGCTAAAGCTGAGCTCCTCATAATTCTTCCAAGCTGTTTGGCATCTAAATTTCTCCCCAACTAAATTACAAAAAATTTAAAACAAAGCAAAAAAAAAAAAAAAATGGGTGCTAAGTACTGCATCCTCCCCTTCAACCCGAAGGTACTTTGGTAACCTCAAAATTAACTTCCAATCAAAAAACCTACATCACCTTCATCCTACATCTTTCAATAAAAATCCTACCTGCGGTAAAACCCTTAATGGGTGGGCACGCAGCAAAATTCTTCTGACTGTATACAGCCAGCCAGCACAAGCGAGCGAGCGAGCGAGCGAGATGTTTCACATGAGCTCATTGCTATTACTGCATACTACTTGAAGAAGTTTTACATAAAGAGTATCTAAAATTGTATTTGTTACACATAGACATATCCCACAGATACAAGCTTTTATTCTATTGCAGTGGATGCTCAGTGTTCATTTTTTGGGTCAAACAAATTATACATATTTCAACTGCATACGATTGTGGTGTACAGAGCGGAAGTATCTCAGCATTTGTAGCAGTAATTAAGTATATGAAAAACTTCTAAAAGTTTCCAGCACTAACGTGTTTAGTAGTAAGATTTTCAATGACTTTTGTCACTTCTGCTACAGAATGAAGGACAGTCCTCAGGGGAGTTCCAGAAAACAGAAGTTCACATTACATTTTATGCCATTTGTCATT
Source organism: Mantis religiosa (assembly GCA_030765055.1). Lineage (NCBI taxonomy): Eukaryota > Metazoa > Arthropoda > Insecta > Mantodea > Mantidae > Mantis > Mantis religiosa. Next base: position 156,109,184 of record CM060956.1, on the reverse strand, counting down.
GAAATACGGTAAATATACGAAAGTTTAATGCGAATTGTTGGAAGCATTTCTTAAAAGTCAAAATACTCCTCGTAAAGCAAGTCGGGATTGTATACATTTCTTTGAGAAGCATCCTTCAACCATGAACTTCAATATTAGATTTGGTATTTTAACAACCAACATTGTTAATAAACACAAAAGACATTTTTTATGAAAGGTTTTTCAAAATATGCATGCTGGTTCAAAACTCTATGGATATTTTGAGTGGACTGCAATAACCACCAAAGGAATTAAAATTGTTAGATTTAGTGTGATATACTGAATCCTCTTTTGTTAATCTTCTTTGTACATTTTATATTTATTTATTTTACTTGTATGTGATATCTGACACATATAAAGCACAAATATTCCCAAACCTAGAAGTTAGTAATATTAACACAATTACGTGGACCAAGTATTTAATAAGTTTATTTATTTGTGTATCTCCGTTATAAGTCAATGAGAATGTAGTGACTTTGTACGCGGACTGTTCAATAAAGAATGACCACTTTTTGACTAAGTACCTTTACTCATCCTCATAATGTTGATGGTCCTTCTCAAAATAGCCTCCGCTGAATGCGATGCACTTGTCCCAGCGTTTCTGTCAGTCTTCAAAATCATACTGAAACTATTTTTGAGAGATCTTTGCAGCCTTCACCACTGCTTCTGATGATGGATAATGTCTCCCACGAAGACGTTTCTTCAAGTTAGGGAATAGAAAAAAGTCACATGGAGCTAAATCCCGACTATAGGGACGGTGAGGGATGCACTTCAGGTTGATTTGTGCAAGATATTCAGCAACAACGTTGGCAATATGCGGCCACGCATTATCGTGGTGCAGCATCCAGCCTGCTTCACGGAAATGTGGTCTTTTACGCCTGATATGGACTTGCAATGTTTTCAGGACTTCCCTGTGGTATTTTCTAGTTACTGATGTGTGTAGGTACAACATGCTGATAAACCATTCCATGAACATCAAAGAATGAGATGTCCATAACTTTCCCAACAGAAGCAACCATCTTTACTTTTTTGGGGGTTGGTGATGAAGGAGATTTCGACTCTGAGCTTTGCTGTTTGCTCCCAGGATCAAAATGATGTAGCCAAGTTCCGTCAGCAGTGATTACGTATGATAATAACTCCTGATCTTCCTCTAACATCAACTTTAGTTGCGTGTTACCTTCATTGTAGCGTATGTGATACTGAACATATATTTCCCGTTAATTTGTTTATGAATGTGTTATTTTGGTGTAACTTGTATAACTTTAAAGACAGCAAACAGCTTGGACGTCACGTGAGCGAAACACATTTGTACGACATCCGATACGTCGACAGGAATCCGTCTGTGGCTCTCAGTTTATGTATTTTACACACATGACCTTCTCCACTCAATAATTAGCAACTACACGTAGTGTATGTTCCTTTGATGTGTAGAGAGTTTATTGAACATTTTGTGTTACATTTTTGGAAGATACTCAACATAAGTACAAGTTTGATATTTAGTAAACTTGACGTTTTTGAGATTTTTGTTTTACACAAACAGACAAAACACAGACAATTTTCTAAAAGCGGTTTTTGGTTTTTGTATTCACGAAGACACAAAACGTACATTTGCTATCAATTTGTTTTAATACAACACGTTTAATAATTACATTGATTGTCCGGGAGGTAAGAATTACTGTTTAAAAAAAGACAAAATTAGTAACCGACCTCAGGTAGGTATCCACAGATGGCAGCAACTGTCATATTCTACCGCGCGGATTTAAATTTGTAAATATTTACCGCAATTTATATCAAAGAGTAATTATGTTCATAAGGCATAGCTTAGATTCAATTATCGTATGTTGAACGTAGACAAGTATTGACCGTAGTGTATATTAAAACAATATAGAACGTACAAGTACTTGAATATAAGAAATGAAGACTTCTGGGTCTATTATATGTATTACACACAATTTGGCAATGGCTTCGAGCCCCAAAATCCTGCTGAACAGGAGAATCATGACGAGCCCATGCCTCCTAGACAGCTTAGGGATGAAAGGGCGGGAGGAAGACCTGCACCCATTCGTTCCAGATCAGCCTCTCCCCACAACCAGGTGGCCCACACAAACAACGTTCCCATGACAGCTACACTCGACCTCACGGATGTGTTCAAGTGGCTGCAGCAGCTGTTGCAGACACATGGACAGAAAATCTGTGAGCTCGTTGTGAAGTTCTTCACAGCCACAGATCCGGCCAGCAAGATGCTGGTGGCAATGGAGGCGATGGCCCTCCTGACCGCAGGCACGCAACAGCTCCGAGATGGCGCATCGAACTAGGTCACGTACCTCGTTTCGATTCGCATTTTGGAATGCGTGCGGCCTAGCAGGTCAGGGGAGCGAGCTGCTTCACTTTGCCCGAGACAATGCCCTAGACTTCATTCTAGTCAGCGAAACGCATCTCCGACCAGACTTCCGTTTCCGTCTTCCGGGCTACATCTGCCATCGTACGGATCGTCAGGGACGCTCAGGTGGCGGAACTGCGATCTTGGTGAGGCAAAATGTGGTCTATCAGCCCATCCAGCTCCCACCTCTACAAACCTTAGAGGCCACGGCCATTAGTATGCACCTTGGTGGTTTAGAGGTCCTGGTAGTCTCTGTGTATCATCCACCAAACCGACAGTTTGTATCCAACGACTATCTATCCATCCTAGCCCTATATCCCTGTGCTATCATGGCCGGCGATTTCAATGCTAAACATCAACGTTGGCATTGCGGTCGTCGGGCGGATGCAAGAGGCAATGAAATCATTCGCCTTATAGATGCGGACCCTCAACTTCAAGTACAGGGCCCCTGGCAACCCACTCATTACCCGCGAGGAGGAGGACTGCCCTCAGTCATAGACTTCGCAATCACAAAACATCTACCATACCATCTCACACTCACATCATTAAATGCATTACATTCAGATCACAATCCAGTGTTGACAGAGATCAACACAAGGGTGGCCAGTCACGACATCTCGCTTCAAACGCGAGAGGTCGACTGGGAAGGCGTCAGGAACTGCCTCCACACTTCCATCCCGCCAAATCCCAAAATCACAAATATCCCTACCCTGGATAACGCCGTCTCATCCTTCACTTCCATCGTGAAGCGCACCACCTTTAATTTGACAGTCCATGCTCCGGCTCCACTTGATCCCGATGTCCCCCCTTTGGACATCCTTCTTCTAATCCGGCGATCCTGGGCAGCACGGAGATTATACCAACGTCACCGCACGCCACATAATCGAGCGCTCCTAAGACGTTTACGTCGAGAGGTCAGTGTCCGTCTGCGCGAGCACAAGGTGCAAGCGTGGGAGGACAAAATGGCCAGGTTGCGCGTCGAGGATGGCGACGTGTGGAGGATAGCTAAAGCCCTCAGAAAACACAGAGGTCAGTACACCTCTCCCATTCACGGCACCCAGGGCCTGGCCAATGAACCCCAAGCCAAAGCCAATGCGTTCGCTGACTATCTTGAGCGTACTATGTGTCCGAGAGATGACCCCCAGGACGATAACTTTTCTGAACGCGTCCGTCGGGAGGTGCGTCGTTTCTTATGTCACCCTCCTGAGGATGCGGAGAGACTCCATACCATCCGACCTAGTGAAGTCGAAGGCGTACTCCAACGTCTCAAACCAAAGAAGGCGGCGGGGACGGACGGGCTGACTCCCCTAATGCTCCGCCATCTTCCCTTCAATGCGATTCTCTTCCTGACCAGGATTTTCAATATGTGCCTCGCCCTTGGGTACTTTCCACGAGAGTGGAGAGAGGCCCGGGTGATTTGCATATTGAAACCTGGGAAGAACCCGGTACACCCATCCAGCTACAGGTCCATTAGCCTCCTCTCCACCCTTTCGAAAGTTCTCGAGAGGCTAATTCTTGCTCGTTTGTCCCCAATATTGGTAGACATTCAAGCCATTCCTGACCACCAATTTGGTTTTCGTCCTGGGCACTCGACAGTTCAGCAGTTGCTGTGTGTGGTGGAGACCGCCGCCCTGGGCTTCCAGGAAGGCGCCTTCCCTGCCGCAGTTTCGTTGGATGTCGAGAAGGCCTTCTCTACGACATGGCATGCCGGACTCCTACACAAAATGATCCATCTGGGGCTCCCAACACAAGTGATCAACATTCTACACAGCTTCTTGCGACATCGCACATTTAAAGTCTCAGTCGCGGGGAAAACATCAACTCTAAGTCCAGTGAGAGGCGGAGTCCCCGAAGGCTCTGTGCTATCCTCCACCCTCTTCAACGTCTTTATGGCAGATTTCCCCACAGAACCACGAGTCGAAATGGCACAATACGCTGACGACGTGTTTCTGTTCTGCAAGGACAAACACACTCTCAGAACCTTCAGCCACATTCAAAGACATCTCCGCCTAACACAACAGTGGTGCCGGCGTTGGCGGATGTCCGTAAATCCGAACAAAAGCCACGCCATACTTTTCACAAAGCGCCACAGCCCCGCAGACTGCTCCAACTTCAGCTACCGAGGTCGAAGGATAGAGTGGTCTATCTCTGTCCAGTACCTAGGAGTAAACTTGGATAGAAATTTAACTTTTCGCCGGCACATCAGGGACCTTTCGGCAAAGGTACAGGGAGCAATTGCTTCCCTGTACCCAATGCTGGGGTCTACCTCGATGCCAGTCCGCATGAAGTTGTACCTCTTCCGAGCGCTGGTAATCACGGTGATGCTATATGCCTGCGAGATCTGGGGCGTAGCAGCAGACAGCTGTTTAGCATGGCTTCAACGTGCACAGAATAAAGGACTGCGGTCTATCTATTCTGTGGGACGTTATTTCCCTACCAGGTTGCTCCACGAAGCATCGGGTCTTCCATACGTGGAGGATGAAATTAGGTGCCGGGCTTCAAAATTATACGCAAGTTTACCATCTCACAGAAGCGCCCTTGTCAGATCATTGGGAAATTATGACCCCACTAGACGCCGATCTAGACTGCATCGGGTCCCCCGTATGGCATGCGGGCACCCTAGATAACACAGGAGCTAAACCTATCAGCAGCTAAAGCTGAGCTCCTCATAATTCTTCCAAGCTGTTTGGCATCTAAATTTCTCCTCAACTAAAATTTAAAACAAAACAAAAATTGGGTGCTAAGTACTGCATCCTCCCCTTCAACCCGAAGGTACTTTGGTAACCTCAAAATTAACTCCCAATCAAAAAACCTACATCACCTTCATCCTACATCTTTCAATAAAAATCCTACCTGCGGTAAAACCCTTAATGGGTGGGCACGCAGCAAAAACCTTCTGGCTGTATACAGCCAGCCAGCACGAGCGAGCGAGCGAGAAAGAAATGTTTCCCATTATTTCTTTGTTTGTTGATTTTGTTGCCAAGTTTTAGGAAGTTTAGGTGAAACTTGTTAAAGATAAAAATCAGAAATATCTCAAAGAAGTGATTTACCAAAACCCCTTCGCGGTCCAATTTTAGTGAAATGGAATACTTCTCTTATACGTACATATGTGGTAGACGTCTCGGCAGCGTCGCTGTCTCACGTTCAAGAGATCCCGAGTTCGAATCTCGCTCAGGGAGAGTAACTACGTTAAGTCCTCTTACCGTGTTTTCACTTATCGTGAAAGACAAATCTCAGGTGGCTCTGAGCTCTATTGACCCTGGACTCATTCGTGCATCTTTTAATTCATTGTCCAATGACACCTAACGTTATAGAACGTAAATTAGAGCGAAAGAAAGGCGCAGAAAATGTAGAAGTATTTGAACATTTGTAATACTAATTAGTTTTATCTCAGAAACTGCAAAGTAAGTCAAATTGTGCGCCTTAACGGTATTTTTATCTGCTGTAGTAAGATTTTGTACGACTATTACGGTTTGTCAGATATTAAATAGTTATACAGAACAAATGACATTCGGGAATGCCACATTAATATGTTTACTATGATCTAAAGCTAATGACATGGAATTCTAAAAACAGCATATACCAACACGATTTGAGCATTTGTATGTGAATATTTGAGCATTCTTAGTACTCAATTATCTCAGAAAGTGAAAGAAGTAGAAAAGATTGTCTGCTTTAACGATATTTTGATCTGCTGTAGTAAGATCTTGTACGACCATTACGGTTTGTCAGATGTGTAACAGTTATACAGAACAAATGACACTCGGGAACAGAATTACAGATAACGAAGGGTAATGTTTAATTTAAAGTCATCTTTTCTGATTAAAATTCGGTAAAAGTATGCAAGTTCAATCAGAATTAAAAAGCTAATCGTTGGGGTAGTCATTTTTTCGAGAACCATCCTTGGACGATGAACTTAATCATCAGGTTTGGTATTTAAACAGCAATACAGATATTTTTGATTAAAGGGTTCTCAAAACATGTATGTCCTTCTAAATCTCTGTATTGATTCTTTGGCGTGGAATGCGATATCAAGGAATTCATATTGTCATATTTAGTATAACTTACTACTCATCTTTTCTATGGCTTTTCTTTCTGTATTTTATATTTATTTCTTATCGTAAGTGATATCTGGTAAATATTATTATAAACCAAAAATAATGCCAAGTCTAGAAGTTAGTAATATTAACACAATTACGTGGACGAAGTATTTGATAAGTTTATTTGTGTATCTCCGTTATAATCAATGAGAGTGTAGTAACATTGTATTATATGTTAGGTATGTACTCAGTCAATACACTTAACAACTAATCACGGGATGTTTGAGGTGGTTATGTTGGTGCTACTGTCTGTACAAACTATTACGTGTTAGTTGAGATTGTCATTTGTTGAAATAGTTTTATTATAAATTTACTGTTAAGTACAAAGTCAATAAGATAATACAGTAGACTTAAGGGATAGTAAATAGTTACTTGTCTCGCCGCTAGGTGATGTCCTGATGTTTTTATATCTTTTCGTGGTTAGAGAACAAAACCTGCATAACAAGTACTTAGTGAATAACGTATTTGGAAATGAAAGCGGCAGCCTTCAATTGTTATAAAATATTTTATTTAACCAGATAAACATTTTTATATAATAAGACTTTTTGGATCGGTTAATTTTATCAGTTACAAAATACATTTTTGGAGAGTAGTTCAGAGAATATTAAAAGAAAAATAACGAAATATTTTTTTTACAAACTTCTTAGAAGTATACTATATTGATGAAATTATTAAGAACCTTAATAGAAGAATTACAAGATAGTCTGCTTGAAAATAACAATTTCGACACTTCACAGAGGAATACAGTTTAATGTCAAAAGATCTGTATTTGTCGGTGATCAGTGTATATTATCACAGTTATTTGGAATAAAAACAGTCCTAGTTGCATTATACTAATATATTATAAGTATACAAGTTTTTCTACAGTAACTGTCATTAAAAGTCATATTCAGATGGCCTTTTTAGTTCTACTGATCGTCCCGAGATGTACTCATTAAGAAGATGAAATATCAATACTGCTTCCGGCTGTCCATAGATGGCTCTAGCTGTCATATATGGACGAAGAAAATTATCAATTTTTAATGAAGTTCTGTAACAGAATTTAACTTTTTTCATATAATACATGTAATATATAGATGACCATTTTCAGTTTTATTGCTTCTCCCGTGGAGAAATGTTCTCATTAAGGAGAGATGAAATAGCAAGACCGCCTCTTGCTGTCCATAGATGGCTCTAGCTCTCATGTCTTATCGCTAGGAAGAAAATTTGTGATTGTTTACGAAGTTTTATATCGGAATGTATTTATATTCATTGGATAAAGTTTGATTTGGTAATTTTTTCCCACTATAAAGGCAAGTGTTGTCTGTAGTGCCTCTTAAGGTAATATTTAACTTATAAGTAATTAATTGTTAGAAAGGAAAGCTTCTGACTCAAATACATACAAACACGTAATTACAGAATTTTCTCGTGAATTTCCTGTCAATGCCTTGTTGCATTTCAGTTTTGTTGGAACTTGTATCTAATTATAGAGGAATTATGTCTAAGATTAATGTATTCTGCGCTCACTTATGACAGCTATTTCATTTGTACTGTGTCATGTGTAACAGCTTGTCATTCCAGTTGAAGCTCGGAGTCGCATTTTTGGTTGTAAGGAAGTTTTTGTCTTCATAATACGTATATGGTGAAAAAAGCAAAAGGTGGAAGTGTTTAAAGATTTGTATCAGTAAATAAGTATCTCAGAAGTTGCTAAGTAAGAAACACAAGATAAAGTATACGCCTTTTTTAGTAATATTTTGTCCAAATTTACGTTCCTCAGTTGTGTAGTCATTGTTAATAAATCGGAATTCCGAAGAGATTCCCATAAAACACATGGCCTTCTTCATGAATTGTATCAATAATAATTATTAAATTATTATACCTAACTTATTTTAGCGCAGGATGTCGGCTAATTTCCATCATCGTTATTTGTGTATACTTACTGGAACTGTGATACAGCGATATTTTACAAATAAATAAAAGTGTATTTTCTTGTTTAAGGAATAAACCTTTAAAATTTACCTATTCTAGGACAAGAGTAAGGTTGACTAGGGAGTATGTTGAGCACGGTTTACTTGGTAGTAAATAATAACAGTACATACCAAACCGATTTGATGATCACTCTCCTGTATATCCTTATATCTAAAACCAACTGTGCAATGATGTATATTTATGTATACATTTACATTAAACGTGGAGCTTATGAAAGATATGTTTCTCGAAGCATTCGCTGAAAAAGCAGCTAAGTACTTAAAACGCTATGTAACTTTCATTATAAATATATATTTTATAGGTCCCTTTCTTAGTTAAGAAATATTCATTACTTGCTACCTGCCCCACTTACTAAGTCTTCTAGTTGAATAACACACTTAAACAGAGTTACTTACATTCTTCGTGTAATCATTAAACTCCTTCAGGTCATCTTCAGTATCGTTCTATCACTTTTACAACACACGATTCTATCTACACTCATAAATTCTATATGACACAGTTATGGTGGAAGTCCACGTCACATTTTTCACAATTTTACTATAACCAGACTTCGCTACAGTCTACTGTTTCAGTGTACTCTCGCGTTAGCTCCATCAGACTTGACTAGCGCGCTCGTCAACTGTTTACAGTCAAGCATACTACAGACGCAGAACACGTCACATCACCTTGGCCAACAGGAAGGAAGTATTTGTACGTAAAGAACGTCTGACATTCTATCCAGAAATTCAGATCGAGATGTTTATGTACGTTTTGAAGTACCACGACTAAAATAAAACCTTGTTGGTAGAAATATCCATGTGCGAATGTGTGCAAATAAATAAAACAAAAAGTAAAAACCAAAATAAAAAGTAGCTTAAGTACCGCGGTATGCACGTTGAATAGCTTCTTAGAATGGAGCACATACATAACAAAAAACTTATGCCCGTTATATGGAGCGACTTTGCAAAACCACTTCACCAAAATGTGTTATTTCGCTTCAATTTACGTTATCCAAACTTATGTCAAATTATTCTAGGAGTAAAATGAGCTAACAGTTGCTAGACTATCTTTTGTCAGGATAAGGGAAAACCACCATCGTTTAGTCATATCGGACGGTGAATGAAATTATGTTCAAATGAGTACAGTATACATAAGGTTTATAGTTACTAGAGGTTATTCTTTCAGTGTAAGGAAATCCCGAGAGAAACCTTTCACAGATAATCAGGTGACTCATCCTGACCGAGATTCGAACTCAGGACCTCATGAACGCTACCAGTAAGCTAATGATGCGGGCTTGTCCTTCTTCCCTTGTAAATATAAGGAAACATACATAGAGAATTTCTGTAAGTGTTTACCTTGATTAACATGAAGTATATACAAACATAAGCTTCTGTAATTTTTTGTAGAATGTGTAAAGAAAATAATGTGAATAGAAGACATCAGATTTTTAAAATGTCGCTCTAACTGCCATCCTTAGAATACTAATACACATTCCTGTACTTCTTGTGATTTCAAGTGAACATCATGGAATTGTAAAAACAATATACACGAGCCGATATAACTCTCTTATCAGTCTCCTTTATCCCCTTGTAGCTAAACCTAAACCTGCAATGAAATATATTTATGTATATATTTACGTTAAACTTGCAGCAGAAGAGAAAGGTATTTGTAGAACAATGTGCTGAAAAAGCATTGTCAGTGAAATGAAGTATCTTTTATAAGAAATGTATACATGATAGATCACTTTTTGTAATAACATTGATTATCCGTAGGAAGAGAACTGTTTTGGTCATGAAATGAGTAGATTGTCAGTCTACCTCGTCTTGTTGTCGATAGATAGCAGCACTTGTCATATCTTATCCAGCGGAAGAAAGGGAGTAACTGCGCAGTTTTATAACAAATATTATTTAGGTTGGTAAGAAACACTTTGGATTTAATTAGGTTTTATGTCTTAAAGACAGATATTGGCTTAACCATATAGTATCAAAATATGGGACCGATATATAATTGATAGAACAGAAGTCTTGCGAGAGAAGTATATATCCACATGTCTTGGCAATTTTGTTCCATAGATTCCTTGTTAATACAGAATTGTTCTTGTTGGAACGTTCATTTATATATAATGAGCAAAAATTTTTAATTAAATTGGATTATTGGATTATTTAAATTCAATGTTAACGCCGGGATTTGAACCACGAATCTCCCGTCTCCGTCTGACTGCGGTTAACCATTAAACTACTATGACAACATGACATTAAATTCTCCAACTGACTCGTATGTTTCCCGATAAACCACTAGGAGTTCTCATATACAATGATACATGTATCTTTTGTGACGACTTACTATGCTGTAAGTACTTGGCATAGTTACCACTATTAGCTAAATTGATGGAAATTAATTAATTTGTGACAGCAGTTCATAAATATTGCTATAGCTTCTAGCTCGACAGCAATCCGTTTGTGGCTTCAAGTTGAGCTATTTTATTTACACTGCCTTCTCCATCACTTATTTCCATAATTATTGTGACGATGACCTACTGCACTGTCAAATGTATTTTACAAATATATAAAAGTGTATTTCCTTTTACAAAGAATAGACATACAAATGTCGAAATTTTACGAGTCGTCGCTAAGCGATGACTTTAAAATTAAATTGCTTTCAGTGGTATAATGTATAAAGACGTAACAGCAGTTTCTATTTGATAGCAAGGATAAAAAACATAACAAGTATTGTAAAATGTCCGTCTGTAGAAGAAGTTATGTGTCATAAATTATGTGTCTTAACGGGAGATACAACTTTTGTACTAAGATTTGTCTGACATTTGTAACATATTCAAAAGTAATTCAGAATTAATGATATTATGAGACATTCCCATAAAACAGAAAGTTGGTGTCCTCATTTGTGTAGTCAAGTTCAATCAGAATTGTAGGAAACATGTAAAAAGACAAAATAGTCGAATAACGTTCTATCTGTAGCTAGTCTGTGGTGTACACGTTTCCTTGAGATCAACCATCCTTGGACGATCAACTAAAATATCGAGTTTGGTATTCAAACAACAACAATGTTCTCAATTAACACAGACTTTGTTTACAAAAACGTTAGGATCCAAGCATTTTTAAGCAGAGTACTTTCAGTCAAATATTGGAAACGATTTTAAAGATGTAATGGAATACGGAACGGAAATTTAAAAAATGTTAAATCTAGTATGAGTTACTAAATCCTGTTCTTCATTCTCTCAATCTTAACTTTTAAGTAATATCTGATAAATATTTATGTACATAAAGATATTGCTAAGTCTAGAAGTTAGTAATATTAACACAATTATGTGGACGAAGTATTTGATAGGTTTATTTATTTGTGTATCTCCGTTATAATCAATGAGAGTGTAGTAACATTGTATCATATGTTATGTATGTACTCTTTTCGCAGTCAACCTTCCGAAATGTTTGTTGCTTTAGTTTAAATTTTCTTCACAGTATGTATGTATTTATTGACTGCAATTGGGTACTACCCGGTGGCACAGTTAAGAATACAGATCAAATTACAATTACTAGATTTACAGCAATAACACAGTAAACAATACAAACATGATATTATTTTACTTTAGTCACTTAAAACATATGTAATTACTTCTCTATTTACATATTATAATTCAAAAGTTAAACTATAAACCATCTAGATTTTTTCTAAATTTCTTCAGCGACAGGGGACAGCCCTGAAAGACTGCTACAGGCAATTCATTCCATTCTTCAATGGTTCTATTAACAGAAGAAAATTTTGCTACGTCGGTTCTGTATCTTCTACCCTTAATTTTATACCTATGATCGTTTCGTCCATAATAATCCGGATTATCTAACCTTACACTAAAGTCTACCCATGCCTTTACACCAGCATTAACTTTGAATAACGCTACCAACCTATGTTTTTTACGCCTAATTCTTAATTCCTCCCATTTAGTCTCATCTCCTTTTATAGGCCCAAAATACTTGCCTCTTTTTATGAATTTTATTGCCCTCTTCTGTACTTTTTCTAATGGATCGATTTGGTTAGCTCTATACGGGTCCCAGCATGCTACTCCATATTCCATAACCGGCCGCACTAAGGCCTTGTAGGCAATTTCCCTGGACCTAGCGCTCCCCTTTTCCAATATTCTCATTACGAAATGTAATGCCTTCCACGCATTCCTAGATGTGGAATTTACTTGCTCATCCCATCCAGCATTACTTGCCAGGTACACTCCCAAGTATTTGCAGCTGTCCACCTGTGGAATTTGCACCCCTCCCATGTGATAGTTAACAATAATTTTGCCCTTAGTTCTACTAAAAACAATGGACTTACTTTTCTTGGCATTAATTGTCATTTTGTTAGCCGCAGCCCAATTACAGATTTCATTTAAATCACCCTGAAGAGCGGTTTCGGTGTATTCCGAATTTTATTATAAATGATACAATCGTCTGCAAACAACCTTATCTGGCAGTTAATATTAACATAGTGTTAATGTTCCTTCCTGTATTTATTGTAATGACGGGACAATAACATATAATAGTAAGAAGAGCATACACCAACCCGATTTTTAAATATGTAACAGACACCCTAGTCTCCTTGAAGCTAAAACAAAATATACAATAAGTGTAATTCTGTATACATTTACCTTAAACTTGGAGCAGATAGGCAATAAAGCCTTGGTAGAGGAGTGTGCTGAAAAAGCAGTGTGAGTTATTCAAATAACTACATGTATTATGTAAATAGCGTTTTTTTCTATTGATCGTCCATGTGGAGAGATGTACTGATTGTGAAAGGATGAACTAGCAAGACCGCTTCCTGCTGCCCAGAGATGGCACCACCTGTCATATCTCAACGAGCTGAAGATTATTTGTACTTGTTTACGAAGGTGTATAACAAATGTTAAATAGTTTCATTGCGTAATTAGATTGGATTATATTTCATGACAGATGAACATCAATTGGCTGTCCTATATATTAAAACAATTTGAAACGTATAAATAATTGTTGGTGAGAAAGCAAGTCCTCTCAGACCAATACATATCTACACATTTTGTAAAGCATATTATCTGGAGGCTCAATTCCACCCAGGGTAGAGCCAATGGACGATGACCATGCTGACCTCGTGGAACAGGTGGTGGAGGACTTCCCATCGTTACCCCTAGAGAGTTAGCGACCACGCTTAACACTGTAAGAAACAACAAAGCACCTGGGCAGGACCGTGTGACAGCGGAAATGCTCAAGCACCTTCCACGAAGAGCCGTGATTCACTTAACCCGGATTTAAAATGCGTGCCTATACATGCGCCACTTTCCAGCTATCTGGAAGGAGGCGCGCGTGGTGTGCGTTTTAAAGCCGGGGAAAAATCCGGTTTTTCCTTCCAGTTACCGCTCTATCAGCCTTCTGTTGGGTTAAGCCGCTCAGGCTGCCGCATGGGGTATATTTTCCCAAGGCCGTCCTCACCCGACTCTCCGCTTGAAGAAGGTCGGAATGAAGACAGCACGATCAGAGGGGTTAGGAAGCAATGTGGGGAAATTATCTAAACCCATTTCTGGTTCTGGTGTTTTCAGTGTGATGGAGAGAACCCCGTCTGGCTAATAGCCCATGGCGTCCTTGGGGAGTTTGTACCTCCTCCTCCTGCGAGGAGCTCTGTGGTCATACCGACCCAGGGTGCTGACCAGCTGGTTGGAATGGGTAGAAAGTTTTTGATGGAGGGTTCGAGATCTCTCTCTTACCATGTCCTCTATGTAAGGGGTTTGGGAGCATTCATGTAAGATGTGCGTTGGGAATCTACGCCCAGTACCATAGATCATCCTTAACGCCCGATTCTGCACGATTTGCAGTCTGTGGATTGTGGTCGGAGCCGCCAATCCAGAGAAACCTATGCCCCGACATAAACGCTTGAGACAAAAGACAGAAGACTACTACACTACCCAGATAAAGCCGCAGTAAGCGGCTAGGTGCTGGGCGAATCCATTCCGTCCAGGTAAACTTGGACGACTCGATTCTTCTGCTGGTCTGCTATCAGCCTTCTCCCAGCTTTATCGAAGGTATTCGAAAAACTGCTCCTCTCCCGGCTTCTTCCTCATCTGCAGGAAAGGGGCCTAATCCCGGAACACCAGTTTGGCTTCCGTTCTGGCCACTCCACGACCGAGCAGCTACTGCGGGTTGCCGAGAAGGCGTCCCTGAGATTCCAGGAAAGGTCTAAAACGGTAGCAGTGCTGCTTGACGCGGAGAAGGCATTCGCCACTACCTGGCATGAAGGACTTATTTACAAACTCCTGGAGCATGAAATTCCCCGTCCATACATTTCCTTGGTGGCCGGTTTCCTCGGAAACCGAAGCTTCCGAGTAAAGATGGAGGGGAAGCTGTCTACCGAGCAGCCCATTGGCCCTGGAGTACCGGAAGGCAGCGTGCTGTCGCCGGCGCTCTTCGCAGCTTACATGGCTGACATACCTACACACCACAACACCCAAACCTGTCAGTATGCGGACGATCTCATGATCTTCGCAGTCAATAGGAATACACGGTACAGCTTCCGGCAAAACCAAAACCCAGCTCCGGGCCATTGGCGAATGGAGTGCAAAATGGCAAATGGCAATTAACCCGGAGAAGAGTTCTGCTATTCTCCTGGCGAAAACCATAGCCAACCGGTTGCAGCAGAACTTCGTTTTACGGCGCCGTCGAATCCCATGGTTGCAAACGGTGAAGTATCTCGGGGTGACGCTGGACCGTAAGTTAACTTACGTTCCGCACGTCAAGGGCAAGGTCCAGCTGGGGCACGTCGCACTGCGGAGCCTATACCCTATTTTCAGATCAACCATGCCGATCCGTCTCAAACTTCAACTGTATCAGGCGATCATTCCGCCTATGATTCTGTACGACTGTGAGATCTGGGGAACAGTGGCTAATACCACTTTCGTCAGACCCCAGACGCTGCAGAACAAGACACTCCGCATCATCTACGATACAGGCTGTAGATTCCCGACTCATATCCTACATGAGCACTCCCAGATCCCGTACTTTGTCGATGTCATTCGCGAGAGGGCACGATCAATGTACGACAAAATCCAAATGCACCCCAAACCTTTAGTGAACTCCCTGGGAAGGTATGACCCGAGAGATCAAAGACGCTTGCCGTCCTTCAGAATGCCGAGAGACGTCCTGGGACCCCTTGAGTAACCCAAGGAAAACCCAAGATGTCTCTGGAATCAACTTCTACGCCGAAGGACCAAGCGCTACACAACCCGTACCCAAAACGGAGCAAAAAACTAAATCGTGTCTCCCAAAAAGAGAAAACGATTAAGTGCAGCTGCCCACAACAAGAGGGGCAATCCATTTCAAACACATCAAAAATTTCAAACATTCAATAATTTCAAACACCCCAGCAGAACATGGAGCTACTAGGTCATTTCGCAGGTTAAGCCGCAAAGCGGCTAGGTACTGCGGCATAAGACACCCGGACGGGGATAGCCCCGCCCGACTAGGACTACCTCTGGACCTCTGGAATTTTGTGAGTTCTTCGTCAGTTCCAGAAACTGACATTTTCCACATTTCCGCTCATGAACGCTACCAGTACGGTACTGAGGTGGGCTTGTCCTACTTCCCTTGTAAATATAAGGAAACATACATAGAGATTTTCTGTAAATGATTACCTCGATTAACATGAAGTATATACAAACATAAGCTCCTGTTATTTTTTGTAGAATGTGTAAAGAAAATAATGAGAACTGAAGTCATCAAATATGTCACTCTAACTGCACACTTTTTCATCTGCTGCAAGAATATATGTATATCAGTCATCAGTAATAAAGGTTACTTAATCTCACTGACAATTATTTTAAGCACATTGTTCTATATATATATATATATATATGATAGATCTACACACTAATTTAGATGTAAATATATACATAAATATAATTAATATATCATATATATGACAAATTTATATTTGATAGATCACCTTTTGTAATTATATTGATTATCCGTGAGAAGAGAACTGTTTTGGTCATGAAAGGAGCAGATTGTCAATCTACCTCGTCTTGCTGTCCATAGATAGCAGCACTTGTCATATCTTATCCAGCGGAAGAAAGAGAAGAACTGTGTACGCAGTTTTATAACAAATTTTATTTAGGTTAGGAAGAAACACTTTGGATTTAATTAGGTTTTACGTCTTATAGACAGGTGTTGGCTGTAGTGTATAGTAATAAAATATGGGACCGATATACAAAATGATTGTTAGAACGTAAGTCTAGCGAGAGAAGCATATATCCACATGTCTTGGCAACTTTGTTCCATTGATTCCTTGTTAACAACAATTCAGTTTTTTATGTCTTTGTTGGATCATTTCTTTATATATTATAAGTCCCAAATTTTAATTGAATTGGATTAAATAATTGAATGTCAAGCCGTCATTTGAACCACGGATTGGCCGTCTCCGTCTGACTGCGGTTAACCATTGAGCTTTTATGACCAACATGACATTAAACTCTTCAACTGACTCGTATGTTTCCCGATAAACCACTAGGAGTTCTCATATACAATGAGACACGTACCTTTTGTGACGACTTACTATGCTGTAAGTACTTATCATAGTTACCACTATTAGCTAAATTGATGGAAATTAATTAATTTGTGACAGAAGTTCATAAATATTGCTATAGCTTCTAGCTCGACAGCAATTCGTTTGTGGCTTCAAGTGGAGCTATTTTATTTACACTGCCTTCTCCATCAATTGTTTCTATAATTATTGTGACGATGACATACCTGCACTGTCAAAGGTATTTTACAAATATATAAAAGTATATTTCCTTGTACAAAGTATAGACATACAAATTTGCAAGCTTTACGAGATGTCGCTAAGTGATGACTTTACTATTGTAGTGTTTACTTTAATTAGAAGGGAACAACATGGAATTATATAAACAGAAAATGCAGACTAACTTTTTAGATATGTAACTATATGGCTAGGTTCCTGTATCCCCTTCTATCTAAAATTAAATGAGTAGTGAAATATATTTATCTATATATTCACATTAAAATTTTAGTAGATGAAAGATGCTCCTTGTAAAGTCTGCGCTAGTGAAATGGTGTAAGTTGAATTTAATAACCTTTCTTATAAACATATATTTTATAGAAAAGCTCCATGATTGAGATTGTCACAAGATTTTAGAGTTTACCAACATTAAGAGTATAACAATGATTTTAACTTTTTTTATCAGCAATTTTCAATCCAGTTTGAATGATTGGGTGTACCACGGGCTACCTTTTGGCACTTTATTACCAATATGGGATATGCTTAACATCAAAAAGGTAACTAGTGAGACGTAAAATGATTAAACATTACGTTGTTTTTAAACAGTTGTACATTTATTTGACATTTATTTCATATTTCACTGATGATTTATCAAAATTAGTGTGATTCTGACAAAACTGAGGTCAGCTGAATCCTATAAATAGATAAAAATATGATAAGGTAGACTTGCATACAAATCAACATTCTTTTGTCTATCTAGACCAACATTTGTACACTTATAATATAAAACATAACGAAAATGCTAAGGCTCCTTACAAACTTGTAATATCTCAACAATTGGTATATTTATACAATAGAATTTGACACAACCACCTCGAAACCTCCACAAACGTATTATAAATTGACATTTTATTTAAGAACTCTGATTATTTCAGCCTCCCATTCTGTATTGGGTGTCAAAGATCACTTAATTTTGCTCTTTATCAGACTTGAGGTTCATTTACGAGTCTTAAATCGACGACAGAGTATCTTATGAAGGAAGTCAAGTTTCCCCAACTCGGGAACAGGAGGTTAGGATGATGCAATTCTTATTTTGAATTATATATCACATAAAATGTTTAAAAGTTATCTTCATGCTGATTTCGTCCCTTGCTATGACAACCAGGATACAAATTTGGACTACAGGACTTGACTAAAACAATAGAATATCACAGAGCTGACAATATACTTATATAGAAACTGTAACCAAACTAGACAAAACACTGTTTATGAGAACAGAAAATGTAAACCTCTCAGGAGGTGACTTGTGAAATATAATTTATTCTTTTATTTTATACAAATAGGCATAATGTTTATTTTAAAAACTATATTTGTTATATTAATAGCGCATCTCAATTTATACGGAGAATCTTGTATCAGATCAGCAATAAAAGTTCTGACGTGCTGCCTTCTCTTGACTTTCTGTACATATTGTTCAACAATGATTTTTATAAAATCTAATTTCCTTCTATTTCAAGTTGCTGTTAATAAATAGTTGCAGAAACTGGTGTTAGTAACAGTCAATCCCTTTAAGAGTTACTCAACATGTGACTGCTTTAAAACTATGTTTGTATGATCCAGAGAGAAAGGAAGAAAAAACAAAAAGCAATTCTAAAAAATAAACTAAATTAAGGCTTCCATGTATGAAAACAACGTTAGTGATTCGTTCAAAAGAAGAAGATCCGAATATTTATTCTCAAATTCAGTCCTGTAACGTCAAGTCAAATCGAATGATGAACGAAGTGATATACATATGAGTACAGGGTACATAGAGGTAAGAGATTCACACGTTCAATTTTAAGGATAAGACCAAACTTATTTTAAACATGTAACCAGCTTATCTGTCTCCCGTATCCCCTTTTACTTAAAACTAAATGTGAAATTTAATATTTTAACGTAAACGTTTATACCAAACTTGTAGTAGAATAAAAATATGTTGAAAAAGTATTGTGAATGTAATGCATTATCTGTTACTATAAACTTATATTTCATAGATAACATTTCCTAATTAAATTTATCGTCTGAATTCAGAGTTCTTCTGTTATAAAGGGACCAAATTGGCGAGCGAGTTTGTCCTGCTGTCCGTAGACGGCAGTTCCTGTCATATCTTATTCTGTGGAAGAAAAGTAGTAACTGCTTGTGAAATTTCATAAAAAATTCTAATAATGTTCATATCTTGTATCTGATATTCAATTGGTTCATTGCATATAGGCAAATACTGATTACAGTGTGTATATTAAGGGAATATGGAAGCTATAAATAATTGATTGTGAGAAAGGAAGACCACTGAGACGAGTATAGATACTGACGTTATAGCAATCATTTCTCATGAGTTCCTTGTGAGTATCCCTGCATTTAACTTTTGTTGGAACTTTTATCCATTCATAAACAACAAGAAATAAGTAGCATTCATAAATTGTGCAGTTTAACAAGTTACGCATATTTTGTAGTAAGCCTTTGTCTGATTTTTGTCAGTTTAAACACTTTCAGAACTTTCGTAGTTATTTTCTCCTAAAACACAAGATAGTATTTCGTTTTGTCACTATCTGTAAGGAAAGTTGCGCAAAATAATAAAGTTCGGTCCGAAATGTTAGAACCATTTGCGAAAACTTAACAAAATATTACATATAAAGCTAATCTGTGCTATAGAGACATTTTCTGAGAACCGTCCTTGAACGATGAACTTAAATATCAGGTTTGGTATTTAAACAACAAACAATGTTAATAGACACAGATAGTTTTAATAAAGGGTTCTCAAAACATGTATGTTCACCTAAATCTCTGTATTGATATATGTGTGGAATGTAATACGTAGAACAAAAATTAATATTTTTGGATTTAAAGTGACTTACGGAATCCTCTTTTCATTATTTTCTTTCTTCTTGTGTGTTTTATATTTATTTCACTTGTAAGTGATATCTCGTATATATTATTATAAACCAAAAATATTGCCAAGTTTAGAAGTTAGTAATATTAACACAATTACGTGGACGAAGTATTTGATAAGTTTATTTATTTGTGTATCTCCGTTATAATCAATAAGAGTGTAGTAACATTGTATTATATGTAAGGTATGTACTCAGTCAATACACTTAACAACTTATCACGGGATGTTTGAGGTGATAATGTTGGTACTACTGTCTGTACAAAACTATTACGTGTTAGTTGAGATTGTCATTTGTTGAAACAGTTTTATTACAAATTTGCTGTTAAGTACAAAGTCAATAAGAGAATACAGTAGACTTAAGGGATAGTAAATAGTTACCGATCTGGCCACTAGGTGACGTTATAATGTTTTAATATCTTTCCGTGGTCAGAGAACAAAACCTGCATAACAAGTACTTAGTGAAGTATGTATTTTGATATTAAAACGGCTGCCTTCAATTGCTTTAAAAGCTAGATTTAAGCACATTTTTATATAATAGGACGTTTTGGATTAGTTAATCTTTATCAGTTACAAAAGACATTTAAGCTGGATAGTAGTTCATAGAGTATTCAAACAAAAATAAAGAAATACCTTTTATTTTTCTTAACAATTTCTTTGAAGTATATTATTATGATCAATATTATTAAGAACCTTTGTACAAGAATTACAAGATAGTCTGCTTGAAAATAACAGTTTCCACACTTCACAGAAAATATAGTTCAATGTCAAAATTTCTACGTGTGTTGGTGATCAGTGTATATTATCACAGATATTTGGAATAAATAAACAGTAGTGGTTGTATAATACCAATATATTACAAGTATGCAAGTTTTTGTACAATAACTCTAATTAAAAAGCATATACAGATGGCCTTTTTAGTTCTACTTATCGTTCCGAGATGTACACGTTAAGAGAGATGAAATAACAAGGCTGCGTCCTGCTGTCCATAGATGGCTCTAGCTGTCATATCTTACAGCGGCGAAGCAAATATATAATTGTTTATGAAGTTGTGTCACAGAATTTAACTTTGTTCATACGCTTTAGCTTAGATTTAAATGCTTTTTATTGTGTATAGAGGAGAATTGTATGTAATGTATATTAAGTTAATACTGAATGTATAAGTAACTGTTTTTGAGAGAGAAAAGCACCTGACATAAGTATATATATTCGCAAGTTCTGACAAAATTCTCGTGGTTTCCTAGCAATTCAAAGTTGAACGTTGATTTGTTGGAAGACTTTTTGAAGCAGGTGTAGGTTTGTTGTAGCTTGTATCTCATTACACACAACAAGATTCAGGAAAGACGGTGCTCTTACTAATTTTACCTGGATCACAATAATTCTTGAAATAATGCTTTCTATAATATTTTCTATTTTGATAGGAGCCCGTTTGTGAATTTGCGTTGAGGTATTTTATTCCCATGAATAAAATATTTCACAATAATTATTATGAAATGCCTCATGCACTGTCAGGCAGAGTTATCTTACAACTTTGTCTTATCTTGTAGACAAAATAGACATGAATGTGCGATGAAGTGTAATTATGTATACATTTAAATTGCAGTAGTCCGAAGAATGCGCTGAAGAAGCAGTGTGATAGAGCTGAGTATCTTCTATTACAAATATCGTATTTTATCGGGTAATTACCTCAAACATTTGCTTGAAAACACTGGGGAGTGAATTATGTGAGTGGTGCTTCTAGGAATTCCGAAAGAAAGGGAAACCATGTAGTGAGTAAGTATGAGTATGTGGTGTTTTAGGGCCCATCGACAACAAGGTCATTTGGGCCCTAGGGGAAACCATGTAGGATTATTTAGAAGTTATATAGGAATTTGTGAATGAGGTGTATAAATACCACGGTTCCATTGTTTCTTTTCTATGAGTATTCCGTGGTCTCACTTTCGTCACGAACATTATTATCTGGCTCATACAACACACCATTATCCACATACTATTCACTATTCCATAACATATCGTCCTCAGAACCACCAATGACAAAAGAAGTTCCACTTTTTTAAACTCTTCTTAATATCGACACGGATTATCCACTCTCACATCGTCGGTATTGATGTCTTCCTTATGACTCAAGATACTCGTTCATGTCAGATCCAATACTCAAAAGATGGGAACATGTATTAAAGCTGCTCTGTATTACAGCGATTATTTGGAAAATGTGAAAAAGCTGCTCGACGTGATGCACAGAAATGTCAGTTAACTCTTGCAATGAGAAGTGTCTCCAGAGTAAGTTAATGTTTATTAAATCCTAGCTACAATTACACGAAGTTGCTGTCTTTGGAGACATATCAGAGCAATAGGAACTGTTTACGTAATAAAGTTGGCAAAACTGGAGCAAGGAATTCAGATTTAATGTTTTTTCTTTCGTAATTCAAACAAGACACAAGGAGAAACTGTAAAAGAACTCAGTGCCCGTTAAGTAGGTGAAATAACCTGTTTTGGATACTGTCCTGTTACTTTGTGTAAGATAGACAGATTATTCACTTTATGTAAACAACAATTTTAACAACAAACTTGTGTAAAGTTTACAATGTAAATGATTTCTTGCTCCAGGGGAAAATTGTGTTGCATTTGTCGAAACTGTCTAACTGGTGTATTTGTAGAGAGACAATGTGTTTGGCTACTACGTTCATAATAACATTTATTTGTTCTAAGTTTGGTTTTAATGAGATCTAATTACCCCACTGCCACTTTTTATCTGTTCTTGTACTTCAGTTGTTTACATAAAATTCGAGACTTACTGTAAATTTAGTAACTCAATGGTATGTAAAGTTTAGTGGACATAAATGAGCGATAGATCAGGAAAATTACTTTGGTGTACAAAACTGCGTGAAAATTAACAAAGGCAGCCCCTGTCCTATGTTTGTTCTAATCTCAACCTAACGGCATGCAACTCTATAAACACTATATACCAATCTGATTTTAAATATGTAACTATATGGTTAACCTCTTGTATAACCTTGTATCTAAAGCCGAAGGTACAAAGAATTTGTAGCAAGTCTGAATTTTCTTCAAAGCGCTTTCTTATTAATATATATTTTATATAGAACATCTTACAATTAAACTAATTATCCAGGAGGAGAGAACTGTTGGTTTAAACCCTAGAGCAACTTGCTGTACATAGATGGCAGCACCTGTCATATCTTATTGCGCAGAAAGAAATTTGTGATTGTCCAGCAAGTTTTATTACAAATTTTAATTGTGTTCAAAAGATGTCGCTTAGATTTCATTACCTTTTGTTGTAGGTAGAGAGATCCTTTACTGTAGTGTATATTCAGAAACTGGGGAATGTATAAATAATTGATTGTGCGAAAGGAAGGCTTTTGGGACAAGTATATGTACACAGATTTTAGCAATTTTCTCTCATTGATCTCCCTTAATCGTGAGTGAGTTTTAGTATGATTTTGTCGGAACCTTTATCTAATTATAATCAACATTCAATGTGGTACAGAGATGTCACCACAGTCATGCGATGTTACCAGTACCCCATGTGTAACAACAGTCCATAAACATTTATGACATATCTTCTAGATTGACAGAAACTGTTTGTGGCTTTTAGTTCAGTTACTCTATTCACATGGCCTTCTCCATTAATTGTATCAATAACAATTGTGACAAAGACTAACTCTGTAATTTATTTTAAACCAGTATGTCGACAAACTTCCGTCATCATTACTTATATATCATGTATCATATTAACCTTCAATGTCAGAGGTATTTCACTAATAAATGAAACTATATTTTCTTGTGTGAGCAATAGGCATAAAACCATCAAATCTTTTACGAGCTGGTCGCTAAGAAGTGAAATCGATATGAAATTGTCTTTGAGTGATAAGTGTATATAATAAAAATGATACTGATGATGATGATGATGATAATAATAATAGTAATAATAATAATAATAATAATAATAATAATAATAATAATAATAATAATAATAATAATAATAATAATAATAATAATAATAATAATAATAATGATAATAATGATAATAATGATAATAATGATAATGATGATAATGATGATAATGATGATAATGATGATAATGATGATAATGATAATGATAATGATAATGATAATGATAATGATAATGATAATGATAATGATAATGATAATGATAATGATAATGATAATGATAATGATAATGATAATGATAATGATAATGATAATGATAATGATAATGATAATGATAATGATAATGATAATGATAATGATAATGATAATGATAATGATAATGATAATGATAATGATAATGATAATGATAATGATAATGATAATGATAATGATAATGATAATGATAATGATAATGATAATGATAATGATAATGATAATGATAATGATAATGATAATGATAATGATAATGATAATGATAATGATAATGATAATGATAATGATAATGATAATGATAATGATAATGATAATGATAATGATAATGATAATAATAATAATAATAATAATAATAATAATAATAATAATAATAATAATAATAATAATAATAATAATAATAATAATAATAATAATAATAATAATAATAATAATAATAATAATAATAATAATAATAATAATAATAATAATAATACCAAGTTACTTGGATGCTATTTCTCGAACGTACACACATCGTTTCCCATTGACACTGCTCTGTTTGCCAACTTTGATACCACTCCGATATTCGCTGGTGAACTGCGCTACTGTACTGGGTACACTAACTACACACTTATCACTACGGACCTGGAACGTACTGTATTATTGAACACCGACTCACAGCTGTACTACCTTGACTTCTCTACTGTACCAAATTATATTAACGGAAACTCTTACTATTAATAAAAACTAAATTATAAAAGGCTTTAAAAAGAAATATTTCTAAAAGAATTCTGCAAAAATCGGTCTTATTGAACTAGCTACCTTTCATTACTAATATATATTTGATATTGTTACCCAATCGGCAAACTTGCGGTCGTTTACGCGAGTGGAAGGCCGGTGGAGGGGGTCGTGTGGCATTGGTACCGCCTGCGGAGGCGTGACAGAGTGGAGGGAGGGTAAACCACAAGGGTGGCTGAATCTTCGTTTCCCCCTCCTCCTGCCGCCTGAAAGAACGCGAAACGCGCAGAATATTTTTCCCCTCCATGGTAAAGAATTCTCTAGAAACATTTAGCCACCTATAAATAGAAGGACTATGCGACCGAGAGTGGAGTTCAGTTCAGTTGTTGGCGAGCAGCGTAAGGAGCGCCCAGTGAGGGAACGGACTGTGTACGTGCATCGGAGATTACGTAACTGCGTGCAGTGGACCTGTGACACACGAACTGGTGAATTGTAATTGTGTGCATTACGTAATTCTGTGTAATAGGCAAGTGTACCGTTTGTAATTCCGTGGAAATAAAGAACATTTTTGAGCGGTGCAATTGAAGACATGCCCGGAACTCAACTCAACTCAACTCCAGGCTGACGGGCTGTTTGGAACAGCCCGAAGGGTGGTCAAATCGTGTAACTGCTCTGGGAAGAGCTTAACCACGTAGTGGACGGATGTGGAAGTTGCAGGATGACGGGTGTAAATTAAATGGGTGTAGAGAAGGGAGGTAGCTTGTTGCTCCTCGGGGAATGATGAACCGGGTGCTACGGACAGCGTGCACCGCTGGTGGAGTAGTTAATAAACTAGGAAGAAGATAAGTATAATTTTGAGTTTTCCAGAATAAATTTTGGATTAGCTGAAATTTAATTTAGGCTGGAATGGAGATCATGTGGTTACCGGTAATGACCGCAAGACATACTGGGTAACCGATATCGCTTTAAGCGACGCTCACGAGGTACATAATCCCCAAGGGATCTGACGAGGGCGCTCTGATGTTGAGGCAAACCCTCGAAGAATTTTGTCGCCCGGTGCCTAATTTCATCCTCCACATAGCGGAGGGATGAAGCCTCGTGAAGTAGTCTCGCGCGCAACCTAGTGCAAACAGAAAAATAATCCGAAGACATTTATTCAGTGCACGTTGGAGCAGAACTAGGTGTGAGCCTACGGCCATACCCCAGACTTCGCACGCATAGAGCATGATAGGGAGGACCAGAGCCATAAAGAGGCGCAACTTTAGGGGAACAGACATCGCAGACCGAAGCACAGGGTATAGTGATGCCACGGCACCACACGACCGATGAGCTTGCTCCTGGATGTGCTCCCGAAAAGTTAGGCCCTTGTCCAGCTTGTCTCCCAAGTACTTGATTGAATTCTCCCACCTGATCCCATGCCCGAAGTAGGTAAATTGGGGGAAATTGGCGGGAAAACGGCGCTTGGTGAACAATATTTCTTGGCTTTTCTCCGTGTTAATGAACAATCGCCAAAGCGTGCACCAATACTGGAGGAGGATTAGATAACGTTGGATGGGGTTGAAGGTTCTGCGTGGGTGTCTGTTTGTTGAAAATAGCAGCACGTGGTCAGCATATTGTGCTATGTTGACGTGCTGTACAGTGGGGAGGTTAGTCACGTAGACGCTGTAGAGCGTCGGGGATAACATAGAACCTTCGGGGACTCCGCCACGGATAGACCTTCATGTAGATGTTTTTTCCCGCCACTGTGACAGTGAGATGCCCGGAAAAACCGGCTAAGCCCCAAAATAAAAAAATTGCGATAAGTACTGCCCTCTGTTGCCGCAAAAGAGAGCTACCTGTTCTTGAGTTGGTATATCCTCCAGCGATCATACTACGCCAAATAGAGAGAGATGAAGTTCTTGCGTTTCGTGATATCCTTTTCATATAATGTCAAAAACGGGTTAACCTGGTCATGCTCTGTGCCTGTCATCTAGTGGCACTCATGGTAACTAACATATAAACGAGATAACCAACAGAGCTACAAAAGTTTTAAATGATTGTATCCTTTCAGTTTAACTATCATTATATTTTATGAAACCAGCATAGTTTAAGTTATAAGAATAGGCGATACATGGAAAATAGACAAGTATTTAGCCCAATTCAAAGATAATAACTACCACAAACCGTAGTGCGTTATGTTGGTAAACTCTACTGTGAATGTAAACAAACAATGGCAGAACTAGTACCCGGTCATACATTTTTGCCTTGTGATCGTGACTTCGGCCTTATAGAGAAAAAGAAGAGGCAAGCAGCTTACATTTATGTTCCAGATCAGTGGATGGAGCTAGTGGGGAAAACCATTGTAAAGAATCCTTTTCATGTTCTCAAAATGACAACTAACATGTTCCTCTCTGCAAAGCCTCTTCTCGACAAAGTACAGAAAAGAACAGCTTCAGAATCTGGGCAAAAGGTACTCTTGAGCAAGGTGACATACATGAAAGTATTTAAAGACCACCCCTTTAAGTTATATTTTAAATACACTTACGGTGGTATTGAGGATTACAACACTTTGGACATTCGTAGGAAAATAATATCTGGCAAACCATCCCTTACTTATGTGACATTTCCTCCAAAATACAATGGTCCAAGACCGATAAATCCTGAAAGATTAAAGGATCCCACCAATTTATCATGAGTATTATAAAACTCTCAAAATCTGAGACCTCAGCTTCTGAGAATATTACTGATGAAGCATTTTTTGATCAGCCTGACTACAGCTAAAAAGCCTGTTCCTAGTTTCCAAAATCATATACTTATCGAAAAGTGGAATAATCCAAAGTTTACCGTGTATAAATATGTCAAAACACACACCTATTAGTTTCACCTAAAATTGTAAAATGTATATAGAATGAAACTTGAGTAAAAGCTGTCAAAGATTTTCACTTTACTTTCACTATTTTATGTTTATTGTTATTAGATCAGTCATGTTTTGGGTTCTATTAAGGATAACCCTGATAATATATACTGTATTATTCAGACTCATATTCTCAGAAATGAAATAAAATAATGTTAACAATTTCTTTCAGCCTCATTCACAACACACCATTTCTAACAGATGTGGGTCAACCCGTTTTTCCGGGCATGTCTTCAATATATAAAGTCACAATATATAACTCTTTATAATTACATTGATTATCCGAAAGAGTACGTTTTTCACTATACAAATGCCAACAGATCACATCTTTCTGTCCATAGATGGCTCTATCTGTCCTGTCTTATCCTGCGGAAGGTAATTTGTAATTATTTACGTAGTTTTAAAACATACTGTACTCGTGTTAAGTAGATATACCTTATATTTAATTAGCCTTTATTCTGTTTAGACAGGTTTAGGCTGTAGGATATATTAAGACAATATGGAATATATAAATAACTAAATGTAAGAAGGGAATTCTTCTCAATTGATTATATATGTACATGCTTTGGTAATTATTCCTCATTATTTCTTTGTTAGTAGTTGTGCATTCAGGGTTTAGGAAGTTTTATTGAAACTTGTTTAAAATAACAATGAAGTGATTTACCCAAAGCTCCTCGTGGTGCAACTTTTTTGTGAAGTGGATTACTTTTCTTATACGTACATATGTGGTACAAGCCTCGGTAGCTTCTCTGCCTCATGTCCAAGAGGTCCCGAGTTCGAATCTCGCTCAGGGTGAGTAACCTCGATAAAGCCTATTACAGTGTTTCCGAGTAACTCTAAGCTCCATGGAACCTCGGCTGATTTGATATCTAAAATTACATGAGTAGTGAAATATATTTATCTATATATTCACATTAAAATTTTAGTAGATGAAAGATGCACCTTGTAAAGTCTGTGCTAATGAAATAGTGTAAGTTGAATTTAATAACCTTTCTTATAAACATATATTTTATAGAAAAGCTCCATGAATGAGATTGTCACGAGCTTTTAGAGTTTTCCAATATTAAGAGTATAACAATGATTTTAACTTTTATCAGCAATTTTCAATACAGATTCACTGATTGGGTGTACCAGGGGCTACCTTTTGGCACTGTATTACAAAAATGGGATACAAAAATGGAAAATCTAAATATTGAGACCTAAATTAAACATTACGTTATTTTAAAACAGTTCTACGTATATATTACATTTATTTCATATTGCACTCATGATTTATCAAAATTGTTGTGATCCTGACTAAACTGAGGTCAGCTGAATCCTATAAATAGATAATAATATGATAAACTGGAGTTACATACAAATCTACATTCTTTTGTCTATCTAGATCAACATTTGTACACTTATAATATAAAACATAACGAAAATGCTAAGGCTCCTCACAAACTTGTAATATCTCAACAATTTGTACATTTATAGAATAGAATTTGACACAACAACCTCGAAACTTCCTCAAACTTATTATAAATTGACATTTTATTTAAGAACACTTATTATCTCAGTCTCCCATTCTGTATTGGGTGTCAAAGATCACTTAATTTTGCTCTTTATCAGACTTGAGGTTCATTTACGAGTCTTAAATCGACGACAATGTACCTTATGAAGGAAGTCAAGCTTCCCCCAACTCGGGAACAGGACGTTAGGATGATACAATTCTTATTTTGAATTATATATCACATAAAATGTTTAAAAGTCATCCTCATACTGATTTCGTCCCTTGCTATGGCAACCAGGGTACAAATTTGTACTACAGGACTTGACTAAAACAATAGAATATCACAGAAGTTACAATATACTTATATAGAAACTGTAACCAAACTAGACAAAACACTGTTTATGAGAATAGTAAATGAGTAAACCTCTCAAGAGATGACTTGCGAAATATAATTCCTTCTTTTATTTTATACAAATAAGTATAATATTAATTTTAAAAACTATATTTGTTATATTACTAGCGCATCTCTCATTTTATACGGAGAATCTTGTATCAGATCAACAATAAAAGTTCTGACTTGCTTCACACACTTGACTTTCTGTACATCTTGTTCTACAAAGATTTTTACAAAATCTAATTTCCTTCTATTTCAAGTTGCTGTTTATGAATATTTGCAGAAACTGGTGTTAGTAACAGTCAAACAATTTAAGATTTGCTCAACATGTGACTACTTTAAAACTGTGTTTGTATGATCCAGAGAAAAGGAAGAAAAAATAAAAAGCAATTCTAAAAAATAAACTAAATTAAGGCTTCCATTTATGAAACAACGTTAGTGATTTGATCGAACGAAGAGGATCCGAATATTTATTCTTAATTTCAGTCCTGTAACGGTAAGTCAACTCGGACGATGAACGAAGTGATATACATATGAGTACAGGGTACATAGAGGTAACAGTTACCACACATTCAATTTTCAGGATAAGACCAACTCTATTTTAAACATGTAACCATCTTATCTGTCTCCCGTATCCCCTTTTACCTAAAAGTGCAATTTAATATTTTAACGTAAACATTTATACCAAACTTGTAGTAGAATAAAAATATGTTGAAAAAGTATTGTGAATGTAATTCATTATCATTTATTATAAACTTATATTTCATAGATAACATTTCCTAATTACATTGATCGCCTGAGTTCAGAGTTCCTCTGTTATAAAGGGACCAAATTGGCAAGCGAGTTTGTCCTGCTGTCCATAGATGGCAGCCCCTGCCAATTCTTATTCTGTGGAAGAAAAGTAGTAACTGTTTGTAAAATATCATAAAAAGTTTTAATAAAATTCATATCTTGTATCTTGTATTTAATTAGTTTCATTGCATATAGGCAAATACTGATTACAGTGTTTATATAAATGGGACATGGAAGCTATAAGTAATTGATTGTCAGAAAGGAAGACCACTGAGACAAGTATATATACTGACGTCATGGCAGCCATTTCTCATGAGTTCCCTGTGAATATCCCGTACATTTCACTTTTGCTGAAACTTTTAGCCATTCATAAACGTCAAGAAACAAACAGCATTCATAAATTGTGCAGTTTAACAAGCTATGCATGTTTTGTAGTAAGCCTTTCTCTGATTTTTGTCAGTTTAAACACATTCAGAACTTCCGAAGGGATTTTCTCCTAAAAACACAAGGTACTATTTCGTTTGATGTCACTATCTATAATGAAAGTTGTGTAAAATAAGAAAGTTCGGTCCGAAATGATGGTACCATTTGTGAATTCTTAACATAATATTACATATAAAGCTAATCTGTGCTATAGAGACATTTTCTGAGAACCGTCCTTGAACGATGAACTTAAATATCAGCTTTGGTAATTAAACAAAAAACAATGTTAATAGACACAGATATTTTTACAAAAGGGTTCCCAAAACATGTATGTTCGCCTATATCTCTGTATTGATATATGTACGTAGTACAGATATATTGTAGTATTGATATATTGTATTGATATATGTACGTAGTACAGAAATTAATATTGCTTGATTTAAAGTGACTTAGGGAATCCTCCTTTCATTATTTCCTTTCTTCTTGTGTGTTTTATATTTATTTCACTTGTAAGTGATATCTGGTAAATATTATTATAAACCAAAAATATTGCCAAGTCTAGAAGTTAGTAATATTAACACAATTACGTGGACGAAGTATTTGATAAGTTTATTTATTTGTGTATCTCCGTTATAATCAATGAGAGTGTAGTAACATTGTATTATATGTTAGGTATGTACTCAGTCAATACATTTAACAACTAATCACGGGATGTTTGAGGTGGTAATGTTGGTGCTCCTGTCTCTACGAACTATTACGTGATAGTTGAAATTGTCGTTTGTTGCAATAGTTTTATTATAAATTTACTGTTAAGTACAAAGTCAATAAGAGAATACAGAACACTTAAGTGATAGTAAATAGTTACAGATCTGGCCGCTAGGTGCTGTTATGATGTTTTAATATCTTTTCGTGGTCAGAGAACAAAACCTGCATATCAACTACTTAGTGAATAACGTATTTTGATATAAAAGCGGTTGCCTTCAATTGTTTTAAAAGATTGTATTTAGGCAGATACACATTTTTATATAATACACTTTTTGGATTAGTTAATCTTTATCATTTACAAAAGACATTTAGATTGAAGAGTAGTTCAGAGAGTATTTAAACAATAATAAAGAAATACCTTTTACTTTTCTTACAATTTTTCTTTACCTACTATTATGATCAATATTATTAAGAACCTTTATAGAAGAATTACGAGATAGTCTGCTTGAAAATAACAGTTTCCACATTTCACAGAAAAATATAGTACAATGTCAAAAGTTCTTTGTGTGTTGCTGATCAGTGTATATTATCACAGATATTTGGAATAAATAAGCAGTACTAGTTGTATAATACCAATATATTACAAGCATACAAGTTTTACTAAAGAAATATCTTTTATTTTTCTTAAACATTTTCTTAAACATTTCTTTGAAATATATTGTTATGATCAATATTATAAACAAACTTTATACAAGAATTACGAGATAGTCTGCTTGAAAATAACAGTTTCCACATTTCACTGAAAAATATACATCAATGTCAAAAGTTCTATGTGTGTTGCTGATCAGTGTATATTATCACAGATATTTGGAATAAATAAAGATTAATAGTTGTTCAATACCAATATATTACAAGTACACAAGTTTATCTACAGTAACTGTCATTAATAAACATATACAGATGGCCTATTTAGTTCTACTGATCGTCTCGAGATGTACTCATTAAGAAGAGATGACATATCAAGACCTCGTCCTGTTCTCCATAGATGACTCTAGCTGTCATATCTTCCAGCGGCAAAGAAAATATATAATTGCTTATGTAGTTCTTTAGCAGAATTTAATGTTGTTCATAGGTTAACGTTCAGATTTAAATGCTTTTTATTGCATATACAGAAGCGTTGTGTGTAATGTATATTAAGATAGTATTGAATATATAAGTAACTGATTTTTAGAGAGAAAGGCATCTGATACAATTATATATTCGCAACTTCTGATAAAATTCTCATGATATCCTAGCAATACTAGGAAACACTCTTTAGACTTTTTGCTACTTGAATGTAATTATACACAGCAAGATTTAGGAAAGACGTTCGTGCTCTCACATAAGTTTATCTGAACCTGAGTAATTCATTTGAAGTTTGGCGTTTCTGATAACAGTAAATGAGTTTCCTATAATATATTTTATTTTGATAGGAGCTCGTTTGTGAATTTATGTTGAGGTATTTTATTCTCACGACCTTTTTTTCTCATTTTACAATAATTATTATGAAATGGCTCAGGTACTGTCAGGCAGATCTATCTTATAACTGATAAGGGTACAAGTTCTTGTAGACAAAATAGACATGAATGTGCAAAGAAGTGTAATTATGTATACATTTATATTGGAGCAGATGGAAAATACATTTCTCGAAGAATTCGCTGAAGAAGCAGTGTGATGGAGTTAGTACCTTCCGTTACAATTATCCTCTTTTATCGGGTAATTACCTAAAATTTTGCTTAAAAACACCTGGGACTTAATTATGTGAATAGTGCTTTTAGGAATTCAGAAAGGAAGGGAAGCCATGAAGGATTATTCTGAATTTATATAGTAATTTATGAATGCACTGGATAAATACCACGGGTTCATAGTTTCTTTTCTATGACTACTCTGCGGTCTCACTTTCGTGACTAACATTACTATCTGGCTCATACATCGCATCATTATCCACATATTATTCACTATTCCACAACATATCGTCCTCAGAACCATCAATGACACAAGAAATTCCACTTTTTAAAACTCTTCTTAATATCGACACGGATTATCCACTCGCACATCGTCGGTATTGATGTCTTCCTTATGACTCAAGATACTCGTTCATGTCAGATCCAATACTCAAAAGATGGGAACATGTATTAAAGCTGCTCTGTATTACAGCGATTATTTGGAAGATGTGAAAAAGGTGCCCGACGTGATGTACAGAAATGTCAGTTAACTCTTGCAATGAGAAGTGTCTGCAGAGTAAGTTAGTGTTTATTAAATCCTAGCTACAATTACACCAAGTTGCTGTCTTTGGAGACATATCAGAGAAATAGGAACTGTTTACGTAATGAAGTTGGCGAAACTGGAGCAAGGAGTTCAGATTTAATGTTTTTTCTTTCGGAATTCAAACAAGACCCAACAAGGAGAAACTGTAAAAGAACTCATTGCCCGTTCAGTAGGTGAAATAACCTGTTTTGTATACTGTCCTGTGACTTTGTGTAAGGTAGACAGATCATTCACTTTATGTAAACAACAATTTTAACAACAGACTTATGTAAAGTTGTCAATGTAAATGAGTTCTTGCTCCAGGGAAACATTGTGTTGCATTTGTAGAAACTGTCTGACTGGAGTATTTGTAGAGAGACAATGTGTTTAGCTACTCAGTTCATAATAACATTTATTTGTTCTAAGTTTTGTTTTAATGAGATCTAATCAGTCCTTTGCCACTTTCTATCTGTAATTGTATTTTAGTTGTTTAATTGTTTATAGTAAATTCAAGACTCACTGTTAATTGAATAACCCAATGGTATGTTAAATTTGTAAACACATAAGTGAGTGATACAGCAAAAATTACTTTTGATGTACAAATATGGCGCGGAGTTTCACTAAGACTTATGTTTGCTATGATCTCAACCTAACGACATGGAACTCTATAAACACTATACACCAATCCGATTTTAAATATATATAATTAGTCTCCTGTATGCCCTTGTATCTAAAACTGGAGGTGCAACGAAGTGTATTGATACATTCATGTTGAATTTGTAGCAAGTAAAGTATTGTTTCTTGGAAAGAATGCGCTGAAGAGACAGTGTGAGTTTACTTCAAAACGCTTTCTTATTAACATATATCTTATAGAGAACATCTTCCAAATAAACTGATTGTCTGCGAGGAGAGTTCTATTGTTTAAAGCAGTAGAGCAACTTGCTGTACATAGATGGCAGTACCTGTCATATGTTACCACAGGGAAAGGAATTTGTAACTATCTAGCAAGCTTTGTTATAAATTTTAATTGTGTTCATAAGATGTCGCTTGTATTTCATTAGGGTTTTTTGCATGTACAGAGTTATTTTTCTGTAGTGTATATTCAGCAACTGGGGAATGTTTAGATAATTGACTGTGAGAAACGAAGGCTTTTCAGACAAGTATATGTATACAGATTTTAGCAATTTTCTCTCATGCATCTTCCTTCAATATCTGTGTGATGTACGATTTTGTTGGAACTTTTATCTAATTAAAAACCACAACTAATTTAGTAGAGAAATGTCACCTCAGCCATGCGATGTTACAAGTACCCCATGTGTAACAACAGTCCATAAACATTTCTGACATATCTTCTAGATTGACGGAAGGTGTTTGTGGCTTTTAGTTCAGTTACTCTATTCACATGACCTTCTCCATTGATTGTATCAATATCTATTATGACAAAGACTAACTCTGTCACTTATTTTATTCCAGTATGTCGACAAAACTCCGTCATCGTTATTTATGTATCCATTATCGTTATATTTACTTGCACTGTCAGACAGATATTTCACAAATAAATAAAAGTATATTTCCTTGTATATGTCATTAAAACAATAGGCATAAAATCTCTTACGAGCTGGTCGCTAAGTAGTAACATCTATATGACATTGTCTTTGAGTGATAA
This sequence comes from Mantis religiosa, assembly GCA_030765055.1. Classification (NCBI taxonomy): domain Eukaryota; kingdom Metazoa; phylum Arthropoda; class Insecta; order Mantodea; family Mantidae; genus Mantis; species Mantis religiosa. The sequence continues at coordinate 156,073,530 of CM060956.1, read as the reverse complement.
GTGTATGTAAGTGTTTAAGAGAAGATAAGAGTTTATTGAACATCTTGTGTTACACTCTTGGAAGATACTCAACATAAGTAAAGTTTGGTATTTAATAAACTTGACGTTTTTAAGTTATACTTTACACAAACAGACGCTGTTTTGTTTTGTATTTAGGAAGAGTCAAAACGTGGATTTCCTGTTAATTAGACGTAAGGAGCGTTTTGTTGTAATTCAATACTTGCTCTACCTGCTGTAAGTACGTGGCAGAGAAAGTGAAAGTTAATTAAAACATCTGATTTATCCTTCTACCCGAGACTGAGTTAGTTTATGTTATATATGAGATCATACATACAAAGCTACTAATAATAATAATACTGTTAAAATGGCGAGGTAAATTTCACATAAACTTCTTCATTTGTCACTAATTTCGTTATTCCTATGTTAACATACAGTCATCTTTTTCTACAAATACAGAGTGTAAACACTTCTCTGTAATGTTTCTTTATGTTTCTGTTGTACGTACCAAGTTACCTGGATGCTATTTCTCGAACGTACACACATCGTTTCCCATTGACACTGCTCTGTTTGCCAACTTTGATACAACAACTCCGATATTCGCTGGTGAACTACTCTACTATACTGGGTACACTAACTACACACTTATCACAACGGACCTGGAACGTACTGTATTATTGAACACCGACTCACAACTGTACTACCTTAACTTCTCTACTGTACACTGAACTGCCAGCTCTAGTGACAAGTTCGGCTCCGCCTTTCATAGCTTACCGGTCCCGACGAGAAAGTTAGGGAGGTGGAATTTCCTTGATTTCTGGAGTTCCAAGTGTCCAGACATAATCCTTGTACTGGATAGGGCAGTGGTTCCCGACAGTCATGTGTACTGGTTACGTCTGGCTGACCTACCACCGTCCGCAGACTGCAGTACGTACAGAACCGGGCATTAAGAATGATCTATGATACTGGGCGCAGATTCCAGTCTTATATCCTACATGACCAATTACTTATCTCTTATATCGTGGATATGGTGAGAGAGAGAGAGAGAGAGAGAGAGAGAGAGAGAGAGAGAGAGAGAGAGAGAGAGAGATCTCGCAATTCTAATAATTTTGATAAGGTGCATATTATGTCCATGAATACGTTACTTTGTTGTGTAGGAAATACATATGTGTATATATATGTATTCTATCAAAATGTTGATACTAACTTTCCACAGGAAAACGTCGTTTAGATTTCAAAGCCTCCTATAAAGCGATTTTAAAAAGTGTTCACTGTGTGTGTATGTGTGTGAACAGTACATAACTTACAAAAAACATACGCAATAAGTAGAACATTGTACATATAGAAGATGACAATCTTCCAGGAATACAGCTATACGACTCCATAATCTACACTTTACATCAACAAAACTGTGTCAGATTTTTAACTGTATAGATATATGTATACTTATGTATACATTTACATTATACCTGGAACATGAAAAACATGGCTCTAGAAGACTGCGTTAAAAGTATCGAAGTATATAATTATCTTATAAGTCTACATATTATAAACCAGTCTTACCAATTACTTTGATGAAATTTACATTTGTACATGAATGCACTAAAACCTTTGAAAGTGGAACTAAGGACCTTTTTTAGAAGTATATATTTTATAGAGCACGTTTACTAGTTACTTTCGTTGTCCGGGAGTTAAGAATTACAGGTCAAAAACGACAAAATCAATAACCGACCTCATCTTGCTGTCGACAGATGGCAGCAACAGTCATATTCTACCGCTAGGGTGAAAATAGTAATTTTTTATCGAATTTTGAAACAATGAGTATTTATGTTTATAACGTATAGCTTAGATTTAATTGTCTTATTTAGAGTGTAGACTAGTATAGGCTGTAATGTATATTAAGACAATATAGAATGTACAAGTACTTGAATATAAGAAGGGAAAGCTTCCGAGTTAATTATATATACACACGTTTTGGCAAAAGTTTCTCATTGATTTCCACTCTTTCCCGCGTTCCTCGCAGGAAATACAACGCCAGCAGCTAATTCAGCTTAGGCGTAGCATCAGCTTGCATCGCAGAAGCACAGAAGAGCATGACTAGCCTCTGTCCATCCATAATGATGGATGGACAGAGCAGACTAGAGCTAGAAAATAAAGCAAGAGAAGTTACAAATACATTATCAAATTGGTGTTTCAGAACAAAACTAAAAATTGCACAAAACAAGTCAAATTATGTGCTTTTTAAGGGAAATTTAAAGCGGGATCCTACAGTGAAGATAAATAATCAGAACATTAAACGGGAAAAAGAGATGAGATATTTGGGTATCATGATAGATGAAAAATTTCATTTCAGAAAACACACGGAGTATATTAGGCAGAAAACAGAGAAAATAATGCTAAAGCTAGCAAGAATAACCAATTTAAATTTTGTACTTCCATTGCGTAACATACAGATATATCATAACACCATTTTTGCTTCAATTATGACGTATGCGGCAGCAGTTTGGGCAGAAAGGATGGATGATGTGCAAATAAGAAGATTGTTGAGAAGAACGCAAAGAAAAGTATTATTACGTCTGACAGGAGCTGTAAAAACAACACCAACTATGGCATTGCTAGTAACAACGGCCATTTGGCCGATTGATTTATTAATAAGATTGAAGGGCGCAAAATTTTGGGCGAAAAAAGGAAACTTAGAAAAAGTTTATCATATAACTGGAGTCAGAACAAACAAATCTTGGGTGATTAAAAATAGTTTAAATAGTTTAAAAGATAAATGGCAAAAAGAATGGACAGAAAGTCTAGAAGGTAGAAGAGTGTTTGAAATTTTTCAGAACGTCAAAGAGAGATTAAAATTGAATTTTATTCAACCAACAAAGGGATTTATACATTATATAACAGGACACGGACCTTATAAGACCTATTGGAAGAAAATCAATAAAACTGAAAATGATATATGTGAATTATGTAACAAACAAGATAATCCTGAACATGTAGTATTTGAATGTGGAAGATATGCAATTCAGCAACAAGAAGAGAGGCATGCGCTAGCAGGATATATCGTATATGACATAATTCGAGATCAACAATTGGTAAATAAATTACAAGTTTTGACTAACTTTGTAAGTAAGAAAGCATGGGAGGTAAAAATATTCAAAGGAGAAAGAGTTGATAATGGGCGAAGAATTGTACAAGATCCAAGAAGGAGTTCTAGAATACAAAATAGGATAAGACGGGAAGAATTATTGAATAATCTAACAATGGAGTTGACTGCATGGGCGGCGGAGGGAGAGAGTGATGGCAGAGGCCATGGTGGACTACAGAATTAGTAGATTTAGATATAGATTTAGGAAATAAGGATTTTGTAATTTTTATAGTTGTTTTCTTTTGTTTTTTGCTTTTTTGTGTTTATTTCTGTTATTTTATTTCATTTTATTTTTGTAGAGTAGCTTTCTGAGAGATTTGTATAATTATAACATTTGTAAGGATTTTATGGAAAAATAAAGAGAAAATTTGGATATATGCCCCGGTATAGTTGTCTAGGTGCCGGGGTAGAATATTCAGATTTTATTTATTTATTTATTTATTTATTTATTTATTTATTTATTTATTTATTTATTTATTTATTTATTTATTTATTTATTTATTTATTTATTTATTTATTTATTTATTTATTTATTTATTTATTTATTTATTTATTTATTTATTTATTTATTTATTTATTTATTTATTTATTTATTTATTTATTTATTTATTTATTTATTTATTTATTTATTTATTTATTTATTTATTTATTTATTTATTTATTTATTTATTTATTTATTTATTTATTTATTTATTTATTTATTTATTTATTTATTTATTTATTTATTTATTTATTTATTTATTTATTTATTTATTTATTTATTTATTTATTTATTTATTTATTTATTTATTTATTTATTTATTTATTTATTTATTTATTTATTTATTTATTTATTTATTTATTTATTTATTTATTTATTTATTTATTTATTTATTTATTTATTTATTTATTTGTCCACACCCCCAACACAGGCCACTAGGTGTTCGCCGGCGTCCCTCAGCTGGTCTTCTGTCTCTGGCGTAGCGGACACTCCTCGTTCTCGACGTCGGGATGGATGTTATTTTGGCCGCCTCCATCCTTAATGCCGCTGTCAGCGCCTCGTGGATGGTTTTATATTCCCCGAGCATTAGGCGCTGACGAATCTCCGTGTCCCGTACCCCGTCGACAAAGTTGTAAGCGGCTTCCCGGGATACGAACTCCAGTGGCAGGTCAACCAAGGCCTTGCTAGCCAGCTGCTCGATCGCAATGGCGAACTCCTGCAGCGTCTCCCCCGGCTGCTGTGACCTTGCCTTTAGCTGGCTTCGGTATGCTGCGGCTAAGCGGTGGTTCCCGAAGCGATTCTCCAGGGCTTCCCAGATGTCCTTGGGCGCCGCCGTCGTCTGCACCGCGTTTAGGACTTCCGCGGCTCTTCCCTGGAGGCTGGCTATTAACTGTGTGGCCTCCTCCTCCAGTGACCATCCGTTGTGCCTGGCCACTGTGTCGAACTGGCGGCGGAAGACCTCAAACGTTGACGCGCCGTCATACTTGGGAGGTTAGACGCGCGCAGATGTTGTGTCGCGTCCCGGCGCGTCGGCCTTCAAATCCTTCAGCTTCCTGCCGACGACGTCCTCCACCATGGCGTTCAGGGACTTCGCGCTGCAGTCGGCTTTCCCTTCCAGGTCGTTAACGCGGCTCGCCAGGTCCTCGACGCGCTCGTCCACTTGGCCCATCCGCTTGCCCAGCTCCGTCACGTCATCCCTCACGCCGGCCAACTGTTCTTGAAATTTGGCGGCGAGAGCCTCGTTCGCCACCTTCATTTCCGTGGTCAGTTCGGCCATCTTTGAGGTCATTGTCGTGGCCAAGTTGTTGTTAGCCGTTTCCGTCTTCGCTGTTAATTCGGCCTTCATTTCTTCCATCTTCCCGGTGATGTTGTCGTTGGCCGTCTTCATTTGTTTCAACTCGGCGGTGAGGTGGTTATTTGTAGTCTCCAGCTTCGCGGCCAGGCTGTCATTTGCCGCTTCCGTCTTCTCTGTTAACTCGTTCATCTTCGCCAAAAGCATTTCCAATGCGGATTCCATGGCTGTAATGTTCGGTGATGTTATCTTCCCGCTTCCTGACACCAGTGTGACTTTGTGGGTTCGTGAAATGAAAAGTCCAATTTCACCACTCAGAAATGTTCTTTATTTCCACCGACTTACAGTTAAACACTTGCCAATTACACAAAATTACGTAATGCACACAATTACGATTCACCAGTTCGTCCGTTATCGTTCCGATGCACGTACACGGCGCTACTTCACTAGCACGTCAAACACTAACTGACTCACTCCTAATTGAAGTCCCTTTTATAGGAATATCCTGCTATTCTAGAAGTCTCTGGTTTTCCGCAAATTACCCGAACGTTCCATAGGAGAGGAGAAGGGGAGAGAAACTTCGAGGGACAACTGACATTTCCCTCAGTTAGTGACAGAGACCGATGAGTGGGCGTGGCCCAGTGCCTAGGGTCCCTCCCAACTGTCGCCTGTCCGTCCCTTCCCTAATTGGGTGACAATATTATTATAGAATAAATATTATGTATATATATATATATATATTGGTTTATTGTATATTCTGAAACTCAGGAATGTATAAATAATTTATAGTAGAACGGAAGGCTTTCGAGACAAGTATACATAAAGCAGATTTTAGCAGCTGTCTTTCATGAATCTTTCTCAATTTGAGCAGTCCTTAACGCGTGATATTATTGGCAATTCAGTCCAATTATAAACAACAACCAATTTAGTTCAGAAATTTCACTTGAGCCTTGGGATAACACCAGTACCTCATTTGTAAGAACAGTCTATAAAGATTTCTGACAAATCTTCTAGTTTGAGAGAAACTGTTTGTGGCTTTTATTTTCAGGAATTCTATTCACATGGCGTTCTTCATTAATTGTATCAATAATAATAATAATAATAATAATAATAATAATAATAATAATAATAATAATAATAATAATAATAATAATAATAATAATAATAATAATAATAATAATAATAATAATAATAATAATAATAATAATAATAATAATAATAATAATAATAATAATAATAATAATAATAATAATAATAATAATAATAATAATAATAATAATAATAATAATAATAATAATAATAATAATAATAATAATAATAATAATAATAATAATAATAATAATAATAATAATAATAATAATAATAATAATAATAATAATAATAATAATAATAATAATAATAATAATAATAATAATAATAATAATAATAATAATAATAATAATAATAATAATAATAATAATAATAATAATAATAATAATAATAATAGTAATAATAATAATAGTAATAATAATAATAGTAATAATAATAATAGTAATAATAATAATAGTAATAATAATAATAGTAATAATAATAATAGTAATAATAATAATAGTAATAATAATAATAGTAATAATAATAATAGTAATAATAATAATAGTAATAATAATAATAGTAATAATAATAATAGTAATAATAATAATAGTAATAATAATAGTAATAATAATAATAATAATAATAATAATAGTAATAATAATAATAGTAATAATAATAGTAATAATAATAATAGTAATAATAATAGTAATAATAATAATAATAATAATAATAATAGTAATAATAATAATAGTAATAATAATAGTAATAATAATAATAATAATAATAATAATAATAATAATAATAATAATAATAATAATAATAATAATAATAATAATAATAATAATAATAATAATAATAATAATAATAATAATAATAATAATAATAATAATAATAATAATAATAATAATAATAATAATAATAATAATAATTATCACAACGACCATCTCTCAGCATGTAGTGAAATTTCCGGCACCGTGAGTTTCGCACCGTGACCAACCGGCGAAGGGAGAGAAGAGCCCCTCAATTGGAGACAACTGGCACGTCCAGTCATTCTGGGCCACCCAGGAGGCACATTCCTCCCGTGATCGTGGATGACTTCCGGGGCTTGGTGGGCTTCCTAAAGGAGGTCATGCCAACCCTCTCGGTGTCATGCAGGGTCACCAGGAGGAAGAGTCGAAATGTCTTCCAGGCGAGTAACGCCGAAGACTACCAGCTTATCCTAAGGGCACTGGACAGGAAGTCCATCCCTTACTTCACCTTCGGCCTAGATAAGAGCCGTGACGTCAAGAGGGTCATCAGAGGCCTACCAGTGGACACACCGGTGGGTGACATAATCGACGACCTCAACCGCCAGGGCATTCAGCCCCGCTTGGTCAGGCAGATGACCAGACCAGCTCCACAGGGTCAGCCAGGCCCTCTCCCAATCCCACTGTTCCTCGTGATAGTGGAACGGGCCAACGATCCGGAAGGGAAGCTAGATGGAGTCTCTACGATCTGCTACCTCCGAGTAAAGATTGAGCCACTGAGGAGCTATGGCGGTCCACCTCAATGCCATCGCTGCCTGGGATTCAACCACTCCAGCCAGTTCTGCAAGAGGACACCACGCTGCCTGAGGTGTAGTGAAGCCCACGACAAAGAAGTTTGTCCAAGGTCACCCACAGATGTGCCCACTTGTGCTAACTGCAAGGGAGCCCACGTGGCTTGCTACGGCGGCTGTCCTGCAAAAAAGGCAGTTATAGCAGCGAACAGGCCCACAGTGAGATAACAGCAACAGCAGAGGACCTCACCAGTGGGGGCGGGCCCAAGACCGGTCCCATCAACCAGCTCCAGCGTGCCTACGACTCGGCGGGATGCCGATATGCCAAGAAGTTACGCTCAGGTAGCACAAGGGGCCTCTGATGGACCTAAAACGTCACGGGAGACACACAACCCTCCCACACAGCCACGCAAACAGAAGCGGGCCCCAGCTCAAAAACGAATCGACAACAACAATGGTAGGAATGGAGGGAGGCTTCCTAGGGAGCCCCAAAATCCTGCTGAACAGGTGAATCATGGCGAGTCCATGCCTCCTAGAAAGCTTAGGGATGAAAGGGCCGGCGGAAGACCTGCACCCATTCGTTCCAGATCAGCCTCTCCCCACAACCAAGTCGCCCACACAAACAACGTTCCCATGACAGCTACACTCGACCTCACGGATGTGTTCAAGTGGCTGCAGCAGCTGTTGCAGACACATGGACAGAAACTCTGTGAGCTCGTTGTGAAGTTCTTCACAGCCACAGATCCCGCCAGCAAGATGCTGGTGGCAATGGAGGCCATGGCCCTCCTGACCGCAGGCACGCAACAGCTCTGAGATGGCGCATCGAACTAGGTCACGTACCTCGTTTCGATTCGCATTTTGGAATGCGTGCGGCCTAGCAGGTCAGGGGAGCGAGCTGCTTCACTTTGCCCGAGACAATGCCCTAGACGTCATTCTAGTCAGCGATACGCATCTCCGACCAGACTTCCGTTTCCGTCTTCCGGGCTACATCTGCCATCGTACGGATCGTCAGGGACGCCCAGGTGGCGGAACTGCGATCTTGCTGAGGCAAAATGTGGTCCATCAGCCCATCCAGCTCCCACCTCTACAAACCTTAGAGGCCACGGCCATTAGTATGCACCTTGGTGGTTTAGAGGTCTTGGTAGTCTCTGTGTATCATCCACCAAACCGACAGTTTGTATCCAACGACTATCTATCCATCCTAGCCCTATATCCCTGTGCTATCATGGCCGGCGATTTCAATGCTAAACATCAACGTTGGCATTGCGGTCGTCGGGCGGATGCAAGAGGCAATGAAATCATTCGCCTTATAGATGCGGACCCACAACTTCAAGTACAGGGCCCCTGGCAACCCACTCATTACCCGCGAGGAGGAGGACTGCCCTCAGTCATAGACTTCGCAATCACAAAACATCTACCATACCATCTCACACTCACATCATTAAATGCATTACATTCAGATCACAATCCAATGTTGACAGAGATCAACACAAGGGTTGCCAGTCACGACATCTCGCTTCAAACGCGAGAGGTTGATTGGGAAGGCGTCAGGAACTGCCTCCGCACTTCCATCCCGCCAAATCCCAAAATCACAAATATCCCAACCCTGGATAACGGCGTCTCATCCTTCACTTCCATCGTGAAGCGCACCACCTTTAATTTGACAGTCCATGCTCCGGCTCCTCTTCATCCCGATGTCCTCCCTTTGGACATCCTTCTTCTAATCCGGCGATCCTGGGCAGCACGGAGATTATACCAACGTCACCGCACGCCACATAATCGAGCGCTCCTAAGACGTTTACGTCGAGAGGTCAGTGTCTGTCTGCGCGAGCACAAGGTGCAAGCGTGGGAGGACAAAATGGCCAGGTTGCGCGTCGAGGATGGCGACGTGTGGAGGATAGCCAAAGCCCTCAGAAAACACAGAGGTCAGTACACCTCTCCCATTCACGGCACCCTGGCCCTGGCCTATGAACCCCAAGCCAAAGCCAATGCTTTCGCTGACTATCTTGAGCGTACTATGTGTCCGAGAGATGACCCCCAGGACGATAACTTTTCTGAACGTGTCCGTCGGGAGGTGCGTCGTTTCTTACGTCACCCTCCTGAGGATGCGGAGAGACTCCCTACCATCCGACCTAGTGAAGTCCAAGGCGTACTCCAACGTCTCAAACCAAAGAAGGCGGCGGGGCCGGACGGGCTGACTCCCCTAATACTCCGCCATCTTCCCTTCAATGCGATTCTCTTCCTGACCAGGATTTTCAATATGTGCCTCGCCCTTGGGTACTTTCCACGAGAGTGGAGAGAGGCCTGGGTGATTTGCATATTGAAACCTGGGAAGAACCCGGTACACCCATCCAGCTACAGGTCCATTAGCCTCCTTTCCACCCTTTCGAAAGTTCTCGAGAGGCTAATTCTTGCTCGTTTGTCCCCAATATTGGTAGACATTCAAGCCATTCCTGACCACCAATTTGGTTTTCGTCCTGGGCACTCAACAGTTCAGCAGTTGCTGCGTGTGGTGGAGACCGCCGCCCTGGGCTTCCAGGAAGGCGCCTTCACTGCCGCAGTTTCGCTGGATGTCGAGAAGGCCTTCTCTACGACATGGCATGCCGGACTCCTACACAAAATGATCCATCTGGGGCTCCCAACACAAGTGATCAACATTCTACACAGCTTCTTGCGACATCGCACATTTAAAGTCTCAGTCGCGGGGAAAACATCAACACTAAGGTCAGTGAGAGGCGGAGTCCCCGAAGGCTCTGTGCTATCCCCCACCCTCTTCAACGTCTTTATGGCAGATTTCCCCACAGAACCACGAGTCGAAATGGCACCATACGCTGACGACGTGTTTCTGTTCTGCAAGGATAGACACATTCTCAGAGCCTTCAACCCCATTCAAAGACATCTCCGCCTAACACAACAGTGGTGCCGGCGTTGGCGGATGTCCGTAAATCCGGACAAAAGCCACGCCATACTTTTCACAAAGCGCCACACCCCCGCAGACTGCCCCAACTTCAGCTACCGAGGTCGAAGGATAGAGTGGTCTAACTCTGTCCAGTACCTTGGTGTCAACTTGGATAGAGGTTTAACTTTTCGCCGACACATCAGGGACCTTTCGGCAAAGGTACAGGGAGCAATTGCCTCCCTGTACCCAATGCTGGGGATTACCTCGATGCCAGTCCGCATGAAGTTGTACCTCTTCCGAGCGCTGGTGATGCTATATGCCTGCGAGATCTGGGGCATGGCAGCAGACAGCTGTTTAGCATGGCTTCAACGTGCACAGAATAAAGGACTGCGGTCTATTTATTCTGTGGGACGTTATTTTCCTACCAGGTTGCTCCACGAAGCATCGGGTCTTGCATACGTGGAGGATGAAATTAGGCGCCGGGCTTCAAAATTATACGCAAGTTTACCATCTCACAGAAGCGCCCTTGTCAGATTACTGGGAAATTATGACCCCACTAGACGTCGATCTAGACTGCATCGGGTCCCCCGTATGGCATGCGGGCACCCTAGATAACCCAGGAGCTGAACCTATCAGCAGCTAAAGCTGAGCTCCTCATAATTCCTCCAAGCTGTTTGGAATCTAAATTTCTCCCCAACTAAAATACAAAATATTTAAAACAAAACAAAACAAAAAAATGGGTGCTAAGTACTGCATCCTCTCCTTCAACCCGAAGGTACTTTGGTAACCTCAAAATTGACTCCCAATCAAAAATCTACATCACCTTCATCCTACATCTTTCAATAATAATCCTACCTGCGGTAAAACCCTTAATGGGTGGGCACGCAGCAAAAGCCTTCTGGCTGAATACGGCCAGCCAGCACGAGCGAGCGAGCGAAGTTCTCATAATGTCCTGGCAATTATAGCTCTTTTACACGTACCTTTGTTGGAACTTCTATCTAATCATACACAGCAAGATTTAGGAAAGACGTTGGTGCTCTCACTAATGTTACCTGAGCCGCAGTAATTCATTTAAAGTGTGTGGTTTGTAACAACAGTAAATGAGTTTTCCTACAAAATTTTGATAGGAGCCCGTTTGTTGATTTATGTCGAGTAATTTTATTCGCATGACCTTCACTTCTTACTTTACAATAATTATTATGAAATGCCTCGGCACTGTCAGGCAGAGTTATCTTATAACCGTTAAAAGTACATTTCCTTGTAAACAAAATACAAATGAATAAGCAATGAAGTGTAATTATGTATACATTTAAATTGGAGCAGATGTAAAATACATTACTCGAAGAATGCGCTGAAGAAGCAGTGTGATAGAGCTGAGTAACTTCCATTACAAATATCGTATTTTATCGGGTATGACCTCAAAAATTTGTAAACACTGGTGAGTGAATTATGTGAGGGGTGCTTCCAGGAATTCAGAAAGGAATGGAAACCATGTAGGATTATTTAGAAGTTATATAGGAATTTGTAAATGAACTGGATAAATACCACGGTTCCATTGTTTCTTTTCTATGACTATACTGCTATCTCACTTTCGTCACTAACATTACTATCTGGCTCATATAACACATCATTATCCACATATTATTCACTACTCCACAACATATCGTCCTCAGAACCATCAATGACACAAGAAATTCCACTCTTTTAAACTCTTCTTAATATCGACAGGGATTATCCACTCGCACATCGTCGGTATTGATGCCTTCCTTATGACTCAAGATACTCGTTCATGTCAGATCCAATACTCAAAAGATGGGAACATGTATTAAAGCTGGTCTGTATTACAGCGATTATTTGGAAGATGTGAAAAAGGTGTTCGACGTGATGTACAGAAATGTCACTTAACTCTTGCAATGAGAAGTGTCTCTAGAGTAAGTTAGTGTTTATTAAATCCTAGCTACAATTACACCAAGTTGCTGTCTTTGGAGACATGTCAGAGAAATAGGAACTGTTTACGTAATAAAGTTGGCAAAACTGGAAAACGGAATTCAGATTTAATGTTCTCTCTTTGGGAATTCAAACAAGACACAACAAGGAGAAACTGTAAAAGAACTCAGTGCCCGTTCAGTAGGTGAAATAACCGGTTTTGGATACCGTCCTGTGACTTTGTGTAAGGTAGGCAGATCACTCACTTTCTGTTAACAACAATTTTAACAACAAACTTATGTAAAGTTTACAATATAAATGATTTCTTGCTCCAGGGAAACATTGTGTTGCATTTGTCGAAACTGTCTGACTGGAGTATTTGTAGAGAGAAAATGTGTTTAGCAACTAAGTTCATAATAACATTTATTTGCTCCAAGGTTTGTTTTAATGTGATCTAATCAGTCCATTGCCACTATCTATCTGTACTTGTACTTCAATTGTTTACAGAAAATTCGAGACTTACTGTTATATCAGTAACTCGATCGAATGTTGAATTTGTGAAGAGATAAATCAGTTAAGTGATACAGAAAGGAATGTGTACATGAAAACTGTGTCTTGAGGTACAAAAATCACGTGCACTTTCATAAAAATGTATGTCAACATTACAAATTATAATCAATATATCTAGTAAACTAAGAGTAGTAGTTATATAAGAGTAATATCTTCAAAGCTTGCAAGACTTGCAGTTCAGAAGCTAAACATTACACTAAAAATATGCGAGGGTTTCTTATTTCTTGTAAAATATATCTAACAACTTGAACAAAACACACAGTATCTGTATATTCTCAAGAAAAATCGATAATGCTTCAAAGGGTCTCAAATTTTTTGTTCCAGCTGCAGCTCGGAGTCGCATTTTTGGTTGGAATGACGCATTTTTCTACAAAATATGTATATGGCGAAGTGCAAAGGCGGAAGTGTTTAAACATTTGCATGAGTAAATAAGTTTCTCAGAAGTTGCTATGGAAGGAACAGAAGATAATGTACGACTAACGGGGTATAAATCTTTTGTGGTAATATTTTGTTTAATTTTACGTTTATCAGTTGTGAAGTCGTACTAAATAAATCTGTATTTCGAACAGAATCCCATAAATATGGATATAATTTTATAAAACATTCAAAGCTTATCTGTGGTACAGAGACTTACTTCAGAAACATCCGTGAACGAACAACTTAAATATCGGGTTTATTATTTAAACAAATGTTAATTAAAAGCAACAAAATTCTATTTTCATAAAATAGGTGAGTAATGCTTGTTTTATGTCTCTGTAATACGTTCCAACTTGTAATGCGTACAGCTTCAACGACGTACACACAACGTTTCACAGCTTGACTTGTCACAACTCCGATATTCGCTGTTGAACTGCTCAACTACACTGTCACATTGTCTGTTAGTTAATGACTACGGACTTAGAACTTACAGCATTACTGAGTACCGACTCATAACTCTAGACGTTACTGTACTACCTTGACTTCTCTGCTCTGTACTCAACTGTCAGTTCTACTGTCATTTATATCACAGTCAGCTATGAACTGCTGGTCGCTGTGAGAATGTTGTGGAAGTGGAATGTTCTCTATTTCCGGAACTGAATGTTCTACAACAAGAACCTCAGGTTATCAATTCAGTTCCCGCTACAAACTTGCTTCTGTTAGTTTGTGACTCTCTTGGATAATGTGAGTTTATTAATTCATTTTCTTTACAATAATTTCGTTGGAGCGGTTAGACCCACATTTGATTTCTTCATGGCCGCCACTCACCGCGTCGGACATCACTTGGGAAATACACAGGAAATGCGTAATTTGAGATTCTAAATATGTTATTATACCTGAAAGGACAATAAACTAAGGTTTTGGGCGTTTTGCTAAAATCAGCAAAACAAAAATTAACAAAATAAGTCAACGCTTCAGATGTTAAAGAAGACGGTCTCAGGAGTTGCCATTTGGAATACAAAGATCAGAATATACAAGATTGAAACACTGGAAAACAAAAACTTCTGTATGACAGTGTACTATTTACATAAGGTATAAGTATTTGGAAACAAAACTGGTAGCAAAGAATATTTGAGACATGGCCAGCTCTCCAAAATATGCTATAAAATGTTTGATTTAACCAGAGATAGGTTTTATATAATGATAGACTTGTTGACTCAGATTGTGTTTATCAGTTACAAAAGACATTTAGAATGGAGAGTAGTTCAGAGATTATTTAAACCAAAATACACAACTATCTTTTATTTCGCATAAATATTTCTCTAAAGTGTGTTATGGTAATCAAGATTATTAAGTAACCTTAAGTGACAATCTCCTTCAAAATAATATTTCACATTTCACAGAAAAATATACTTCAATGTGAAATGTTCTGTGTGTATGTTGGTGAATTATAAAATATCAGAGATATTTGTAATAAATAAACAGTAATAGTTGTATAATACCAATATCTTACAATTATGCAAGTCTTTCTTAAGTAACTGTAATGATAGCCTTTTTAGTTCTACTGATCGTCCCGAGATATACTCATTAAGAGGAGATGAAATACCGAGACCGCGTCCTGCTGTCCATAGATGGCTCTAGCTGTCTTATCTTATAGCGACGAAGATTAGTTACAATTGTTTAAGAAGTTCTGTAACAGAATTTAATTTTTTTCTAAGCTTATAGTTCAGATTTAAATTCGATTTGTTGCATATAGACAAAAGTTGTCTGTAATGTATATTAAGATAGTATTGAATGTATAAGGAATTGATTTTCAGAAAGAAGAGCATCTGATATAAATATATATACCCAAATTCTGACACAAATTCTCATGATTTCCTAGCAATTTTTCGCCCTTTCGTTCCAGTGTGTTGGAACTTGTATCTAATTATACACAGCAAGACTTAGGAAAGAATTTGATGTACTCATCCATTTTAATTGAGCCACAGTAATTCATTTGAAGTGTGGCGTTTGTGACAACAGTAAATGAGTTTGGTTATTATAGGTTCTATATTTCTAGCAGTCCGTTAGTGGATTTACGTTGAGGTATTTTATTCTCATGGCCTTCCCTTCTCATATTTCAATAACTATTATGACAATGTCTCATGCACCGTCAGACAGATTTACCTTACAATAAAGATATATTTTCCTGTATACTTCTTACAGCGGGAGAATAAGGTAGATATAAGCAAAACCACGTGACTGTTGATCGTAGCGCGCCTTCTTCACAATTGCCATGATGCTTCCGCCGTGTAAATAGTTCCTTGAAAAAGCACTGCTGCCTAGGTGTGGAGTCCTGAGTTTGTTTTGTTAAAGGCCACAATTGAGTATTAAGAAAATTTCAGCTATAAAACCATAATAATAGGTAGGTAAATTAATTTGTAGTTAAATTAAATCATGTTGCGCGCGCATATTGGACCTGATACACGTATCAGGTAGTGAATCATGGCGGAACTGACGAGTACTGATAAACATGCGCGCGGAAAGCCTTTAATAAGTGGTGAAAAGATAAGGATATTAAATATATTAAACAAGTTCTGTGAAAAGTATCCAGAACGTGCTATCGATGAACTGGTGAAGTTAACATCTGGGTTTACCGGTGTGTCGGTTTACAGCATTTATAATGCACGCAAGGAAAAAGTCACATTCGGTGAATTTTCAACTTCGGGCAAGAAGAGATCACGTGACAGATCAATGAAGAAATGAATAAAAACGTTTTCAAATCCTGTTTTCAAAATATTCTCCCCAAATTACAACCGAATAGCGTTATTGTGATGGACGATGTCTATTACCACAGTGTGAGGTTAGAACGTACACGAAACAAGTGACATCATAACATGGAAACAGAGTAAAAATATAGTTTCCCACGAGGGTTATGTTAAGACGGAATTGCTGGCAATGGTCAAGTCTCGTGCTAAACTGTACTTAAAATACGTAACTGACGAAATGACAAAATTTGCAAGTTACACTGTTCCCGTAGGAGGGGTTATCCGTCCCCTTCTGTTGCCGTGGTGCGAGCGCTGCGGACCCTAAGCACTCGTGGTACTAGACGAACCTGGGGCCGAACTGCCGAGCCCCTCCCGTGCGGGAGTTGTTCGGATTGGGTTGGACTCGAGGGTGCAGTGTGTTCCCTACACCCAAGGGTGATTGGGTACCTTTGGCCAGGCTACGGCCGCCCGGAGGGGGTAGAGAGTTGCCTAATAAGTCCAGGTACTAGCCTACAGAGCTAGTAGAAGGTGTGCTGCATCACCAGGTGACCCCACCTAGGTTTTCGGTAGTCTTCTCTGCGGGTTGACCTGCGTAAGTGGCGGGTCCCCTTCGATCCCGTCTTGACTCTGTACTCAGCGGGGTGGGGCTTTTTGAGAATTCAGGTATTGCCCTATGTAAGGAGCCCCGGAGTATCCATCGCTCCCGGGTAGAAGGAGGACAGGGTCTCAGGTCTTACCAGTCCTAGACTGATTGGGTATAACCTCTGCACATAACTAACTGTACTCAGACTGTCACCTCATCATTGTTACTTGAATGGATCGAGCGACACGGAGACGTCGGACCTGGAGGATATCGAACCAATTTCCAGCTCAGATTAAAGGAATGCAATTGACGTAGGTAATAGTTAATTGTCATGGATATTAATAGTGTCCTGCGTGATACATAGCTCGAAAAATTGTGTTTAGAGTCGAAAATTTATATTAATATTATAATTAACGAAGCGATTAAGCGGTTGGCTTGAATAAATGCGTGTTCTTTGTACTGAAAATGCATATTCATATTAATATTATACTTAAACGAAGCGGTAACAGTACTGTCATTCCGAACGCACGTGGACGCGGAGTGATAGGTTACCTTTTCTCACGTTGGACATAGTATAGACAAAATAGACATGAATGTGCCATGAAGTGTAATTATGTATACATTTAAATTTAAATTGGAGCAGATGGAAAATACGTTTCTCGAAGAAGGCGCTGAAAAAGCAGTGTGAAGAACGCGAGTACCTTCCACCACAGACACCGTATTTTATCGCGTCATTTGTCCTTTTTTCATCCAAAATTTGCTTGAAAACACTGGGGATTGAACTATCTGAGTGGTGCTTCTAGGAATTCAGAAAGTATTTATCCAGAAAACCGTGTCTAGCCAGCAATGTTCTCTTCATTCTCTATGATTTATGTAGTGTTTTATAAATCTTAAAACAAAACACAGAAAGTCCCCCCTGCCACAAATGTATACATCTCTTTAAAACAGAATTTATCTCAAATGTATTTCTTCTGATTTTTGTATAACACTGAGTATTATAAAAACAGAACACACCAATCTGAATTTTAAACATTTAACAGCCTCAAATGTTCACTGTAAATATACTTCTATATACATTTACCTTAAACTTGAAGCAGATAGGGAGAAAAGCTTTTGTAAAAGAGTGAGCTGATGGCCCCCGAGGAGATATGTTCCGATTAAGAAGAGATGAAGTAGCAGGAACGCTCCGTGCTGTCCATAGATGGCAGCGCCTGTCGTATTTTTTGCACCAAAGAAAATTAGTGATTGTATACAAAATAGTCTAAAGAACTGTAACCATGTTCATAAGATAAACCTTAGATTTGATTATATTTCATTTTACGTAGACAAGTGTTGGCTGCAGTGCATATTGAGATAAGAAAGAACGAATTAATAATTCTTTTATAGAAAGCAAGGCTTCTCAAATGACTATATATAACACGTTCCAGAAATGGTTTTTCGTGAGTTCTTCGTCAGTTCTATGTGTTTTAATTGGAACTTGTATTGAATGAACTACAAATTGGTACAGTTGAGTAAGTGGTAGCTTGTTGCACGCACTTTTCATTTGGGGCGTAGACAGGTTGGTCACACATATCTTATGATGGTAACCAGTTACTGCTCATCTAGTCGACATGTGTCTGAGCTCATTGTTTGTCGAGGTCCATGGTCTCAATGCTGTAAAAGTCTTCCCATATGCTCACTCTCTCCTTGATGTGTTGTTCTGATGACAGTTGTAGCCTTACTTTGATGTCTATGTAGCGCTGCTCTTTTGTTAGTTTATAAACTATACGTATTGACACACATAGCGTACGACTAAGGAAACTTGCCTTTACTCGTTCTGTTCTTGTTAAATCCGTAGTTGTTAAATGCTGACATATCCGCTGGAGGCCATTTGTGAGTATGGGAGTGATTTTATCATTATAAACATCCAGGACTTTAACAATCGTATTGAGTTTACTAGTGTCCCAATTGTAGAAACGTTTTTTTTAATAAGTAATATCTAATTGTGTGAAATTATGCATAAATGAGTACAGGATCCATAGCTCTTACAGTTGCACAACATTTGCCTTTTACGATAATTAAAGTATTCAACGTTAAGTCATAGAGAAGGAAGAATGGAGCTTTGTTAAAAAGAGTACAGGGTCCATTGATCTTAGAGCTACTAGAGATTCTTGTTTTACGGTAAGCGAAACCCGAGGGAAACGTTTCCCACGTAATCAGGTAACTCGCCATGACCGAGGTTCCAACACGGGACCTCATGAATGCTACCAGTACGCTACAGATGCGGGCTTGTCCTACGTCCCTTGTAAATATAAGGAACCAAACATAGACATTTTCTGTAAATGTTTACCTCGATTAACATAAAGTATATACAAACATAAGCTCCTGTTATTTTTTTGTAGAATGAGTAAAGAAAATAATGTTAATAGAAGTCATCAGATTTTTAAAATGTCGCTACAACTGCCATCTTTTGAATACTAATGCACATTCCTGTACTTCTTGTGATTTCAAGTGAACATCATGGAATTGTAAAAACAATATACACGAGCCGATATAACTAAATGTGCAATGAAATATATTTATGTATATATTTACATTAAACTTGCAGCAGATGAAAAAGTGTGTTAGTAGAACAATATGCTGAAAAAGAATTGTCAGTGAAATTAAGTAACTTTTATTACAAATATATATTTGATAGATCACTTTGTGTAATTACATTGATTATCCGTCAAAAGAGAACTCTTTTGGCTATGAAAGGAGCAGATTGTCAATCTACCTGGTCTTGCTGTCCATAGATAGCAGCACCTGTCATATCTTATCCAGCGGAGATAAGAGAGCAACTGTTTACGAAGCTTTAGAACAAATTTTATTCAGGTTGGTAAGAAACACTTTGGATTTAATTAGCTTTTATGTCTTATCGACAGATATTTTGTGTAGTGTATAGTAACAGAATATGGGACAGATAAATAATTGATTGTTAGAAAGGAAAGCCGGCGAGATAAGTATATATGCACATGCTTTGGCACTTTTGTTCCATCAGCCGAAATTACATTTCAGCTATTTCAAAGTTTTTATTCTGGAATTATCAAAATTACTTACATACCTCCTTCCTAGTTTATTAACTAACCCACCAGCGGTGCACGCTGTCCGAAGCACCCGGTTCATCATTCCCTGAGGAGCAAAAAGCTACCTCCCTACACTAACCCCACTTAAAAAAACCGTCATTCTGCAACATCCACATCCCGCCACTACGTGGTTAAGCTCTTCGCAGAGCAGGTACATAATTTGACCACCCTTCGGGCTGTTCCAAACAGCCTGCCAGCATGGAGTTCAGTTTCTGTTCCATAGATTCCTCGTTAATATGGAATTTGAATGATATGCTTTTGTTAGAACATTTATTTATATATGATTAGCAACGAATTTCAATTGAGTTGGACTCAATAATTCATTGTGATACTCGGGAGGTGATCCACGGATCTCTCGCGTCCGTCTGTCTACGGAGATTGAGCTACTATGACCAACATAACATTAAATTCCCCAACTGACTCGTATGTTTCCCGATAAACCACTAGGAGTTCTCATATACAATGAGACACGTACCTTTTGTGACGACTTACTATGATGTAAGTACTTGTCATAGTTAACACTATTAGCTAAATTGATGGAAATTAATTAATTTGTGACAGCAGTTCATAATTATTGCTATAGCTTCTAGCTCGACAGTAATCCGTTTGTGGCTTCAAGTTGAGGTATTTTATTTACACTGCCTTCTCCATCAATTGTTTCTATAATTATTGTGACGATGACATACCTGCGCTGTCAAAGCTATTTTACAAATATATAAAAGTATATTTACTTGTGCAAAGAATAGACAAACAAATGTGCTAGCTTTACGAGCTGTCGCTAAGTGATGACGTTAATATTGCTGTGTTTACTTTAATTAGAAGGTAATTAAATTTGATTATTAAATAAGAACGTGGAATTATATAAGCACCAAAAACAGATATTCCTTTTAAATGTGTAACTATATGATTAGTATCCTGTATCCCTTTGTATGTAAAACTGAATGAGTAGTGGAATGTATTTATCTATATATTCACATAAGCTTTTAGTAGATGAAAATGCGCTAATGAAATAATGTAAGTTGAATTTAATATCCTGTCCTAAAAACATATTTTATAGAAGAGGTTTTATCTCAGAAACTAACTAAAAGAAATAGTAAAAATTGTCTGCTTTAACGATATTTTCATCTGCTGTAGTAAGATTTTGTTCGACTATTACTATTCACCGGGCCGTACCCTTAAATTTCTATGCCACATTCCAATAATTTAAGTAACTTCAAGGTAATAGCATTGAATTGTATAAACAGAATATGCCGACCCGATTTTTAAATATGTAACTGTATGATCAGTCTCCTTATTTATTTGTATCTATAACTAAATGTGCTATGAAACATATATGTATACATTCACATTAAACTGTTAGCGGATGTAAAAACCTTCTAGTAAAGAATGGGCTAAAGAAACAGTGTGAATTTTATTTAATACCCTTTCCTATTAACTTATATTTTATGGAGAACGTTTTTTATTTAAATTGGTTGTCCGGAAAGAGCGAAATTTGATTTAAGAAGTGTATCACCTTGCTGTACATAGATGGCAGTAGCTGTCATACCTTATCGTGCGCAAGAAAATTTGTAATTGTTTAGGAAGTTTTATCAGAAATTCTAATTATTTTTATACAGAGTAGCTTAGAGTTAATTACTTTAACCCGCATGTACCGATATGTTCTTTTATAATCTAAATTCAGATACTGGGCAGTGTATAATTAAGTAATTCTGAGAAAGGAAGGTTTCCGAAACGTGTATATCTACATACGTTTCGGCAATTCTTTCTAAGAAATTGCTGTTAATTGTAAGTAACAAGCCGGAAATTTGTTGGAACTTTTATAACGGTATAAACAGCAAACAATTTGGAATGTCTCCTGAGCTAAACACATTTGTAAAATATCTGACAGTTCTACAGGAATCCCTTTGTAGCTCTAAGTTTATGTATTTATCCACATGACCTTGTCCATTCAATAATTAGAAACTACACGTAGTATAAAATGTTGGTTTGATATGCGGCCTTTACAGACATTATTAAGTTATACTTTTACACAAAGAAACAGACGCGCTCACGGCACCTTCATGAAAATGGATTACTATTTTTGTTTTAAGAAGATTCAAAACGTACATTTCCTGCTAATTTGGAGCATCAAACATTTAGTTGTAATATAATACTTTCTCTACCTGCTTTAAGTACGTGGCAGAGAAAGTGAAAGTTAATTAAAACAGCTGATTTATCCTTCTACCTGAGACTGAGTTTGTGTAGCCATCTATATGAGATATCAGTTTATTTATTTCATGTTTATTATATTCTAATAACAATTATAATAATATTGTAACAAAAATGACAAGAGAGAGTTCACTTTAACTCCTTCAGTTGTCACTAAAATCGAGAGCTCTATGCTAAGTTAATATCACCTTTTCTGTTTCTACAAATACTAAATGTCAAAAGTCTCTTTAATTCCCTCTGTGTCTCTCCTGGACGCACCAAGTTACGCCGGGTGCTATTTCTCTGACGGACACTGCTCTGGATGTCGTTTGACACAACAACTCCGATATTCGCTGTTCAACTGTTCACTGTACTACACAAACTGTATGTACCCTTGTCGCTACGGACCCTGAAGGTAGTACATACCTGAAGACCGAGTCACAAATCTGGACCGTACTACACTACATTGAAGTTGACAACTTCTCTGCTCTTGACTGAACTCTCAGCTCAACATCGTGTTTTATAGCCTGACCTTACAGGAACACATAACAGAGTGAAGTGATACCAAAGAATACTGCAATTTGGTTACAAAAATTTTGTGAAAATTCACAAAAGAAATTAATTGCCACATTTCACCGGAAATGTAGTAACGTTCTGTATGCGTTCGTCAACACAATAAATTATAAGCGATATTTCGAGTATATTAACAGTAGTAGTTATATAAGAGCAATATCTTCAAAGCTTGCAAGACTTGCAGTTCAAAAGTTAAACATTACTCTAAAAATATGCGATGGTTTCTTATTTCTTATAAAATATATCTAATAACTTGAACAAAATACACAGTATCTGTATATTCTCATGATCAACAAATCGATAAACTCAACTTTTCGATGTGTCGATTGTAAAGTGCTCTTTGTTCTGAAAGACGTTTACGTATTCCATAACGTTAAATCATATTATCAAAATCTCCCCTTCAAAACATACGCTACCCTCTAAAACACATGATTTTTCATAATTTATCTTTTGTTTGGAGAAAGCACGGAAGTTTAAAAACAGCATATACCACCCCAATTTTTAACCGTTTAACATCCTGATCAGTCTCCCAAATCCTCTTTATATAGTACAAAGTTTGGAATAAATATATCCTTAGATGCAATTTACTTTAAACTTGGGGCAAATACGTAATACAGTCTTTGTAGAAGAATGTGCTGTAAAAGCAGTGTGAGTGATATCAAGTAACTACACGCATTATATAGATGTCCACTTTTAGTTATATTGCTTCTCCGGAGGAGAAATGATCTCGTTGAGGAGAGCTGGAATGGCAAGATCGACTCCTATTGTACATGGATGGCTCTAGCGGTCATATCTATCGCTAGGAATTAAATCTGCGATTGTTTACGAAATTGTATAGCTGAATTTATTTATGTTCATTGGATATGGTTGGATTTAGTTACTTTTTTCCTCTGTACAGGGAAGTGCTATCTGTGGGGTGTTTTAAGATAATGTTTAACGTATAAGTGATTCATTGTCGGAATGGAAGGCGTCAGACGCAAATACATAAGAACACGTAATTACACGATTTTTGTTGAATTTCTTGACAACGCTCCAGTATTTTGGATTGGATCTTGTTTCGCCCTCAATAATGCTAGCTGAATCATAATATTTAATTTGTACTATGTCATGTGTAACAACATTCAATCAAATATCTCCAAGTAAGCTTTTCATAATTAATCAAAAACTCTCAAACTTGTCACTCCAGTTGTAGCTCGGAGTCGCATTTTTGGTTGGAATGAAGTATTTTTCTACATAATACGTATATGGCAAAAAGAGCTAAAGGTGGAAGTGTTTAAACATTTATATCAGTAAATAAGTAACTCAGAAGTTGCTAAGTAAGAAACAGAAAATAAAGTGTGACTCTAACGAAATATACATCTTTTGTAGTAATATTTTTTCCAATGTTATAGTTTGTCAGTTGTGCAGTCGTTCTTAATAAATATGAAATCCGAAGAGATTCCCATAATTATGGATATAATTTTATGGATATTATGGTAAACATATGAAAGGTCAATAAAAATTATTAAACTCATTTCTTGTCAAAAATACTGCATGCAAAGTTTGTCTGTGGTAGAGAGACTTACTTCAGAACCATCCTTGGACGAGCAACTCAAATATCGGGTTTATTATTTAAATAAATGCTAACTAAAAGAAACAAAATTCCTTTTTCTTAAAATACATAGTGTAAAGTTCTTTTATATCTCTGTATTACGTACCAACTTGTACTCCGTACAGCTTCCACGACCTACACACAACGTTTCCCTTTTTCACAGCTTGACTTGGCACAACTCCGATATTCGCTGTTGAACTGCTCCACTACACTGTCACATTGTCTGTAGATTCATGACTACGGACGTAGAACTTACAGCATTACTGAGTACCGACTCATAACTCTAGACGTTACTGTACTACCTTGACTTCTCTGCTCTGTACTCAACTGTCAGTTCTACTGTCATTTATATCACTGTCAGCTATGACCTGCTGGTCGCTGTGAGAATGTTGTCGAAGTGGAATGTTCTGCAACAAGACCCTCAGGTTATCAATTCAGTTCCCGCTAGAAACTTGCTTTTGTTAGTTTGTGACTCTCCTTGGATATTGCGAGCTTATTAATTCATTTTATTTACAATAATTTCGTTGGAGTGGTTAGTCCCACATTTGATTTCTTCATGGCCGCCACTCACCACGTCGGACATCACTTGGGAAACACACAGGAAACGCGTAATTTGAGATCTAAATATGTTATTATACCTGAAAGGACAATAAACTAATGGATTTGGGCATTTTGCTAAAGTCATGAAAACAAATATTAACAAAATAAGCCAACGCTTCAGATATTAAAGAATACGGTCTCAGGATTTGTCACTTGGAATACAAGGATCAGAATATGCTTGATACGCAAGATTGAAATACTGGAAAACAAAAACTTCTGTTCCTTGAATATATAACATATGTTTACAAAATTATCTTAACGAGAATTATTACTATTACTAAAATATAAAGGCTATCAAAAGAAATATTTCTAAAAGAGTGTTCCAGATATCAGTCTAATAGAACTAACTGCCTTTCATTATCAATATATATTTGATATATCAATTTTTGTAATTACATTGACTGTCCGACAGAGAACGTTTTTCAGTATACAAATGCCAACCGATCACATTTTGCTGTCCATAGATGTCTCTACCTGTCCTTTCCTATCCTTGGGAAGGACATTTGTAATTATTTATGTAGTTTTAAGACACGCTTAACTGCTGTTCACTAGGTATACTTTAGATTATTGTATTGGTTTATTCCTTGTAGTCAGGTTGTAATATATATTAAGACAATAAGGAATGTATGAATAACTGAATGAAGGGAGGGAAGGCTTCTGAGTCATTTATATATGTACATGCTTTGGCAATTGTATCTCGTTATTTCTTTGCTAGTTGATTGTGCTTTCACATTTTACGAAGTTTTGTTGAAACTAGTTAAAGATAAAAATGATAAAAAACTGATAAAGTTACACTTTCTTGTAGACAAAATAGACATGAATGTGTAATGAAGTGTAATTATGTATACATTTAAATTGGAGCAGATGGAAATTACGTTTCTCGAAGACTGCGCTGAAGAAGCAGTACGATGTATCTTCAATTACAAATATCGTATTTTATCGGGTAATTCCTCCCCATATTTTTCAAAAATTTGCTTGAAAACACTGGGCGAGTGGTGTTTCTAGTAATTCAGAAAGGAAGGGAAACATGTAGTATTATGTAAAAGTTATATAGGTATACAGTAATTTGTAAATGAACTGAATAAGTGCCACGGTTTCATTGCTTCCTTTCTTGACTATTCTGCAGTCTCATTTTCGTCATTATTTTCATTTATATCTGGCTCAGATAACAAATCTTCATTTGCACTAATCCACAACATGCCGTATGTGAGTTTTGCTAAAGTAACTGTCATTAAAAACACACAGAGATGGCGCTATCTAGTTCTATTGACCGTCTCGAAGGACACGTACTCATTGAGGAGAGATGAAATATCAAGACCACGTCCTGCTGTCCATAGATGGCTCTAGCTGTCATATCTTATAGCGACGAAGAAAATTTGTAATTATTTACGAAGTTGTACAACGGACTTGAGTTATACTCATAGGTCGTAGTTTAGATTTAAATTTTTCTTATTGCATATTGACCAGAATTGTCTGTCGTGTATATTAAGAAAAGATTGAACGTATAATTATTGATTGTAAAAAAGGAAGACGTCTGACACTAGTATATACTGGCACGTTCTGACATCAATTTCTCATGACTTCCTGGTCAATTTCGTGTTGCAAGAATGGTTATTTTATAGATCTAGATAATTATACACGACATAGAACTTGTGAATGACATTTTGGCTATCAGCAATTGTAATTTAGCCATAGTACATCATTTTATGTGTGGCATTTAGCCGTTCAAAAATAATTTTAACTTTTGATAGGAGCCCGTTTGTGGATTTACGTTGAGGTGCTTTGTTCACATAACCTTCTCTTCTCATTGTTCAGTAGTTATGACAAAGCCTGAGATTAGAAATATAATCGAGATTAATGGAAATGAAACTATATATGCTTCACCAGTTTTTAGTCATTTGTGATGAACCGTCAGACAGAGTTATCTTACAATATTTAAAAGTGCATTTTCTTGTCGATAAAATAGACATAGAAGAGTTATACTTATTTGGTCGTTAAATAGTAACATTTAACTAAAATGTCTTTGTATGGTACAGAGAGTAAAATCCTCATAACTAGAGTCCGGAGTTTATGTAATTACATATTCTGTTCCTGTATATGTAGTCAAAAGAGAAGATAAAATATCGACGAATTACACTGACAGGAACATTATTACAAAGTTTTAAATTATATATTGTAAGTTGCAAGACATATTTGCTCATGATTTACATCTTTTAATATTATTACGGATTATGTATACATTTTCATAATTTACATTTAATATCATGACGTAATCTAAAGACTTCGATATTGTTATGTAAAAATTGAAACTGCTGTCAGTGAAGTAATAATAACTAAACACTAGTAACACAACTTCACTATTTACTTATCTTATCCAAATCCTGGGATCGGTTTCAAAGCAAAACAAACATCCAAACAAAGCTTCATCCTCAACCACTCAGCTTGACACTCACCACACTCACGCCGTCGCAGTGACAATATTAACTTTGTTCAACTTTGTAGTTCAAATGGTTTTCAGAGTTTTGTAACATGAAGTATATACAAACATAAGCTCCTGTTAGTTTTTGTAGAATGTGTAAAGAAAATAATGTGAATAGAAGTCATCAGATTTTTAAAATGTCGCTCTAACTGCCATCTTTAGAATACTAATGCACATTCCTGTACTTCTTGTGATTTCAAGTGAACATCATGGAATTGTAAAAACAATATACACGAGCCGATGTAACTCTCTTATCAGTCTCCTTTATCCCCTTGTAGCTAAACCTAAATGTACAATGAAATATATTTATGTATATATATTGACATTAAACTTGCAGCAGATGAAAAAGTGTGTTTGTAGAACAATGTGCTGAATAAGCATTGTCAGTGAAATTAAGTAATTTTTATTACAAATATCTATTTGATAGATTACTTTTGTTGGTTACATTGGTTATCCCTGAGAAGAGAACTGTTTTTGTCATGATAGGAGCAGATTGTGAATTAGCCTCGTCTTGCTGTTCATAGATAGCAGCACCTGTCATATCTTGTCATATCTTAAATTCAGAAACTAGGGAATGCTTAAATATCTTTGATTGTGAGAAAGGAAGGCTTGTGAGACAAGCATATGTACACAAATTTTAGCAAATTTTTCTCATAAATCTTCCTCATTGAACAGCATGTCTATTGTATGATTTTGTTGGAAGCTTTATCTAATTATAAACAACAACCAATGTTCAGATTCAAAATAAGTTGAACATGGTACATATAGAAGTCGACAATCTTCCAGGAATACAGTTATACGACTCCATAATCTACACTTTACATCAACAAAACTGTATCAGATTTTTAATTATATAAATATATGTATATTTATGTATACATTTACATTATACTTGGAACAGATGAAATACATGGTTGTAGATGACTGCGCTAAAAGTATCAAACTATTAATTATCGTATAAGTCTACATTTTATAGATCAGTTTTTCCAATTACGTTGATGAAATATATCTTTGTAGATGAATACACTAAAAAGCTTTGAAAGCGGAACTAAGTACCTTTTATAATAAGTATATTTTTTATAGAGAACGTTTACTAATTACTTTGATTGTCCGGGAGGAAAGAATTACTGTTTAGAAAAGACAAATTTAATAACGGACCTCCTCTTCCTGTCCACACATGGCAGCAACTATCATATTCTACCGCCTGGATGAAAATTTCTAATTTTTTACCAAATTTTCCAACAAATAGTAATTATGTTTTTAAGAATTAGCTTAGACTTAATTGTCTTATCTTGAGTGTAGGTAAGTATTGACTGTAGTGTATATTTAGGCAATATAGAACGTACAAGTACTTGAATATAAGAAAGGAAGGCTTCTGAACGATTTATATATACCCACGTTTTAGCAATGGTTTTTCATTATTCTTTGTTATTGTCTCACCATTTATAGGTTTTGTTGGAACTTATAAAACTTAATGGAAAGAAAGGTCTATTTATCTTATCTTATCTTATCATACCTACATTTAATAAGATGTCTAGATATATATTTTATTGGTCGGCGTCATAAGCATTCAATCAACCACAGATGTTTAAAAACGTGCAAGTCCAATGGAAGCTCGGAGTCAAACTTTTGTTTGAAATGCAGTACTTCTCTAATACGTATAAGGTTGGGAGTATTTGAACATTTGAAGCATTAATTATCTAAGAAACTGAGTAAAAGAAATAGTAACGATATCTTCATCTGCTGTAGTAAATTTTGTTCAACAACATTCCAGTTGATAGCATTGAATTCTATAAACAGAATATGCCACCCTGATTAAAAACATGTAACTGTAGTATCAGTCTCCTTATCTATAACTAAATGTGCTATGTAACATATTTATGTATACATTCATATTAAACTTGTAGCAGACGAAGAAACGTCTTCTTGTAAAGAGTGGGCTAAAGAAACAGTGTGAGTTGTACTTAATTCCCTTTCCTATAAACTTATATTTTATTGAGAACGTTCCTTTATTTGAATTGATTGTCCGGAAGGAGCGAAATTCGATTTTAAACGTGCATCATCTTGCTGCGCATAGATGGCAGTAGCTGTCATATCTTATCGTGCGAAAGAAAATTTGTAATTGTTTAGCAAGTTTTATAAGAAATTCTAATTATTTTGATAAAGTGCCACTTATAATAAATTACTTTAACCTCATGTACCGATATATTCATCTATAATCTAAATTCAGAAACTGGGCAATGTATAAATTAGTAATTCTGAGAAAGGTAGGTTTCCGAAACGTGTATATGTACATACGTTTCGGCAATTCTTTCTAATAATTTGCTGTTAATTGTAAGACAATATCCGGACTTTAGTTGGAACTTTTATAACGTTATAAACAGCAAACAACTTGGAATGTCACCTGAGCTAAACACATTTGTAAAATATCTGAGAGTTCCCCAAGAATTCCTTTGTAGCTCTAAGTTTATGTATTTATCCACATGACATTCTCCATTCAATAATTAGAAACTACACGTAGTATACAATAGTGGTTTGATATTTGGACTTTCTCAGATGTTTTTAAGTTATACTTTTACACAAAGAAACAGATGCACTCACAGAACTTTTTATGAACACGGATAACTATTTTGTATTTAGGAAGACTGAAACCTATCATTTGCTGTTAATTTGAAGTATCGAACGTTTTGTTGTAATACCATTCTTGCTCTACCTGCTGTAAGTACGTGGCAGAGAAAGTGACAGATAATTAAAACAGCTGATTTATCCTTCTACCTGAGCCTGAGTTTGTGTAGCCTTCTATATCAAATGGCAGTTTATTTATTTCATGGTTATTATGTCATAATAATATTGAAACAAACATGACAAGAGAGAGTTCACTTTAACTCCTTCAGTTGTCACTAAAATCGTGAATTCTATGCTAAGTTAATATCACCTTTTCTTTCTCTGCAAATACTCAATGTCAAAAGTCTCTTTAATTCCCTCTGTCTCTCTCTTGGACGCAGCAAGTTACGCCGGGTGCTATTTCTCTGACAGACACTGCTCTGGATGTCGTCTGACACAACAACTCCGATATTCGCTGTTCAACTGTTCACTGTACTACACACACTGTATGCTCACTTGTCCCTACGGACCTTGAAGGTAGTACATTCCTGAAGACCGAGTCACAAATCAGGACCGTACTACACTACATTGAAGTTGAGAACTTCTCTGCTCTTGACTGAACTCTCAGCTCAACATCGTGTTTTATAGCCTGACCTTACAGAAACACATAACTGAGTGAAGTGATACCAAAGAATAGTGGGCTTTGGTTACAAAAATTACAAAATTTACAAAAATTCACAAAATAAATGAATATGCACATTTCACCAGAAGTGTAGCAACGATGTATCTGTGTGGATCAACGTTATAAATTATAACCGATATTTCGAGTAAATAAATAGTAGTAGCTTTATAAGAGTAAATTCTTCAAAACTTGCAAGACTTGCAGTTCAGAAGCTAAATATTACACTAAAAATATGTGAGGGTTTCTTATTTATTATAAAATATACCTTACAACTTGAACAGAATACACATTATCTGTATATTCTCATTAAAAACAAAATGTTTAAGCTGAACTTTACGATGTATCGATTGTGAAGTTCTCTTTGTTCTGAAAGACGTTTACGTATTCTATAATGTTAAATGATAATATCGAAATCTCCCCTTCAAAACATACACTTCTCGCTAAAACACATAATTTCTCTAAACTGTATGTCTTCTGTTTTCTAGAGAAAGCACTGAAGTTTAAAATGAGTATATACCAATCCGATTTTTAAACATTTAAGGTCCTGATCAGTCTCCCAAATGCCCTTTATATAAATCAAAGTTTGGAATAAATATATCCTCAGATACATTTACTTTAAACTTAGAGCAGATACGTAAAAGTCTTTGTAGTAGAATGTGCTGTAAAAGCAGTGTGAGTGATATCAAGTAACTACACGCATTATATAGATGGCCACTTTTAGTTATATTGCTTCTCCGGAGGAGAAATGTTCTCATTGAGGAGAGATGGAATGGCAAGAATGCCTCCTGCTGTACATAGATGGCTCTAGTGATCATATCTTATCGCTAGGAAGAAACTCTGTGATTGTTTACGAAATTGTATAGCAGAATTTAGTTACATTCATTGGATATGGTTGGATTTAGTTACTTTTTTCCCTCTGTACAGGGAAATGTTGTCTGTAGTGTGGTTTAAGATAATGTTTAACGTATAAGTGATTCATTGTCAGAATGGAAGTCGTCAGATTCAAATACATATGAACACGTAATTACACAATTTTGTTTAATTTCTTGAGAAAGCCCCAGTATTTTGGATAGAATCTACTATTAATAGTTTCGCCCCCAATAATGCTAGCTGAGTCATAATATTTAATTTGTACTATGTCATGTGTAACAACATTCAATCAAATATCTACAAGTAAGCTTTTCATAATTAATCAAAAACTCTCAAACTTATCACTCCAGTTGTAGCTCGGAGTCGCATGTTTGGTTGGAGTGAAGTATTTTTCTACATAATACGTATATGGCAAAAAGAGCTAAAGGTGGAAATGTTTAAACATTTATATCAGTAAATAAGTAACTCAGAAGTTGCTAAGTAAGAAACAGAAAATAAAGTGTGACTCTAACGAAATATACATCTTTTGTAGTAATATTTTTTCCAATGTTATAGTTTGTCAGTTGTGCAGTCGTTCTTAATAAATATGAAATCCGAAGAGATTCCCATAATTATGGATATAATTTTATGGATAGTATGGTAAACATATGAAAGGTCAATAAAAATTATTAAACTCATTTCTTGTCAAAAATACTGCATGCAAAGTTTGTCTGTGGTAGAGAGACTTACTTCAGAACCATCCTTGGACGAGCAACTCAAATATCGAGTTTATTATTTAAACAAATGCTAACTAAAGGAAACAAAATTCCTTCTTCTTAAAATACATAGTGTAAGGTTCTTTTATATCTCTGTATTACGTACCAACTTGTAGTGCGTACAGCTTCAACGACGTACACACA
This sequence comes from Mantis religiosa, assembly GCA_030765055.1. Taxonomy (NCBI): domain Eukaryota; kingdom Metazoa; phylum Arthropoda; class Insecta; order Mantodea; family Mantidae; genus Mantis; species Mantis religiosa. The sequence continues at coordinate 156,041,277 of CM060956.1, read as the reverse complement.
ACGTTTCCCTTTTTCACAGCTTGACTTGGCACAACTCCGATATTCGCTGTTGAACAGCTCCACTACACTGTCACATTGTCTGTAGATTCATGACTACGGACGTAGAACTTACAGCATTACTGAGTACCGACTCATAACTCTAGACGTTACTGTACCACCTTGACTTCTCTGCTCTGTACTCAACTGTCAGTTCTACTGTCATTTATATCACAGTCAGCTATGACCTGCTGGTCGCTGTGAGAATGTTGTGGAAGTGGAATGTTCTCTATTTCTGGAACTGAATGTTCTACAACAAGACCCTCAGGTTACCAATTCAGTTCCCGCTACAAACTTGCTTTTGTTAGTTTGTGACTCTCCTTGGATATTAAGAGCTTATTAATTAATTTTCTTTACAACAATTTCGTTGGTGTGTTTAGACCTACATTTGATTTCTTCATGGCCGCCACTCACCTCGTCGGACATCGCTTGGGAAACACACAGGAAACGCGTAATTTGAGATTTTAAATATGTTATTATACCTGAAAGGACAATAAACTAATGGGTTTGGATATTTTGCTAAAGTCATGAAAACAAACATTAAGAAAATAACTCAACGCTTCAGATATTAAAGAAGACGGACTCAGGAGTTTTCATTTGGAATACAAGGATCAGAATATGTTTGATACGCAGGATTGAAATAGTGGAAAACAAAAACTTCTGTTCATTGAATATTTAACATATAGATAGCAGTATTGTGACTGGTTGATATTTACCAGATTATCTTAAGGAAGACTATTACTTATAATAAAAACTAAATTATAAAAGGCTTTCAAAAGAAATATTTATAAAAGAGAGCTCCAAAAATCAGTCTAATATAAGTAACTGCTTTTCATTATTAATATATATTTGATATATTACGTTTTGTATTTACATTGACTGTCCGACAGAGGACGCTTTTCACTATACAAATGCCAACCGATCACATGTTGCTGTACATAGATGGCTCTACCTGTCCTGCCTTATCAGCGGAAAGAAATTTGTGATTTTTTACGTAGGTTTAAAACACACTGTACTCATGTTGATTAGGTATTCTTTAGATTTAGTTAGGCTTTATTTGATTTAGACAAGCATAGGCTGTAGTATATATTAAGACAATATAGAATGTATAAATAAGTGAATGTAATAAGCGAAGGCTTCTCAATCGATTATATATGTACACGCTTTGGCAGTTGTTTCTCATAATTTCTTTTGTAGTTTGTTACTTTGACGTTTCAGGAAATTTTGTTGAAACTTGTTAAAGAAAAAATTAGAAGTATCTCAAAGTAGTCATTTACCAAAAACTCCTTTAAGTCCACATTTTTTTGGGTGAAATGGAATACTTCTCTTATTCGTACATATGTGACAGACGCTTCGGCAGCGTCTCTGCCTCACGTCAAGAGGTCCCGAGTTCAAATCTCTTTCAGGGTGAGTAACCTCGATAAGGCCTCCTACCATGTTTGGGGTAACTCTAGGCTCCATGAAACCTCGGCTCGTTGAGCATTATTTCACCCATTTTGTTCTTCATTCGATATGACTTAGAACACGTTAATTAGAGAGAGAAAAAAATACAGAGAGCAAAGATTATAAGTTTTTAAGCAATTGTAGAAGTAATTAATTATCTCATATACTACCAAGTAAATTAAATGGTCAAACATTTAACGATATTTTGATCTGCTGTAGTAAGATTTGCTACGACAATTACGGTTTGTCAGATATGTAACAGTTATACAGAACAAATGACACTCGGCAAGGAGTTCCAGAAAGCAGAGCATAAAGTTTCATTTAATGTCATCATTTCTTATTAAAATATTTTAAAGTAAATATGGGTACAGTAAATAGTGTCACCGTACCTCCCAAAATGGCAAACCGTATTCCCGTGTTTGCCGTGATATTAACTCCAAGAACAACATACAAGTAACTGGTTTTTAAACATATAACTGTCAGATATGGCTTGTATTGTGACGTTGGCGTCGCGCCTCCACCAGATATAACGTTCAAACGCTATACCTGATGTGACGTTGTGTTCAACTTAGGGGACAGAACGTCACTAAGGGTTTCCGTCTTTAAGTGATACACTGGAGAATGTTAATAAACCAAAACATTAGTATGTGCCGTAATTGTTGCGTTGCGGACTTAAATCCAATTACGAGGGTGCGTCAAAAAGTAAAGCCTCCTATCTTTTTCCCCTTAAATAAGTTAGTTGTGTCAAAATTTTGAATTTGGCCACAATTCCTCAAACCTTCCTCTCCAACCCCTGCAGTAGTGACTTCCTAAGTCAACAGGTGGCAGTACTGCATCCTCTTACAAAATGGCTGACATCGACATTCGTATTAGACAGCGTTCTGTCATTGAATTTTTGACTGCGGAAAGTGAAAGGACAATTCGCATTCACGAAAGGCTAAAAATGTGTATGATGATGCAACGGTGAATGTCAGCACTGTTAGACGATGGGTTCGTCGCTGTAACGAAGCTGAATGGCAAACAGCATTGACAGATGAAAAGCGAAGCGGCAGTGACTCCATGCAACATTCAGCGAGTCGATGACATCATTCGTGGTGATCGCCGAGTAACAACAGGTTAATTGTGTCGCATTACCTATCTCAGTAAAGGCAGTGTGCTGACGATTATCCAAAAACTGGGTTACTTAAAGGTTTGTTTACGTTGGGTACCAAGAACATTAACCGCCCTAAACAAAGAAACAAGGAAAACAATTGCCTGCGAACACTTGCAGCGCTTCAATTTGGAGGGAGAGGAGTTTCTGGAAAATATTGTTACTGGTGACGAAACGTGGGTTCGTTTTTTAAATCTGAGTCACAAAGGCAGTCAATGGAATGGCATCACACAACGTCACCTAAGAAAAACTATTCAAAACTCAAAGGTCGGCCGGGAAAGTTACGGCGACAGTGTTTTGGGAAGCAGAGGGTGTGCTTATGATTGTTCTTTTGGAGCAGGGATGCACAATAAATTCTGTCCAATACGTCAGAACTCTCAAAAAGCTGAAAGCACGTTTTCGCCGAGTTCGCCCAACAAAACCTATGGTGGATGTTCTTCTTTTGCATGACAATGCAAGACCACACACCAGCCGTTACACCACTGCATAAATTGAGAAATTAGGATGGCAAGTCTTACCTCCCTGACCTGGCACCATCAGACTTCCATCTGTTCGGCCCACTAAAAAAAGCTCATCGTGGGATCCATTTTGAAGATGAGGAGGCTGTGAAAACGGCCGTGTGTCAATGACTTAGGAAGCAAACCGTGTGTTTTACCACACTGGAATAAATGCCCTAGTTAAAACTTGGACCAAAACTGTGGAAAAGAACGGAGATTATATTGGATAGTGACAAATTAATCGTCAATGTTGTAGTTTCCAAACAATGTAAATTGGATTCAATTTTCTTGGCAATTAAAAGAGAAAAAAAGTAGGAGGCATTACTTGTTTACCAACCCTCGTACAAAAGAAGAATTGCAATGTAAAATATTTAACTTCAGTGGTTAATTCCATTGCAGCGTGTCATATGTCAGTTATCAACATACGTAATTTCTGAGTAGTTTAAATAGTGACAGAGTATTTTGAGTAAACCGAACTGATGACTTGTGCAATACCAACAGTTCTGTTTCATGAAGGTACTATGCTAAGTATATTATTTTAAATTTAAATAAGTAGCTCTGATTTAGCATTAATATTGTTGTGTTACTTTCGAAACTGCAAACGACATGGAAGTTATTTTCGTGCTGATTTAAGGTTATGTATATCACATAGACACTGGTTTATGATCGATTATATATCAAATTTCAACTGTCAATATATATCACCTCTACAAAAACTACCGAAGAGGTTATCTAAGGTACTAAATGTGATGTGCAGAAGTATTGAAAACTTTCTGTCAAAATAAAATAAAATTCCAACCCCAACTTCTGTATTGAGTAACGAATTGCTCTAAATACAGATTTTCTGTGTAAGCCATTCAGTGAGATTTGTGTAGGTATGCAGTGTTATGTACAGAGCGAACTCAATGCCAGCAGTTCTGTACGCTACTTTCAGTTGTTTCTGATATCTTTGTAATTGAAATGTGCAGCTGTATTTAGAAATGATGTTGCATTATGGGCATGTAGACTGCAACAATGTTTAAGGTTATATAGTAACTTGGTCACTATTTAATCTGAAATTCTCCATAATTTACTTTTACTTACTTTTAATAATGTTTTTGTTTTCTAAGACACAGCCTTTATGGACATAATACTCTGTTAATACTGCTTATGTGTATATTACAGCGTCCAAGTTGTATTTCTGGCAAAGAATGGTTTATACGTATTAAGGAGCAATAGCGGCCGCCATTCTAAATGCCAACGTCAGCTGTGTAGAGTAGAAGGTCATGGAATTGCTAACAGAGCGCGTCGTGTTGTCCATAGATGGCAGCTCCTGTCGTATCTTATCCCTAGGAAGAAAATCTCCAATTGTTTACCAAGTTTTATAACAAATTATGACCTTGCTGTAAACATGTACGTTATATTTAATTACACTTTAGTTCATATAGACAATTATTGGCTGCAGTTTACATTAAGAGAATACTTAACGTATAACTAACTGAATGTAAGAAAGGAAATCTTCTGAGTGGATTATATAAGTACACATTTTGGCATTGTTTCACATGAGCTTATTATTATTAACGAACGCTACTTAAAGGAGTTTTGTTGGAACTTGTTGAATAATAAATGTAGTTTTGTTACACATAGACATATCCTGCAGATATAAGTTTTATTCTATTGCAATGGATACTCAGGGTTGATTATTTGGGTTAAATGCAGTATACATATTTCAACTTCATACGATTGTGGTGTACAGAGCGGAAGTATTTCAACATTTGTAGCAGTAATTAAGTGTATGAAAAGCTTCTAACCATTTCCAGCACGAACGTTTTTAATAGTAAGATTGTCAATGACTTTTGTTACTTCTGCTACAGAATGAAGGACACTCCTCAGGAGAGCTCCTGAAAACACAAGATAACATTTTATTTGTTGCAGTTTGTCATTCAAATACGGTAAAAATACGAAAGTTTAATCCGAATTGTTAGAAGCATTTCTGAAAAGTAAATATACTCCACGTAAAGCAACTCTGGATTGTATACATTTCTTTGAGAACCATTCTTCAACGATGAACTTAAATATTAGATTTGGTATTTTAACAACTAACATTGTTAATAAACACATAAAACATTGTTTATTATATGGTTGTCAAAATATGCGTGTTTGTTCAAAATTCTAAGGATATTTTAAGTGGACTGCAATAACTACCAAATGAATTAAAATTGTTAGATTTAGTGTGATATTTTTAAATCAGTATACGCCAATCCGATTTTTAAACATTTTACGTCCTGATCAGTCTATCAGATTCCCTTTATCTAATACAAAGTTTGGAATAAATATATCTTTATATACATTTACCTTAAACTTAGAGCAGTTACGTAAAAGACTTTGTAGAAGAATGTGCTGTAAAAACAGTGTGAGTGATATCAAGTAACTACATGTATTATATAAATGGCCAGTTTTAGTTATATTGCTTCTTCCGGGGAGAAATGATGTCACTGAGGAGAGCTGAAATAGCAATACCTCCTCCTGCTCTCCATAGACGGCTCTAGCTGTCATATTTTATCACTTTGGGCAAAGTTTGTGATTGTTTACAAAGTTCTATAGGAAACGTTATCTATATTAATAGGATATGGTTGGATTTAGTTACTTTTTTACTTCATATACGAAAGTATTCTCTGTAGTGTATCTTAAGATAATACTTATCGTATAAGTAATTGATTGTCAGAAAGTAAAGCTTCTGACTCAAATACATATAAACACCTAATTACACAATTTTCGCGTGAATTCCTTGACAATTACAGAACATATCATACACTAAGATAGTTTTGTTGGAACTTAACTCTAAATATAGAGGGTTTAAGTCTAGTATTAATACTTTTGCCATCACTATTGCTAGCCGAATCACAATAATTAATTTGTACTGTGTCAGGTGTCACATCCTTCAATCAACAAGTAAGGCTTTCATAATTATTCAAAAAGTCCAAAGTTGTCATTCCAGTCGAAGCTGCGAGTCACATTTTTGGTTGGAATAAAGTATTTTTGTACATAATACGTATATGATGAAAAGTGCAAGAGGTGGAAGTGTTTAAACATTTATATCAGTAAATAAGTATCTCAGAAGTTACTAAGTCAGAAACAGAAGATGAAGTGTGACTCTTAATAAACCAATATGAAGTTTCAGAATTGATATTATGTCCATGAATACGTATATGAATAGAATCGGTATATTAATTTTCTGTCAAAAGTTTGATATTAAATTTTTACCCCAAATATACTTTAGATTACTAAAACTGTTTTCGAAAATTGTTCCTTGTGTGTGTACAGTATATAACGTACAACAAACATTCGCAATATGCTACATATAGAAGTCGACAATCTTCCAGGAATGCAGCTATACGACTCCGTAACCTACAGTTTACATCAAAACTGCATCAGATTTTTAATGGTATAAATAGAGCACGTTTAGTAATTACTTTGATTGTCTGGGGAGGAAAGAATTACTGTTTAAATAACGACAAAATTATTAACCGACCTCATCTTGCTAACCACAGATGGCAGCAGCTGTCATATTCTACCGTGTGAATGAATATTTGTAATTTTTAACAAAGTATGCTACTAAGAGTAATAATGCTAATAAAGTGTAGCTTACATTTAATTCTCTCGTGTTGAATGTAGACAAGTATTTATTGTAGTGTATAATAAGACAATATAGAACGTACAAGTACTTTAATATAAGTAAGCAAGGTTTCTGAAACAATTATATATACACAGGTTTTGACAATGTCTTCTCGTTAATTTTTATTATTGGTTCCTTCTCTTTTTGAACAAGTTTTCTTGGAAATTGTTCAATAGGTTGGCCACAAAGTTTTGTGAGTTTTAGTAAGACCTACATCTAGTAAGATGTCTAGTTCCGTATTTGATTGGTTTGCCACATAAACATTCAATCAACCACAGATGTTTAAAGATGTGTAAATACAATGGAAGTTCGGAGTCAAATGTTTCGTTGTAATGCAATACTTCTCTGATATGTATAAGGGTAGAAGTATTTGAGCATTTGTAGTAGTCAACTATCTCAGAAACTGAAAGAAGTAGAAAATATTGTCTGCTTTAACGATATTTTGATCTGCTGTAGTAAGATTTTGTACGACTATTACGGTTTGTCAGATACGTAACAGTTATACAGAACAAATGACACTGGGGAATGTCTCATTCATATGTTTACTATGATCTCAAGCTAATGAAATGGAATTCTATAAACAATATAAACCAACACGATTTGAAATATCTAACTATATGATCAGTCTGCTACATGTCCTTGTATCTAAAACTAAA